>CM033326.1:23667013-24267013 GCA_019359835.1 Pharus latifolius
TGAAGAAGGTGGTGGCACCGTCACATACAGATTGGGTGCTCAAATTTCCTGATGTTCTTTGGGTATATCGCACTGCATTCAAAACTTCGCTAGGTATGACACCTTACAAAATTGTATTTGGTACGAATTGCCATTTGCCTGTTGAATTTTCACACAGGGCGTTATGCACGTTAAAAGAACTCAATTAGAACTTTGACAAAGCGGGGGGAAGGCGAATCCTCAAATTGCATGAACTAGAAGAGTATCAGAACAACTCCTATGAAAGTGCCTTGATTTACAAAGACAACACAAAGAAGTGGCACGACTCACAGGATTTGATTTTATTATTCAATAGTTGAAATTGTTTCAAGGAAAATTGAAATCGCGATGGACTGGGCCATATGCGTTAGAAAAATTTTTACCGTATGATGTTGTAGAGTTTTGAGCGCAAAACGGCACCAGTTTTAAGGTAAACATACATTGTATCAAGCTATACAATGCGGGATAACAGGTAAGTACGCTGAACTCGATCGATTCTTTAAATTCTATTTATTTCTGAATGATTGAGAATGTTCTGTCGAGTGGGACATTAAACCAGCACTACCGGGAGGCAACCCAGTATACTAACATGTAGTTTTCTCTTTTATGAACACAACAACGAATGAATCACTCAATTTCGATGTCGTTTGACCACCCAAAACCTCTTTTTCACAAAGTAGGGCTCAAACGTTTGAAAAAACCAAAAAAATAAAAAATTTCAAAAACCAACCAAACCGAGCACAACCAGTCGTGCTGCGCTCGGTTGGGTCAATTTCAAAAAATAAAACAAATATTTTCTTTTTCAATCGAACCGAGCATGACCAATGGCACGACCAGTGCTGGGCTCAGTTTGATCATTTTCAAAAAATAAAAATTTTTCTTTTTCAACCGAACCGAGCTAGTGGTGTAACTTGGACTGGGTCATTGTCAGGCCGGCCCGATGATAAGTCTTAATTTGGCCGAATTTTATCCTAGATTTAGTATTGTAAATGTGCAAAAATGATGCTTAAAATTCCTTTGATACATCATTTTATGTGACTTTTTTAACATTTTTACAATCCTCTTTCATGAGTGTGTTCGTCATGTTTCAGGGAACAAATGTGCCGAATTTGGAGTTACTTCGATATCATTTGGATAGGAAATGAAGTAGGGAAAGAAGATGCTAAAAATCTGAAAAAAACAGGAATCCGACCCGAAATTGGACCCGAATCCGACCTGAAATCTGATTTTCGAATCCAAAACAGACTTGTTAGTCGGTTTAAAGTCCGAATTTGAGACAATTTCCTTTCTAAATAAGTATTGAGTTGTAATTAGTTAATTCTAGGACTTGTGTAATATAAATAGAGAAGTTTTTGGCTAAATTAGACATACTTTTTTACAAAGTAGACATTAGGGTTTAGTTTAGTTTTAGTTTAGTAGAGCTCTCTTCTCTATTTTATTGCTTTTGTAAGCCGGCAAGGATGACAACTTCAATTCTCAAGCAATCAAGTAAGTTTTTATTTATTTCTTATTGTTATTTCTGCATTCTTATGGCTTTTTGCGTGTAGATCCCTTCTAGGGTTAGGGATGATCCAATATAGAAGGCGTGATTCTTTCTTGCTTTTGATCTCAAGTTTTAGAATTATTTTCTAATGTTTTCTTCCTCTAAATCCTAAATTCTCGTTTCGGCAATGTAGGATCAAGAATGCCGACTAGAGGGGGGTGAATAGGAGGCTTTAAAAACTTTAAATAAAAACAAATTTTGCAAAGAGAAGAACCAAATTGCAATTCAATATATTAAAAAGAAAAGATAGAGAGAACGAACACAAGATTTTTCACGAGGTCTCGGAGACACGCTTGGTCTCTCCTAATCCTTGTTGAAGCACTCAACTGAATTGAGTCTTGCTTCAATATCCACGAAGGACATTTCTCACTACTGGTTGCTTCTAGATGAGGGCATTCACCAAGAGTAATAAACAGCAAGGTCTCTTCCAGACCTCCAACAATCACCGAGAATCTCTAAGAATGCAAGAACGATGCGAACAGAAAACTCGGTAGATCTCAGAAACACTCGACTTGATCAACAGATCAAGATTTTGTGTAAAGAACTAAAACGCAAGAGTGTATAAGAATGTGAGGCTGCTGGATGTACAAAACAATAGCTCAAAGCCTCTATTTATAGCCTCAAAGATCAAAAAACCATTGGAGCTCGAGCTGAAAATCAGCAGCACAAACTGACAGTCAGTTTGGGAAACTGACAGTTTCAAACACAACGGTTGACAAAATTTACGGATAAAAAATTGCTAGCCATTTGTGGTCGTATATGAAAATTGATACCCCAAACTGACAGTCAGTATAATAAACTGACAGTCAGTTTCGACCAAAATATCGACCAGTTAAAACTGAAACTCAAATAAATCAGCTTGAGGTCGAAATGCAAACTAACAGTCAGTTTAGTTCAAAAAGTTTTAGCTCAAAAAAAAAACCTCTTTGGACAACTATCAGTTAACACAAACTGACATTCAAACTGACAGTCAGCATAGCAAACTGATAGTCAGCATGGATAAAAATAGTTATAACTTTTGATCCAGAGATTCGATTGAAGAGTTTAATAGCTCTTTGGAAAGATAATTTAGAGGGCTATCTTTTTGTCTACAGAAGAAAAAGATAGATCTGCCTAGATATTTCTAGAAAATGAAAAAACTCTTCTGCTATCAAAAACTCAACTTAAAACACCAAATCTATAAAAACCAAATCCAACCGAAATGAATGCAATGTAGTGACCTAGTAATTTCTCAGTTTATGTTGGAAATTTAGAGAGGACTGGCAACCCCTCTTTATAGTATGGTTAAAACTAAGAAATAAAATACTAAACCGATCAAACTCCGTACGCCGAGATCGGTGAAAACAAAATCTCATATTACCTCAGGTCCTTTGCATCTCGATTTTCTTCTCATCTTTATGCTTTGCGACTTGTGCTTGATCTATTTTATGTCGGGTTTATCTTGATCATCTTCATTTTTTCCCAACACAACTCTATATCAAATATCTCAACAGCACATTTAGTCTGAAACACTTTGTTTTCATTAATCATCAAAATTAGGTCAGGCATAATACCTAGATG
Source organism: Pharus latifolius (assembly GCA_019359835.1). NCBI lineage: Eukaryota > Viridiplantae > Streptophyta > Magnoliopsida > Poales > Poaceae > Pharus > Pharus latifolius. The sequence goes on from CM033326.1 coordinate 23,670,135, forward strand.
CAACAATTCCCCCTTTTTGATGATTGATGACAACAAGTGTTCAATAATAAATGAATAACTCTCCTTGACTCCCCCTGAGTGTATGAATCACATATGACATGTATAATCACAAATATAAGTTCAGAGCATACATCACAGGCCAATATACAAATAGATCACAACCAACAAAATCAGAGCATGACAAATATATAAACCAACATATCCACATAATAGATCTCAGAATAATCAACCATCATATATCAGAATAATCAACCATCATATATAAAAAGTCAATATCCATATATCAAAATCATCCAACATAAAAATCATAAATTCCATCATATAACAAAGACATAAAACATATAATATTCTCCCCCTTTGGCATCAAGCACAAAAAGGGAGCTAATACAAAAATAGAACCTAAGGCTCATCATCAGAAAATCCTAGCACGGCTATATCCCCGGAGCTTGCAGGAGATCCAGTCGCGTCGACGGCTGGGGACACCGGAGGAGTAGCCGCCGGAGCTGGAGAAGCTGGTGCCGCTGCAGGAGCAGGTGCCGGAACTGGTGTAGTAGGCCCTGAAGCTGAGCGCGGTGAAGAAGACACAGGGTGGGCCCTCTTGCGAGGGGCAGTTGACTCAAGATCTCCTCCTGTTGAGCAAGCAGACGAAGCAGTATCTGATGGTGCTCCTGCTGAGTTTGCAGGATCTGCTGCTGGGTCTGGATGACCTGCTGGAGCTGAGATGAGGAGGACCCGATGCTCGCATCTGCAGCTGGAGCCAGATCAGTCTCCTGAGCTGGAGCCTCGTCCTCTGACTCCCCCACAACATCATCATCAGATGCGGGAGAGGCAGGGCTAGCAGCTGTAGGGCGAGCACTGAGATGGCGATCTGCTTGGCTCGGAGGATAGAACGGAAGAGGCTGATGGGGCCGAGGGAGCTCAGAATCGATGGCCCGAATGTGCAGAAGCACTGCCACGATGTACGGAGCGTACAACAGCTGACGACGCAGAGAAAGAAGGACGTGCTGAATCTCACTGATGATGAGATCAACAACGTCGAAGGGCTCCTCCTGGAAGATAGATATAAGAACATGGACAACAAGGTAGGTGACCCTGGCTCTGTCTCCGGTCATAGGGACCAAAGTGAGACGCAGAATCCTAAGAACCAGGTCAACATCACGGCGCAGGCCAGCGATGTGACGGAGCTGAAAGGGGCCGGAATAGAGCATGGCCACCTCCCGATGCTCGAGGTCTGGTAGGGTGTGGAGCTGGCGCCCAGAAGTGGGATGAACCAGTCCAAATGCGGCCTCTATCTACTCCATCGTGACAATATAGACCTGGAGTCCTGTCATGAAGGTGATGAAGTCGTGTTGAGGAGAGACGAAGACGGTGGAATAGAACTAGCGAATGGGCTCATCGGCCTAGTGGAGGGAGGAATCAACGACTAGATCGCAGATTCCAACAGAGGCGAAAGAATCTGATAGGGAGACGATGCCTGTGCGAGAGGCAATCGCCTCCCAGGACAGAGAGCGGTGGGCGAAAATGGGAACACGGCTATAGTCACTATTGAACAAATCAGGTGGAGGTTCGTGTAAAAGGTGAGGACATCGCACGCGTCGCGACCAGTGGGACCCGGCGAGAGATAGGGTTTGTGGAGCGAAGGGTGCGGAGGCGACTCGCGTGCCACCGGGAATAATCCACGGGGATGCGCTCGGACGTAGGCGAAGAGCGGGGCTCAGTCGGCTGATCCGATGAGTGATGGCTATTTGCCGCATTCTTCCGTCGGGCAACATGACGAGATGAGGACCCGGGCTGATCAGACATAACGAAATGAAACAGAGGAGAGACAAAACAGAGACCTGAACAAAGGAGGCGCCGGCGAATCGTTGGATCAATGACAACAGCGAACAAAAAAGCACTGCAAGGTGCGGCACTACGAGGCACGGTGGTGGCGACGAAGAGGTGCAGTGCCGGCCAGAGGAACCGGCGGCTGGAACGACCAGCGAGGAAAAGGCGAGGCAGCGGCGAGATTTGGCGATGAACGGCGTGGCAACGGTGAAGTGGAGGCTAGGGGAGGCACGGCGAGGCTACAGCACGGTGGAGCGGCGGCGAGAACGAGGGCAACAGCGGCGAAGAGGAGAAGCCGAAGAGACAAAGAAAGAAACAGGATTTTTAGTGTTTGGGGACCCCAACTGACAGTCAGTTTGATATACTGACAGTCAATTCCAAACCCAGAAACATGGAACTGACAATCAGTGTACAACACTGATAGTCAGTTCATAGAACTGAGTTTTGAAACTAATAGTCAATTTGAGTCTCAAAAACAACCAGGGGCTACGACCAAAGACAATTGCACATAACTGACAGTCAGTTTGTGGAACTGGTTGTCAGCATGGTCATCGACTTCGACCAGAGGCTAAGAATAGGCTCCTAAGCAAAGGAACTGACAATCAGTTTGTCATACTGAGTGTCAGTTTGGACAATTTCGACCAGAAGTAGGAATTGACCAGAGAGGGAATAAAAATATATTTTAATATATTTTAATACACTTATCACATCAACCAGCATTAGATATATCAATAATGTTCAATTCACCTCTGAGAAAACAAAATCTAGTCTCATCTAGGGGTTTGGCGAAAATATCTGCTAGTTGCAATTCAGTTTTGATATAGCTAACATCAATATCCCCTTTTGCCACATGATCTCTTATAAAATGGTGCTGTATTTAAATATGCTTAGTTCTATAATGTTGAACAGGATTATTTGTAATTTTAATGGTACTTTCATTATCACACAAGAGTGGCACTTTTTCAAATTTAATTCCATAATCCAAAAATATCTGCTTCATCCACAAAATTTGAGCACAACAACTTCTTGCAAAGACATATTCCGCTTCAGCGGTGGAGAGAGCTACAGAAGTTTGCTTTTTAGATGACCACGACACTAATGATCACCCCAATAATTGAAAACTACCAAATGTGCTTTTTCGATCAATCTTGCAACCAGCATAATCAAAATCCGAATATCCAATTAAATCAAAATTTGTATCTTTCGGATACCAAAGACCTAGGTTCGGATAGCATTTCAAATACCTAAGGATTTTTTTTAATAGCAATCAAATGACATCCCATAGGATCTGACTGAAATCTAGCACATAAGCACACACTAAACATGATATCAGGCCTAAATGCAGTAAGATATAACAAGCTACCAATCATAGACCTATAGTGTTTAGAATCGACCGATTTTTCATTGTTGTCCATATCCAGATGTCCATTTGTGGCCGTGGGAGTTTTGATTGCTTTTGCATCTTCCATCCCAAAGCGTTTGAGCAAGTCCTTCACGTACTTCATTTAACTCACGAACGTATCGTTCTTGAGTTGCTTGATTTGTAGTTCAAGGAAGAAGCTTAGCTCGCCGATCATTGACATCTCAAATTCCCTTGACATCATTTCTCCAAACTCATGACAAAAATGTTCATTAGTAGATCCAAAGATAATATCATCAACATATATCTGACAAATGAACAAACCTTTTTCAATCATTTTTGTAAAGAGAGTTGTATCAACCTTCCCAATTTTAAAACCTTTTGATAAAAGAAAGTCTCTAAGTCGTTCATATCAAGCTCGAGGAGCTTTCTTGAGACCATAGAGAGCTTTAGACAGTTTAAACACATGGTTTGGAAATTTTGAATCCTCGAAACCAGGAGGTTGTTCAACAAAGACTAGTTCAGATATCTCACCATTTAAAAATGCACTTTTTATATCCATTTGAAATAATTTAATATTAAAACATGATGCATAAGCAAGAAGCATACGAATAGCTTCAAGTCTTGCCACAGGTGCAAAAGTTTCACCAAAGTCTAAACCTTCGACTTGAGTAAAACCTTGTGCAACAAGACGAGCTTTATTTCTAATTACTACACCATTTTCATCTTTCTTATTTCTAAAGACCCATTTTGTTCCAATTACATTATGATCCTTGGGTCTTTCTACTAAAGTCCAAACTTTATTCCTAGAAAAATTATTAAGTTCATCATGCATAGCATTTACCCAATCAGGATCATTTAGAGCTTCATCTACATGTTTGGGTTCTAGAGATGGTACAAAAGAGTGATGTTCACAAAACGAAGCAATGCGAGAGCGAGTTTGAACACCCTTACTGACATCACCCAATATTTGGTCTATAGGGTGATCCTTGGTGATGGTATGATGTTGCCGTGGTGCTTCTTCTTGTGCAGCATCTTCTTGACTTTGTTCTAGTGGATCAATGTGAGGTGATGATGCATGTTGATCATCATCCTCAATATTCTTATCATCTTCTTGATCATCTTCCCTTGGTTTGATGTCTCCAATGGTAATGTTCTTCACGGCTTCTTCAAGATCTTCACCTAAAACTTCACAAGGAACTTGCTCCTTTTGCGAGCCATTAGTTTCATCAAATTCTATATCTCAAGATTCTTCAATACAGCTAGTATTCTTATTAAAAACACGATAAGCTTTGGTAGTGGTAGAGTATCCGACTAGAAAGCCTTCGTCTACTCTTCTTTGAAATTTACCACCAAAGTTTCTTTTCTTAAGAATGTAGCATTTGCAACCAAAAACTCGAAAATAAGAAATATTTGGCTTACGCCCAATAAGAAGCTCATAGGGAGTTAAGTTCAGAAGAGGATGCAAATAAAGTCGGTTAATAGAATAGCAAGCAGTGTGCACGGCTTCAGCCCAAAAGTGAGTAGGAGTGTCATACTCACTTAGCATTGTTCTTTTCATTTCTAATAATGTTCGACTTTTCCTTTCTACAACTCCATTTTGCTGTTTAGTGTAAGAAGTAGAAAATTCGTGTTTAATGCCTAGAGAATCACAAAAATCAACTAGGGTTGAATTAACGAATTCTCCACCATGATCACTATGGATTTTCTTGATGGAAAGTTCGAATTCAATTGAAACACGTTTCGCAAAACTTTTGAAAACATCGGGGGTTTCAGATTTTTGAGAAATAAAGAAAACCCAAGTATAGCGAGTAAAATCATCAATAATAAAAAAACCATAATTGTTACCCCCGATACTTTGGAGCTCAGAAGGTCCGAATAAATTCATATGCAGCAGTTCCAAAGGTTTGCAAGTTGAAAGAACGCGCTTAATTGGATGTGAAGTAGCTACTTGCTTGCTAGCTTGACAAGCGCTACAGGGTTTATCCTTTTCAAAATTCACATCTTTTAAGCCAACAACCAAATCATGTTTTAAAAGCTTTTTAAGTTGATGCATTCCAACATGTGCAAGTCTTCTATGTCATAGCCAACCTCTTGAGGTTTGAGAGACAAGACATGTTGAGAGAGATGCATCTTTAGAGTGAAAATCAATAAGATAAAGATTTCCAAAACAAAAGCCTTTAAAGATCAAAGAATTATTTTTCAAACTTTCAACTAAGACTTCTTTCGGATAAGAAGTGCAACGAAATCCAAGATCGCAAATTTGTGCAAAAGAAAGCAAATTAAAGTTCAGAGATTCAACCAATAAAACATTAGAAATTGAAAGATCATTGGATATCGCAATTTTACCCAAGCCTACCACATTTCCTTGACGATTGTCTCCACAAGTGATCTTTTGATTTTCGCTCGAGTTGTCTTCTAATGAGGTGGACAACTTCTTGTTACCGGTCATGTGTTCAGAGCATCCACTGTCTAGTACCCAATGCTTCCCACCGGTCTTGTAGTTCACCTGCATTAAAGAATCAAGTCTTTTTAGGTACCCAAACCTTTTTGGGTCCTTCAATGTTAGCAATCAAAGCTTTGGGCACCCAAATTGATTTCTTCTTTTTATTTAGCATGGGTGTACCAACAAACTTTGCTATAGCATACCCTTTCTTTGACCTTTGAAGCATGAAGCAAGTATCAAAATAGTTTGGAGTCATTAAAGGACATGCTTCATGCGAATGACCAGTTTCATGGCATTTAAAGCAAAATGTGTTGCATGCTTTTACAACAATAGTTTTTGTACTTGATTTCTTTCCTTTCTTCGGAAAGTATCCAAGTCCTTCTTTTCTAAATGAGCACTTTTGTTTGCTAAGAATAAGATCTAGAGATACTTTTCCTTTGTAGCAATTTTCTAGACCTTTTCCAAGTTTTTCAACTTGTGCCTTAAGTTCATTTAAAATTGTTTCATTTGAAGCACACGGAATATCAAGAGAACAAGTAGGAATAGCATGAGAAGGAGTGTCATCTAGATCACATGAAATGGCTACATCAACCTTAGATGGAGCATGTGTAATATCTTTAATGAGCAGACTTTCATATGAATCTTTTAATTTTGAGTATTGAGTACGTAAAGAAGAATGCTCTTCTTTAAGTGCTCTAAACTTCTTTTTAGTGATTCCAAACACTTCATTCAATTCAGTGATCATTTCAACAAGTTCATCATATGAAGGGTTAGAAGAATGTACCTTTTTATCACCCTTAGCCATAAGACAAAGGGATGAACTAGTCGAAATGTTGCCGAGAGCTAGTCCGGCTAGCTTCTTGGAGCAACCTCCTTCATCGTCGGAGTCGGAGGTCTCACCTCTGGACATCCATTCTCCGAAGCATGCTTCCTTGGTTGTGCCATTGTTCTTTTTGAAGGATTTCTTCTTCTTTGGCAAGTCTTGTTCTTGTTTGGACATCTTGAGGCTATATGTCCCTTTTCATGACATCCATAGCATATGATGTCCTTGAAGTTCGATTGCTTGGGCCCCTTTGGTCATGTGTCGATGTTGACACCCTTCTTGTGTAACCTGCGAAGAAGTTTTTGAGTGTTCTTTACCATGAGAGCTAGATCTTCGTCGGAGGAGCCATCGCTTGAGTCATTCTTGGAGTCGGCTTTGAAAGCCAACGCCTTATTTGTCTTTGAAGGTTCGGCCGCTTCCTTTTCTCCTTTCGATGCATCCCATGGGTGATGAGATTCCCATAGAGATCGGCAGGCGTGGTGGTCGATAGGTCAGAGTTGGTGAGTACCGTCACAAGAGTGTTGAAGCTTTCTGGAAGAGCCCTGAGCATTTTTCTTACAATATCGATGTCAGTGAAAACAACTCCTAACCCCTTGAGTTCATTCACAATGTGGTTCAACCTAGTAAACATGGAATCCATGGACTAAGTTGGCGACATTGTGAATGTCTCGTATCGTTGCCTTACCATGAGCAACTTTGACTCTTTGACTTCAGTAGTTCCTCATATATTTCTTCGAGGGTGGTCCAAACCTTGTGAGCGGTGGTGAGATTGCTCACACGGTTGAACTCATTCAAAGACAAACCAGCAAAGAGCGTATTTTTGGCCCGGAAATTTAAATGTAGTTTTCTCCTGTCGTCATCGAAGTGACTTGCCGGATCATCCGGAGGAGTAAAACCAAGTTTAACGATGTCCCATACATCAAGCCCCATGGCCTCTAGAAATACCGACATGCGCACTTTCCAATAGGGATAGTTAGTCCCATCAAAGATAGGCACACGTCCGGTATGACCGAGATGAAACCCCTCATTTGACGTCATCCTCTCTCTAGGCGGTAAAGCCTACTTAATTGAGAGACCAAACTCTGATACCATGGGTAGGATCAAGGATGCCGACTCGAGGGGGGTGAATAGGAGGCTTTAAAAATTTTAAATAAAAACAAATTTTTCAAAGAGAAGAACCAAATTGCAATTCAATATATTAAAAAGAAAAGATAGAGAGAACGAACACAAGATTTTTCCCGAGGTCTCGGAGACACGCCCGGTCTCCCCTAATCCTTATTGAAGCACTCAAGTGAATTGAGTCTTGCTTCAATATCCACGAAGGATATTTTTCAATTGTGGTTGCTCCTTGTCCACTCCAGAAAGGCGAGCACCGATGCCTTTTACAAACACGCCAAGCCTCTCCGACAATCTCCGAACAAGAGAGGTCAACGGCCATGCCACCAAACCGTGTAGGTGAGGGCATTCACCAAGAGTAATAAGCAGCAAGGTCTCTTCTAGACCTCCAACAATCACCGAGAAATTCTAAGTATGCAAGAACGATGCGAACAGAAAACTCAGTAGATCTCAGAAACACTCGACTTGATCAACATATCAATATTTTGTGTAAAGAACTAAAACTCAAGAGTGTATAAGAATGTGAGGCTGCTGGATGTACAAAACAATAGATCAAAGCCTCTATTTATAGCCTCAAAGATCAAAAGAACCGTTGCAGCTCGAACTGAAAATCAGCAGCACAAGTTGACAGTCAGTTTCAAACACAACGGTTGCCAAAATTTATGGATAAAAAATTGCTAGCCGTTTGTGGTTATATATGGAAACTGATACCCCAAACTGACAGTCAGTTTGGACCAAAATATCGACCAATTAAAACAGAAACTCAAATAAATCAGCTTAAGGTCGAAATGCAAACTGACAATCAGTTTATCAAACTGACAGTTAGTTTAGTTCAAAAAGTTTTAGCTCAAAAAACAACCTCTCTGGACAACTGTCAGTTTAACATAAACTGACATTCAAACTGACAGTCAGCATAGCAAACTGACAGTCAGCATGGATAAAAACAGTTATAACTTTTGATCCAGTTATCTGATTGAAGAGTTTAATGGTTTGTTTGAAAGATAATTTAATGGGCTATCATTTTGTCAATAGAAGAAAAGCCAGATCTGCCTAGATCGTTCTAGTAAACGAAAAAACTCTTATGTTGTCGAAAACTCAACTGAAAACACCAAATCTTTAAAAACCAAATCCAACCGAAATGAATGCAATGCAGTGACCTAGTTATTTCTTGGTTTATGTTGGAAATTTAGAGAGGACTTGTAACCCCTCTTTATAGTACGGTTAAAACTAAGAAATAAAATTCTAAACCGATCAAACTCCATATGCCGAGATCGGTGAAAACAAAATCTCATATTACCTCAGGTCCTTTGCATCTCGATTTTCTTCTCATCTTTGTGCTTTGCGACTTGTGCTTGATCCATTTTATGTCGGGTTTATCATGATCATCTTCCATTTTTTCCCAGCACAACTCTGTATCAAATATCTTAATAGCACAATTAGTCTGAAACACTTTGTTTTAATTAATCATCAAAATTAGGTCAGACATAACTGCCTAGATGCAACAGGCAACAGACGTAACAGTTGAGAATTTAGGGGAGATTGACGCGGGACCCTGAACAGGAGAGAGGCTCTCGCCAAACATTACTGTGGAAGCGATCCTCTGACTGTTGACCCAACGCTCTGAATTGGAAACTTAATTTGTCTTAGAAAACAATGGAAATTAACTTACAATCCTTGGACCTGGATAGAATTACGCTGGATGGTTATGGAATTCCCGAAGCCCTAGGTTTCAATTCCTGCTTTATAAATCCAGATTTCATACCTACAATTTACTACTTAAAAACCCTAGATTGATAAAATTAGTAGAAAAATTAGTTATAGAAACACAACACCCACAACACGTTTAGACTTAAGTAGTGATCCATTAAGCTAGAAAGACGAATACACTTGTTCCTTGTGGAATTCGACTCTCAAGTTCTCAACGTTCAACCGTCCACTTGCGATTTATTACTTCACAAATCACGCTCGACCCTTTCGGGTGCGATCACCCAAAGCACGACAATTCGGCCCGGCACGAAATTTCGGCCCGGCACGAAATACGACCCTCCATGAACGGTAATGTGCCGTGACAGCCCGGCACGGGGGACCGGGCCATGCCGTGCCCCAAAAAACAGGCCCACGGATGGGCACGGCATGGCACGCCAAATCGGGCCATGCCCAGGCCGGCACGGCCCGTTATACTGCGGGCTGGCCCGAAAGCACGATAGCCCATTAGCCCATTAGCTATCCTCTCCTCCACGCGATGCCCTCCTCTCCTACACCGCTCCACGCACCACGCCTCTACTAAGAGGGCCGGCCGTTGGGATCCATGAGGGCGACTTCAGCGCCGGGCTCGGAGGCGTAGGTGTCGATGCGGTGGGCGACGTTGCCCTTGGAGTCAAACACCATGAAGCCCTTGAAGTTGAAGAGCAACGACTTGCGCCACCCAGTCAGTACCGTCACAGTGCCTTTTGCTCTTCTTGGGCCGGCACAGGCACATTCGGGTGGACCTTCTCCATGCCTAAGAGGTATGATTAGCTGAAGGAGTTGTGAGCTGTGACTCTCTGCCCTCCTCTCCTCCATGCGACGCCCTCCTCTCCTCTACGCACCACACCGTGCCCACCTCTCCGCACGCCGGCATGATCCTCTCACCGTCTCCCGCAGTCTCTCGCTGTCTCTTGCCCTCGTCGGCCACGCCGCTGTAGATCTAGGCCGCGCCGCCGGACCGCCGTCGCATATCTGATCTAGGCCGCGCCGCCGCCACAAGGCCACACCGCCACCATGCATCTGATGTCGTGTTGCACCGCAGATATGATTTCGTGCCACACCTCCACCGCAGATCGGATCTACTCCACTGAAGTCGCCTCCTTCATCCTCTTCGTCGCTGGCGCCGACGATGATCTCAACTAACATTTTGAAGCGGGCTGTGCCCATGTCGGCCTGGCACGCACTGCGGCCCGCGGGTTATCGTGCCGTGCCGGGCCTCTCCACCGAGCAAATTGGCCAAGCCAGCACAGCCCGATAGCCCACGGGCTGGCACGGGCACGGCACAATACATGCCACCAGCCCGACAGGCCAGTGCCATGCCGTCTCGGCACAGCCCAATTGACACCTCTAAACTGAGCATGACAAGTGCTGCGCTCGATTTGATCATTTTCAAAAAAATATTCTTTTTCAGCACAGCCGAGCACGACCTGTGCCCTAGTCGAGCACAAACCGTGCTCGTGGTCATACCGGGCTCAGTTTGACCAACTACTTGAAAATCAAATTTGCAATAGAGCCGAGCACGACCCATGCTCGCGGTCATGCCAGGCTCGGTTTCCTCTCTGTTTTCGGACTATTTGTGCTAAACCATGTTTCTTTTGTGTTTTTCTTCTCCCATACCACCTTAACTCCTACCTACTACCTTATATAAATCCCCCCATCTTCTCCAAATAGCCACAACACCATTGTTGAGCCCCAAAACTCCTCACAACCTCCACAAACCAAGCCCTAGAGCTCTTCATCCAACTGTTAAAACTTTGATTTGACGGCGGATTCCGACTCCTCGCACCTCAACACCCCTGGATCAGAAGTTTCTACTACAATGATGACGCCCCAATGCAACATCAAGAAGATCACGAAGTGCCAACGAGGTATGTCTCCACAAACCTTCTCTGACCCTAATTTTCCGAGCATCTATCTTACTAGCCTTGATCTTCTTACTCGTTTTGTGCACTTGAAAAAGAGACCCTTATGGCCAATTAGATTTTTGGATGTTCATATCATTAGGTCTCTAGGAATAGAAGATGATGTGCTACCCCTAATTCATAATGTGGGTTGGGATACGCTTTTAGGGGTACCAGTTCTGACTTTTCATGATGTCGTTTGGGAGATTCTAGCCTGCTTTGAACAAAATACCATACGTGTTCCTCCAGGTCAAACAGAAGACGTGAGATTTAGGTTTGCAAATCAAGATTATGATTTTTCAATTAATGAATTTGCAAATCATTTAGGGTTAAAACCCGGGTGCACCTTTCATGGTTCTATAATTTGCACCCCTGGTAAAATTTAGAATGCTATATCTGAGGAACGACAAAATCTTTTTCGACACAGTAAATGAAAAGCAGCCAAAATTTGAAATCCCACCTTTCGCTATTTACAGTGTTTCATGGCTGGGACAATTTTGGGCCGCGACAGTAATCAGGACAAATTTTTAGAAACCGAGGTCGAATTTATCTAAGCCACGTTAGGCAAAATTCATCTCTCATCTGTTGCCTATTTTTCTCATCGCCTTGAACTTATCGACAAGGATTTACAAAACCTCACCTATAGTCTTAGGTGGCTTAAGCACTCACATAGCATCCTCTATAGGGTTTAATGCTAATGATCATCGGGAATTTGTGCCCGCAACCACCCTATACCTGCATTCATTACTTTCAATGGGGTTTTCCAGGATGGAAGAGAATTCATTCCGTTGGGTTATTAATGGAATTCCCTCCATCCTTTTTCCTGATGTTTCTCTGACTTGCTTATCTAATGAGCGCAACTAGAGATTGCTCCCATCTAGCTCCTCTGATCCTAGTTCCTCATGCACCGTCGAATTTGACCATCCAACAGCACATGATTCTGCCACTCTGCATGCTTCCATAGTGTCCTTGTGCACTAGTTTATCCGACTTTAGGTCAGAATTTGCAGATTACAGGGCTACGATGGATTTCAAGATGGACCACCTCACTGGCCTCGTGGATCGCCTCTACGACTATCATATACGTGCATGCCACATCCTCCCAGATGGCACATATCTAGGCGCACGTGCACACCATGGGGACCATGTTCACAATCACACCATTTCTCCACAACCTTATCCGCCACCTACCTATCCATACTTTCCTCCGCCATCTTTCCACCAATCACCTCCACCACCCTCTAACGAGTGATCTTCTAAGTATGCAAGTTTTTCTTTTTTCTTTTTATTTTTCTTTTTGTTTATTTTTCTTTTTCTTTTTAGGTTTTCACTTGCGACGCCTTGGACTACGCCATTGGAGCTACGTGGACCACATCCTCTTTCACCATAGCATCTTCAACAACATCCACCTCCAGACACCACTACCGCAAACGGTAATATGTATCTCTCTCCAAACATTGAGGACAATGTCTGATTTGGCTTGGGGGTATCTCTCTCCAAACATGTTTCCTTTGTTATAATAAAACACACTACTACAGAAATGCATTTCACTATCGGTTAAAAATCCACTCTACTATCGGTTCTCTTACCGATAGTGGTTGGCACGATAGTAGAGGGGCAGCACACTTCTATCGGTTCAAAAACCATTAGTAAATAATCTACATTCCCAACGTTCACTAATGGCTATCGACTATTTCTTCTATCGGCTCGGATTTAAACCGATAGTATTGTATACGTTTTTTCTATCGGCTCGTATATAAACCGATAGTATTGTGTAGGTTTTTTCTATCGGTTAGGATCTAAACTGATAGTAATATAAATATTTTTTTCTATCGGCTCTTATATAAACCGATAGTATTGTGTGGACACAGTTAGTACTGGAATCTTTATTCTTTCGGTTGTTATATATAAACCGATAGTATTGTGTAGATACAGTTAGTACTGGAAATTTTATTCTATCGGTTGTTATATATGAACCGATAGTACTGAAATATTTATTCTATCGGTTATATTATATAACCGATAGTATTTTGTAGACATGTTTAGTACTGGAAACTTTATTCTATCGGTTTCTGCATATGAACCGATAGTACTGTAATATTTATTCTATCGGTTGTAGTATATAACCGATAGTAATATTAATTTTTCCTATCGGTTATGTAGTGGCACGGTTAGTACTGGAATCATGCACATATACAGTAATATACACATATACATACAGCAATACAGAGATACATTGGATCATTCACAAATACACCAATATTTACAAATATTCACCAATATTCACATATTGAATTTGTTCACAAATACACTAATATAGTAATATACACATGCATTGGACAGATTGAATTTATGCACATATTGATCGAGTTTATTCACAAATACATCAATGAATCTATTCACATATTGAGTTTATTCACAAATACAGCAATCAACACATTCAATATATATTCACAAATACAGCAATCAACACAGGTCAGTTACTATCGATCGTTGATAGCCACTTCTTCCATGACATATTGAGCCCAAATTGTTCGCAGCTCCTTCAATTGACCCAACTCATATTGCTCTTTCAACATGGCGCTCTGCATATATGTGTGTATGAAGTTAGGATCGTACGTCACATCCAATTAAAGTTCGACTTTGAGTCAGGAAAAATGGTTACCTTAGGGAATTGGGCAAAGTTTCTCCTGATCAGGTCATACATGAATCTCATGACATAGAAGCCACATTCCCACGATTGTGGCTGCTGATGGCACTGGAAAAATTGCATATGCAAAGACATAAACCCACATTAACTTCAAAGAACTAATTAAGCTTAAATTAAAAGACTCATCATGAGTACTTCCATCCGTATTAATTACCTCATATTCTTTCCAAGAAATTGTTGTACCCTTCGACGCGTCATGCCTCCCTCCAGCACTGGCATAATTTTTGAAAGCCCTGTATTTAATTTAGCATTGCTGTTAATATGTTATCATTAATTAGCTAGTCAGAGAAAAATTTAAAACAACTATGTTACTTACGCGTCTATGTGCCATGTGAGGGTGAAAACATGCGCCACCTTGTCGCTCATTGAATCGAGGTAATAGACCTCATTCATCCATGGGCAAATGACGGCGAGGACCCAGTGGCCCCTACATTGCATATATAAGCGAACCGTTTCATACATATGTTAGGCGTAACACACAAGAATGAGTTAAATTTGTAGGAAATGCACTAACCTTTGGTGGTACGGCGCAAGGATGAACTCTCGGTCCTGCTGCGCTAGTAGTGCCCTTGATATGTATTCCTCAGCATGTGCTTGGTCGTGCTCTAGCATCGCGAGGCTTATTTTCTCTGGGTCGAGGAAACCCACCTTGTCACATGCCCTCATCGATGCCAGCATGTATTGTCACATGCCCTCATCGACGCCAGCCTATACATGCACCTGGATGCAAAGTAGACATTAGTAAGTAGTGCATACAAAGTGATTAGATTTATGCAATGAACTGTGATAACTTCAGACAACAACAAACTCACAGGACTCCAGTCCGTATGATGGACATATCAAGCTCCCGCCAGTTGAGCAGGTCGAACAAATCCTCGTGGGCCACCGATATACTACCGGGCTCACGGTGAAAATGGGCTGGCCTGAAGTGAACCAAGAAGTTGATGTGGCGACTAGACCGGGTCAGGTACCACTCGTGGAGACTTCTGGTTATTTGATCCATATTGCGCAGAAGGTACTCCGACAAGAGTGGGGACTCGTTCTTGAACGTACCTGGCTGGCTTTGTTTGGCCTTGCCTTTGGCCTTGCCCTTGCCTTTGGGCGGGGAGCGAGTGTATACCTTCGAAGGTTGGGGTGTGGTGCCGCCGGCCTCATTTGATGGCGAAGGGTTTGAGGCCGTCGGAGGAGGCATGGGGGCCGAAGGAGTTCGCTGATGCGTTGTGGCGGGGGTGGTGTCCTCAGGAAGTGAGCTGGTATCCATCGTCCACTTTAAGTACAAACGCATAAGTTAGATTTTGCAAATTGAGTATATTAACTGAGTTGTAGGCTAGAATGGCTAGGGTTTACCTCCTGTAGTCTAACACCCTTCTTGGGCCACTATATGTACGAGCCCAATGCCTCGCCAATTGTCCGCATTTCGTCCTTTGGGAAGGGCAACGGAAAAGAGCTGTAGCCCGGGAGGGCCATGTCCACCTGTACCTTTGTGAATCCAGGCTCCAGAGGTACGCAGTGGATCCGGACATCCTCCCAAGGCTGGTATATGACCCCGTTTGCAACCGCAACAGGTTTGTCGCCTATGTTGATCAATAGGCTACAGCTCTCCGGCTTCTGCAATTTGTAACAATTATAACAGGTTAGCGAAACAATTCTAACGTAACGGGAGTAGCATCAGCCGAACTGCATATATAGCTCAAGAGTTGCAATACCTCGATCAGGTCCACCGGATCCACGTGAACCTTCGAGCCGACACTACTCGGCCTGGCAGCGTCGACCTCGGCAGCTGGATCTAAACCCTTGGACTGCACAACTCGGCTGAGGCGTTCATACTTCTCGTTCATTTGAGCGAACATGTCCGCGAATTGTGCAGTCACATCTGCCCGTATCTTCTGAGATAGCTCCACTTCCCTTTCCTTCCAGCTGCCAGCCTTCTTCGCCTTTTGCCCGGGCTCCGAGAAGCCTTCCTTCCATGGCACCACAGCCCCCACGGTTCGTGTCCGCCCTGGATGCTCGATGTTCCCTAGAGCCCGGGTAAGGATGTCATTCTCCCTATGGGGACTGAACAATCCCTCGGTCGCCTCCTTCGAGCAAGAGATCTGTTACATTGAAAGCTCTCCATTGTGAGGAAGAAATATATACAAACTTGTGCGCACACTAGTGATCATAGTTAGCCAACTTACGAGTCGCTGCACGACCTCGACGTCCCTGGGCTTTGGGAATGCCACAGTCCCCGTGGCCGACACGGTCCCTCTGGCCAGCCACCAGCGCTTGCATCGCTGATCGCGGATCTCGGAGAGTGGTAGGTCAGGGGAGTCGACGAAATTTGACACCTCGTCTTCAGCCTTCTTCCTCTGCTCCTCCTTCCCCGCATAGCCGCGAGAGCCGAGCCGGTGTGGGTGGTCGTTCCTCCTCTGGATTGCCTTGTTCTTCTCGCTGAGGGCCTTCGTACCAGAAACAAGAAAATTAATGCACCACTGCTTACTGCATACAATGGTGTAACCAAGCAAAGGAACCATACATACCTTGAACTCAGGAGTCCCCTTCTGTTGGGCGAATTGCTCCCATACCTCCTCCGTTATGAAGGGGTACTTCTCGCATGGAGATTCGCCTTTAGCGTGGAAGGTATTGACGAGGACGCTCTTGAAGGTTTTCCACATGTTGTTCATGTCCTTCAAGCAAGCTATCTTGGGACCATCGTCGGGGATGTTCCACTTGGCCTGTTTCAAATGGTGCATATAAGTAGGACTTACCTAATCTCTGGGATAAACCAAGGGAATGTGATTACTCAAGAGTTCAGTGATTTTGATTAATTTTACCTTCACTTCCGCCCACAGCCTATCCCTCTCATCGGCCTTGACGTCCTTCCAGCTCTGGACGGTGATCTTCACCCTTTCCTTCGCCAACAAGCCAACATAGGCAGCATAGTGGCCGGCGTTCTTCCCGATCGGTCTCCCGAACTGGTTGAACTCACATGAAAGATCCGCGCGTTTGGCCAAACGACCCAACTTCGTCGGGCCTCACGCCTTCCTCTTGCGCTGGGACGAGGCAGCGCCATCTACGTTCGCCCTCGCCGAATCACTACTATCAGCCGAGGAAGATGCCGACATGGTTTTACCTAAAATTCTATGAACAAACCATCAATTGATATGAAAAAAGGTACATGACAAAGTTCATAACTAAAATTGTTGTGCCCTACGCTAGTCTCTCTGCATGAACATAAAGTCTGTTGAAATTTAAATGAACCAAAATTTCAGATGAACATTAGAAAATGGGAAGTAATTAACAGAAAATTCAGATTAGCAGCATACTCTATTTCCTATCGGTTTTGAAAGGAAAACCGATAGTACTAAGGTTTGTATTCAGGAAAATTTAAAAGATTAGCAGTGCAAACTATGCTAATCTCTCTGCAGGAAAATAAAGTCTATTAAAATTTAAATGAACCTAAATTTCAGATGAACATTAGAAAATGGGAAGTAATTCACAGAAAATTCAAATAAGCAGTGCAAACTAAGACATACTCTATTTCCTATCGGTTTTGAAAGGAAATCGATAGTACTAAGGTTTGTATTCAGGAAAATTTAAAAGATTAGCAGTGCAAACTATGCTAATCTCTCTGCAGGAAAATAAAGTCTGTTAAAATTTAAATGAACCTAAATTTCAGATGAACATTAGAAAATGGGAAGTAATTCACAGAAAATTCAAATTAGCAGTGCAAACTATGATATACTCTATTTCCTATCGATTTTCCAAGTCAAACCGATAGTAATCAAGTTTGTATTCAGTAAAATCTATAAGATTAGCAGTGAAAACTATGCTAGTCTCTCAGCAGGAACATAAAGTATGTTAAAATGTAAATGAACCAAAATTTCAGATGAAAATTAGAAAATGGGAAATAACTAACAGAAAATTCAGTTTAAGGTATTTACTATCGGTTCTAAATAAGAAACCGATAGTATACTACACTGTACGACAAATTGCTAGTGGTTTTCCTCAATTCTGTCATTCTCATAGCTATCAAGTTTGTAGTTCATGAATTTTATTCTAGGTTTATATTTGTAATCCATTGAACGGGATATGAACCATTGCATACAAACTTAAGCAATACACGCGAGCGATTTGGTCAAGAACACTTACAGTCGATCGTGGAGTGGCCGGAGGCAGTGGCGCAATGCAGTGCCGGAGGCGGTGGAGAACCAGATTCTGATCGGCAATGGTGGCGCAGAGGACCGAAGAAGCGATCGTCGGGGAATCTAGGGTTTTCCGCGCGAGTATTTGGAAATTGGAATGTGATCAGTTGTACTGGAGGGAAAATCGTGCAAGGTTATAACCTAATGTATGAATATTTACTATCGGTTCATAACCTCCAAACCGATAGTACAAACATGTAAGTTAGGGTTTTCCGTATGGGCACTTTTCACTATCGGTTTTATTACACCAAACCGATAGTAAACTAAGAACAGGGGCTCATAACACAGTATAAATCACTATCGGTTATAAACAATAAACCGATAGTAAAAACATGTAAGTTATGGTTTTCAGTGTTGGCACTGTTCACTATCGGTTTTATTATACCAAACCGATAGTAAACTAAGAACAGGGGCTCGTAACACAGTATAAATCACTATCGGTTATGAATGATAAACCGATAGTATAGTTTAATTTCATATCGGTTTCACAGTTAAAACCGATAGTAAAATACAATGTTCCTAAAGGATTTCCCTTAGAAGAATTACAGATGATCTCAGTACATCATTTTGTATTATATTTTACTATCGGTTTTATGACAATAAACCGATAGTATATGTTAATTTCATATCGGTTTGGAAGTTGAAACCGATAGTAGAATACTGTTAAATTGATCTAAAGGTATTTCCTGAGAACAATTACAGATGGGTCTCAGTACATCATTTTGCACTTGTAAAGACACCTGAAACCCCATGCAAATGACTTTCAATAATTTTGAAATAAATTAACAGTCAAGACCAATCATGGAATGAAAATTTGCAGTTTTCATATTGATTTGTGAAAAGAATCAATTATTGCTCAAATCAAGTATATACTCCAATTGAAATGAAAATTTGCATAAATGACTCTCAATGCATCACGTATGTTTTCTCAAAGAATTTTTGAAAAATGATTTGAAGAATTCTTCGATTAAAGATCCAAGTAATATACGTCACTTACATATTGCAAATTAGTCAAGAATGGTTGTCCACCCATAATCCTTCTTCGTGGTCGTCTCGCAGGTAACTTGTTTCGTCAATATCTTCAGTAGGGACAGATTGAAGGATTCCATCTAAAAATGGAGGTAGTTCGTCGAACTGATCGTACTCTTCTTCATCCACAACGTCTTCGACCCCAACAATACGTCTCTTACTGTGAAGGACAACGTGCAACTTTGGGTTGGCCGGGTCAACGATGAAGAACACCTGTGTGGCTTGCTCAGCAAGTATAAATGGATCATCTTTGTGTGCGACTCTACTGAGATCGACGAGAGTAAACCCATAATTGTCGACTTTAACACCTCGAGGGATTTCGACTCATTGGCATCGAAACAGAGGAATCTTAAGTAATACATAATCGAGCTCCCATATTTCCTCAATAACACCGTAATATGAGTCGAGTGCCCTTACTGCCCTGGCATCCTCCGAAATAGCAAGTAGTGTCACTCCACTACATTGCATAGTACTCTTCTCGTCCTGAGTTCTTGTGTAAAATGAATAGCCGTTGATGTCATACCCCTGCCAAGTCCCTACAGTAAATCTAGGCCCTCTGGCCAACCATGTAACATCTTCATCTACGTCGCCCTCAGAAGCTTGCAGGACTCTATTTTTGATCCACCCAGCAAACTTCCTATTATGTTCTCTGGTGACCCAAATCTCTGGCTTCGAGGGATTCTGTTTCCGTAACATTTCCTTGTGCTCGTGGTTGTATGGCTCCACCCCCGTCATGTGCTGTAAGACCCAAAAATGGGCTTTTGCATACAGATCACTAGAGGGGACGACTGCTTTAAATCCAATCGTTCCAATGCCCTGAAGCCTGCCCTCATGCCGGGACGTAGGAACGCCAATTGGGTCAACCCCGGCCATATAGTTGGTGCAAAATTCGATCACCTCCTCGGCGGCATAACCTTCAATGATACTGCCCTCAGGCCGATGTCGATTCCTTACATATCCCTTCAAGATACCCATAAATCTCTCAAATGGATACATGTAGCGCAGGAACACGGGTCCACAAAACTTAATTTCTCTGACAAGGTGAACAATTAGATGGACCATAACATCAAAAAAGGATGGAGGGAAATACATCTCCAGCTGACAAAGAGTGGTAGTCACATCGCGTTGCAAATCGTCCAGTCCATCCATATCAATTACCTGCAAGGACACAGTTGCAGCAAATATTCAGATCCAAAAAATCTGACAAGTTCCACGAATGGAGCTAATTAACTTGCTAGGAGTACACGCTTGCGTACCTTGCCAGATATTGTGTTGAAGAAATAACATAGCTTTGTAATTGTCTCTCTGACTTTGACAGGGAGAATGCCTCTGATAGCAATGGGAAGCATTTGTGACATCAGTACATGACAATCATGGGACTTCATACCAACCAGTTTCAAGTCTTTCATGGACACAAGTTTTTTCAAGTTCGCAGAATACCCACATGGAACTTTGACACCATGTAGGCACTGACAGAGTTCTGTTTTTTCTCTTTTTGACAAAGTATAACAGGCCGGGGGGAGGTATGTCCGCTTTCCCTTCTCCAACGGTGCAAGCTCAGTCCTTATGCCCATGTCGAGCATGTCATGGCGAACGTTGATGCCATCTTTCGTCTTTCCTGGAATGTTCAACAACAAACCAGTCAAACTGTCACAAACATTTTTCTCTACGTGCATGACATCAATGCAATGTCGAACTTGTAAGTGCTCCCAATATGGCAGATCCCAAAGAATCGATCTCTTATTCCAAACATTTTTTCCTGGAGGTTTAGAACATTTACCAAACTCAACTTTGATGTCCTTCACGCGCAAGTAAAGCTCCATACCAGTCACAAACACTGGGGCTGATCCTTTCTCAGGCTTCCCATTGAATGACTTCCTCTTCTTACGGTAGGCGTGATGCATCGGAAGGAATCTGCGGTGACCCATGTACACTGTTTTTCTGCAGTTCGATAACCACATGCTTTCAGTTTCATCCAGGCAAATAGGACAAGCCTTGCCTCCTTTCGTACTATACCTCGACAAATTTCCATAGGCCGGGAAATCATTTATGGTGCAAAATATCATGGCCCGCAACATGAAATTATCTCGCTTATGTGCATCCCACACCCGCACCCCTTCGCTCCACAATTTATGTAAGTCCTCGACTAACGGTGATAGAAACACGTCAATATCATTCCCGGGTTGTCTGGGTCCTGAAATTAGTAACGACATCATGATGTACTTGCGCTTCATACATAACCAAGGAGGAAGATTGTAGATGCATAAAAGAACCGGCCAAGTGCTATGTCGACTGCTCATATTTCCGTGTGGATTCATACCATCCGTACTCAGCCTAAACCTTATATTCCTCACTTCGCCGCCAAACTCACCGAATGTTCTGTTGATGTTTCTCCATTGAATGGAATCAGCTGGATGTCTTAGTTTTCTGTCTTGTTTCCGACCTTCAACATGCCAACGCAAGTACTTCGCATCTTTCGGATTTGCAAACAGCCGTTTCAATCTGGGAATCACAGGAAAATACCACACAGTTTTGGCCGGAGGCCCTTTCTTTACCTCATCACATCCATTGTCATAAATTCTGTCCCCATGCTTATACCGCGATGCACCGCATCTTAGACAAACATGCAAATCCTCGTACTCATTACGGTACAAAAAACAATCATTTGGGCATGCATGTATTCTTTCGATTTCCATTCCCAACGAACACAATAGTTTTTTGGCCTGGTAAACCGATCTTGGCAACTCATTTCCCTCTGGAAGCATGTCCGCTAACAGATCCAATAGCGCCGTGAAACTCTTATCGCTCCAACCGTTGCTTGCCTTCAAGTTATATAATCTCAACACAGAAGACAACTTTGTAAATTTTGCACATCCGGGGAACAAAGGCTTCTCAGAATCAACAATTAATTTCTCAAATTTAGCTAAATCGTTTTCGCTATAGTCTTCTTCTACATCATGTAACATCATTTCATCTAAATTGTCGTCATCTACATGGACTTCCGAATGAACATTACCAATGTTTTGATCATGATCATCATTACTGTAATCCACTTCCGCCGGGTGCTGCTGAGTGGTAGCGGTGCTCGTTTCCTCAAGATCTTCACCATGCCTTATCCAACGGGTATAGCGTGCGTTAAAACCACGACGAATCAAATGATTCCTAATCTGATCAGAGTTGCCGAACCTTTTTAAGTTCATACAATCTATACAAGGACAATGCATATCTTTCTCTCCCTTCTTCGCCTTTTCTTGCTCAGCAAATTTAATAAACCCATTCACACCCTCCAAATACTCAACAGTAGTACGTTTTATTCCATACATCCAATATTCTCGGTCCATCTACAATTATTTCACAAAATTGACAAATTCAAATAAATAATTAATGACTCAGGGCATGCATATATGCATGAAACATAATTAGCTAGGCCATATGTGTGTACATGAGCTGCTTAATTACATTAAATGGATTTGTATATATGAAACCCTAATTAACTTGATGCATGCATTAATTGGAAGAGCCAGCTAGCTAGCTGCTTAAATTCAGCAAGCTATAGCTAGCTAGCCAACCCAACCTTCTAGCTAGTTTGGAGATACATGTATCTAGTTTAATGAATTGCAAGTAGAGAGAGAGAGGGAGAGTGTGAAAGAGTGATCGAGAGAGAGAGAGAGGTGATGAGAAGATGACAATACCGAGGGGGATGGAAATATGATCAACCTCTCAGCTAGCTTCTCCAGATCACTCTAGCTTGGAGTCGTGCGCGACTGAAATGATTCCAACATGCAGAGCGCAGAGCAGGGGTCGACCTAATTAAGTTGTCCAATTTTACTATCGGTTCAAAAACACAAACCGATAGTAAAATAAGGTCCCCACTGTCATAACCATAAGTTTATATGAAGTCATTTTACTATCGGTTTGTTTTATATAACCGATAGTACTATTTAATATATTGTATCGGTTAGTACAGTAATAACCGATAGTAAAAAGTCAGTAATTTCACTATCAGTTACGCGAGAAAAACCGATAATACTATGTAATATATTATATCGGTTGGTACAATACGAACCGATAGTATAAAGTGAGTAATTTTACTATCTGTTACGAACGAAAAACCGATAGTACTGTTGTAATATATTATATCGGTTGGTACAGTAATAACCGATAGTATAAAGTGCGCAATTTTACTATCAGTTAAAAGTGGAAAACCGATAGTACTATTTAATATATTATATCGGTTTGTACAGTAATGACCGATAGTAAAAAGTATTTGCATTTCACTAACGTTGGACTAGTGTGTAACCGATAGTAAAATGCCTCTTTTCCGCAGCTGTCGTCCTATTCTATCGGATTTTTCCCAGATTGCTTATAACCGTTAGAAAATATGGGTTAGTGGAATGCACTTTTGTAGTAGTGACAATTGCTGAAGATGCGGCTTTGTCTAGTCTCTTATAACGTATATGTGACCCGCTTGGGGAGGCGGTGATGAATCGTCGACCACCTACTAAAGGGAAGGTATACGGGACAACGAGATTTCTTATAGGTTCTCGAGAAACCGACAAAGCTGCCTATCTGTAAGTGCACTTAAGTAAGCGTCTTCAATTGTGTCTCCTCTAGGTGCGACGAAATAATCCAGTTCAAATTTCTGGCCAAGAGCACAAAAAATTTGAAGAAGAAAATAAAAATATGAATAAATAAAAATCAGAAATAAAAGTGTTTTAATTTCTCTCTGAAAAGGGCAATCTAGAAACTTTATATAAATTGTAGCATAACGATTGTTTTTTTAGCTATTATTTGTTCTAAACCCTATATGAAAGAAGTTGTCAAGATGATTTAATTGATTAAGCTCTCTCTTATGTAAGGTTGAAATTTGAGAAGCTGAATATTTGCATTTAGAGAGTTTAAATTGCTTAGATCAATTGTTTCATATGCATAGATGTGATGTGAATTGCCAGAAGTTTTTTTATTGAAAATCTAATCAATCAAGGCATTCCAATTTTTGGAAAATTCATTCACATTC
The DNA here is from genome assembly GCA_019359835.1 of Pharus latifolius. Taxonomy (NCBI): domain Eukaryota; kingdom Viridiplantae; phylum Streptophyta; class Magnoliopsida; order Poales; family Poaceae; genus Pharus; species Pharus latifolius. The sequence continues at coordinate 23,694,293 of CM033326.1, forward strand.
TTTGTTTGAGGAAAAGCAAAATGCTAACTTGAGGAAATTTGATAAGTACTAAATTGGTAGTATTTTACCCTAAGTTTGCCATAAAAAACGTGCAAAAATATGCTAAAAACTCCTTTGATGTGACATTTATTCATATTTTTATATTATTTTTACAAATTACTTTCAAGGCTGTGTTTGCCATGTTTCAGGGACCAAACCTACACAATTTGAGGAGATTTCGACTTCATTTGGGCCAATTTCGACAAAGATACCAAAACTGGACAAAAAAAGGAACCTTCATTGAATATTCCTCGGTCAAAACACCTGGTCGAACACACTTCGGCGAGAAAGAACCATAATCGAACACATCTAGATGAAAAAGAGCTGTGATCAAACATGAAGATACATGCATGGTCGAAAAGAGAACCGATCGAACACGAACACTTCTGGTCGAAAAGAGTCCCAATCGATCATGACTACCGCTTGGTCGATTATTTCGCAGAGCGGAGCACGATCATGGGCACGACCCGTGTTCGGCCTGGAGGATGACCTGTGCCCAGGTCATGCTCGACTCGGTTTCAAGAGGGTTTTTGGTCTAATTTGGTCGGTTTTCACTCGGATTTGTCCGTTCTCTCTCCTTTTGAAGCCAGACTTCATCATTTGCACATCAAGGAGTCATATTTGGGCACATTAACCCGTGTACCATCAATAGAGAAGCTTTTGGCTCAGTTCTTATGCTATTCTTTAGAGTTTTAGTTTAGTTTTCATAGAAGAGCCCCCTTCTCTATTTTTCCTACGTTGGCATGCCAACAAGGACAACAGACTTAAGTTTTAAGCAATCAAGTAAGTTTTCATTTAATTCTTATTATTCCGGTATTTCTATGTCTTTTTGCGAGTAGGTCACTTCTATGGTTAGGGATGACATAATCCAGAAAGTGCAATCGCTACACCCACGCACCTGTCGTTATCAACCGTGCTCACGCCCGAATGACCTTACCACGAGGGTTAATTCCTGCACGCAGTATAAGAAACGAACAAGAACGAGAAAAAACGCAATCTGAATTTCAGAATGAATAAATTGAGGTTATCTTTCATCAAACCAGGTCCGGGGACACTACTCCGATGAACAATGGTCTCTCACACAACGGGGGAACAACATAGCAAATAACATAACCGAAAAAATAGGGGTGGAGGCCATATGTAGTAGGAGTATGGCAGCCAGAGGTAGGCCACCAGCCAGAGAACCCATCCCCATGTAACCCTTGGGATACATGGGCCTTGGGCCCAGAGTAGAGGTGGACTAGCACCCGGCAGGTTCTATCTACGGATTTTTTCATCGATTGCGGATGATCTAGAAAGCATTTGAGCATGGGCTCAAGCCCATTTGAAAGGTATTGTCGTGGGCTTCTCTGTGAAGTACTCATTTGCCTCAAACGGACTCCGTACGTGGCCTGGGCATCCGTTTGAAGTTGGACTGTTGCTGGATGGCCGAGCTGGACTCGCGGACGAGTTGGGCTTGATCTTGGGCTGGGCTTGATGCGTCGTGGGCTGCTCCACCTTTGATGTAGCTCGCTGATCCTTTGGTGTGGGCCTAGTAAATGGCTCGGCACATAGATTCATGCCGACTCGCCATTCTCCTTGATCTTCTCGTGGCGGCGAGAAAGTAGTGGAAGTAGTGGAAGGAGTGGAAGGAGTGGATGGAGTCTTGTTCATATCCGAGCTAGTGATGTCCTCATCAAGAGAGAGGCTCAAGCCAAACGTAGAAATGGAAGCGATCCTTTCACCGTTGTACCAGTGACCGTACTGGCAACTTAATCTATCTTGAAACGATTGAAATTAACTTGCAATTCTCAAACCTTGGGTAGAATTACGCCGAATGGTCATGGAACTCCCGAAACTCTAGGTTTTCCTTCCTGCTTTATAAACCCTAGATTTCATACTTCTTGTTTACTACTTTAAACTCTAGATTGATAGATTTAGTAGTAGATTTAGTAGTAGATTTAGTTGTAGACAAACAAATCCCAACTCGTTCAGACTTAATTAGTGATCTATTAACCTAGAAAGACGAATACGCTTGTTCCTCATGGAATTCGACCCTCAAGTGCTCAACATTCAACTGTTGACTTGCGATTATTACACACATCCACACACACGATCAGGATTCGCCCTCTCCACGGCTGCCCCTGCACCATCCTCTTCTCATGTGTCCAAGCCACCAATGTCCTCCTCTTTTCTAGTGCCACCACCACTCCACGTGCCTGATTTGCCGTTGCTCCCCAATCTCTCCTCTACTTTGGCTTCCTACCTATTAATCCACTCCAAAATGTTAGTGATATGTTCTAGAGAAAATCACAGAGATGTATTATCTTTGTTATGTTTATGAACATTTGAATAATATGTTATTTTGTTTTTTTATAAATTATCATCTTAGTTCGATCAACAAGTGTGTGACTTGTTCGTGAAACTCTAAATTTAGTTGATGATATTATCCTATAAAGTCCCTGATCCATTATCTTTAAGTAGTAGATTATTGATTAATTGATTAGCACATATATGATTGATGGTCATGTTTCATGGACCATGGATATAAGATATCAAATTAATAATGTAGACATATACTGGAGAATATATTGTTGTATAGAACCATTTTGAGACATTGTTTGGATTTGTTATTTAAGTGTCACCAGTTGGTCTCAAATAATATTTATGATTGATCCTTAGACCTAAGACCATCATAGTTTCCTACATGTGTAGTAATATATTTTGATATTACCAAACGCTACTTTTACTTGAGTGGTAATAAAGGTAATATTCAGATATGTGATGAGCCATGCAGAGGAATGTGAATGGTTTAGATGGAATTTACATATCTCATATAATGAGAGAGATATCTCTCGGCCCCTCCATATAGATGAATTGAGAAGTGCATGGCCATGCGGTTTGTGGTTGAGTATCAACTATGGGAAGATCAGTTCACTATAAGATCGATAAATAATTGAACTGTGCAAGGATGGCACATTTCCTGCCTTGAGTTTAATTTCATATAGTACGGCAAGAGAAATCAACATGAAGACATTATATAGGTTCATTGATTATGATCCTCGTGTATATTTGGATGGTCGTTATGTCCTGTTAGGGGCCTGAGAAGTGTTAAATTGGTAACATTCTTACCCTATGTTTGCTACTGAAAATGTGCAAAATCATACTAAAAACTCTGTGTGACATTTTATGCATAATTTTATATTATTATTACAAATTTCTTTCACGACTGTGTTTGCCATATTTCAAGGACCAAACCTACCAAATTTGAGAAATTTTGACTTCATTTGAGCAAAAATCAACTAAGAAACCTAACTAGACAACAAAAGGGCCCTAGTCAAATATTCTTTGGACAAAACACCTAGTCGAACACAACTATGCGAGAAAGAAACTTAATCGAACACGGCTGGAGAAAAAGAGACCTGATTGAACATGAGCAAGTGGTCGAAAGGAGTCTTGATCGAATATGAGCACATGGTCGAAAAAGCGTCTTGATCGATTTCAAGCACAACATGTGTTTGGCTAGGAGCACGCCACATGTCTATGGTCTTGTTCATTTTAGTTTCAGAGGCTTTTACTGGTCGAATTTTGTCAGTTTTGATCAGGTTAGACCAGGACTGGTCAGATTTGGTCGGTTTTGATTGGGTTTGACCAGGCCTGGTCGGATTTGATCAGCAATAGTCGAATTTGGTCAGTTTGGACACTGTTTGTCTATTCTCGTGCCATTGGAAGCCGGTCTTCATCACCTGCACGTGAAGGAGTTATTTTTGGGCATGTTTATCCATGTATCATAAATAGAGAAGCTTTTCACTCAATTAGTATGCTTTTTAAATGCTTTTCATAGGCTTTAAAAGCCTTTAGGGCTTAGTAGTAGTTTTAGATTGCTTTCTTAGAAGAGACCCCTTCTCTATTTTCCCTGCTTTTGTAAGCTGGCAAGGACGGCAAATTCAATTTTCAAGCAATCAAGTAAGTTGTCATTTATTTCTTATTATTATTTCTGCATTCTTATGGCTTTTATCGAGTAGTTCCCTTCTTGAGTTAAAGATGACCTAATCCGAAAGGCGTGATTCTTCCTTGGTCTTAATCTCAAGTTTTGGAGTTATTTCTTGATGTTTTCTTCCTCTAAACCCTAAATTCTCGTTTCAAAAATAGACATAATAGTTGAGCCTTAGCAAGAATTTAGGGGAGTTCTTGAGTCCTTAGCACTTTGATGCGGGATCCTGAACAGGAGAGAGCCTCACGCCAAACGTAACAGTGGAAGCAATCCTTTGACTGTTGTACCAGCGACCGTACTAGCAACTTAGTTTGTCTTGGAAAATGATTGAAATTCACTCCCAAAACCCTAGGTTTTCCTTTACTGCTTTAAACCCTATATTGATAGATTTAGTAGTAGATTTAGCTGTAGGCCAACAACCCTCAACTTGTTCAGACTTAATCAGTGATCCATTAACCTAAAATATGAATACACTTGTTCCTCATGGAAGTCGACCCTCAAATGCTAAACGTTCAAGCTTCCACTTGCGGTCATTATACAATCACACCGTTTTAGGTGCGATCAAGTGTTTGGCGCCGTTGCTGGGGAACAACGGTAATTCATCTATTGGATTAATTTTTGCTGATATAAGTCAATCTCACTTCTCAATCTTGCTTCTATTTTTCTTTTTCTTCTTTTTGTGCATGACTAATCCCTGTAGGTTGGAAGTGCATCTGATACGATCAAGAACGAGCCACATTGGATAATCAAATACTGGAGGGAGATGAATTACCAAAGATGGGTCAACAAAAGAAATTAAAGGATTATGGAATCCCGTTCAGTATGGGGTTTCACTCAGGTATTCTTAGACCAGAAATTGAAACAAATGATTTTGAAATTAACCTTGCACTATTGAATCTGATACAACAAAATCAATTCAGTGATTTTGCCACTGTAGATCCTTCACTGTATCTCCATATTTTTCTTGAGCATTGTGATACTTTTAAAATTAATGGAGTTTCGGAGGATGCACTACTACTACATCTCTTTCCTTTCTCTCTTCGAGATAAGGCAAGAGTATGGTTCTACACTCTACCGCCTACTTCAATAGCAACGTGGGATGCACTCTCACGCATTTTTCTCAATAAAGTTTTTCCTCCATTTAAAACTACACATATTTGAAATCAGATTGTTTGTTTTACTCAGCAGGGAGGAGAATCACTCTACGAAGCTTGGGAGTGGTACTAGGAACTTTTGAGAACGAGCCCACACCATGGCCTGGAAAAGTGGCTTGTAGTTCAAATATTTTATAATGCTTTGAATTACTTGGCACGGATGACTGTTAACGCCACAGCTGTAGGTGCACTCATGAACAAAACTGTTGATGAAGCGTATGATCTAATTGAAGGTGTGACACAAAACTACATGCAATGGGGGCATGAATGCACCGCATCAAGACTAATCCAACCGCAGCACCAACTCTCTCAACAACAAGAGTCGTAGCAAGCACCATGGCCATCATTTTAGCACCAACAAAAACAACCGTACCGGCCACCACAACAACGAAAAAATCAACCCAAAGAATCCAAAATCGACCGCAAGCTAGAAGCTTTTCTAGCAAATCAAGAGAAGGAAAAGTTTGCACTAAACAAGGAGATCGACCCCATCTCTACACATGTTCGCATGCTTGAGACTCAATTCGTGCGAATCCCACAGCAATGAATTCTAACTCTCTTCCTTCTGAAACTATCAACCCTCGTGATTCTGAACATATTAATGTTATATCTTGTGTTGATACCGTTGATTTGAATGGTGTAGGAACTTTCGAAAGATAGAAGGTGAAACCAGAACCAACAAAGACGCCTACCAAGGATTTGATGCTGATGACCGAACTTAAGCACGATGATCCACCTTCATCGGCAAACGACCTCGGTAAGGATGAACAATCAAAAGAAATAGAATCAGGTAAAAATGAGGTAACACATGTTTCTAAACCAACCTCATCTTTTCTAAGTTGTTATCTCTAGTGTAATTTTAATGACAAATCCCTTGATATCCTGAAAAAACTGAATGTGATTGTGTGTTTCACTGATCATGTCACTCAAATTCCTTCATATGGAAAATTCTTAAAAGAAGTTCTTACAAATAAAAGGGATTTGGATGATTTAGACAAATCTCAAATTGATATATGTGAGTGTACAATTGCTTTTCACATGGGGAATGAGAAAATATTGTTTAAACTGCATGAAATTACTAAGTGTCCTATTTTATGAGGACACCACATGTAGGATAGACCCTCTTGAAACTGTATTGTAGGCTAAACAAATTGGAGATGATGCTCTTGATGACAATACAAAGACGAGCAATAAAAAGGACGATCATGCTACTACAAACACATCATCATTGCCCAATCAACTCTTAATGGTAAGAAATCATGACAATTCTTGCACGAACAAGGTACCAAATCTCACATCCCTTCCTTCCTCAGTGAAATATATGCTTCTTGATAGAGATAAACATAATCCTACGCTTGTAAATGCCAATATAACTGATAAATCATCATGCACATTGATCAATACATTAACACTACATCGCAAGGCATTAGGATATTCTATTGATGATCTAATTGGTATTGAGCCTCAACATCGATTGAACCTAGCTACGATGAAAGCTGAAAAATTTGAACTGCTAGACAATAGGCTTAGTTTTCCCACTGCACCAAACATTCAAAATCACTATTAGTGTTGGGGGAAATCTCCGCGGGACTAAGTCCAGGTAAGTTGCGGCACACTCGCCCGGGGACCTGGCCTTCGGTGCCTCCCCGGGCGCCGCCTTTTGGCCCCCGGGACCTGGCCTCCGGTGCCGTCCCGGGCGCCGCCTTTTGGCCCCCGGGACCTGGCCTCCGGTGCCGTCCCAGGCGCCGCCACTCGCCCGGGGACCTGGCCTCCGGTGCCTCCCCGGGCGCCGCCTTTTGGCTCCCGGGACCTGGCCTCCGGTGCCGTCCCGGGCGCCGCCTTTTTGGCCCCCGGGACCTGGCCTCCGGTGCATGTCCCAGGCCTCATCGCCCTTCTAAAGGTAAAGTCTCGAGTTGATTTGTCACGTGCAGGTCACGCGAGGAGCGCCTCGGGAATCAGCGACCACCTGTCAAGCATCCAAGACGTTTGACCGGGAGAAGGACGTTCCTACCCTTCAATCCGACGGTGGCTTCCGGGGTAGTTTAGGCTTTTTGCTTCTTTTTGGGGCTATAAATAGCCCTTGTACCCCTCTGTTGTAAGGACTGAATCACTTTTATTGGAATAGCTAAACTCACAGGCGTGCTCCGGAAGCCTCTCCCCCGGAGAGAGCCTCCCCAGCCGACTCCGGTCGGGAGAGCATCGACAGGACTAGGGCCCCCACCGGGACCCGAACCTGTATAAATCTTCGTGTCATTTCTTGTGCTTGTCCGGCGGGGGAGGACCGGTCATCCGGTCAACCCGCGCCGCGTAATCTTCGCTAGGATCGTTCTCAAAACCTGCCGGGGTATTCGCAATACCACGACAGTTGGCGCCGACCGTGGGGACTCGTGACAAGACGCCATGGCTCCCCCAAGAACAAGGGCTCGCACCCTTCCCGGTGACGCCGGTCTCGGAGACCCGGCGCTGCCCGTCCGGGACACTGTTGTCCCGGCGCTTCCGCCTGGAGGCGGTCAGGCCCAGGTACCGCCTCCCTCCTTCCCTCTTAACTTAGGTGCTTCCACCTCCAGGTCGTTCCTGGTGACCGCGGGGACCCCGGCCGGGACTAGCCTCCCCCCGATGGCTCACCCGGCTCCCCGGGACGCCCTGCTTGAGGCTCTAGTGGAGGGCCAGCTCCGCGCCCAGTGCTCAATGGATGAGCTGCTCAGCGTGTTAGCGCGGCCTCCGGCCCCCACATTTGCGTCATACCCGTATCCGGGGAACATGCCCCCGTTTATGGGTTACCCGGCGGCCCCTCCGGCCTCCGGGAGTTTGTCCGCCCCGTATGATCCTGCCGGGGGGTTCCCTCCCCCTGCGGGATATACGTCCGGACCCTTCCCGGCACCCGGGCCCGTCCCGATGCCGGGAGGCTACTTCATGCCAGGGCCCTTCGTGGCACCAGGGGGGTACCCCGTCCCAGGCCTATTCCCGGGGCCGGGAGCCCACTTTATGCCGGGGGTTTTCCCTACGCCGGGAGCCAGTCCCGCCCCTCGCGTCGCGTTTACCGCACCGGGGGCTGTCGACAGAGTAGCTCCCGCGCCTCAGCGGACTTCCCCCCGCATGGGCTCCCCGTTCTCGGACGTCGCCGCGGGGGCTTCCCCCTCGCCCGTTCCGGTCGTTGCCACTGGGGCCCCCTCCACTTCGGTTCCAAACGTCGCCATGGGCGCCCCCTCCCCGGTTCCGGATAATACAGGGGCTTCCCCCTTTCCGGTCCCGGGGGTCTTCGTAGGGGGCTCCCCCCAGCCGGCCCCAGAAGCCTCCGGGCCGGTAGCTACAGTGCATAAGCTCTCTCCCTCAGTGGGACACGTCCGTTTCGCCCCGGGGGAGGTCGAGCGAATGCGTTCACCCGAGCGTGGGGAATAACTTCCCCCCGGCCGCGGGCAAGGGGAGCCTCGCTCTCTCACCGGTCGGGGGAAGAGACCCGCAGAAGACCCAGCCTCCCCGGGGGAGAGCTCGGACGTTCGCGAACTCAGCCTCGGTCCAGAAGAGAAGCGTCGCCACCGCCACTCCGGCGGACCTCTTGGACCGCTCCCTGACTCCGACAACGAAGGTCCCGTCAAAGAGGACAGCGACCGGGACTCCCCCCGGGAAGTGCAGGGGGCAAACCAGCCCCTATGCCGAGGACTTCGTAGCATCCGGTGGTCGCGGCCCTACCGCCCTCCTCACATCGAGCATTATAATGGTGAGGCAGACCCTTACGAGTTTGTGCAGGTCTACTCCACTACCATCTCCGCGGCCGGGGGGGACGAGACGGTACAGTGCAACGTCTTCCCCCTCTACCTCTCCGGGGAACTACGTGCGTCCCCTGGACTCCTCGCAGCTGTACACTGTCCGTCAGAGGACCGGGGAAACCATCCGAAGCTTCTTCAAGCGCTTCGCCCAAGTGAAAAGCAAAGTGGCCCATGTCCCGGACTCTACAGTCATCGAAGCCTACAAAAGCGGCATCCTCCCGGGGGAGCTCCACCGAAGACTCTCCCGGAGCTGCCCCTCTTCCGCCGATGAGCTCTTCAACGTACTCGAAAAGTACGCTCGGGCGGAGGAAGACGACATCTGGAAGAAGACCCAGTGGGCTCCCGCCCCCGTCGACCGTGGGGCCAGGGATCCCCCCAAACGCTCCAGACAGGGGGGGCGTAGCGAGCCACGGCCTCGGGACACCTTTGTCCTCAAGGGCGGAGGCGGCTCGTGCGACCCCCCGAGGGCCAGCCGCCCCTTTCCCAGGCCGAAAGGTCATGGGGGAGGACAGTCTTCATGCGGCCGGGAAGGCCCCGCGGGGAGGAGCCGGGAAGGACCGTGGTGCAGCTTCCACAGGTCCAGTACCCACGCTACCCGAGATTGCCACCAGCTGCTGCAACACTTCGCGGCGTTCCTCGACCAGTGCGGGCAGGGGGGCGACTCCGGCCTCCTTGCCCCCTCGGCCAGCTGTTCCGGCCCTTCCCGCTCCCCCGGGGGGGGGAGCCTTCAGAAGCTCTCCCCTTTCAAACTTCTCAGCGCCGCATCAACGTCATCGTGGGAGGGTCCGCCTCCGGGCGGGACTATAAGCGCCAGCGTAAGGAGTACGCGCGCGAGGTCAAGGTTGTGGGGGTGCTACACGCGTCCCCGCCACCTAAGTGGTCGGACGTCCCCCTCACCTTAACGGTGGAAGATGCGCGAGGGGTCCGCTTCCCCCACGACGATGCGCACATTGTCTCCGCGACCATCTACAACTGCCACCTGGCTCGCATCCTCGTGGACGGCGGGAGCTCTGCCGACGTCCTATTTCTGAAAGCCTTCAGGGAGATGCAGGTGGATGAGAAGCTCCTGCAGCCCGCTACCGGGCCCCTGCAAGGTTTTGTCCCGGGGAAGGCGATCCACCCCGTGGGCAAGGTAGATCTCCCTATGACGTTCAGCACTCCGGAAAACTACCGGACCGAGCTGGTCCGCTTCGACGTAGTAGATCTCCCCTCCTCCTACAACGCGATTATGGGGAGGACCACAATCAACCGGCTGGGGGCTGCCACCCATCAAAACTACCATTGCATGAAGATTCCCGGGCCGCATGGCGTGATCAACGTCCGGGGAGACCAAGACATGGCCCGCGCTCTATACGAGCGCGCCGCTGCCACGATCGGAAGCGTCAACATGATCAAGACGCCCGGGGGGGAGGCTCCCCTCCCGGATTCAGACGTCGTTGCTCCGTCCCCCGGGAGGCCCCTCCTCAAGCCACGTCCGGAAGGGGGCCTCCGAAAGGTCCCGCTGTCTCCGGGCGGCGGGGACAAAACCGTCCAAATTGGGGCAGAGCTCCCCCAGGACCATGCAGCACAACTCGTAGCTTTTCTGCGCAAAAACTCTGATGTTTTTGCGTGGAAGCCTTCAGACATGCGGTGCGTCGCTCGGGAGGTTATTGAACACAAGCTTGCGGTAACCCCCGGCCACCCCCCGGTCAAGCAAAAGCTGAGGAAGCTTTCCCTCGAACGTCAAGAGGCCATCAAGATAGAGATCGCTCGGCTCCGAGAGGCGGGGTTCATTCGGGAGGTCCTGCACCCCGAATGGCTCGCGAACCCCGTCCTCGTGAAGAAGTCAACAGGCAGGTGGCGAATGTGCATGGACTTCCCACTCCCGCGGATTGACCAGTTGGTCGACTCCACCGCGGGGTGAGAGCTCGTTAGCTTTCTAGACGCCTACTCGGGATACCATCAAGTCCGGATGGCGGAGGGGGACGAGGAAAAGACGAGTTTCATAACTCCCCTCGGAACCTTCTGCTACCTCCACATGCCCTTTGGGCTCAAGAATGCGGGAGAAACCTTCCAGCGCCTCATGACGCTGCTTTTCAAAGATCAAGTCAACCGCAACGTCGAAGTCTACGTAGACGACGCGGTCGTCAAGAGTCCCCGCGCAGCCTCCCACATCGACGACCTGGCAGAGACCTTCCGCAACTTCCGCACGTTCGGGCTCAAACTTAACCCGGAGAAGTGCGCCTCCGGGGTGCACGGGGGGAAGCGCCTAGGTTTCCTCGTGTCCCAGCGGGGCATAGAGGCAAACCCCGAGAAGATCCGGGCATTCCTAGACATGCCCCCGCCACGCTCTGTCAAGGACGTCCAGCGGCTCTCTGGCCGCCTAGCCGCACTCAGCCGTTTCGTTTCGCGGTCGGGAGAGCGGGGCCTCCAGTTCTTCAAGATCCTCCGGGGGCTCGAGGGGTTCCGCTGGACCCCCGAGGCCCAGGAAGTCTTCAACGACCTCAAGAAGTACCTCACGAGCCCTCCAATGCTCGTGAGTCCGACTCCAGAAGAGCCCTTGCTCCTCTACCTTGCCGCGACCCCCGTTGCCGTCAGCGCGGTCTTGGTGAAGGAGCAAGGGGGGCATGTCTAGGAAGGCCTCGAAGGCCATGACCTCTCCGGGCCTGGGGCAGCGAACTCCGTCTTTCTTCACGGGGACTTGGATGTCCCCGTCCGCGATGATGCCGCGCACGACCATGGACTCGGCGTCCTCGGCCGTAAACTCGGAGGCCCAAAGGAAGTCCGGAGCGACTTCCACCGGGGGCACCTCGGTCGCCTTCGCTCGACCTTTCGGTGCCATCAGGTTTGTTTTTTCAGTGGTTAACTTTTCAGGAGGCTACGGCTAAAGGAACCGGATGCTCGCTACCGGGCACTAGCTGCCGGGGAGAGCTACCGAGAGAGGGCTACCGGGAGAGCAAAATCCGCTAAGGCTGAGAAGTTTGGAATGAAGCTACCAGGCCCCCCAAGGCCCTATTTATAGGGTTGAGCCATGATCTAGATGAGCGCCACGTGGCATCCCGCAGATCGATCTGGGCCGTTGAAATTCAAACGGCGCGCGGGAAACGAACGGACAGGGCGCGAATCGAGGCGCTGGTTTGAACCGCGAGTGCATTTATGGCGAAGCGGCGCGGCCATAAGCGTCTGGCACGGAAACCGAAGCATCCCAGCTCCGGTGGCTTGGTCTGGAGATTCTCCCGGTGACATGTACCATGCCCACCGGGGACTCGAGCATCGTCCCTGGGGGGCATGGGGGGCTGCTGTTGGGGGAAATCTCCGCAGGACTAAGTCTAGGTAAGTTGCGGCACACTCGCCCGGGGACCTGGCCTCCGGTGCCTCCCCGGGCGCCGCCTTTTGGCCCCCGGGACCTGGCGTCCGGTGCCGTCCCGGGCGCCGCCTTTTGGCCCCGGGGACCTGGCCTCCGGTGCCTCCCCGGGCGCCGCCTTTTGGCCCCCGGGACCTGGCCTCCGGTGCCTCCCCGGGCGCCGCCTTTTGGCCCCCGGGACCTGGCCTCCTGTGCCGTCCCGGGCGCCGCCAATCGCCCGAGGACTTGGCCTCCGATGGCTCCGCGGGCGCCGCCTTTTGGCTCCCGAGACCTGGCCTCTGGTGCCGTCTCGGGCGCCGCCTTTTTGGCCCCCGGGACCTGGCCTCCGGTGCCTCCCCGGGCGCCGCCTTTTGGCCCCCAGGACTTGGCCTCCGGTGCCGTCCCGGGCGCTGCCTTTTGGCCCCCGGGACCTGGCCTCCGGTGCCTCCCCGGGCGCCGCCTTTTGGCTCCCGGGACCTGGCCTCCGGTGCCATCCCGGGCGCCGCCTTTTTGGCCCCCGAGACCTGGCCTCCGATACCGTCCTATCGCGCCCCAAAACTGGGACTACGACTACTCCTGTAGAGATCTAGCTCGCTGCAGCTAGTCCCATATATGCATAGCATACACATACCCTTGACTTCCCAGGATAAGTCAAGCACAGGAGTATATCACATTGCAACAGAGTAACTTACAAAATAGTTAAGCAGTGTGGCCTGTTGGCCTTGATATTACATAAGAAGATTACAATGCCCATGCTGTCCGCAATGAAAACATTGGACACTCGCGTGAGGACAGCTCTTCTGAAGGTGGTTTCCTCTGCAATTGGGGCACATCATTCTTATTGGTCTGGGAGTCTGGTATGATGGTTGAAAACTAGGGTTGGTAGGGATTCTCGTTCTAGTTGAGTTTAGTTGTGGTTGCACTTGTTGAGGCATTCTTCTCTTCCTATCCTCTCCCTCTATATTTTCCTTCTGTGGAGGATTGGAACTCTGAGATCCTTGCTGAAACAAAGGGTTTCTTGTCATAATATCTTCTTCCTGAGGAGTCTATTCCCCGTCTTCTCCATTGCATTGAGATCTTCTTCTTGCATCAACCATGGTGGCTCTGAAAAAGAAATTTGGCCTTGTCCCGGGTGCCGCCTTTTGCCTAGGGACAAGGCCCCCGGTGCCTGTCCCGCCTTTAGCCCGGGGACAAGGCCCCCGGTGGTCTGTCCCGGGCGCTACCATCCTTCCGGAGGCAAAAGTCTCCGGTCCCTGATCACGTGCGGGTCACGCGAGAAGCGCCTCGGGAATCGGCGGACACCTGTCAAGCATCCAAGGTGCCTGGCCGGGAGAAGGACGTTGCTACCCCTCGATCCAAGGGCGGTAGGCGGGGTAGTTTAGTCTTTTTGCTTCTTTTGGGGCTATATAAGCCCTTGTAACACCTCATGTAAGAATGATGGCTCATTATTGCTAGGAATAGACAATCTCACAGGTGTGCTCCAGAGCCATCTCTCCCCGAGAGAGCTCCCCTAGCCGACTCCAGTCGGGAGCACGCCGACAGGACTAGGGCCCCCACTGGGACCCGAACCTGTATAATCCCTTGTGTCATTTGTTGTGCTTGCTCGACGGGGGAGGACCGGTCACCTAGTCAGCCGCGTCATATTTTCTTCGCTAGGATCATCCAAAAAACCTGTCGGGGTATTCGCAATACCTCGACAGTTGGAGCCGTCCGTGGGGACTCGTGACGAGACGCCATGGCTCCCCCAAGAACAAGGGCCCGTGCCCTTCCCAGTGACGCCAGCCCCGGTGACCCGGCGCCACACGCTCGAGACACGACCGTCCCGGCCCTTCCACCCGGAGGAGGCCAGACCCAGGTATCGCCTCCCACCTTCCCTCTTAATTTCGGTGGTTCGACCTCCGGGTCAGTCTTGGTGACCGCGGTCGCCTCGGCCGGGACCAGTCTCCCCCCGACGGCTTCCCCGGTCCCCCGGGACGCCTTGCTTGAGACTTTAGTAGAGGGCCAGCTCCGCGCCCAGCGCTCTATGGATGAGTTGCTCCTCGCCTTGGCGTGGCCACCGGCTCCCACATACCCGCAGTACCCATTCCCGGTCCTACCCCCGTTTATCGGTCACCCGGTGGCCCTGGTCTCCGGAGGCCAGGCCGCCCCGTACGACCCCGCCAGGGGGTACCCTCCCCTGGCAGGTCATCAGTCCGGAACCTTCCTGGCGCCGGGAGCCTTCCAAATGCCGGGGGGTTACTTCATGCCCGGGCCCTTCGTGGCGCCGGGGGGATACCCTATTCCGGGCCCATTCCTGGGGCCGGGGGCCCATTACATGCCAGGGGTTTTCCCTGCGCCGGGAGCCAGTCCCACCCCACAGGTCGGGTTTACCGCACTGGGGGCGGTCGACAGAGCAGCTCCCATGCCGCAACGGACCTCCCCCTTCGCCAGTTCTGGATAATATAGGGGTTTCCCCCTTTCCGGTTCCGAGCGTCGCCGCGGGGGCCCTGTCGCGCCCCGAGACTGGGACAACGACTACTCCTGTAGAGACCTAGCTCGCTGCAGCTAGTCCCATTCTCACAAACCTTTGACTTCCCAGGATGAGTCAAACACAGGTGTATATTACATTGCAACAGAGTACTCACAAAATATTAAGCAGTGTGGCCTGCTGGCCTTAATATTACATAAAGAGGATTACAATGCCTACAAGGCATTCAGGGTTTAACAAAATATTTAACTACGCAGCAGAAGATAGGTGACCCTCCCACAAAAGAAGTTGACAGTAGAACAACACACTTCAGGGTTCTGGCGGAACTGATTCTCCTCCTTCTGGATCCACGTAGTACTCCGTGCCATCATCTTGATCAAAGTAGGCTCCATCTATTGAGTTGAATGTTGCAAGGGTGAGCACTTACGTACTCAGCAAGTCATAGGTAAGAGTAGATACATATAGTAGTTATGATATGAACCTAGACTAGTCAAGAATTATGGATATTTGTAAAATAATCTTTTTCTTTCTCATCTCATCTTATGGCAGCACTTTTCATAATATAACATCATCATTCATGTTCACTAGATTATAGCACTACCGCGACACGTCGACACACGACAGCCCACGGCAGCACTCCTTATCATGACAACACATGTCATTTGGGTAATCTTGATTAAACATATTTTATTTAGAAAATAGTACTTGTGTCACACCCCGTGGATTTAATCCACCGCAGCAGACTCCTATAAACCCGGGAGCTCGGAGTATTCGAATACGTTTTTAACTCTGCAGAGAGGTACCAATTTACCCACAAGATATTCCACTTTCAAGCCTTTCCTATCATAACAAAATGATTGGACCCCTGACTCACTTCATACTGTGAGCGGCAAGGTGGAAATAACAAGAACTTTTGTTATGTATCACTTACAATTCACCCCCGACCCTGTGGCTCTCAGCGAGGCACAGTTGTGGCAGGTTGTATCCAAACCTCCACCCCTTTGCTTATTCCCATTACTGGGTCAGCGTGCTTGATCACCTTCAGTGATATGTGTGGGAGCCGCGCTCCGTGTTTATCGTGCATCACTACACATCTCATGCAGGGGTTTCATGTGCGATCCACATAATTACTTGTTCAGGCCTGTCCCATACCAGGCTTGCGGTTAGCACGTTGTTCATGCCACTAGACGCACAACACAAGGTTCTAGTCCTTATATGCCAGTGACCAGACCATCCACAACCCTGCACCTTCAGTGCCTGCATTCCTTTGCAGTCTAGCACCTCCAGTGCTACAGCCATCCACACCATTTTTCTGGTCACGGCTAGGGGTTTTATTTCATGAATATAAGTATATAGATACATATAATAGTTCATGGCTCAAAACTTGTTTATTTCACATTTCACAGATAACCAGTCTAGCACTGCCAATTCATAAATCAATCATTCTTAATCTTTCACATGCGATATTGCCTATATTCAAGGTTATATTATAGCAACATTTAAAATATAGGTTCAAGATGACCAAGGATATGACTTGCCTTCCGCGTCGTAAAATACAGCAGTCGATGACGGGTCAACAGCAAAATCTTCAAAGTCAGCTTCTGAATCTGCTCGACGACAAACAAACACAAAATGATTACTTATAATATTTAAAATGTTTTAAGACTTAAATGCAGAAATGCTTAACAAG
Organism: Pharus latifolius; assembly: GCA_019359835.1. NCBI lineage: Eukaryota > Viridiplantae > Streptophyta > Magnoliopsida > Poales > Poaceae > Pharus > Pharus latifolius. Next base: position 23,710,705 of record CM033326.1, read on the forward strand.
AATGATTGAACTATACTGGAGATAATTTGAACTGCAAACTGAACTGAGTCGAGATTCTAGGGTTTCAAGGAATTTGGGTTAAGGATGGTGATTAGATAATCTTAGGGTTTCAGGATTGCAATAAGGATAACAATTTTGTGGCTGGTTTAATCAAAACAGCGAATGTCAACAGATCGACATTCGGATCAAAGCTTGGACATAGCTTTAAGAAAAGCTAGAGTGCTTATCTCAAGTTGTGGTAGTAGAAGAAAATGTAGATCACAACTCTACAAATTCAGTGGACAAAGTGGATTTCAAATTGCACAAACAGAAGTGGGTAAACAAGGTCAATGCCACTGGCTGACAAGCTCTGGCATAGAGCTAACAATGCCAAAAACTAGGGCTTAGCATAACTTTTGATCTGGAGCTCCAAATGATGCACCACTTTGTCTGGGAGGTAGGCTTGAGTAACAGGAACAATTAAGTCAACAGGATCTAGGGCAGGAAATGGCTGGAAAGCAAGAAATTTGATGATGAACAGAGATGAACTGGCTGCACTGGAGCTGTTCTGGACAAAAACTTGGCAAAGCTATAACTTCTGATCTAGGCTGATTTAGGTGTCGGGCTAGAAGACAAAAATGCTCAGGAGGCTAAGGCACATCTAAATGACAAGGTGATTTGGGCTGAAACGGCCGGGAACACTTTTTCGCTCATCGGCGCCGGAGAACAATCACTGGATTTGGGCATTTCCAACACAGGCCGTTTGAACTCGATTCCTTGCTCTAGGAGTGATAGAAGGGTATGAGTAAGCTACTGGCGACGTCAATTTGGCCGGAGGATCGCCGGTGTGGCTTGGCGATGAGAGCCAGCAACTGATAAATTGCAAAATTGGGGATAGCTTCAAATTGGGCTCAAATGATTGTTCTAAATTCACAGGCATGCTTGATTTAGCTTACTGATCAATTTTGATTACAGATACGAAAGCTAATTTGGAGTAATTCGAGCTACATTGCCGGAACAGGGCATTCTTCGAATTTCAATCATTTCCGGCGATCACCGGCATTAGAGTCCACCGGAGAGTAATTAGACAGTACTACACAGAGAGTTTGAGTAGATGAACTCACTGATGGCTTTAATTTGGCAGGAGATGATCTGTAGAGTGCTGGCACCGCGAAGCCTCTTGCTGGACTCGCCGGAGAAGATGACTGAAACAGGAAATTTGGAAATTGGTTAAGTCCTGGTGACGTGTGGAGGGAGCTGCTGAGCACAGGAGTGCTTATATAGGCCAGGCGAAGATGGCGAAGGGGAACAATGAAGTAATTGGCTGCTGTGATGAGATCGGTTGCGTGCTGGAGCAGTAGCGGCGAAGAAACCGCAAGAGCGGTGATGCGACGGCGACAAGCTTTCAACTGATCACAATGTCGCCTCATCGGGACCTGGCAAAGCTTGTAGCAAGCGGTGGCGACAAGTACTGGCGCGGCGAGGCTACGTGGCGATGGATTGCTGACAAAAGTCACTGCTGGTCGCGCGCGGGAGCAAGCACTGGTCGTCGACGTAGCAGCGGCCTTGCCACGGCACCAGCTGGAGCGAGGACACGTGCGCACTGGCATGCACGGTCACAAGTGCGGCGAAGCTTGGCCGGCGGCGAGCGTGCACGGCGCAAGGAAACACGGCAAGGCTTCTGGTCGTGTACAGCAGTTGGCCTGGTCGAAAATGGACTGATTTGCAATATTTGATTTTCACATTTGGACCAATCTGTAATTCTGGAGATTTGGAAGGTTAGAGTTGAATTTGATTTCACTAATCTGGTAGATTATATTCAACAGGGTATTTGGCAAAGATAATTGATAAGGTTTAGCACATTTGAATAGTTTTCGATACAAACTGAAAATAGGGTAATTTAGGGTAAAATAAGGTTTAAGTTTTGTCGATTTCGAATTCTGGCATTTAGGGTTCGATTTTGATATCTGCACAGAAGAGAAACTTGTGGCAAATAGCATTTTGAGAAGATTTGCCGAAGAGATTTTGAGTTTGAAGTTAATCTGGAGATTCTAGCCTTTTTGGGTTTTCAGATATCAGATAAGGACTAATTTGCGATAACTCTTGGACTGATTTGTGAAAAGAGTCTAGATGGTGAAATCTGGCTGTCAACTTTTTAGATTAAGGTATTGACATACCCATGATTATATTCCAGGAATAATCTAGTCTGAACTTGGTCAAGATTCGGATTAAATCTGTATTTCTGAAACTTAAGGTATTTGGGTAATATAAGGTATTTCTGTTTTCGAAAACAGAAGAAGTTGATAAATCTGGAATTTAGAGATAGAATTGGATCTAGGTTCTGAAGACTTTTAAGTTCAGAGTAATTGATAGATCACATCTGAACAATCTGATCTTGATTTGAGGTCATAGGATAGAGTTTGGAGATTTTAGGGCTTGAGATAGAAACTGATCTGGCTATTACTACAGATACATGCATGCATGCTATTGATGAAAAAGAAAATTTTCACCCCTAACTCAGGGTGTTACAGGCCCCCTCCCCGGTTTCGGATAATACAGGGGCTCCCCCCTTTCCGGTTCCGGAGGTCGCCATAGGGGCTCCCCCCTGCCGGCCTCGGTAGCTTCCGGGCCGGTAGCTACAGTGCATGTGCTCGCTCCTCCCCTGGGGCCGCCCCCGAGGGTGCCTCCGGCGGAACAGGTCCATTTCTCCCGGGAGGAGGTCGAGCGAATGCATACGGCTAAGTCTAGGGAAGAACTTCCCCCGGGTCGCGGACGCGGAGAGCTTCGCTCCCGCCCTGGCCGGGGTAAGAGACCCGCAGAAGAACCAACCTCTCCGGGGGAGAGCCCAGACGTCTTGGAACTCAGCCCCAGTCCAGAAGAGAAGCTTCGTTAGCGCCATGCCGGCGGACCTCTTGGGCCACTTCTCGACTCCAACAACGAGCGCGCGTCCCCTGTTAAGGGAGACAGCGACCGGGACTCTCCTCGAGAAGTGCAGGGGGCTAACCAGCTGCTGTGCCGCAGACTCCGGTGCATCCGATGGCCGCGGCCTTACCGCCCACCGCACATCGAGCATTACAACGGTAAGACCGACCCTTATGAATTTGTGCAGGTGTATTCCACAGCCATCTCGGCGGCTGGGGGGGACGAGACGGTGCAATGCAACGTCTTCCCCCGCTACCTCACCGGGATCGCCCGCTCATGGTTCTACAATTTGAAGGCCGGCTCCATCAAGTTATTCGCGCAGCTCAAGCGCGAGTTTTGCGCGAACTTCCAGGGGAACTATGTGCGTCCCCTAGATTCCTTGCAGCTGTATACCATCCAGCAGAGGACGGGGGAGACCATCTGCAGCTTCTTCAAGCACTTCGCTCAAGTCAAGAGCAAAGTGGCTCACGTCCCCGACTCCATGGTCATCGAGGCGTGTAAGAGCGGGATCCTCCCAGGAGAGCTCCACCGGAGGCTCTCCCGAAGCTGCCCCTCCTCCGCCGACGAGCTCTTCAACGTACTTGAGAAGTACGCTCGGGCGGAGGAGGACGACCTCTGGAAGAAGAACCAGGGGGCTCCCACCCCCGCCGACGGGGGGCCAGGGACCCCCTCAAACGCCCTAAGCAGGGGGGTCGTAACGAGCCACGGCCTCGAGACACTTTTGTCCTCGAGGGCGGAGGCGGCTCGCGCGACGCCCTGAGGGGCAATTGCCCCTTCCCCATGCCGAATGGCCGTGGGGGAGGACAGTCGTCCCGCTGTCGGGACGCCCCTGCGGGGGGAAGCAAGGAAGGACCATGGTGCACCTTCCACGGGTCCAGTACCCATGCCACCCGGGAATGCCACCAGCTGCTGCAGCAATTCGCCGCGTTCCTCGACAAGCATGTGCAGGGGGACGACTCCGGCCTCCTTGCCCCCTCAGCCAACCTTACCGGCCCTTCCCGCTCTTGCGGGGGGACAATAGGGACGAACGCAGGAGGGGGAGCCGTCAGAAACTCTCCCCTTCCAAACTTCCCAGAGGTGTGTCAACGTCATCATGGGAGGGTCCGCTTCCGGGCGGGACTCCAAATGTCAGCGCAAGGAGTACGCGCGCGAAGTAAAGGTGGTGGGGGTGCTACACACATCTCCGCCACCCAAGTGGTCGGACGTCCCCCTCACCTTCACGGCGGAAGATGCGCGCGGGGTTCGCTTCCCCCATGACGATGCGCTCATTGTCTCGACCACCATCTACAACTGCCACCTGGCCCGCATCCTCGTAGATAGCGGGAGCTCCGCCGATGTCCTCTACTTGAAAGCCTTCAGGGAGATGCAGCTGGATGAGAAGCTCTTGCAGCCCGCAGCAGGGCCCTTGCAAGGATTCTTCCCGGGGAAGGCGATCCACCCCGTGGGGAAGGTGGATCTCCCCATGACCTTCGGCACCTCGGAAAACTACCGGACTGAGATGGTCCGATTTGATGTGGTAGACCTCCCCTCCTCCTACAACGCGATCATGGGGAGGACCACGATCAACCGCCTGGGAGCGGCCATCCACCAAAACTACCTGTGTGTGAAGATCCCTAGGGCTCACGGTGTGATCACTGTCCGGGGAGACCAGGACGTGGCTCGCGCTCTATACGAGCGCGCCACTGCAACGATCGGGAGCATCAACATCATCAAGGCCCCGGGGGGAAGGCTCCTCTCCCGGAGTCAGACGTCGCCGTAATACCTTCCGGGAGGCCCCTCCCCAAGCCGCGTCTAGAAGGGGGCCTCCAGAAGATCCCGCTGTCCCCGGACGACGGGGACAAAATCGTCAGAATCGGGGCAGAGCTCCCTGAGGAGCACGCAGAGCAACTCGCGACCTTTCTGCCCGAAAACTCCAACATGCGGGGTGTTGCCCGGGATGTCGTCGAGCACAGGCTCGCGGTGACCCTTGGTCACCCCCAATCAAGCAGAAGCTGAGGAAACTCTCCCTTGAACGCCAAGAGGCGATCATGGTAGAGATTGCCCGACTCCAAGAGGCTGGGTTCATTCGGGAGGTCTTGCACCCCGAGTGGCTCGCGAACCCCGTCCTTGTGAAGAAGTCGAATGGCAAGTGGCAGATGTGCATGGACTTCACTGACCTCAACCGCGCCTGCCCCAAGGACAACTTCCCGCTCCCGCGAATTGACCAGTTCATCCACTCTACTGCGGGGTGCGAGTTGATGAGCTTCCTGGACACGTACTCGGGCTATCACCAAGTCCGGATGGTGGAAGGGGACGTGGAAAAGACGAGTTTCATAACTCCCCTCGGAACCTTCTGCTACGTCCACATGCCCTTCGGGCGGAAGAACGCTGGAGCGACCTTCAACGGCTCATGACTCTGGTCTTCATGGACCAAATTGGTCGCAACGTTGAAGTCTTCGTCGATGATGCGGTCGTCAATAGTCTCCACACAACCGCCCACATCGACGACCTAGCGGACACCTTCCGCAACCTCCGCGCGTATGGGTTGAAGCTCAACACGGAGAAGTGCGCCTTCGGCGTGTGCGGGGGGAGGCTCCTTGGTTTCCTTGTGTCCCAGTGGGGCATAGAGGCAAACCCCAAGAAGATCCGAGCGTTCCTAGACATGCCCCCGCCGCGCTCGGTCAAGGACGTCAGTGACTCACCGGCCGCTTAGCCGCGCTCAGCCGCTTCGTCTCACGGTCGGGGGAACGCGGCCTTCAATTCTTCAAGATCCTCTGGGGGCTCGAGGTATTCCGGTGGACCCCCGAGGCCCAGGAAGCCTTTGACGACCTGAAGAAGTACCTCACGAGCCCCCCAATGCTCGTGAGCCCATCTCCGGAAGAGCCCTTGCTCCTCTACCTTGCCGCGACCCCGGTCGCCGTAAGCGCAGTATTGGTAAAGGAGAAAGATGGGCAGCAGCGTCCCGTGTACTACATGAGTGAAGCCCTCCAAGGGGCCAAAACTCGGTACACGGAGATGGAGAAGATCTGCTACGCCCTCCTGATGGCGTCCCGGAAGCTCCGTCACTACTTCTTGGGGCACCCATCACCATCCCGTCATGCCTCCCCTTGGGGGAGGTGCTCCGAAACAAAGAGGCCACAGGCCGAATCGGGAAGTGGGGGGCCGAGCTCGCCCCCTTTTCCCTTTCCCTCACGGGGCGCTCCGCCATCAAGTCACAGGTCCTCGCTGACTTCGTGGCGGAGTGGACTCCTGCCTCTGGGATAGGGGACGAAGACCTCCCCGTGCCGCCCCGACGCAGCGACCATTGGACACTCATGTTCGATGGATCCCTGTGTCTCGCCGGGGCTGGTGCGGGAGTAGTCCTTCGGAGCCCCGAGGGGCGGGAACTCGAGTACACGGCGTGGCTCGAGTTCCCCACCACAAACAATGTCGCCGAATACGAGGCTTTGCTCCTTGGGTTGCGTCTCGCGCGCTCCCTGGGGATTCGACGCCTTCTAGTGAAAGGAGACTCCCAGCTCGTGGTTTGCCAAATGGACAAGTCTTACTTGTGCCATGACGCAAACTTGAGCCTTTACTTGCAGGAGGTGCGCAAGATGGAGAAGCACTTCGACAGCCTCGAGGCCCGGCACATCCCACGAAGGGACAACGACCTGGCCGATGCCTTAGCCCGGGCAGCCAGCGCCTAGGAACCGCTCGCCAAAGGGGCCTTCCTGGAGATTATTGCGAAGCCCTCGGTGGCCTCCCCGGACACGGGCAACGAGCCTAGCGTCCCGAAAGTCACCGAGATCACTCAGACTTCGTCTTGGATGGACCCCCTTACCTCCTTCATCAAGGGGGAGGGGGACCCTCCCAACGAGATCGAGGCTAGGCACCTCAGGGCCAAAGCCCGGGCATACTTCCTGTTGGAAGGGAAGCTCTACAAGCAGGGGGCTTTCGCCCTGCTCCGTTACCTCCCACGGTCGGAGGGACTCCGGCTTCTCGAAGACATCCACGCGGGGAGCTGCGGCTCTCATCTATCCCCGCACGCCATCGCGGCCAAGGCTCTTTGCCAGGGCTTTTACTGGCCCACGGTGATGCGTGACACGCGAGACCTTGTCTCCGTGCGAGGCTGTCCAGAAGATGGCCAAGGGTTCGAACCTCCCCCCCGTAGCGCTGCAGACTATTCCCATCACTTGGCCTTTCGCGCGCTCGGGGATGGACTTCCTAGGCCCCTTCCCCCCAGCACCCGGGGGCTACAAGTATGCGATGGTCGTGGTCAACTACTTTACTAAGTGGGTAGAGTCTGAACCCTTGGCCAGCATCACGTCCCGGGCAGTACAGCGGTTTTTTTGGAAAAACATTGTTTGTTGTTTTGGCGTCCCCCAGGAGATCACTGTCGATAACGGGACCCAATTCGACCTGGAGTACTTCCAGGAATTCTGTGAAGGCTGGGGCTCACCATCCACTTCGCTTCAGTGGCCCATCCCCAGAGCAACGGGGCCGTTTAAAGGGTCAATGGCGTAATCCTACAAGGGTTACACCGACGACTCGAGCAAGCCGCTTCCAAGCGAGGTGCATGGGCAGATGAGCTCCCTAGCATCCTCTGCTCTATGTACACGACTCCAAGCTGGGCGACGGGACGTACTCCCTTTTCCCTGGTATACGGGGCTGAGGCAGTCCTCCCCCCGGAGATTGGCTTTCGATCACTGCGAGTCGAGCTCCTAGACGGAGCTACGATGGCGGCGTACCAAGCCAATGAGGCGAATCAACGACTGGAGGTCAATCTCGTGGAGGAGGAACACGACAGAGCGCTCCTCCACCACGCGATCTACGAGCGCGAAATGGCGCATGCATACAACCAGCGCGTGCGCGAGAGGGCTTTTCACCTTGGGGACCTCGTCCTCAAGCGCGTCACGGACCCCCAAGCCCAGGGCAAGCTCTTCCCCAAATGGGAGGGCCCCTACAGGATATCTGCGGTCCTGGGCTCAGGGGCTTACAAGCTCTGCAACCTTCAAGAGCAGGAGCTGAAGCACACGTGGAATTTGCGTTTACTTCGCAAGTTTTACGTCTAGCCTACATGGGCTCGTCCCCTCCCCCGGAACGATTAAGCCGGAGGGGGAGGAGGGACATGGTAATCACTGTTCCCTCCCCCATCGCGATTTTGCGGGGGGAGACGTTGTATTTTGGTTCATTGTCAATACAACTGGTTTTTTCTTCAGCTCTGTCAATGCAGGTTTTTTACATTACCGTCTCTCACGGCGATGCCCTCTCAACGAGGATGCCCTCCCATTGAGGAAGTGGGCTATCACAACCCAACAAGTCCCTACAATTGGAGTCCCACTCCCGTAGGGCGGCTAACGATCACCCCTCGTGGACTGAGGGTGTAAGCGGCAACCCGGTCCTCAAGGACTGCGGTAACGAGTCAATTTGGGAGACTAGTCCCCTACCCAAACACTCAGACCCGTCATCGGGCGCATCCTCCTCCGGGAGTCGATTGTCTCAGTGAGACGGAGTTCTCGGATATTTTTTCCCGGAGATATTATTCCCGGCTCCCCGTTTTCACAGCGACCGGATGGTTGCCTCCCAGAAAAATTACCTCTGGAGATTTTGTCTCGGATTCTCTTGGATGTCTTTCCCTAGAGACCTTATTCTCGGCTCTCCGTTTTCACGGTGACCGGGGGGTTCTCTCCCGAAAAATTTCTCGGAGATATTAGACTTCCTGGCAACCCGGTTCCCCGTTTTCACGGTGACCGGCAGGTTTTCCCCCCGGGGAGAATTCATTGGAATTTCGGGATTCTTGTATTTTCTCCCGGAGAGCTCGCTCCCAGCTCCCCGTTTTCACGGTGACCGGAGAGTTCCCTCCGTGAGTTTCATCGTGGATTTTCTCGGGTATTTTTTCCAGAGACCTCATTCCCAGCTCTCCATTCTCATGGAGACTGGAGAGTTCTCCCGGAAAAATCCGTTTTTTTCTTGGCAACTTTGTTCCCAGCTCCCCGTTTTCACGGCGATCGGAGAGCTCTCCTGGGAAAGTTGAAGTTTTTACAAGAAAACTTGGAAAACTTATTGAGCAACGAGTCTTCATCCCGGGAGCTTTGTCACCCCCACAGCACGCGGAGCTACCCTCCGGCCAGCTATGGAGGGGGGGGGATAAGGAGCACCCGGGAATCACACTGTTCCAAACATTCAAAGATGAACGGGCAAACTTAGCTCTATCAAAGAAATCTCAAAGCAAACACTCAACTTTGTTGATCATTCAACTGGAGGACATCTTCCCCCTCAGGTACATTGCATTCATTTAGACTTAGAAAAAATTCAATCTCTATTGCATTCAAAATATTTTGGTACAAGTGTCTGGGGTTTCCTCTAAGAAGCTACCGGGAGCAAAAACCTAAAAAACAAAAAGGGGTCCTATCTAGACCCGGGGGGAGGCTCATACTTGGTCATTGGCGTCCTCCCCCCGGGGGGCTCCCGCCGGAGCCAGTGTATCCGCTCCCGGAGGCGCCTGTGCCGGGAACCTCACCCGGATGATCCGGTCGTAGAAGCCCCCGGCAAGCTGCTCCACCTCCCGGTGCGAGGCCTCGAAAAACTCCAGAAAACTCCAGGGGATGCGGCCCCCGATTGCCCGGGCGCCCAACCCCCGGTGCTCTACGAGCCCGGCCGCGGCCGCCACCACGGGGATCGCCTGGCCTCGCACCCGGGCATCAGCGTCCTCTGGGATCACGGAGACTTGTGCGTTGAGAAAATGCACAGCCTCCATGAGAGTCGCCGGGGCCGCCTCGGAGCAACTCCCGGAGCCTAGGCTCACGCCAAGCCCCTCGAGGGCTGAGCGAACGGAGCGGCCCACGTCCGTCACCGCCCGGACGCTCGACCCCTCGAGCTCCCGGAGGGCGTCCACCATCTCCTTGGCCTCCCTCCGGAGCCGGTCGTTGGCGGTCTTGGAGGCGTGGATTTGGGCCCGGACCCGGGCAAGCTCCCGGAGGGCATCGTCCCACTACTCCTGGTAGGCAGCGGCCCTCTCCTCTGCTTCCTTGAGAGCCCAACCGAAGCGCCCCTCGAGCCCCATGGTAATGGCCGCCCCCTACAAGCTCAAGAGTTAGGAAAAATTCAAGTTGGGGCGGGGGGGTGGACGTAGTCCTGGACCTTCCAGGTCTGCAGGCTCTCCGCGTAACGATTGACTTCCCCCGCGGAAAGCAGGGTGTCTTCCTCCCGGTGATGGACCCGTCGCGGCCGACGAGGGGCCCCCGGACATGAGTCGCCGGGGTAATATGACCGGGGTGGCTTTGGCCGGCGTCTTCACCGCCGAGGATGTGGCCACGGAAGAGGTGGCCGAGGAGCTCTCAGAGGGGGTCCCTCCCCGGGGAGGGATCAGGAGCCCCTTCCCTTTCCCAGGCCATGGGGCCCCCGGAACCTCCCTCTCCGGGGGAACCTCATAGACTGAGGAGCTCCCCCCCTCGTCTACCGGCCACTCCACACGCGGGGGGCAAGGCCTCCGCGAACTGGACCTCCGGCCTCTCCGGCTCCAGAAGCGCCGGGGACGCCGGGAGGGCTATCGCCGAAGGTGGCAAGGGGGCGTAGTCTGCCAAATCAGATGCCCCCCCGTCGATGGCTGGTCCCTTCCCTCGATCCTCTGCGGGGTTCTCCGGGGGAGGGGGCGTCGTTTCCTTCCTGGGCGGCGCCTGCGCGCGCCCCGACCCGGGAGTTGCGTCCCGGGCCTTCACCGGTGTGGAGTTCGGTGTTGTCGATTGACCGGGGGCTCTCTGAGTCTTGGCCTTCTTCGGCTCAGAGCCCCCGGCCGTCTCCCTCCCCCTTTTGTGGGAACCAGGAGTGGGGAGGGGCTTTCTTGCAGGTAGCCTTAACCCAAAGGCTTTGGCCACCAGATTCCGGGGAGGCCCCTCCCCCATGATGCGCACGATGCGCTCGTGCTCATCGGCGTAGTACCTCCCGAGGAGGTTCTCCGCCTTCTCCCGGGCCGCCAGGTACGGCCGGACTGTGAAAGGTAAGAGTTAGAAAAATTTAAAAGAAATGAACCAGGTAACCGGGAACTTACATCGGGTCACCGGCTTCTGCGGGGGCCGCTCGGCCGGGCACATCTCGATCCCCCTCCTCCCGTGCGAGAAGGGGGAGATCTTCAGAAGCGTTATCTCCTCGGCGGCGTCTCACATAGAGCGGATGCCCCGGGAGCCAACGACCTTGCTGAGGAGCTTCAGCTCCTCCTCCGTCCACACCGGGGGCTTCGGCGTGGACGACCGGCTATAGGTGGGGCCTCTGGGGAGTACACCACCTCGTCGTCCCGGACTCGGAGGTAGAACCACCTCCGGATCCAGTCCCCCCAGTGGTCCCGGGAGGCCGCCACCGGGTACTCCGCTACCCGAGATGGCAGCAGCTGAATCATCACCGAGCCAAAGGGGGACTTTGGTCCTCCCTTGACCAGGTGGGAGCTCCTCGCCGCCGGCTCGTAAAAGTACTGGAAGACTCGAAGCGTGGGCTCCCGTCCGGTAGCCATCTCGAAGAGCCATATGAAGAGGCCCATCCAGACGATGGCATTCGGCGTGAGGTGTTTCAGTGCCACCCCGTATTCCTTCTCCCGGAGCAAGGGATGCACCGGAGCCGGAGCCCCGCCTCGAGGAAAGCCTCGAAGGCCACTACTTCCCCAGGCCTGGGGCGGGGGGCTCCGTCTTTCTTTGCGGGGATTCGGACGTCCCCGTCCGCGATGATCCCCCGATCAACCAGGGACTCCAAGTCCCCGGTCGTGAACTCGGAGGCCCAGAGGAAGTCCGCGGTGACTTCCTCTGGGGCACCTCCGTGGCCATGGCACGGCCCTTGAGTCCCATCAGATTTTACCGGTGGCTTAGGCTTCGGAAACTGGGGGGGACCTAAGGGTTCCGGAGGCTAAACTTCTGGGAACTAGCTTCCGGGAGAGAGCTATCGGGAGAGTTAAGGGCGCTAGAGTTCTGAAAGCTCGAAGTTTGGACTGAGCTCTTCGGGCCCCCCGAAGCCCTATTTATAGGGGCCGAGCACGGCCTCGATGCGCGCCACATGGCCCTCTGTGGCACATCCACACCGTTGGAATTCAAACAACGCACGGGAAATGAAGGGACGGGCGCATGAAACGAGGCATCGGTTCGAACCGCGAGCGGCCATTATGGCCGAACGGCGTGCTCCCACCGAGACAACGGCGCGGTCATAAATGCATGGCATGAAAATCGAAGCGTCACGGCTCCGGTAGCTTGTCCCGGAGATTTTCCCGGTAACATGAACCATTCCCTCCGGGAACTCAAGCATCGTCCCCGGAGCGCATGGGGGGCTGCTGTTAGGGGAAATCTCCGCGAGACTAAGTCCTGGTAAGAAGCTATGCCACTAGCCCGGGGACATGGCCCCTGGTGCCTGTCCCGGGCGCCGCCTCTAGCCCGGGACAACGTGATGAGGACATCACTCCTATGCATACGCCCGAGACTCCTCCAGTTGTGATGCAAGGACCCATCACAAGAGCACGAGCACGGCAATTGAATCAACAGGTGAGCTCGTTCCTAAGTGCCCGTGCATATACTTGTGAGGATGGTATGCTACCTAATGATATTATTGATTATATTGTACTTAGGAACTTTGGAGGGGATCATGAAGGCCTTGGGAACCAGCAAGGGCCAGGAGGGAGGCAAGGAGGGCGTCCAAGTCAAGTTGGAGGCCAATTCATCTCGGAGTCGACTACCTCGGCCACCAGGAGCAGTGTTCACTAAAATCGTCACCCAGGCCACAAACGGGCTCTGATTTCGATCATCTACATATTCCTGGAAAACTAAGGAGATAACCTTTCCAATGGAACCGGTTTCAGGTCATTTGGACTTCGGAGTCGACGGGAATTCACGTTACAAGTTGGCGGACAGAATCTGTCCCAGGTTGCTGCGTCACCAATTTGGGCCGTTGGCCCATGTATCGTGTTGGAGCCCATCACGGACGCGTCTAGGGTTTCTAGGACGTCCCTTAGACCTTATGTTCAGTAGCCACCGCTAGGGTTGAGGCGGGTTTTTCTTAGATCAATTCTGTCTTTGAACAGTGTCGCCGTTCATCGGTTTGTGAGACCCCAACTCGTGAGCTTCATCCTCAATTGCAAATTCAGTTGCATCTTTCTTGTTCTTGCTTGTGTTCTCGATTCACTGGTAGGGATTAGCCTTCGTGGCGAGGTCAACCGGGCAGCGCACGGTTGATAACCAGAGGACGTGTGGTGCTGCGATTGCAGGGGTTTTGATCGTGCCGATCAAGAAGCCGGATCGTGTGTGTCTCGCGCCGCCTAATCGACTTATCCTCCACCTGACGGAAGTTCGGGCATCCCCGTTCCCATTACAACGCCCCCGGTGCCTATCCAGGACGCCACCTTTAGCCCGGGGACAAGGCCCCCGGTGCCTGTCCCGGGCGCCTCCTTTTGCCCGGGGACAAGGCCCCCGGTGGTCTGTCCCGGGCACTACCATCCTTCCGGAGGAAAAAGTGTCCGATCCCTGATCACGTGCGATCATGCGAGAAGCGCCTCAGGAATCGGTGGACACCTGTCAAGTATCCAAGGTGCCTGGTCGGGAGAAGGATGTTGCTACCCCTCGATCCAACGGCGGCAGGCTGTAGCTTCTAGGCCCCTAAAGAGTGTTTTGGAAATTAATGACAATTACAAATGTTGAACTAATGTTACCTGTTAAGTTGTGTCAAGATCAAACTCAAAAGACAGGATAATGAAATGCAAAGAAAGAGCTACATGATGAAGAAAGGACATTGAGCAAAGAGGCAAAGGTATGGAATAGGGTCTTTTTCCTTTTACCGGTCTAAGGTGATTAGAGAAGAATTTTGACCGGATTATAGGATAGTCGCCGTACTATTAAGAGGAGCTTGTGGTGTATCACTAAATAGTTCATCTATGTGCCACAAGTCATAAAAAAACAACTTGCATTGCATACTAGAAGGTCATATCCTTGAAAAATGCTTTCATCCTTTCAAAATAGCCAATATCAGTCTCTGTCGGTCTGACCGATTGTTAGCCGATTTGACCGCAGAAACGGTCTGACCGAATGTTGTTTCGGACTGATCGACAGTAGTGTTGTAGTGTGTTTACTTTCTCAAAAAGGTCAGTCTATCCGTAGTTAATCTTCAAGTCAGACTCCTGGAGCTTCATGATCACTTTTTAAGGAACCTAGTGTGTTAAGACGGTCTGACCGATTGTTGGTCCTGTCTGACCGAGTTTTTGTACTACGGTCTGACCGTGTGGCCGGTCTGTCCGAAGTTCCGGCCTGACTGTAAATCATGTCCAGAAACCATGTCGTCTCTGGAAGGTTTCATGGTCTGACCGTCATTGGCTCCGGTCTGACCGTGAGAGTGCCCAACAAGGGCAGGTGAGCATTTATTGCGCCTGTTTAATGCCGTTGCAATTGCGGCGGTCTGACCGGGCTCATACCTGCGGTCTGACCGCCAAGTGATCTTTTTCTCCCAACGGTTTGTAACGGCTATATTTATTGTGGGGGGTATATATATACTCCCATGCATGGTCCTGTTTGATACCTTTGGCTTATTTGTGATCATTGCCATCATTCTTAAGAGAAAAAGCAAGTTTCATACACTCTAGTGTTCAAATTCTTGAATTTGAGAGAGAGTGCATTTGAGATCTTCTAGTGCATTGCATTTAGATCACTAAATCAACCTTGTGGCACTAGAAGAGCGTTAAGTGATCATCACCGGCTAGTTACTCTTGGAGTTTGCTGGCTCCTAGACGGCTAGGAGGAAGGTTTTGGAGAGCTCTTCAAGGAAGATTGTGAAGAAGCCTCAAAACATCTTGTGAAAGGGTCGAGCACGCCTTGCCGGAGCGGTAAAGTGCATCAATCGTGGAATCGAGGTTTGGATAACTCATCATACTAATCCGGCTCGAGATCTAAGTCTCTTCTTGAGAGGAAGTCGACTAGATAGAGGAGCGGTTAGAGATTTGAGTTTGCCTCAACGTGGATTAGGGGTGATCGGCAAATCACCGAGACCACGGGATATATCCTTGTGTTAAATTGCTTGTTGTTCATCTTGTTTTAGCTACTTGCTCTCATTTATTGTTAACTACTTGATTAGTTGTTAATTTGCCAAAATCGCCTATTCACCCCCCTTCTAGTCGATATCCTAGATCCCTTTCACAGGCGGGATAGTTTAGTCTTTTTGCTTCTTTTGGGTCTATATAAGCCCTTGTAACACCTCATGTAAGAATGATGGCTCATTATTGCTAGGAATAGACAATCTCACAGGTGTGCTCCGGAGCCATCTCACCCCGAGAGAGCTCCCCTAGCCGACTCTGGTCGGGAGCACGCCGACAGGACTAGGGCCCCCACTGGGACCCGAACCTGTATAAACCCTCGTGTCATTTGTTGTGCTTGCCCGACGGGGGAGGACCGGTCGCCCTGTCAGCCCGCGTTGTATTTTCTTCGCTAGGATCGTCCACAAAACCTGTCGGGGTATTCGCAATACCACGACAACTTGCATGCATTGTTTTCAATGGGGTTTTGCAGGAAGGAAGATAATTCATTCCATTGGATTATTAATGGAATTCGCTCCATCCTTTTGACTGATATTTTTGGTACTTTCTTATCAATGAGCAAAATTGGAGAATGCTCCCATCTAGATGATCTGATCCTAGTTCCACATGCAGTGCCGAGTCTAACCAACCGGTAGCGCTTGATGTTGCCACTCTGTATGCTTCCATAGAGTCCTTGTGCACTAGTCTCTTCGACTTTAGGTCAGAATTTGCAGATTACAGGACTACGATGGATTCCAGGATGGATGACCTCACCGGCTACGTAGATTGCCTCTACACCTATCTTGTACACGCAGGCCACATCCTCCCAAACGGCACATTTTCAGGCACACGTGCACACAACGGGGACCATCTTCACACCGATGGCATTCCTCCACAACCCTATCCTCCTCCATCATTTTTTCCACCATTCACCTCCACTGGCCTCCGGCGAGTGATCTTCAAGGTATGCAAGTGTTTCTTTTTATTTTCCTTTTATTTTTTGTTTATTTTTGTTTTTTGTCGCGACCCACACAGGGTACCACGACTACTCCCGTGGAGACCTAGTTCGCTGCAGCTGGCCTCATACATACATACCACTGACTTCCCAGGATAAGTCAAGCACAGGAGTTCATTGCAGCAGAGTAACTTACAAAATATCATTGATAAACAGTATGGCCTGCTGGCCTGATACAACAAGAGTAATACAGTGCCTTCACGGCACAAATGGTCTAATTAAAACAAAAGACAACTACTCGGCGGAAGCTAGGCGAAACCCCCACAGTCGTAAGAAGTTGACGGCAGAACAGCACACTTCAGGGTTCTGGCAGAACTGGCTCTCTTCCTTCTAGATCCACGAAATCTTCCAAGCCTTCGTCTTGGTATTGTAGCACTCCATCTATTGTTGATAAGTTGCAAGGGTGAGCACTTACGTACTCAGCAAGTCATAGGTAAGAGTAGAGATATGAATAGTAGAGATGTCATGATCCTATGCTATTGAGGGAAAAGAGGTGAGAGGGTTTTTCCATAAATACTTTTCTTCCAAACTTTTAAAATCTCATGCTCATGGCAGCATTTCATATACTTAGGGTACAATCCACATGCCTCTTAGATATCACATGATCACTAAATTATGGTACTACCGCGATACGTCAACACATGACAGCCCACGGCAGCACCCCTTATCATGACAACACATGTCATTTGAGTAATCTTGACTTAACAAATTTTAATTTATAAAACAATACTTGTGTCACACCCCGTGGATTCAATCCACTGCGGCATACTCCTAAAACTAGGGAGCACGAAGTATTCGAATACATTTTTAACTCTGCAGAGGGGTACCAATTTACCCGCAAGATATATCCACTTTCATGCCCTTCCTATCACAAGGATTGGACCCCTAACTCACTTCATACTGTGAGCGGCAAGGTGGAGATAACAAGAACTTTTGCCATGTTTCACACACAATTCACCCCAGACCCCGTGGTTTTCTTCACGCAAACCACAGTTGTGGCAGGGTTTCACAACCCCCACTAATTGGCGTCTTCCCCTCAGGGTCAGCGTGCATGATCACATCCTGTGATATGTGTTGGAGCGCACCCCGTGTTAATCGTGAGTTTGTCATATAGGGGTTTCATGTGTGATCCACATACTACTTGTTCAGGCCTGTCCCATACCAGGCTTGTGGTCGGCACGTTAATCATGCCACTAGACGCACAACACAAGGTTCTAGGTCCTTATATGCCAGTGACCAGATCATACCACAATCCATGCACCTTCAGTGCCCGCACAACCAGTGCAGCCAAGCACCTCCAGTGCTACCACCATTCCATACCAAAACACTGGTCACGGCTAGGGGTTTTATTTCATGAATATAAATATACATAATATATTAGTTCATGTCTCATTATTTGATCAATTCACATTTCACAGGCATCAGCCTGATGCTGCCATTTCACAATTCAACTATTCTCAATCTTTCTCATGCAATATTATTATTTTATAATCAAGGTATATTCTAGCAATTCATAAAATGTAGGTTCAAGATGTTCAAGAATATGACTTGCCTTCCGCGTCGTAAGAAACAGCAGTTGATGTCGGGTCTGCGACGAAGTCTTCGAACTCGGACTCTTGCTCTGAACAAGGATCAAACAAGCAAACAGGCATTACAATCAATCCTACTCTTACTATTCCACTATATGCGATAATGCAAGGAGAAACACTTAGGCGATACAAGATTTGGAAGCGATTAGGGTTAAACTATGGAAACCAAGGTTAAGATTAGTTGTCAAGGGTTTACAAGGTTCCAAATGTTCCAAAATATCAGAATGATATCAAGGCTGCTGCTGGTTCGCTCAAAAACAGCGAACGCCTTTAGGTCGACATTCGGTTCAAGGCATCGACATAGGGTCGATGGATGATAGAGGGCTCAACTCAAGTTGTGGCAGTGGAATAAAATGTAGATCACAACATCAGGAGTCTAAGGGACAAGGTTATGTTCAGTTTGCATACCCAGAAGGGGTCAAAATGGCCCAATGCCATTGGCTGGCAAGGGCTGACAATGCCGAAGAATGGCATTGACATGGTTTGGATAGTTCCCAGTGGCCAAAATGAGTTTTAATTCAAGCATATGGTGCACAAGGTAGTGAGGCAACTATTTGACAAAGTATTTTCTATTTTTCATGACCAGATGTGGGTGAACAGGGCTAATGCCACTGACTGGCATAGTTTGACATAGAGTTGACATGGCCAGAAACTAGGGTTTGCTATAACTTTTGATCTAGGGCTCCAAATGATGCACCACTTTGTCTGGTAGTTAGACATTTGTAACAGGAACAAATGTCTCAACAGGATCTAGGGCAGGAGATGGCCGGAAAGTGATGAAAACCGGCAAAGAAGTTGACTGGCCTGGAGCACATGCAACATAAACAGTACAGCCAACTAGGGCATAGCTATATCTCACAATCTAGGCCGAATTGGAAGTCGTGATAGAAGACAAAGTTGCTCAGAATGGTCCAAAACATCTAAATGGCAAAGTGGTTTGAGCCGGAGTGGCTGGATTTGGAAGATACTGGCTGGAGAAAAGATGAACTCAAATCTGTTTTGGGCACTTCTGATTTAAAGTGATTGAACTCAATTCCTTGCTTGAGTATGGTCCTCAGGGTACTAGAAATGCATTGGTGAAGTTAGATTAACAGATTGCTCAACAGAGAAGCTAAATCAGCAAGTACAAGTTCATGTTCATGGCTGGAAATTGGGGGTTTTTGATTTACAACGAATTTGTTCAAACCAGTAGCTCAGGGGTCTTAAGTGAGCTATTATAAGCATATTTCACTACTGGCTCGAAGATCAATTCATTCTGGAATGAGATTAATTGCTCGCCGGAGCTACTGGAGTAAAACTGAAATTGCCGGCGACTGAGGGTATTTAGACTAAATTCCAAGCTCGAGAAGCATGAGCGGGATGAGGGAAGCTCACTGGGGGTACTGAATTGAAGAAGGAAGCAGTGGAGAAGCTTGGCACCGAAGCTCCCTTTGCTGCTCACCGGAGAAGAAGAAGAAGACGGTGAGTTTGAGAACTGAGGTGTTTCTGGTGGGTGTGTGGTGTTTCACTGAGACCAGGCACTATTTATAGAGGATTCGGAGGTGTTGCAACGGCTAGAAGTGCTCGGGGAGTTGTAGCCGGCAAGGAAAAGACGGGATGCGGCTTCACGGCGAAGACAGGCGACGAAACGACTTGGTTCAGCGGCCGTGAAGGCTTTACAGGTGATGGGAAGGTGAACTGATGGCTGGCCGCGGCGAGCTCTCCACGTGGCTATGCTTTCCTGCGGTAGCCGTTGCCGGTGGCGTGCAAACGAGAGAAACCAGCTGGCTGTGAGTCGCGCCGGGGAAGATCCACAGTAGCCAACCGTGCTCGCACACGTGGCGCTGTTCAGCTGGTGAAGATGGCGACCACGGGCTGGCTTCAACGACTACGGCTACTGTAGCAGCTGGCGAGGTCGAAGTCGATGGGGCTGCAGTGGTGCACATGGTCGCATGTGAGCTGTGGCCGTGATCGTGCACCGGGACCAGGTCGTGGTCGAAGTCCCAGGCGCTGGTCGAAGACGGCTTCTGGTCGAAGTCGAAATCAGCTGATCCGGTCGTGAACGGCAAGCTCTGGTCGATCAGGGGCATAAGTGTAAGAGTTTTAGTTGAAATCTGGACTGATTTGTAATTCTGGTCTTAGAGAGGTTTAATCTGGAATTTGATTTAATGGATGAGTATAATATTTCTATTAATACTCATTTAGCTCAAATCTGGAGAAAATTTGATAAGGTTTGAGGGATTTCACCTATTTTCGAAAATAGGGTAAAATTAGGGTAAAATAGATCTGGATTTTGTCGATCTCGAATTCTGGTAATTGGGGTGAGATTTTGAAGTCTGGACAGAAGGGAAATCTGTATCAAATAGTATTTGGGAGGTGTTCCCTGAAGAAATTATGAGGTTGGAGTTGATTTGTGAATTTTAGCCTTTTCAGGCTTCCAGGTAAACAGAAAAGGACTTATTCGCAGTAAAATTTGGACTAAACTGCGAAAAGTGTTTAGATGAAACAATCTGGTTCCCAACTTTTTGGTGTAAGTTGAGGGTATACCTAGGAACATATTCCAAAAGATACATGAGTCTGGATAGGGTTAAACCATAATAACTCAGTTATCTGGAAACTGGGGTACTTAGGGTAAATCTGAATTTCCTGTTTTCGAAAACAGAAAGAGACTTAGATACTGGGAGTTAGGGTTAGAATTCAACTTGGTTCCTGAAGACTTTTATCTTCAGAATAACTGGTAGGTTAAATCTGGATGATCTGATCTTGATCTGGATCTAGAGAACAGATTTGGAGATTTTTAGGGTTTGGGAGAGATTAAGGTTTAGCTGATCTGGCTACTGCTACAGGGATACATGCATGCAGGATTTTATGCAAAAACTTTTCACCCCCAAGACCAGGATTTTACAAGCCTACCCTCCTTAAAGAAATCTCGCCCCGAGATTTACCTAGAGAAGAGAAAAGATGGGGATAGGTCTGAAGCAAATCCTCCTCTTTTTCCATTGAACTTTGCACAGCTTGATCTTCTTTCTTTGAAGTTGACGCTCATCTCTGGCTACAATCCGGAGTGGTTGCTCAAGCTAGGTGAGGTTCTTCTGCAATGAAATACCAAGAGTTTCTACCTGATCCGCAGGTTCCTCTAGGCATTTCCAAAGTTAAGAGACATGGAATACATCATGTACTCCTCCAAGTTCTGATGGTAGTTCCAGTTTATAGGACACTTCTCCTCTTTCTCTTGAGTATCTTGAATGGTCCGATTACGTTCCTTCTTCCTGACTCATCCCAATGTAATGGGGTTCTGCACTTATGTCCATATAAAGCTTCAAATGGTGCT
This sequence comes from Pharus latifolius, assembly GCA_019359835.1. NCBI lineage: Eukaryota > Viridiplantae > Streptophyta > Magnoliopsida > Poales > Poaceae > Pharus > Pharus latifolius. The sequence continues at coordinate 23,731,503 of CM033326.1, forward strand.
AGCCTGATAACTGTGGTTATAGGTAAATTCTGCAAATGGTAAGCATTTTCCCCATGAAGTCCCATTATTCAAAATGCAAGCTCTTAGCAATTCTTCCAGGATCTGATTGACTCTCTCAGTTTGTTTCCCCGTCTGTGGATGATATGCAGTGTTGGACTGCATCTAGGTTCCCAAGGTTTCATGAAGTTGGTCCCAAAACTTTGATGTAAACTGACTTCCACGATCTGAGACTATCTTCAGGGGGTCGGTCTTGATCCGCTGGCACGTGTTACATCTCACAATGTATGCCGCAATTTCTTTCTTCATATCGACCTACCAAAATCGAGTTTTCAAGTCCTGATACATCTTGATGTTACCAGGGTGTATTGAGTATGAAGTTTGATGAGCTTTATGCAGAATTAGCTCTTTGAGGTCTGTGCTCTGAGGTATATAGATCCTTCCTTGGTACCATACAATTCCTGGTTTGTCCTCAGAAAAATCCTGAGCCTTACCTAATCTAATTCGGCTCTTGATCTTGCAGATCTCTTTATCTTCCTTTGAGCACTCTCTATTTGTTCCTTGAGTCAGGATATTACTGTGAGAGTGGCTAACCTCCCTGACGGTACCACTTCTATCTCTAGTCCTTGCAATCCTTGCTGTAAGTATGGGTTATTCAACACAACTTCTTGTAAGGTGTAGGCCTTTCTCCTCAAAGCGTCTGCTACCACATTGGCTTTTCTTGGGTGGTAAAGAATGCTGAGGTCATAGTCCTTGATTAGCTCTAGCCAACGATGTGGGCGCATGTTGAGTTTTGCCTGGGTGAAAATATACTTGCAATTTTTATGATCCGTGTAGATTTTACACTTATTCCCAAGTAAGTAATGTTGCCATATCCTCAAGGCATGTACTACCGCTGCTAACTCGAAGTTATGAATAGGGTAGTGCAACTTTAGCTGTCGTGAAGCAAAAGCTACCACTTGGCCTTTTTGTATCAACACACAGCCTATGCTTAGCTTCAAAGCATCACAGAATACTTCGAAGTCATCCTTACTATCTGGCAATGTGAGGACTGGTGTGGTTGTTAAATTTTCCTTAAGTTTCTGGAAACTTTCTTCGCACTTGGCGGTCCATCCAAATGTGACTTCCTTCCTAAACCGATTGGTAAGGAATTTAGTAATCTGAGAAGATCCTCCAATAAATCTCTAATAGTAACCTGCTAATCCCAAAAAGCTTCTGATCTGTGACACGCTGGTAGGTTGCTTCCATTCCTTGATCACAGCGATCTTGGCCGAGTCCACTAAAATTCCTTTTTCTGTCAAAACATGGCCGAGAAATGCAATCTTCGTCATCCAAAATTCGCACTTGTCGGATTTGGCATAGAACTTGCACTCTCTTGGTCTTCTCAAGTCTTTGTGCAAGTGCCGCTTATGTTCCTCTGGACTTCTAGAGTAGATGAGGGTGTCGTCTATGAGTACAATGACAACTTATCGAGATGATCCATGAAGGCTGCTGGGCATTAGTTGGTCCAAAGGTACTGCAGTAAACTCGTATAGCCCATATCTTGTAGTGAAAGCAGTCTTGGTTATGTCCTTCTTCCTGATTTCCAGTTGGTGATAGCCGGGCTTTTGGGCTATCTTGGAGAATATTCTGGCTCCTCGAAGTTGGTCGAATAGCTCATCATTCCTTGGTAGTGGATACTTGTCTTTAATGGTCACCTCATTCAGCGCTTGGTAATCCACGCACATTCTTAGAGCTCCATCTTTCTTCTTTACAAACAGCATTGGGGCTCCCCAAGGTAAAGTACTAGGTCAGTAAATCCTTTACTCTCTGGCTCCTCTAGCTGACTTTTCAACTCTTCTAAGTCTGCCACCGGCATCCTATATGGTCTCTTAGCTATAGGTGCCGCTCCTGGTTTAAGCTCAATGGTAAACTTTATCTCCCTATCAGGTGGCATCCCTGGGAGTTCTTTTTGGGAATACGTCCGAGTATTCCTGTACTATGGGCAATTGATCCAAGCATATCTTCTAAAGTGCTTGAATAGACCCTTGTGGTTTCTCGACTGACGACTTGTCCAGGTGAAACAAGACTTTCTTTCCCTGGTTACTAACAAGGCTCAGAGTTTTCCTCTCACAATCCACTAGACTTTTATGTTGGGATAACCAATCCATTCCCAATATAATATCTAGGCCTTGCAGTTCTAGGACTAATAGGTTAGCAATAAACTCTTCCCCTTCTACTCTGAAGGTTATATATGGTGGCAAGCTGAATATACAGGCAGCTTAGCTCCTGGGGTCTGTATATCCATAGAGTACTCTAGAGGTACCATATGTATTCCTCTGATATGAATGAATTTGTAACTCCAGGATCAACAGTATTAAAGCAGATGTAGACTGGATCAAGAATCTACCTAGGAGAATGTTGGTGGCGTTGTTTGCTTCTTGAAGAGAGGTGAAGTTTAATCGGCCTCCTCGGCTCCCCATCTGTCCTCTTCCTCTTCCTCGTTCTCGGCCTGCTATGGTTCCTCCTCTGTTGGGCGAACTTCCTTTGGGGCTCTGCAATGGTGGTGAAGCTGTGGTTCTGGATGTCATCGTCGGTGTTCCAGCTTGCGATTTTGCTATTGACGTTGGGAGCTGAATCCAAGGACAGCTGTCTTTGCGGTGTCCATATTGCCCACAGTGAAAACACTGAGTTCTAGCATGAGGGCAGTCCCTTTGGTAGTGAGTTCCTTTGCAGCTTGGACATGACGGTGTTGCTGGTGATCTTGGTGCTTGGTAGACTGGTCGGAAATTGGGAGATGTTGGGACTCTTCCCCTGGTTGGGTTGGCTGGCGGCCGTGCTTGCTGTAGCATCTTTCTTTTTCGACTTTCTTCTCCTATGCTCCTCTTTTCTTCCACCTTCAATACCCGATTGACTAAGGTTTGGAACTCTGAAAATTCGTGGGAGGCAATCTGGTACTGCAGATAGTGCTGAAGTCCTTCGGTGAAGCGCTCAATCTTTTTGTCCTCCGTGTCGATGTCTCCTGGCGCGTAGCGAGCTAGATGGCTGAATCGGTGCAGATATTCTGTAACGGTCTGGCTCCCTTGTACCAAGTTTCGGAACTCTCGGCGTTTGGCGGCTATGACACCGATGGGTACATGAAATTTCCGGAATTGTTCTTTAAATTCCGTCCAAGATATGTTATCCTTGTCAGGGTGAGCCTCTTGATAGTTTATCCACCATGCGGCTGCTGCTCCTGTAAGTTGGTGTGATCCGAATAAAACTTTTTCTCGGTCGTTACAACGAACTGTATCCAACTTCCTCTCGATGTCCCTGAGCCAATCATCGGCGACGATGGGATCAGTTGCACTAGCAAATGTTGGTGGTCGGGTCTTCTGAAAATCCGATAGCCTGGTTCCAACAGCAGTTCCTTCAGATGTCCCTCCTGGCATCTTTTGAATGATCTGAGCCAACAACTGGGTGTGGGCAGCTTCTGCCTCCTGCCTGCTCTTTTCCATGGAGAGAAGAATTTCTTGGAGGGTTGGCTGATCTTCCTGAGAAAGGTTTGATTCCTGGGGTCTCTGTTGAGATGAAAATCCTCCCCTTGCAGGGTCTTCCCTGGGCGAAGCTTGCTCCCTGTCCTCTTGACTACCTTGCGATCTTCTCTTCGTGTACACCATACTGATTCTTCTGAAGAAAGAGCAGATAGGTCTAACTAACTAAGAGAGAATTAGGGCACTAATGCGGAAATTAATGCAACTATTTAATGCACAAAACACTTAGGCTTCTAGCCATAGTAAACAAATTAACCATTGCGAAAGCAACGGTGGAGCACAAAAGCTAGCAAGAGCATCCACCTGCTCAATCTATACTACCCTTTTCCCGGCTAATCCTTCACGACGGTCGACTAACTACTCAACCAGGGTTCTACCAGAAGAACTAGGCTATATGCCGTAGCAACGTAGACCAACTCCTGAGGCACTCTATAAAAGCAGAACGCTCTCTCGACATCTTGCCGAATTTTTAGAAAAGCCAAGTAAGACTTTTGAAATCCGAAACTTTTAGAAGCTACAAGGCTCCTGTTTTCAAAAATAGTGTTTTTAGAAAATAGATTTTTAAATAAAATACGCCTTCCTGGCGAGCCAATTCCTAAAGGTGTCGTCCTACAGTCAAGTTCTCATGCTGCTCTGATACCACTTTTCTCTGTCGCGCCCCGCACAGGGTACCACGACTACTCCCGTGGAGACCTAGCTCGCTGCAGCTGGCCTCATACATACATACCACTGACTTCCCAGGATAAGTCAAGCACAGGAGTTCATTGCAGCAGAGTAACTTACAAAATATCATTGATAAACAGTATGGCCTGCTGGCCTGATACAACAAGAGTAATACAGTGCCTTCACGGCACAAATGGTCTAATTAAAACAAAAGACAACTACTCGGCGGAAGCTAGGCGAAACCCCCACAGTCGTAAGAAGTTGACGGCAGAACAGCACACTTCAGGGTTCTGGCAGAACTGGCTCTCTTCCTTCTGGATCCACGAAATCTTCCAAGCCTTCGTCTTGGTATTGTAGCACTCCATCTATTGTTGATAAGTTGCAAGGGTGAGCACTTACGTACTCAGCAAGTCATAGGTAAGAGTAGAGATATGAATAGTAGAGATGTCATGATCCTATGCTATTGAGGGAAAAGAGGTGAGAGGGTTTTTCCATAAATACTTTTCTTCCAAGCTTTTAAAATCTCATGCTCATGGCAGCATTTCATATACTTAGGGCACAAACCACATGCCTCTTAGATATCACATGATCACTAAATTATGGTACTACCGCGACACGTCAACACATGATAGCCCACGGCAGCACCCCTTATCATGACAACACATGTCATTTGGGTAATCTTGACTTAACAAATTTTAATTTATAAAACAATACTTGTGTCACACCCCGTGGATTCAATCCACCGCGGCATACTCCTAAAACTCGGGAGCACGAAGTATTCGAATACATTTTTAACTCTGCAGAGGGGTACCAATTTACCCGCAAGATATATCCACTTTCATGCCCTTCCTATCACAAGGATTGGACCCCTAACTCACTTCATACTGTGAGCGGCAAGGTGGAGATAACAAGAACTTTTGCCATGTTTCACACACAATTCACCCCAGACCCCGTGGTTTTCTTCACGCAAACCACAGTTGTGGCAGGGTTTCACAACCCCCACTAATTGGCGTCTTCCCCTCAGGGTCAGCGTGCATGATCACATCCTGTGATATGTGTTGGAGCGCACCCCGTGTTAATCGTGAGTTTGTCATATAGGGGTTTCATGTGTGATCCACATACTACTTGTTCAGGCCTGTCCCATACCAGGCTTGCGGTCGGCACGTTAATCATGCCACTAGACGCACAACACAAGGTTCTAGGTCCTTATATGCCAGTGACCAGATCATACCACAATCCATGCACCTTCAGTACCCGCACAAACAGTGCAGCCAAGCACCTCCAGTGCTACCACCATTCCATACCAAAACACTGGTCACGGCTAGGGGTTTTATTTCATGAATATAAATATACATAATATATTAGTTCAAGGCTCATTATTTGATCAATTCACATTTCACAGGCATCAGCCTGATGCTGCCATTTCACAATTCAACTATTCTCAATCTTTCTCATGCAATATTATTATTTTATAATCAAGGTATATTCTAGCAATTCATAAAATGTAGGTTCAAGATGTTCAAGAATATGACTTGTCTTCCGCGTCGTAAGAAACAGCAGTTGATGTCGGGTCTGCGACGAAGTCTTCGAACTCGGACTCTTGCTCTGAACAAGGATCAAACAAGCAAACATGCATTACAATCAATCCTACTCTTACTATTCCACTATATGCGATAATGCAAGGAGAAACACTTAGGCGATACAAGATTTGGAAGCGATTAGGGTTAAACTATGGAAACCAAGGTTAAGATTAGTTGTCAAGGGTTTACAAGGTTCCAAATGTTCCAAAATATCAGAATGATATCAAGGCTGCTGCTGGTTCGCTCAAAAACAGCGAACGCCTTTAGGTCGACATTCGGTTCAAGGCATCGACATAGGGTCGATGGATGATAGAGGGCTCAACTCAAGTTGTGGCAGTGGAATAAAATGTAGATCACAACATCAGGAGTCTAAGGGACAAGGTTATGTTCAGTTTGCATACCCAGAAGGGGTCAAAATGGCCCAATGCCATTGGCTGGCAAGGGCTGACAATGCCGAAGAATGGCATTGACATGGTTTGGATAGTTCCCAGTGGCCAAAATGAGTTTTAATTCAAGCATATGGTGCACAAGGTAGTGAGGCAACTATTTGACAAAGTATTTTCTATTTTTCATGACCAGAGGTGGGTGAACAGGGCTAATGCCACTGACTGGCATAGTTTGACATAGAGTTGACATGGCCAGAAACTAGGGTTTGCTATAACTTTTGATCTAGGGCTCCAAATGATGCACCACTTTGTCTGGTAGTTAGACATTTGTAACAGGAACAAATGTCTCAACAGGATCTAGGGCAGGAGATGGCCGGAAAGTGATGAAAACCGGCAAAGAAGTTGACTGGCCTGGAGCACATGCAACATAAACAGTACAGCCAACTAGGGCATAGCTATATCTCACAATCTAGGCCGAATTGGAAGTCGTGATAGAAGACAAAGTTGCTCAGAATGGTCCAAAACATCTAAATGGCAAAGTGGTTTGAGCCGGAGTGGCTGGATTTGGAAGATACTGGCTGGAGAAAAGATGAACTCAAATCTGTTTTGGGCACTTCTGATTTAAAGTGATTGAACTCAATTCCTTGCTTGAGTATGGTCCTCAGGGTACTAGAAATGCATTGGTGAAGTTAGATTAACAGATTGCTCAACAGAGAAGCTAAATCAGCAAGTACAAGTTCATGTTCATGGCTGGAAATTGGGGGTTTTTGATTTACAACGAATTTGTTCAAACCAGTAGCTCAGGGGTCTTAAGTGAGCTATTCTAAGCATATTTCACTACTGGCTCGAAGATCAATTCATTCTGGAATGAGATTAATTGCTCGCCGGAGCTACTGGAGTAAAACTGAAATTGCCGGCGACTGAGGGTATTTAGACTAAATTCCAAGCTCGAGAAGCATGAGGGGGATGAGGGAAGCTCACTGGGGGTACTGAATTGAAGAAGGAAGCAGTGGAGAAGCTTGGCACCGAAGCTCCCTTTGCTGCTCACCGGAGAAGAAGAAGAAGACGGTGAGTTTGAGAACTGAGGTGTTTCTGGTGGGTGTGTGGTGTTTCACTGAGACCAGGCACTATTTATAGAGGATTCGGAGGTGTTGCAACGGCTAGAAGTGCTCGGGGAGTTGTAGCCGGCAAGGAAAAGACGGGATGCGGCTTCACGGCGAAGACAGGCGACGAAACGACTTGGTTCAGCGGCCGTGAAGGCTTTACAGGTGATGGGAAGGTGAACTGATGGCTGGCCGCGGCGAGCTCTCCACGTGGCTATGCTTTCCTGCGGTAGCCGTTGCCGGTGGCGTGCAAACGAGAGAAACCAGCTGGCTGTGAGTCGCGCCGGGGAAGATCCACAGTAGCCAACCGTGCTCGCACACGTGGCGCTGTTCAGCTGGTGAAGATGGCGACCACGGGCTGGCTTCAACGACTACGGCTACTGTAGCAGCTGGCGAGGTCGAAGTCGATGGGGCTGCAGTGGTGCACATGGTCGCATGTGAGCTGTGGCCGTGATCGTGCACCGGGACCAGGTCGTGGTCGAAGTCCCAGGCGCTGGTCGAAGACGGCTTCTGGTCGAAGTCGAAATCAGCTGATCCGGTCGTGAACGGCAAGCTCTGGTCGATCAGGGGCATAAGTGTAAGAGTTTTAGTTGAAATCTGGACTGATTTGTAATTCTGGTCTTAGAGAGGTTTAATCTGGAATTTGATTTAATGGATGAGTATAATATTTCTATTAATACTCATTTAGCTCAAATCTGGAGAAAATTTGATAAGGTTTGAGGGATTTCACCTATTTTCGAAAATAGGGTAAAATTAGGGTAAAATAGATCTGGATTTTGTCGATCTCGAATTCTGGTAATTGGGGTGAGATTTTGAAGTCTGGACAGAAGGGAAATCTGTATCAAATAGTATTTGGGAGGTGTTCCCTGAAGAAATTATGAGGTTGGAGTTGATTTGTGAATTTTAGCCTTTTCAGGCTTCCAGGTAAACAGAAAAGGACTTATTCGCAGTAAAATTTGGACTAAACTGCGAAAAGTGTTTAGATGAAACAATCTGGTTCCCAACTTTTTGGTGTAAGTTGAGGGTATACCTAGGAACATATTCCAAAAGATACATGAGTCTGGATAGGGTTAAACCATAATAACTCAGTTATCTGGAAACTGGGGTACTTAGGGTAAATCTGAATTTCCTGTTTTCGAAAACAGAAAGAGACTTAGATACTGGGAGTTAGGGTTAGAATTCAACTTGGTTCCTGAAGACTTTTATCTTCAGAATAACTGGTAGGTTAAATCTGGATGATCTGATCTTGATCTGGATCTAGAGAACAGATTTGGAGATTTTTAGGGTTTGGGAGAGATTAAGGTTTAGCTGATCTGGCTACTGCTACAGGGATACATGCATGCAGGATTTTATGCAAAAACTTTTCACCCCCAAGACCAGGGTGTTACATTTTTATTTTCAGGTTTTAACTTGTGATACCTTGGACCGAACAATTGGAACTACATAGACCACAACACCCTCTTTCACCACATCATCTTCAACAACATCCACTTCCAGACACCACAATCGCAAACGGTAATATGTATCTCTTTCTGACTTTGCGGACAATGTCTGATTTAGCTTGGGGGGTAGTCACCATCATAAATTGAAAAAATAAAAAAAGAAGATATATCACATGGAATGCCTGGTTTTGAAGATGATCTTTATTCAATTAGATGGCTATTCTATCACATCTCTGTATATGATCCATTGAACTTAGCTCTCTCACAAATTTCAATTACTTATGTTCAAACTAGTACAGGAATGCATTCTACTAACCCCTATCTTTTAACGGTTGTTCGCAATCTAGAAGAAAATCGTTAGTGTACATGGTGTGCAGTGGAGAAAGCCATTTTGTAGGCATTTGTACTAACGGTTGCGATGTAAGTTACCGTTAAAAAACACGGCATGATTTTTTCTTACGGTTCAGAATATATTAACCATTAGAAGAAATATACAAGTACTAACGGTAGTATTTTGGGAACCCTTAGAATAAACCACATGATTTATTCTAACGGTGCTCCACATATTGACCGTCAGAATAGAGGAAATTGTAGTAACAGATTAATTTTTCAAACCATTAGAACAAGGCCTCCCTCTACAAATACATGTGCCATTGAATTTTGCTTCTAGTAGAACCGTTCCACATCTTTTTCTCCTCGAACGCAACAAGCCCATCAGAAACCTCCATCATCGGACGCCACACCTTTCTCCACCGCCGCCGGCCACTAGGGTTTCTGGTGAATGAAGTCCAAGGACCTCGCAACTTGAACTCCCTTGACTAAATTTGGAGTGAGTAAACTAAGATCTAGTAATTTTGAGTGACTAAATTTCGACTAATTTGCAATCTTTCCTCTGACAGAGAAGAGTAGGAAAATTTCTAATTAGACTTATGAACGAAGTTATTTGTTTTGTCAATTTCGTGTATAATATTCTTAGCTTGAGATGCAGCTTAATAGAACTTGTGATTGAACAACAAAAAAATTTTTTTTTGTTTGTTTCTTGTATACCATTCTTAGCTTGAGATGCAGGTTAAGAGGATTTGTGGTTGAATGACAATCAAATACCATAATTAAATGGATAGAATTTGCTTTGATTGGTTCATGGGAGAAGTTCACATATAAAGTTTTTGTGTTTATTTGTTCACATATTTCTTTCTTCTGCACCAAATAAGTGAAATTCTCTATCGAAAAGATCTAAGTTCTCTATTTAGAAAAAATGACAAAACTTGGTTTCAATAGATAGGTCTTATTTTCTGTGATTGTCTTCTGAGGGGTAAAAGGAATTCTATACGACAGAATTTTCATCTTGGTAGTTCTTTTCAGACAAAGAGCCATATAGGTAGCAGTAAACAATCTTAATTTGCTGTAGAATGCCTACTGATTCTCTGCAGGTCCTTGGACGATGTTCATGTGGGGCAACGTAGTTCACAGTTCTTCGTCCTCGTACATTGCCCTACGTTGGCTTGTTGGCGAAAGAAAGGGTGAAGATCACTGTCGAGAGCTAGAAGGATGTGAAGGGCGAGATCTTAGTTGGCTCAGTCGAGAAGATCCTCAAGCCCACTTGACGGTGTGTTTCTCAACTCAGGACCTATAGAAAGCATCTTACATTTGTATTGGTGATTTCCTTGAGCTCAAACTCAACTCAACTCAACCCAACACAACTCAACTCAACTCAACTGAATGCCAATACAAATGTAACTCAATGTCAGTTCCAGCTCCTCAGGCATCTCTGAACTGAACTCCTATGGTTAAGTCAAACGTGGTTCATACATTTGTTGTTTCAGATGAATGGATTTGTGATGTATCAAGTCTAACTTGTAGTCGGTAGTTACATTAATCTAGCAATGCGCCATGCTTGATTTACCAACACTAGCTTACAACTTACTTAATATACTCAACTTGCAACAGTTCTCTTTTATGTATAATGTAGGGGCCACTGGGTCCTCATCATGATCTGTTGTTTCAGATGTGACTTTTGTAATATACATTGAATGTGTGAATTGGTGTTTTTGTGTATTTGTATTGGTGTATATTTGTGTATTTGTATTGTTGTTTTAGACATTTACTTGCTTTTGTTCGAGAAATGTACTTGAATGTGTGAATTGGTGTATTTGTGAATTTCTATTGGTGTATATTTGTGTATTTGTATTGTTTTTTGAGACATGTACTTAAATGTGTGAATTGGTGTATTTGTGTATTTGTATTGGTGTATATTTGTGTATTTGTATTGTTGTTTGAGACATGTACTTGAATGTGTAAATTGGTGTATTTGTAAAACTATTTGAGACATGTGCTTGAATGTGTGAATTGGTGTATTTGTATTGGTGTATATTTGTGTAATTGTATTGTTGTTTGAGACATCTACCAACTTGTCTTCTGTTTCAGATATTTACTTGTACTAACGGTTGGGTTGTTACAAACCGTTAGTTGTATTTTTTCTAATGGTTCGTAATAGATTTACCATTAGTATAAATATACTTATACTAACAATTGTATTTTGGTGAACCATTAGAATATATACCCTTCTGCTAGCCCTTATCTTCGAACGGTTCTAGTGTTGTAAACCATTAGTAAATTTTCCACTATAAGTAAAACCCACTCAACCCTTGCTATTTCATTTTGTTCCACGCTCTGTCTCTCTCTGTTTCTGATAAGAGTTCCATGCTCCAAGCTACACTACTAGAGTGATCAGGGCAAGCTGGAAGGAAGTTAATTCGATCACTCTCTTAATGTAAGCTTGTCATCACCTCTCTCTCTCTCTCTCTCTCTCTACTTGCAAGTTAGCTGTAGCTCCAAGCTAGGGAGCTAGCTAGCTAGCTCTTACAATGTATCATGATTTATGAGCTCACTAGCTTGTATTGTGTAGTTAGGTTAATTAGTGTTTCATCAAGTTAGGGCTTCATATAAAAATTGTAAGGGGCTGTATATATATATATATATATATATATATATATATATATATATATATATATATATATATATATATATATAGCTTAATTGGCCAGGTTTCATGCATACCTAACTCATTATCTATTGGTGTGAATGAGTTTATTAAATTTGCTGAGCGAGAAAAGGCGAAGAAGGGAGGGAAAGATATGCTTTCTCCTTGTACAGATTGTATGAACTTAAAGAGTTTTAGTAACTCTGATCAGATTAAGAGTCATTTGATTCATTGTGGTTTTAACGCACGATATACTTGTTGGATATGGCATGGCAAAGATCTTGAGGAAAAAAACACCGTTACCAATCAGCAGGACCCAGAAGTGGATTGCAGTAATCCATTGCTATCAGAGGTATTCTCCCAATTAAAGTCAAAGAGACAATCACAAAACTATGTTATTTCTTCAACACAATATCTTGCAAGGTAAGTGCACTCCTACTATAAGTTAATTAGCTCCATTCATGGAACTCAATTGCTAGATTTTTCTTCTGATATGAATATTTGGCGCAACTATGTCCTCATGGGTAATTGATCTGGATGGACTGGACGATTTACAACGTGATATGATTTCATCACTTTGTCAGCTCAAGATGTATTTCCCTCCATCTTTTTTGATGTTATGGTCCATCTAATTATTCACCTTACCATAGAAATTTAGTTTTGTGGACCCGTATTCCTGCGCTATATATATATATATATATATATATATCCGTTTACGAGATTTATGGGTATCTTGAAGGGATACGTAAGGGCTCGTCATCGGCCCGAGGGGAGTATCATCAAAGGTTATGCCACCGAGGAGTTGATTGACTTTTGCACAAATTATATGACCGGGGTTGACCCAATTGGTGTTCCTAAGTCCTGACACGAGGGCAGGCTTCAGGGCATCGAAACGATTGGATTCAAAGTAGTCATCCCCTTCAGTGATATGTACACGAAAGCACATTTTTCGGTCTTAAAACACATGATGGAGGTCAAGCCATACATACACGAGCACAGGGCAATGTTACGGTCACAGAATCCTTTGAAGCCAGAGATTTGGGTCACCAGAGAACAGAACAGGAAATTTGCTGAGTGGAACCAAAAAAGAGTCATGCGAGCTACCGAGGGCTCCATAAGTGAAACGGTGACATGGTTGGCTAAAGTCCCAAGATTTACTGTAGGGACTTGGCAGGGGTATGAAATCAATGGGTATTCATTTTATCGAAGAAGTTAGGATGAAAAGAGTACTAAGCAATGTAGTGGAGTGACACTATTTTCTATTTCAGAGGATTCTAGGGTAGTAAGGGCGCTGAACTCATATTATGGTGTTATTGATGAAATATGGGAGTTCGATTATCGATTATTTGAGATTCCTTTGTTCCAATGCCAATGGGTCGAAATCCCTCGAGGTGTTCAAATTGACAATTACAGGTTTACTCTCCTGGACCTCAATAGAGTCGTACACCAAGATGATCCATTCATACTTGCTGAGCAAGCTACACATGTATTCTACATCATTGACCCTGCCAATCCAAAGTTGCACATTGTCCTTCACAGCAAGAGACGTATTATTGGGGTCGAAGACGTTGTTGATGAAGAAGAGTATAACCAGTAAAATGAAGTACCTCCATTTTTAGATGACATTCAATCTGTCCCTATTAAAGATATTGATGAAACAAGTTATCTACGAGATGATCAAGAAGAAGGATTATGGGTTGACAACTGTCGATGCTTGGGACTCTTGTCCTTAGTCGAACTTACATAAATGTTAAGGAAGAATGTGAAGCCAATCTAAGGTGAAGCTCAGGTAAATTACGGTGTCTATGCCAGAGGAAGAGAGGAATTTATACAGGTTCAGGCCCTCTGATGATGAGTAATAGCCCTGCGTCCTGTTAGGATTTCACTATGTAAATTGAGGTTTACAGGAAGAGAACCAAGGATGTTCTTAGGTAAACTAAGAACAATCTTGTACTCTTTAGTAAGCCAAGCTCGCATATTAACTATAACAACACATGGCTATCTTTATGTCCTCCACGATCTAGGCGACCATGGGAAAAATATCTCCCATGACCACAGTATCCGTGGGTATGTGAGACCATGATCTCTGCGACTTTAGTATTGTGAGTATCTGGAGGCCACAAAGCCCGTGACATCACATAGTGAGACCATGGAATAGATTATGTCTAGAATATCTTAGACTAGTCTATTGTCTCCCTCTTGGGCTCCTGAGACCATAGAGAGGTCAAAAATCTCGTTCTATAGCTCTTGATATTATAGAATGGCAAAGGTGACTAACTCGGGTTATAATCCTTGTCAACAACCATTCTTGACTATTTTGTAATTGAAGAAAAAATCCCAGGCTAACCACAAGTTGTAGCATTAAGGTAAGGAACTGATCATTACATCAGGCTATCCATTTTTGTTTACAACTTACTTAATGATAAGTTCACAACAATACTTCCATTTTAGTTTACAGCAAGAGTTCTAACATTACAGTACACTCTTATAATCCTAAGAACTTCTTCAGGAACCGACTCTCAGGGAATCGGAACTCGCAGCGCAGATATTCCTCAAACACCACTAGTTCGCCCTCTCCGATGACTGGGGTTTCTTGGTCCTTCTCGGTGGGCCGCCAGTTGATTAGCAGCCGTGGAGGAAGGATCTCCTCCTTCTCCAGTGCTAGCAAACTCTCCTCGGAATGGTGGATCGATTTGCTCCAAGACGCCATTTCTTGTGAGAAATTGGAGGAAAAATTGGCGACTTTGGGGAAGATGGAGGCTGAGAAGAACGAGGGTTTTGTGCGGCGGAAATGTTAAGGGTTTTTGGCTGTGTGGCTTCCTCAAGAAGCTACTTGCTCCTTTTATAGACTCCAGGAGGCGCACTTCTGTGAGTAACGTTCCACTTAAACGTTCCTCTGGATATTTTATTCATTTCCCATAATGGATACTGTCTCTGGCGGACCCATTAAAGTGTTCCAGGCATCGGATCTGAAACAAAAAGACTTATTTGTTTCAGAGTCTGAAAGTACAAAAGCCTGAAAAGTTTTTCAGAGCTTTTCAAAGGACGTTTTCCTTCATGTGCCTTGTATATTTTCATGAAAAAATCCTATGGCCCAATTTTTGGACGTATGGATATATTCTGACCGGGTTGTGGTATGGTCGAGACCATACTTTCGATTAAGCTCTGATTCTAATCGAAGTAACGGTCTGACCGAGCCTTAATTCTGGTCGCAGTAAGCTTCGGTTCTAACCGCGGCTTTAAGTCTGATCGCGGTATCAGAGCTGGTCACGGTACTTTTATAAAAGTGTGATTCTGATCGCAGAGTTGAAGTTTCCCTGTGTATGAGTGGTCGCGAAGACATTACTTACGGCCATGTATTCGCACAGAATATGTATATGAAGAAAGAGATTTTATTTCTTGCATTCTTTACATACAAAAGGGATACCGGCGACCAGAGCGTCGACCTGATCCGAAAGAAGTTTGCAGAGTTCTCCTAGCGACATATTGCTGTCAGTAGGATCTACACTGACAACCCCCAGAGAACTAGCAACTAATCTAAGCCTATCTACATCATCCCTACCGAGAGATACACTACTGTTCCTAATCAAATCGGAGAGTTCCCGCTGTTGCTGAGCGTGGTCCCTCTCTCGACGGAACTGGTGCGCCTCTTCATGGGATCGTTCAAAACATTCTACCAAATGCAGAATCGCTGAAGACATCTCTTCGGTCTTCTTCTCCAGGGCATTCTTCTCCTCTGGAAGAATCTGTCCGAGGGGAAGAGGTGGAGTGGTAGCAGGCTGATCACTAGGGCCTCCAATCTCCTACATTTGCAAAAATTAGTTGTGCTAACTATAACTATCAGCAAAAGGAGATGAGGATCATTACCTGTCCCTGTTCGTGACAGGTTGATATAGCCATCCTGGAAAGTAGATCATCCAATAAAAGCGGACGATCACCAAATGGTGGAAGTGCAACCTTCCCACCAGGAGATTGCTTCCCCAACACAAGTTGAGGATTTTCTGGTCGAATAGTCACCGCTTGCCAACCAGAAAATCGATCACCCGAACAAAAGCAGGGAGTGTTGGAGTAAAGAACTAAAGGAAGAAAGAATGATGGCACATCTTCTACCTTTGCTCTGCTGGAAGATCCTTCGTCAACCTTGGGTTTCTTCCTTGAAGGAGATGGATCTTCACACATTTGAGGCTCCTGCTTGAGAACTTCCTCTTCATCACTTTCAATCTCGATGATGTTGTTATCTGCCATCAGGAAGTGTATGGAGAGAGGGATGAAGGCGATTCTTGAAAAACTTAACCGTGAGAAGAAATTACGAAGCTTTACAAATTCGAAGGCCTCGGTATTTATAGCCGCCAAGGTGATGGTTCACATTCTGAGCGCCACGGGTTTTTAAAAGCATTTACAATTTCACCTCGGGTTAAAAAACATTTCAACGGCGCCATCATTAACTGTCACGTAATGCCCAGAGTCCATCTCGGGGAACCAACCGTCCCACTTAGTGCGCCACTAAGCGAGGGATTTGAAGAGTTGGGTTAAAAATCCGATGCATGTCTTTAAAAATTCAAAAATAACATGTCTCTTCGTTTTCTTCGAATTTGGGGGCTAGCTGACGAGGATTGACACCCAAGTCAGTTCAAATAAATGCATTGTTGGTTCAGGACAGATTCAAGCTAGACATGTGCCTGGCAGTGCGAACTCAAGTCATCCTGAGAAGTATCAGTTCGAGGTCGCAGGCTTTGCGCTATCAGACCGCAGGTTTTGCGCGGTCAGGAGTTCGTATGCTATACGCGAACAGAATGTTGGAGATGTTGCGCAGTCAGCCAACATCCCGCGGTCAGAGCACTTTCGACCAAAGTATTTGGGATTCACCTGTCCCTGTAGCGGGAATATCCCAAGTATCCCGAAGATTCTTCCACATGGAGGATCAACCGTCAGGAGGTTAATACGTGCAGTTATCCATGAATAACACGTGTTAAGCCTGCATGGGGGTTAAGAGCGGTTCTCTAAAAACCGCATCCAAGCAACTGTCTAATGCAGTTACGACATGGCACTCTTTTGACTGGTATAAAAGGGTGGCAAGATGCATCAGACAGAGGGGAGAAAGAGATCAACGTCTCTGATACAAGCGAGATACAACACATCTCAACCGCTCAAACAGCCAAGTCTACGGCCTATATTAAATAGCGTTTATAATCCTCCCTGGCTTCTTTCTGTACACTTACATAGGAAAAACCCTTCGCCTGTGAAGGTTTTTTTCCGCCATCTTATAAATCTTTACTACGTATAGTGAAATCCCAACAGGACGTAGGGCTATTACTCCCACCATCGAGGGCCCGAACCTATATAAACCTCTTTGTTCTCTATATTCGTACATACCTTCCCGGAGGGTCATCTTGAAAGGTCTCACTATTATAAATTTTGCATAAGTTCGGCTGAGGACTCCGAATCGTCGACACATGTGGACATGGCCGTCTCAGGCTACACCACTTTTGCATTGCCCGTCCCAACGGAGGAAATGCGGACAGTTGCTGAGGCAGTGGGCTCCTACGTACAGTGGCCCAAGAAGTGTGTTATAATACAGAAGGTAAATCCTACCCATTTTAGTTTACAACCTACTTAATACACTCAAATTGCAAAATCTAACATATGTATTCATAAATTGAAGTGGCCTGTCAGTGTACTACCTGAGGACCCCACCCCCAGTGCTGGGCATGAGGGATCTCCTCCGGCCCTCAACCCTCAAAAGATGACCTCGACCCCAGCCAAAGGATGCATGCCTCCCCGAAAAGCTCCTTCGCCTGCAAAGAAAGCTGTCAGCAGCCCGCCCTTACCATCGAAGGTACGCGCTCACTCCCTGGCAAAAGGCAAGGGCAAAGGCAAAGGGACAGACAGATAGGTTCAAGAACGGGTTCCCACTCGTGGTTGAGGCAATTTTGTGTAAATTGGATCACACAACTAGAGACCTCCACGAGTGGTACCTACACCGGGTCTGGCACAACTTGAACTTCTTGGTTCCCGTTAGGTCTGGACAGTTCCACCATGAGCCCGGGAGCATATTCGTGGCACACGAGGATTTGTTTGACCTCTTTAACTAGCAGGAACTTGATATGTCCATCCTATGGACTGGAGTCCTGTGAGTTTTCAAATCCTATATATTGCTATAGTTCATTTAATAAATGTAGTAACTTTCTATGCAATACTAATGTCGTCCTTTGCATGCAGGTGCATGTCCAGACTGGCGTCGACAAGGGTGTGTGACAAGGTGGATTTCCTCGATGCGGAGAAAATAAGCCTCACGATGCTAGAGTAGGACACGGCACACACAGAGCAGTACATATCAAGGGCACTGCTGGTGTAGCAAGACAGGGAGTTCATTTTTTTACCATACCACCAAACGTTAGTGCATTTTCTATGTACTACCTCAATTCAATGCGCAACAGGTTACCGAAGGAATACGTGATCAAGGGGAACATGGATGCGTAATTAACATGTTTGATTTAAATTTTGACCTCACTAGCTAATGATAACATATTAACCAGCAATGCTAAATTAAATGCAGGGTTTTCAAAAATTATGTGTCCATTGGAGGGAGGCATGACGCATCGGAGGGCGACTGAATTTCTTGGTCACAACTACTCACGAGTCTTTTAATTTATGCTTAATTAGTTTATGGAAAGAATAGCTACCATGTCTTCGCATATGCAACTATCTCAGTGCCATCAGCAGCCAGAATCGTGGAAATGTGGGTTTTATGTGCTGCTGTATATGTATGACCTACTCAGGACAAACTTTGCCCAATTCCCTCAGGTAAGCATTTTAGCTAACTCAAATTTGAAAATTGGATGTGACGTTCAAAACTAGGAAGTTAATTACTAACTATTCACACATGCATGTAGAGCGCCATGTCCAAAGAAAAATATAAGAATGCAAAGATTAGAGAACTGCGACAAATTTGGGCTCAATATGTGATGGACGAAGTGGCTGTCAACCAGCCGCCATGACTGGCTTATCTCACTTGTTGTAATTTTTCTTTTTTTTCTTTGCATTCATCTAATTGGTGTTTTTTTGTATTTGTATTGGTCTATATGTGAATAAATTGAATGTGTGAATAAATGCGAATAAATTCAATCTATTGAATGTGAATAGATTCAGTCTGTCGAATGTTGAATGTGTATTTGTGAATGTACCTTTTTTGTATCTGTATTGTATTGTGTATCTAAGCTTATTCTAACGGATAAAGAACAAAGAAAGTTAGAAGAGAGCAACATATTCTAACGGTTCACTACTACTATCCGATAGAATAATATAACATATTCTAATAGTTCACTAGTACTATCCATTAGAATATAGTAAGATATGCTAACGGTTCACTACAACTATCTGGTAGAATACTATGCCATCTTCTAACACTACAACACGGTAGGCCAGCGCAAGCCGTAAAACTACTGGGAAAAACTTTTTTTCCCAGCAGTCCTGCAGATGAAAATATAATTTTGACTTTTCACCGATGTGTCAACTGGGAAAGTTATTATTTTTAGCAGATCTACCGCTAGGAATAAATAATGTATAGCAAGCTATAGATCAGTTTGGAAAAAGATATATATGATCTGTGGAATAGCTGGCAATATTTTTTACGCTGGGAAAAACTTTTTTTTACCAGTGGTTCTACAGGTGAAAATATAATTTTGATTTTGCACCAATGTGTCAGCTACGAAAGGTTATTATTTTTAGTAGATCTATGCTAGGAATAAATAATATATTTTTTGTGTGCAAAAATAAAAATTTTCAGCAGAAAATAACAGAATTATTATTTTGAGAGGGAAAGTTTTCAGCAGAAAATAACAGAAAAATATTAACAGATTTATTATTTTTTTGCGCCCAGTAATAGAAACCTTCTCCTCCAATCACTGTGCCTTCCACCACCGCAAAGGCTTCGTCCCTCCCCACCAAAATCTCCTCGTCACGGCGCCTCTCCCCCACCGCCGGCCGACACCTATCATGTCTGCCACGACGGTGACATCACCTGTGAGGAGCCCAGCTCGGTGCAGCTGGTCCCATAAACCACTTGACTTCTCAGGATGAGTCAATCACAGGAATACATTGAAGCAGCAAAATATTACAGTAGTCATAATTGTATGGCCATCAGGCCTTAGTACAATATGGGATACAGTGCCTTACAAGGCACAAAGGTACAACAAAATAAAACATCTCGTCGGCGGAAGCTAGGGCCAAAAGCAATCCACAGGAAATAGAGGTTGACAGCAAGACAGCACCACATCAGGGCTCCGGAGGGAACTGCTCGTCTTCTCCTGGGTCTGCAGCATCTTCAGGATATTCACCAAGGTCGTAGAGCGCTCCATCTATTGATGAGTTGTTGCAAGGGTGAGTATTTATGTACTCCACAAGTCATAGGGAAGGTAGAGATGCATATAGTATAAATGACATGAACCTATGCTATTGGGGAAAGAGTGAAGGGTTTTTCAAAATACATTTCTTTCTCATTTCTTACTCAACTTCTGATCATACTCATGGTAGTATATAAATCATACTGATGGCAATATATATATCCCATATCCAAGGCGATACATCCTCATATCACATTATTTTTATTCAAGCCTTTCAATCTTATACTCATGACAGTATTTCATATACTTAGGGCAAAATCCACATGCCTCTTAGCTATTATATGCTTAGGGCAATCCACATGCCTCTTAGCTATCATATGCTTAGGGAAAATCCACATGCCTCTTAGCTATTATATGTTTAGGGAAAATCCAAATGCCTCTTAGCTATCATATGCTTAGGGCAAATCCACATGCCTCTTAGCTATTATATGTTTAGGGCAAATCCACATGCGTCTTAGCTATTATCACTACTACAGAAGTGCATTCCACTAACCCTTATTTTCTAACGGTTGTAAGCAATCTAGGAAAAATCCGATAGAATAGGACGACAGCGGCGGAAAACCATCATTTTACTATCGGTTATACACTAATCCAACGTTAGTGAAATGCAAATACTTTTTACTATCGGTTATTACTGTACAAACCGATATAATATATTAAATAGTACTATCGGTTTTCCATTTTTAACTGATAGTGAAATTACTGACTTTTTACTATCGGTTATTACTGTACCAACCGATATAATATATTACAATAGTACTATCGGTTTTTTGTTCGTAACAGATAGTAAAATTACTCACTTTATACTATCGGTTGGTACTGTATTAACCGATATAATATATTGAATAGTACTATCGGTTTTTCTCGGGTAACTGATAGTGAAATTACTGACTTTTTACTATCGGTTATCACTGTACTAACCGATACAATATACTACATATTACTATCGGTTCAACAACACAAACCGATAGTAAAATGACTTCATATACACTAATGGTTATGACAGTGGGGACCTTATTTTACTATCGGTTAATGTTGTTGAACCGATAGTAAAATTGGACAGCTTAATTAGGTCGACCCCTGCTCTGCGCTCTACATGTTGGAATCATTTCAGCCGCGCACAACTCCAAGCTAGAGTGATCTGGAGAAGCTAGCTGAGAGGTTGATCATATTTCCATCCCCCTCGGTATTGTCATCTTCTCATCACCTCTCTCTCTCTCGATCACTCTTTCACACTCTCCCTCTCTCTCTCTACTTGCAATTCATTAAACTAGATACATGTATCTCCAAGCTAGCTAGAAGGCTGGGTTGGCTAGCTAGCTATAGCTTGCTGAATTTAAGCAGCTAGCTAGCTGGCTCTTCCAATTAATGCATGCATCAAGTTAATTAGGGTTTCATATATACAAATCCATTTAATGTAATTAAACAGCTCATGCATGTACACACATATGGCCTAGCTAATTATGTTTCATTCATATATGCATGCCCTGAGTCATTAATTATTTATTTGATTTGTCAATTTTGTGAAATAATTGTAGATGGACCGAGAATATTGGATGTATGGAATAAAACGTACTACTGTTGAGTATTTGGAGGGTGTGAATGGATTTATTAAATTTGCTGAGCAAGAGAAGGCGAAGAAGGGAGAGAAAGATATGCATTGTCCTTGTATAGATTGTATGAACTTAAAAAGGTTCGGCAACTCTGATCAGATTAGGAGTCATTTGATTCGTCGTGGTTTTAACGCACGCTATACCCGTTGGATATGGCATGGTGAAGATCTTGAGGAAACGAGCACTACCGCTACCACTCAGCAGCACCCGGAAGTGGATTGCAGTAATGATGATCATGATCAAAACATTGATAATGTTCATTCGGAAGTCCATGTAGATGACGACAATTTAGATGAAATGTTACGTGATGTAGAAGAGGACTACAGCGAAAACGATTTAGCTAAATTTCAGAAATTAATTGTTGATTCTGAGAAGCCTTTGTTCCCCGGATGTGAAACATTTACAAAGTTGTCTTCTGTGTTGAGATTATATAACTTGAAAGCAAGCAACGGTTGGAGCGATAAGAGTTTCACGGCGCTATTGGATCTGTTAGCGGACATGCTTCCAGAGGGAAATGAGTTGCCAAGATCGGTTTACCAGGCCAAAAAACTATTGTGTCCGTTGGGAATGGAAATCGAAAGAATACATGCATGCCCAAATGATTGTGTTCTGTACCGTAACGAGTACGAGGATTTGCATGTTTGTCCAAGATGCGGTGCATCGCGGTATAAGCATGGGGACAAAATTTATCACAATGGATGTGATGAGGTAAAGAAAGGGCCTCCGGCCAAAACTGTGTGGTATTTGCCTGTGATTCCCAGATTGAAACGGCTGTTTGCAAATCCGAAAGATGCGAAGTATTTGCGTTGGCATGTTGAAGGTCGGAAACAAGACGGAAAACTAAGACATCCAGCTGATTCCATTCAATGGAGAAACATTAACAGAACATTCGGTGAGTTTGGCGGCGAAGTGAGGAATATAAGGTTTGGGCTGAGTACGGATGGTATGAATCCACACGGAAATATGAGCAGTCGACATAGCACTTGGCCGGTTCTTTTATGCATCTACAATCTTCCTCCTTGGTTATGTATGAAGCGGAAGTACATCATGATGTCGTTACTAATTTCAGGACCCAGACAACCCGGGAATGATATTGACGTGTTTCTATCACCGTTAGTCGAGGACTTACAAAAATTGTGGAGCGAAGGGGTGCGGGTGTGGGATGCACATAAGCGAGAGAATTTCATGTTGCGGGCCATGATATTTTGTACCATAAATGATTTCCCGGCCTATGGAAATTTGTCGGGATATAGTACGAAAGGAGTCAAGGCTTGTCCTATTTGCCTGGATGAAACTGAAAGCATGTGGTTATCGAACTGCAGAAAAACAGTGTACATGGGTCACCGCAGATTCCTTCCGATGCATCACGCCTACCGTAAGAAGAGGAAGTCATTCAATGGGAAGCCTGAGAAAGGATCAGCCCCAGTGTTTGTGACTGGTAAGGAGCTTTACTTGCGCGTGAAGGACATCAAAGTTGAGTTCGGTAAATGTTCTAAACCTCCAGGAAAAAATGTTTGGAAGAAGAGATCGATTCTTTGGGATCTGCCATATTGGGAGCACTTACAAGTTCGACATTGCATTGATGTCATGCACGTAGAGAAAAATGTTTGTGACAGTTTGATTGGTTTGTTGTTGAACATTCCAGGAAAGACGAAAGATGGCATCAACGTTCGCCGTGACATGCTCGACATGGGCATAAGGACTGAGCTTGCACCGTTGGAGAAGGGAAAGCGGACATACCTCCCCCCGGCCTGCTATACTTTGTCAAAAAGAGAAAAAACAGAACTCTGTCAGTGCCTACATGGTGTCAAAGTTCCATGCGGGTATTCTGCGAACTTGAAAAAACTTGTGTCCATGAAAGACTTGAAACTGGTTGGTATGAAGTCCCATGATTGTCATGTACTGATGTCACAAATGCTTCCCATTGCTATCAGAGGCATTCTCCCAGTCAAAGTCAGAGAGACAATTACAAAGCTATGTTATTTCTTCAACACAATATCTGGCAAGGTACGTAAGCGTGTACTCCTAGCAAGTTAATTAGCTCCATTCGTGGAACTTGTCAGATTTTTTGGATCTGAATATTTGCTGCAACTGTGTCCTTGCAGGTAATTGATATGGATGAACTGGACGATTTGCAACGCGATGTGACTACCACTCTTTGTCAGCTGGAGATGTATTTCCCTCCATCCTTTTTTGATGTTATGGTCCATCTAATTGTTCACCTTGTCAGAGAAATTAAGTTTTGTGGACCCGTGTTCCTGCGCTACATGTATCCATTTGAGAGATTTATGGGTATCTTGAAGGGATATGTAAGGAATCGATATCGGCCTGAGGACAATATTATTGAAGGTTATGCCGCGGAGGAGGTGATCGAATTTTGCACCAACTATATGTCCGGGGTTGACCCAATTGGCGTTCCTACGTCTCGGCATGAGGGCAGGCTTCAGGGCATTGGAACGATTGGATTTAAAGCAGTCGTCCCCTCTAGTGATCTGTATGCAAAAGCCCATTTTTGGGTCTTACAGCACATGACGGGGGTGGAGCCATACATACACGAGCACAAGGAAATGTTACGGAAACAGAATCCCTCGAAGCCAGAGATTTGGGTCACCAGAGAACATAATAGGAAGTTTGCTGGGTGGATCGAAAATAGAGTCCTGCAAGCTTCTGAGGGCGATGTAGATGAAGATGTTACATGGTTGGCCAGAGGGCCTAGATTTACTGTAGGGACTTGGCAGGGGTATGACATCAACGGCTATTCATTTTACACAAAAACTCAGGACGAGAAGAGTGCTATGCAATGTAGTGGAGTGACACTACTTGCTATTTCGGAGGATGCCAGGGCAGTAAGAGCACTCGACTCATATTACGGTGTTATTGAGGAAATATGGGAGCTCGATTATGTATTACTTAAGATTCCTCTGTTTCGATGCCAATGGGTCGAAATCCCTCGAGGTGTTAAAGTCGACAATTATGGGTTTACTCTAGTCGATCTCAGTAGAGTCGCACACAAAGATGATCCATTTATACTTGCTGAGCAAGCCACACAGGTGTTCTACATCGTTGACCCGGCCAACCCAAAGTTGCACGTTGTCCTTCACAGTAAGAGACGTATTGTTGGGGTCGAAGACGTTGTGGATGAAGAAGAGTATGATCAGTTCGACGAACTACCTCCATTTTTAGATGGAATCCTTCAATCTTTCCCTACCGAAGATATTGACGAAACAAGTTACCTGCGAGACGACCACGAAGAAGGATTATGGGTGGACAACCATTCTTGTCTAATTTGCAATATGTAAGTGACGTATATTACTTGGATCGAAGAATGTTCAAATCAATTTTCAAAAATTCTTTGGGAAAACATACGTGATGCATTGAGAATCATTTCTGCAATTTTCATTTCAATTGGAGTATATACTTGATTTGAGCAATAATTGATTCTTTTCACAAATATATATGAAAACTGCAAATTTTCATTCCATGATTGGTCTTTATTGTTATTTTATTTCAAAATTATTGCAAGCCATTTGCATGGGGTTTCAGGTGTCTTTACAAGTGCAAAATGATGTACTGAGACCCATCTGTATTTGTTCTCAGGAAATACCTTTAGATCAATTTAACAGTATTATACTATCGGTTTCAACCTCCAAACCGATATGAAATTAACATATACTATCGGTTTATTGTCATAACCGATAGTAAATACAATACAAAATGATGTACTGAGATCCTCTGTAATTCTTCTAAGGGAAATCCTTTAGGGTCAATAGCATTGTATTTTACTATCGGTTATAACTGTGAAACCGATATGAAATTAAACTATACTATCGGTTTATCGTTCACAACCGATAGTGATTTACACTGTGTTATGATCCCCTGTTCTTAGTTTACTATCGGTTTACTGTTCACAACCGATAGTGATTTACACTGTGTTATGATCCCCTGTACTTAGTTTACTATCGGTTTACTGTTCAAAACCGATAGTGATTTACACTGTGTTACGAAAACCCTAACTTACATGTTTTTACTATCGGTTTTGTGGTTATGAACCGATAGTAAATATTCATTTAATAGGTCATAACCTGCACAATTTTCCCTCCAGTGCAACTGATCACATTCCAAATCGAAAAATACTCGCGCGGAAAACCCTAGAATCGCCGACGTTCGCTTCTTCGCTCCTCTGCGCCACTGGTTCTCCACCGCCTCCGACATTGCATTGCGCCACCGCCTCCGGCATTGCATTGCGCCACCGCCTCCGGCCACTCCACGATCCACTGTAAGTGTTCTTGACCAAATCGCTCACGTGTATTGCTTAATTCTGTATGCAATGGTTCATATCCCGTTCCATGGATTACAAATAGAAACCTAGAGTAAAATTCATGAACGGTATACACCTATCTGAAATTGTTTCCTGTGATGATTGTAAAGAACAAACCTGAATATTGGATGAACCGATATGCTCGGTGAAGATAGTTTGAATTGCATTTGCATTAAACTGGGGTTCTTTTTGTATGGAACTAAGCTCTTAGTTAATCTAATTGCAAATTTAGAACTATGTGTAGACTTTGGTGTCAAAAATCTGTGTTTTGGCTACTAACTGCAATGCTAGATTGGATATTTCAGTGACTGAGCCTTACGCCATTCTTCAATTTCTAGATTTTGTGTTGTTTCTGTATGAATCGACAGGACTGGGGTGATTGAAGCTATGAATTGAAGTCTTATTCTGTCATTGATTGCTTTGTCTGGCTCTTAGTCACTTGCGTATTTGAATGTTTATCTACTGCTTGTGCATTCTGTGATTGCTGCTTGAAGTAGAGCTAGTGAAGAAATGAAATTGATTATATGATCTTTTGGCTTTCTTCTGAGTTGGTGGGAGATTGAAGTTTCTATTTCAGTTCTCTCCTTACTTGTGTCGTCCAAATTAGCAAGTCGTATTCTAGACAGCTGATTGATCAGTTGTTATCTTGAATTCTCTCCAGCATTGGTTTGACTACCCTTCTTGTATTAACTTAAAATTGGTTGGTTGTTTAGGCTTTGAGGTTATTTGAGAGAGAGACGATCATCTTGAGTCTGTGTGTTTGTTCCCCGGATTTGCCGTGTAGGCTATAGTTGAGAGGCTATTGGGGAGCGGTCTTTGTTAATTCCTTGCATGATCAATTCATTGATACCGTCAATAGGTGTATGCGTTTTAAGTTAATACATGAACTACAAAATTCATGAACTACAAACTTGATAGCTATGAGAATGACAGAATTGATGAAAATCATAGCAATTTGTCATACAGTGTAGTTCACTATCAGTTTCTTACTCAGAACCGATAGTAAATACCATAAACTGATTTTTCTGTTAATTATATCCCATTTTCTAATTTTCATCTCAAATTTAGGTTCATTTATTTTTTAACATACCTTATGTTCCTGCTGAGCAATTACTTTATGTTCCTGCTGAGCAATTTTTGAAATTTTTCCTAATGCTGACTTGATTACTATCGGTTTGACTTGGAAAACCGATAGTAAATAGTAGTGCCAACATAGTTTGCACAGCTAATATGAATTTTCTGTGAATGACTTCCTATTTTCTAATTTTCATCTCAAATTTAGGTTCATTTATTTTTTAACATACCTTATGTTCCTGCTGAGCAATTACTTTATGTTCCTGCTGAGCAATTTTTGAAATTTTTCCTAATGCTAACTTGATTACTATCGGTTTGACTTGGAAAACCGATAGTAAATAGTAGTGCCATCATAGTTTGCATAGCTAATATGAATTTTCTGTGAATTACTTCCCATTTTCTAATTTTCATCTCAAATTTAGGTTCATTTAAATTTTAACAGACTTTATTTTCCAGCAGAGAGATTAGCATAGTTTGCACTGCTAATCTTTTAAATTTTCCTGAATATAGACCTTAGTACTATCGGTTTTCCTTTTAAAACCGATAGGAAATATAGTATTTGTTAGTTTGCACTGCTCATCTGAATATTCTGTGAATTACTTTGTCATGTACCTTTCTTCATATCAATTGGATGGTTTGTTTATGGTATTTTAGGTAAAGCCATGTCGGCATCTTCCTCGGCTGATACTAGTGATTCGGCGAGGGCGAACGTAGATGGCGCTGCCTCGTCCCAGCGCAAGAGGAAGGCGCGAGGCGCGACGATGTTGGGTCGTTTGGCCAAACGCGCGGATCTTTCCTGTGAATTCAACCAGTTCGGGAGACTGATCGGGAAGAACGCCGGGCACTATGCTGCCTATATTGGCTTGTTGGCGAAGGAAAGGGTGAAAATCACCGTCCAGAGCTGGAAGGACGTCAAGGCCGACGAGAGGGATAGGCTGTGGGCGGAAGTGAAGGTAAAATTAATCAAAATCACTGAACTCTTGAGTAATCACATTCCCTTGGTTTATCCTAGAGATTAGGTAAGTCCTACTTATATGCACCATTTGAAACAGGCCAAGTGGAACATCCCGGACGATGGTCCCAAGATAGCTTGCTTGAAGGACATGAACAACACGTGGAAAACCTTCAAGAGCGTCCTCGTCAGTACCTTCCTCGCTAAAGGCGAATCTCCATGCGAGAAGTACCCCTTCATAACGGAGGAGGTATGGGAGCAATTCGCCCAACAGAAGGGGACTCCTGAGTTCAAGGTATGAATGGTTCCTTTGCTTGGTTACACCATTGTATGCAGTAAGCAGTGGTGCATTAATTTTCTTGTTTCTGGTACGAAGGCCCTCAGCGAGAAGAACAGGGCAATTCAGAGGAGGAACGACCACCCACACCGGCTCGGTTCTCGCGGCTATGCGGGGAAGGAGGAGCAGTGGAAGAAGGGTGAAGACGAGGCGTCGCATTTCGTCGACTCCCCTGACCTACCACTCTCCGAGATCCGCGATCAGCGATGCAAGCGCTGGTGGCTGGCCAGAGGGACCGTGTCGGCCACGGGGACTGTGGCGTTCCCAAACCCCAGGGACGTCGAGGTCGTGCAGCGACTCGTAAGTTGGCTAACTATGATCACTAGTGTGCGCACAACTTTGTATATATTTCTTCCTCACAATGGAGAGCTTTCAATGTAACAGATCTCTTGCTCGAAGGAGGCGACCGAGGGATTGTTCAGTCCCCATAGGGAGAACGACATCCTTACCCGAGCTCTAGGGAACAAGGAGCATCCAGGGCGGACGCGAACCGTGGGGGCTGTGGTGCCATGGAAGGAAGGCTTCTCGGACCTCGGGCAAAAGGCGAAGAAGCCTGGCAGCTGGAAGGAAAGGGAAGAGGAGCTATCTCAGAAGATACAGGCAGATGTGACTGCACAATTCGCGGACATGTTCGCTCAAATGAACGAGAAATATGAACGCCTAAGCCGAGTTGTGCAGTCCAAGGGTTTAGATCCAGCTGCCGAGGTCGACGCTGGCAGGCCGAGTAGTGTTGGCTCGAAGGTTCATGTGGATCCGGTGGACCTGATCGAGGTATTGCAACTGTTGAGCTATATATGCAGTTCGGCTGATGCCACTCCCGTTACGTTAGAATTGTTTCGCTAACTTGTTATAATTGTTGCAAATTGCAGAAGCCGGAGAGCTGTACCCTATTGATCAACATAGGCGACAAACCTGTTGCGGTTGCAAACGGGGTCGTATACCAGTCTTGGGAGGATGTCCGGATCCACTGCGTACCTCTTGAGCCTGGATTCGCAAAGGTACAGGTGGACATGGCCCTCCCGGGCTACAGCTCTTTTCCGTTGCCCGTCCCAACGAACGAAATGCGGACAATTGGCGAGGCATTGGGCTCGTACATACAGTGGCCCAAGAAGGGTGTTAGACTACAGGAGGTAAACCCTAGCCATTCTAGCTTACAACTCAGTTAATATACTTAATTTTCAAAATCTAATTTAAGCGTTTGTACTTAAAGTGGACGATGGATACCAGCACACTTCCTGAGGACACCAGCCCTGCCACAACGCATGAGCGAACTCCTTCGGCCCCCATGCCTCCTCCGACGGCCTCAAACCCTTCGCCATCAAATGAGGCCGGCGGCACCACACCCCAACCTTCGAAGGTATACACTCGCTCCCCGCCCAAAGGCAAGGGCAAGGCCAAAGGCAAGGCCAAACAAAGCCAGCCAGGTACGTTCAAGAACGAGTCCCCACTCGTGTCGGAGTACCTTCTGCGCAATATGGATCAAATAACCAGAAGTCTCCACGAGTGGTACCTGACCTGGTCTAGGCGCCACATCAACTTCTTGGTTCACTTCAGGCCAGCCCATTTTCACCGTGAGCCCGGGAGCATATCGGTGGCCCACGAGGATTTGTTCGACCTCCTCAACTGGCGGGAGCTTGATATGTCCATCATACGGACTGGAGTCCTGTGAGTGTGCTGTTGTCTGAAGTTATCACAGTTCGTTTCATAAATCCAATCACTTTTTGTATGCACTACTTACTAATGTCTACTTTGCATCCAAGTGCATGTATAGGCTGGCGTCGATGAGGGCATGTGACAAGGTGGGTTTCCTCGACCCAGAGAAAATAAGCCTCACGATGCTAGAGCACGACCAAGCACATGCGGAGGAATACATATCAAGGGCACTACTAGCGCAGCAGGACCGAGAGTTCATCCTTGCGCCGTACCACCAAAGGTTAGTGCATTTCCTACTAATTTAACTCATTCTTGTATGTTACGCCTAACATATGTATGAAACGGTTCGCTTATATATGCAATGTAGGGGCCACTGGGTCGTCGCCGTCATTTGCCCATGGATGAATGAGGTCTATTACCTCGATTCGATGAGCGACAAGGTGGCGCATGTTTTCACCCTCACATGGCACATAGACGCGTAAGTAACATAGTTGTTTTAAATTTTTCTCTGACTAGCTAATTAATGATAAGATATTAATCGACAATGCTAAATTAAATATAGGGCTTTCAAAAATTATGCTAGTGCTGGAGGGAGGCATGACGCGTCGAAGGGCACAACAATTTCTTGGAAAGAATATGAGGTAATTAATACGGATGGAAGTACTCATGATGAGTCTTTTAATTTAAGCTTAATTAGTTCTTTCGAGTTAATGTGGGTTTATGTCTTTGCATATGCAATTTTTCCAGTGCCATCAGCAGCCACAATCGTGGGAATGTGGCTTCTATGTTATGAGATTCATGTATGATCTGATCAGGAGAAACTTTGCCCAATTCCCTAAGGTAACTATTTTTCCTGACTCAAAGTCGAACTTTAATTGGATGTGACGTACGATCCTAACTTCATACACGCATATATGCAGAGCACCATGTTGAAAGAGCAATATGAGTTGCCTCAATTGAAGGAGCTGCGAACAATTTGGGCTCAATATGTCATCGAAGAAGTGGCTATCAACGATCGATAGTAACTGACTTGTGTTGATTGTTGTATTTGTGAATATATATTGAATGTGTTGATTCATTGATTTGTGAATATATGTGAATAGATTCATTGATGTATTTGTGAATAAACTCGATCAATATGTGCATAAATTTAGTCTGTCCAATGCATGTGTATATTACTGTATTAGTGTATTTGTGAACAAATTCAATATGTGAATATTGGTGAATATTTGTAAATATTGGTGTATTTGTGAATGATCCAATGTATCTCTGTATTGCTGTATGTATATTGCTGTATGTATCTCTGTATTGCTGTATGTATATTTGTAAATATTTAGTACTAACCGTGCCACTACATAACCGATAGGAAAAACTAATATTACTATCGGTTATATACTACAACCGATAGAATAAAGTTTCCAGTACTAACTGTGTCCACACAATACTATCGGTTCATATTTAGAAACCGATAGAATACAGTTTCCTGTACTAAACGAGTCTACAAAATACTATCGGTTATATAATATAACCGATAGAATAAATTTTCCAGTACTGACTGTGTCCACACAATACTATCGGTTTATATATAACAACCGATAGAATAAAGTTTCCAGTACTAAATGTGTCGACAAAATACTATCGGTTTATATAAGAGCCGATAGAAAAAAATGTTTAGATTACTATCGGTTTAGATCCTAGCCAATACAAAAGGCCTAAACAATACTATCGGTTTATATAAGAGCCGATAGAAAAAAATGTTTAGATTACTATCGGTTTAGATCCTAGCCGATACAAAAGGCCTAAACAATACTATCGGTTTTTATACGAGCCGATAGAAAAAACTTATACAATACTATCGGTTTAAAACCGAGCCGATGAAGAAATAGTCGATAGCGATTAGTGAACGTTGGGATTGTAGATGTTTTACTAACAGTTTTTGAACCGATAGAAGTGTGCTGCCCTCTACTATCGTGCCGACCACTATCGGTAAGAGAACCGATAGTAGAGTGGATTTTTAACCGATAGTGAAAAGCATTTCTGTAGTAGTGTATATGCTTACTACATTATGGTACTACCGCGACACGTCAACACCTGACAGTCCACGGCAACACCCCTTATCGTGACAACACATGTCACTTGGGTAATCTTGAACTAACAAATTTTAATTTATAAAACAATACTTGTGTCACACCCCGTGGATTTAATCCACCGCGGCATGCTCCTAAAACTCGGGATCACGATGTATTCGAATACATTTTTAACTCTGCAGAGGTGTACCTCTTTTTAAATCCACTTCTTCACTCGACTTTCAAGTCGGGCCAACTCCATGCGACTTATACACATGTGACAAGGCTGAGATCACACAACGCTTTTGCAGTCTAGTATTAACAGTATCCCTGCCCGGTAAATGGACAATACAGTCCCAAGTATCGTTGTGGGTCCTCCCCACTGCCTTACTTCCTAGCCTTGGCCTATGTTCCCGCAGGACACATAGCCTTTCTTGATTACAGTCGCGCACGACTTAATCTGGTGTAGGGCGACTTCCTTCTTTCCACCTTATCCTCTCATAATTTTTCTGATCTCACACCACTCATGGACGAACTGCGTCCCACCAGTTTCCACGCGAGAAACCAGATCGACAAGCCATGCAGGGAACTGCTAATACTAAGAAAGCTACTAGATTGTGCCTGTCCCATACCAGGTAAGTGGTTGGTATGTTTTTCATGCCACTAGACGCACAACACAAGGTTCTAGTCCTTATATGCCAGTGACCAGATCATACCACAAACCATGCACCTTCAGTGCCTGCACATCCTTTGCAGTTAAGCACCTCCAGTGCTACCACCATCCCTTACCAAAATACTGGTCACGGCTAGGGGTTCTATTTCATGAATATAGATGTACATGTATATACTTTTATTAGTTCATGGCTTGCTATCTTAACAAGTTCACATTCCTCAAGTATTCAATCTATCACTGCCATAATATCATTGATCTCAACAAATGCAATATTAATGAGATATCTACACATGGAATAGCATAGCAATTCATAAAACATAGGTTCAATATGATCAAAGTATGACTTGCCTTCCGCGTCGTAAGTATCAGCAGTTGATGACGGTTCAGTGACAAGATCTTCAACCTTGGGCTCTTGCTCTAAACAAGATCAAACAAGCAAACAGGCATTAAAATCAATCCTATTCTTACTAATCCACTACATGCAATAATGCAAGGTGAAAACACTCTGGTGATACAAGGTTTGGAAGCGATTAGAGTTAAACTATGGAAATCAGGGTTAAGATTAGTTTTCAAGGTTTAGAAGGTTCCAAAATATCAGGGTAATATCAAGGTTGTGACTGGTTCGCCCAAAAACAGTGAACGTCTTTAGGTTGGCATTCGGTTCAAGGCATCGACATAAGGTCAATGGATGATAGAGGGCTCAACTCAAGTTGTGACAGTAGGGAAAAGTGTAGATCACAACGTCAGGAGTCTAAGGGACAAGGTTATTTTCAATGTTGATGGCTGGAAGTGGGTGAAAAGGCTCAATGGCACTGGCTGACATAGGCTGACAGTGCCCAAGAATGGCATTGACAGGGTTTGAACAGTTCCCAGTGGCCAAAGTAGGTTTTTATTCAAGAATATGGTGCACAAAGTAGTGAGGCAGCTATTTGACAAAGTAATTTCTGTTTTACATGACCAGAGGTGGGTGAACAAGGCTAATGCCACTGGCTGACACAGCCTGGCATAGGGTTGACATGGCCAGAAACTAGGGTTAGCCATATCTTTTGATTTAAGGCCCCCAAATGATGCACCACTTTGTCTGGTAATTAGGCATTTGTAACAGGAACAAATGTCTCAACAGGATCTAGGGTAGGAGATGGCCGGAAAGCAAGGAAATCCGGCGAAGAACACGGTGGCCGAACTGTTCCAAACAGTCTCTGGACAAAACTTTGGCATGGCGATACCTCTTCACCTGGGCCGATCCAGGTGTCGAGCTAGAAGACAAAAATACTCATGGGGTCAAGGCACATCTACTAGACAAGGTGGTTAGGGTTGAAACGGCCGGGAACAAAATCCAGCGACCGGCGCTAGAGAAGAAGCCACAAAAATTGGGCATTTCTATTCTAGGGCAAATGAACTCAATTCCTTGCTTGAGGATGGTCTCTGGGGCATAAGAAAGCTAGGTGTGAAGTTGGGTTGGCTGGGGAAACACCAGAGAAGCTTAACAGCGAGCTCCAGTTTACATGCAAGGTGCAAAGTTGGGGTTTTCCAGATTTTAACAAAATCTTCGATTCTGGTTGCTTAGAGATGCTTAGATAAGTTCACTAATCATATTTGATTACTGGCTCGAGAGCTAAATCGGTGTAGTTAGGGATTAATTGCTCGCTGGAGCTACTGGAGAAAATCAACGATTTCCGGCGATGTGGTACGATAGAGTTCAATTCACTGCTATAGAACGATAAGAGAGATGGGAGGAACTCACTGGGGGTGTTAATTTGGAGTTCGGTGAAGTAGATTGGCCTGGCACCGTGAGCCTCTCTTCGAGCTCGCCGAAGAAGACGAAGAGGATGACAAGGTTAGAGACTTGTGTGGTTCTGGCGTATGTGTGAGTGAAGGAGATGGCCAGAGCAAGCTTCAATAGGTGAAGTGAGCAGTAGCGGTTGAAAGTGCCTGGCGAATTGACTGGCCGAGCGGGACAGCAGCGAAGTGACGCACTCCAGCAGCCGTGCCGACTTTTGCAGATTGGCGCACAGTCCTGGTTGATGCAACGGCAAGCTGATGGTTCCCTTTTGCATGCTTGCAACGTGGCGCAACTGTGCTGCTGTTGTCGGGCGCGCGCGTGGGAGAACGAAGATCTGGCCGGTGTGGCTGTTCCACGGTGGTGAACCAAATGCATACGCGTGGCAACGAAGCAAGGCAAAGGTGGCAGTGCTGGTGATCGATGGCGACGAAGCTGCAGCAGCAGCAACGATCGAAGCCAAGGTCGTAGTCGAAGGAAACTGAGGACTGCGGTGATCGAAACACAGCAGCGGTCGAAAAGAGGAGTTTTGGTCGAAGGCAGTAGCTCGTGGTCGAGGTTGAAGCAACACGAGCACACAGCAGTGAATCAGGTCGTTCGAACAAGGCTGGTCGTGAACAGTATCCCGTGGTCGAACCAGGGACCGAATTGTGATGCTTTTTGATTAGTTTTGGACTGAATTGTAAATCTGGTCTTAGAGAGGTTTAATTTGAGATTTGATTTCATGGCTGAGTATAATATTTCTATTAATACTCATTTAGCTCAAATTTGGAGAAAGTTTGATAAGATTTGAGGGATTTCACCTATTTTCGAAAATAGGGTAAAATTAGGGTAAAATAGATCTGGATTTTGTCGATCTCGAATTCTGATAATTGAAGTGAGATTTTGAAGTCTGACTAGAAGGGAAATCTGTATCAAATAGCATTTGGGAGGTGTTCCCTGAAGAAATTCTGGAGTTGGAGTTGATTTGTAGATTTTAGCCTTTTCAGGCTTCCAAGTAAACAGAAAAGGACTTATTTGGACTGAAATTTGGACTAACCTGCGAAAAGTGCTTAGATGAAACAATCTGGTTCCCAACTTTTTGGGGTAAGCTGAGGATATATCTGGAAACATATTCCAAGAGACACTTGAGTCTGGATAGGGTTAAATCAAGATAACTCAGTCATCTGGAAACTGGGGTACTTAGGGTAAATCTGAATTTCCTGTTTTCGAAAACAGAAAGAGGCTTAGGTACTGGGAGTTAGGGTCAGAATTTGATCTGGTTCCTGAAGACTTTTATCTTCAGGGTAATTGGTAGGTTAAATCTGGATAGGTAGATCTTAATCTGAATCTAAAGGATAGATTTGGAGATTTTTCGGGTTTGGGAGAGATTAGGGTTCAGCTGATCTGGCTACTACTACAGAGATACATGCATGCAGGATTTTTATGCAAAAACTTTTCACCCCCAAAACTAGGGTGTTACAACACCCCACCTCTCTCCCACTGATCCCCTACCACACCCCACCTTTGCACTCCCACCGATCCCCCACCAATTCCGCACCGCACCCCCACCTCAAAACCCTAGCGGCAGCAGCGTGCGGCGGAGGGTGGAGGCGCAACGGCAGATCTACAGGCCCGACATGGTAGAGGAGCCAGCGAGGTCCAGTGCGGCAGAGGGGTAGAGGGGGGCGAGGGCTGGTGCCACAGCCGCTCGCAGGTGGGGGTGGACCTATTCTACAGCTGCATCACACCCGACGGCTACTTCCTCATCAACGCAAGCAAAGGTGTGTGATCCACTCCTCTTTCTACACATTGTAATTCTCGGCAATCTCCACCCTCCACTACACCGCTGCATCATTGCGTCTTCTTTGTTGGTGGCGACATCAATCTATTGTGATGTATTATGCTAATTCTAGAAATTTGGTGGATTAGTCACCAGGCAAGTTTGTTTTTGTAATGTTTTCTTGTGTATTGATTTAACTTTGGCTCCCTCTAACAAGAGAAGAGTTTAATATGCGGGCAATTTTGTTCTGGGATATCACTCTTCAGTTCTTTTCCTTCAATCTGTAAGCTGTTATTTTAAGATGAAGTAGCAATATTACATACGAGGAATTCATTCATTATTTCAACCCATCTATCACCTTGAATGAAACATTTGTGCTTTATTTAGAGTGGTCAATAGCATTAGTCAGTTTGGAATCTGTTTATTTCTTGCAAGCTAGCGTGAAGCATATTTCAGATATAGTTTTTAGGATAAAGTAGCATGGTCGAATGCTATGTTATCTTGTATGGGTTACTAAGCATATTTCGGATATACTATTAGTCAGTTTGGAATCAATATGCTGGTGTATGCTTGAATTCTTCTGTTCTTTGTTAGGTTTGACTAGCTAAATGGCCTGTGTATTCGGTACCTCGATACCGTTTCTTTTGATTCTTGATTTTGAAAAACTCCCTACTTTTGTATCAACTTTAATTAATGCCATTCTTGGCTTTATGATAATGTAATAGTGGTCCTCGTGACCTTGTACTTGTTTTATCTATTTGACTTATTGTTTAAAGTAAATCCTGTTCTTGTGAGCTTGTGATGTACCTTTCTGTGTGCAATCCACCTAGGCGGTTGTCATCGGAATCCTCAAATGAGGGTCCCACAAGTACTAGGCTGGATGCCTGTGAAATTTGAATTGATCAAATAATGAGCCATGAACTAATATATATGTATATATATTTATATTCATGAAATAAAACCCTTAGCCGTGACCAGAATTTTGGTATAGGATGGTGGTAGCACTGGAGGTGCTTAACTGCAAAGAATGAGCAGGCACTGAAGGTGCATGGTTTGTGGTATGATCTGGACACTGGCATATAAGGACCTAGAACCTTGTGTTGTGCATCTAGTGGCATGATTAACGTGCCGACCGCAAGCCTGGTATGGGACAGGCCTGAACAAGTAGTATGTGGATCACACATGGAACCCCTATATGACAAACTCACGATTTACACGGGGTGTGCTCCAACACATATCACAGGATGTGATAATGCACGCTGACCCTGAGGGGAAGATGCCAATTTAGTGGGGGTTGTGTAACCCTGCCACAACTGTGGTTTGCGTGAAGAAAACCACGGGGTCTGGGGTGAACTGTGTGTGAAACATGGCAAAAGTTCTTGTTATCTCCACCTTGCCACTCACAGTATGAAGTGAGCCAGGGGTCCAATCCTTGTGATAGGAAGGGCATGAAAGTGGATATATCTTGCGGGTAAATTGGTACCCCTCTGCAGAGTTAAAAATGTATTCGAATACTTCGTGCTCCCGAGTTTTAGGAGTATGCCGTGGTGGATTAAATCCATGAGGTGTGACACAAGTATTGTTTTATAAATTAAAATTTGTTAAGTCAAGATTACCCAAATTCCATGTGTTGTCATGATAAGGGGTGCTGCCGTGGGCTGTCATGTGTTGACGTGTCGCGGTAGTACCATAATTTAGTGATCATATAATAGCTAAGAGGCACGTGGATTGTGCCCTAAGTACATGAAATGCTGCCATGAGCATGAGATTTGAAAAGCTTGGAAGAAAAGTATTTTTTTTGGAAAAACCCTCTCACCTCTTTTCCCTCAATAGCATAGGATCATGTCATCTCTACTATACGTATCTCTACTCTTACCTATGACTTGCTGAGTACGTAAGTGCTCACCCTTGCAACTTATCAACAATAGATGGAGTGTTTCATGACCAAGACGAAGGCTTGGAAGATTTCGTGGATCCAGAAGGAGGAGAGCCAATTCTGCCAGAGCCTTGATGTGTGTTGTTCTGCTGTCAACTTCTTACGACTGTGGGGGTTTCGCCTAGCTTCCACCGAGTAGTTGCCTTTTTGTTTTATTTAGACCATTTGCGCCGTGAAGGCATTGTATTACTCTTTTATTGTACAAGGCCAACAGGCCATACTATTTATAAATGATATGTTGTAAGTTACTCAGCTGCAATGAACTCCTGTGCTTGACTTATCCTGGGAAGTCAATGGTATGTATGTATGAGGCCAGCCGCAGCGAGGTGGGTCTCCACGGGAGTAGTCGTGGTACCCTGTTTGGGGCGCAACAACTATGCAATTCAGTTAAGAGGAAATATCACAAATCTTAAACCTTGGTCCCGAAGAACTTGGTGTTAAAGACACTGCGGGCACAGTGGTAGTTAATACACCCGCAGATGGGTGCAAATCAGAAGATTGGGGTAATGAGACAGCCCAGTCTTCAATCTTCATTAGTTCTTCTAATGAAGTTTCACTTGATGATCCAGCATCATCCCTGAAACCTTCTTCGAAGAAGAAGAATCATCGAACACCTAAAGAATTTCAGAATGCATTACTCTGAAGAATTATTCTAAAAAGAATGAAAATTCGAACAAATGTTTCGTAAGAAGATTACCTTTTGGATCATCTCGGCAATGGTGTCTTCAATATCCGTGTCTTCTTCATGCTACAGAAATACAGTCCACTAACCCCTATCTTCTAACGGTTATATGCAATCTAGGAAAAAACCGTTAGTGTATGAGGACCGCAGTGAAGAAGAGGTTTTGTACTAACGGTTATGTTCAGAACATAACCATTAGTGAATAGCACGTCATTTGTACTATCGGTTAATACTTTATGAACCATTGGAAGAGAGAAAATTGTACTAACGGTTTGTCTTTTGTAACAGATAATGAAATTACATCAATTGTACTATCGGTTAGTACTGTACGAACCTATAGAAGAGAGGAAATTTTACTAATGGTTTGTTTTATTCAACCGATAGCAAAATTACGTCATATATATTAACAGTTATGACAGTGGGAAGCGTTAGAAGAGAGGAAAGTTCACTAACGGTTGTGTTTTTGAACCGATAGTAAAATTGCACAACTTATATATCTCGACCCTTGCTCCAAGCTAGAGTGATCTGGAAAAGCTAGCTGGAAGGCTGATAATTCGATCCCCTCGGTAATGTCATCTTCTCATCACCTCTCTCTCTCTTGATCACTCTCTCGCACTCTCCCTCTCTCTCTACTTCTAATTCATTAAACTAGATGTAGCTCCAAGCCAGGAGGTTAGCTAGCTAGCTATAGCTTGCTGAAATTAAGCTAGGAATGATTTATGGTTGAAGTTAATAAGCTAGCTAGCTGGCTCTTCCAATTAATGCATCAAGTTAGGGTTTCATACATCAATTGTAAGTAGCTGTACACATATAGGCTATATATTGACCATATTTTCATACTTCCAATTATTTATTTCAATTTGTCAATTTTGTGAAATAATTGTAGATGAACCGAGAATATTGGATGTATGGAATAAAATGTACTACTCTTGAGTATTTGGAGGGTGTGAATGGGTTTATTAAATTTGTTGAGCACGAAAAGGCGAAGAAGGGAGAGAAAGATATGCATTGTCCTTGTATAGATTGTATGAACTTAAAGAGGTTTGGCAACTCTAATCAGATTAAGAGTCATTTGATTCGTCATGGTTTTAACGCATGCTATACCCGTTGGATATGGCATGGCGAAGATCTTGAGGAAACGAGCACCGCTACCACTCAGCAGGACCCGGAAGTGGATTGCAGTAATGATGATCATCAGAACATTGATAATGTTCATTCGGATGTGCATGTAGATGACGACAATTTAGATGAAATGTTACGTGATGTAGAAGAAGATTACAGCCAAAACAATTTTGGTAAATTTGAAAAATTGATTGTTGATTCTGAGAAGCCTTTGTTCCCTGGATGTGCAAAATTTACAAAGTTGTCTTCTGTGTTGAGATTATATAACTTGAAGGCAAGCAACGGTTGGAGAGATAAGAGTTTCACGGCGCTATTAGATCTTTTAGCGGACATCCTTCCAGAGTGAAATGAGTCACCAAGAACGGTTTATCAGGCCAAAAAACTGTTGCGTCTGTTGGGAATGGAAATTGAAAGAATACATGCATGCCCAAATGATTGTATTCTATACCGTAATGAGTATGAGGATTTGCATGTTTGTCCTAGATGCGGTGCATCGCGGTATAAGCATGGGGACTGAATTTATCACAGTGGATGTGATGAGGTAAAGAAAGGGCCTCTGGGCAAAACTGTGTGGTATTTGCCTGTGATTTCTAGATTGAAATGGCTGTTTGCAAATCTGAAAGATGCAAAGTACTTGCGTTGGCATGTTGAAAGTTGGAAACAAGATGGAAAACTATGACATCCAGCTGATTCTATTCAATGGAGAAACATTCACATAACATTTGGTGAGTTTGGTGGCGAAGTGAGGAATATAAGGTTTGGGTTGATTACGGATTGTATGAATCCACACGGAAATATGAGCAGTCGGCATAGCACTTGGCTGGTTCTTTCATGCATCTACAATCTTCATCCTTGGTTATGTATGAATCGCAAGTACATCATGATATCGTTACTAATATCAGGACCCACACAACCCGGGAATGATATTGACGTGTGTTGGGGGAAATCTCCGAGCGCTCAAATCCCGGTAAGGTGCAAGGCCCCGGTGACCCCTGCCCCGAGCGCCGCATTTTCCCGGGGACCAGGTTCCCGGAGCCTATGTCCTGGGTGCCGCCATTTGCCTTGGGAAAAGGGCCCCGGGGCCTTCGTCCCGGGCGCCGCCAGGGCCCCGAAGACTCTATCCTGGGCACCGCCACCGCCATTTGCCTAGGGACCAGGGGCCCAGAGACTCTAACCAGGGCGTCGCCATTTGCCCGGGGAACACGGCCTCGGGACCTTCGTCCCGACCGCCGCCTTTTGCGCAGGAACAAGGGCCCCGGAGCCTCTGTCCCGAGCGCCACCATTTTCCCGGGGACCAGGGTCCCGGAGCCTCTATCCCAGCACCGCCATTTGCCTGGGGAACAGGGCCCCGGGGCCCTCGTCCTGGGCGCGGCCTTTTGCCGGGGAACAAGGACCCAGGAGCCTCTGTCCCGGGCGCTGCCATTTGCCCGGGGAACAAGGCCCCTGGGCCTTCGTCCCGGGAGCCACCATTTGCCCAGGGACCAGGGTCCTAGAGCTTCTGTCCTGGACACTGCCTTTTGCCCGGGGACAAGGGACCCGGAGCCTTCGTCCCGGGTGCCGCCTTTTGCCCTTGGACAAAGGCCCTGGAG
The DNA here is from genome assembly GCA_019359835.1 of Pharus latifolius. Lineage (NCBI taxonomy): Eukaryota > Viridiplantae > Streptophyta > Magnoliopsida > Poales > Poaceae > Pharus > Pharus latifolius. The sequence goes on from CM033326.1 coordinate 23,773,125, forward strand.
CATCTGTCCCAGGCGCCGCCATTTGCCCGGAGACCAGGGCCCCGGAGCCTTCGTCCCAGGCGCCGCCTTTTGCCTGGGGACAAGGGCCCCGGATCCTTCGTCCCGGGTGGCGCCATTTGCCCAGGGACCAGGGCCTGGGAGCCTCTGTCCCAGGCACCGCCTTTTGCCTGGGGACCAGGGCCCCGGAGCCTCTGTCCCGGGCGCCACCTTTCGCCCGTGGACAAGGGCCCTGGTGACCCACGTCCCGGGCACGGTCACGTGAGGCTCACGCGAGGAGCGCCTCAAGAACCAGCGAAGACACTTGTCAAGCATCCAGCCCCCTCGGCCGAGAGAAGGACGTTAGTGCCCTCTGATCCAACGGCTGCAGCTGGGGCAGTTTAGTCTTTTTGCACCTTTTGGGCCTATATAAGCCCTTGTATCCCACTATTGTAGAGAGGAGAACTCATTTATTTCAATACACAAAAACGAATAGGTGTGCTCAGGAGCCCTCTCCCCGCGAGAGAACTCCCCTAGCCAAGTCCTGTTGGGAGCACATCGATAGGACTGGGGTCTCCACTGAGACTCGAACCTGTATAAATCCTCGTGTCACTTGTTGTGCTTGCATGACGGGAGAGGACCAGTCACTCGATCAACTCGCGTCTTCTTTGCTTAGCTAGGAATCTCAACAAAACCTGTCGGGGTATTCGCAATACCACGACAGTTAGCGCCGACCGTGGGACTTCGTCACAAATCTCCATAGCTCCCCCGAGAAGGAGTGCTCGCGCCCTACGCGGTGATGCCGATCCCAGTGACCTGGCAGCACCCCCTCGAGACATGACCGTCTTGGCACTTCCGGCCGGACACGGCCAAACCTAAGTACCTCTCACCCTTCCGATTCTTTTTGGTAGACAGGCCTCCAGGTCTAGCTCGATGACCGCGGGCACCCCAGTGGGGACTAGCCTTCCTCCGGCGGCTCCCCCGGCTTCCCGAGACACCATGCTCGAAGCTCTTGTGGAAGGCCAACTCCGTGCCTAGTGCTCTATGGATGAGCTACACCTCATTTTGGCGCGGCCACTGGCCCCCATCTACCCGCCGTAGTTCCCGTTCATGGGGACAATGCCCCCATTTATGGGACACCCAGTGGCCCCTCTGATCCTCGAAAGCATGGCCGCTCCCAGGACCTATGATTCCGCCGGGGGTTACGTTCCCACGGCGGGCCCATCGTCCGGAGATATCCTGGCACCGGGAACCTTCCTGATGCAGGGGGCTTACCTCATTCCCGGAGCCTTCCCCATACCGGGGGCTCACCCCACACCGGGGATCTTCCCAAGGCCAGGAGCCGGTTTCGCCCAGCCGGTAGCGTCTAATGCACCGGAGGCGGTCCGCCAGGCGGCTCTCACGCCGCCGCGGGATCTCCCGCGTGAGGGCCCCCCTCTCCTATTCCGGACGTCGCTCCCAGGAACTGCTCGGTGGTGGATTCTGCTCGCATCTCGGTGGCACCCCCTGAGCCAGTGATCGCCGCGCATGAGCTCCCTCCTCCCCCGGGCCCCCCCCAAAGGCTGCCCTATTCGACCAGGTCCGCTTCACCAGGGAGGAGGTCGAGCAAATGCGTACCACCAAGTCTGGAGAGGCTCCACGCTACCGGTCGGAGCTCCCCGGCTCACGGACGCGGTGAACCACATTCCCATCCCAGCCAAAGGAAGAGGCCCGCTGAGGAAGTAACCGCCGCCTCAGGGGGGTGTCCGGACGTCCAGGAGGTTAGTTCGACTAACCCAGAGGAGAAAAGAGGCTACCGCCGCACCGGCGGACATCTTGGACCCCTCCCTGATTCCGACAACGAACGCGCGTCCCCCATCAAAGGGGACAGCGATAGGGACTCCCCTAGGAGGTGGAGGGGGACAACCAACTGTTGTGCCGCCGACTTCGGTGCATTCGATGGCCGACCTTACCACCCGCAGCACATCGAACACTAAAATGGTGAGGCTAATCCCTACAAGTTTGTGCAGGTGTATTCCACGGCCATCTCAGTGGCTGGGGGGGATGAGACAGTCCAGTGCAACGTCTTCGCTCTACCTCACCGAGATCGCCCACTCGTGGTTCTACAGCCTGAAGGCTGGCTCCATCAAGTCTTTCGCACAACTTAAGAGTGAATTCTGTGTGAACTTCCAAGGGAATTATGTGCGTCCCCTGGACTCATCGTATCTCTACACTGTCCAGCAGAGGACGGGGGAGACCATCTGTAGCTTCTTCAAACACTTTGCTCAGGTCAAGAGCAAAGTGGCTCACGTCCCTAACTCCACAGTCATTGAGGCGTGCAAGAGCGGGATCCTCCCCGGGGAGATCCACAGGAGACTCCCGGAGCTGACCCTCCTCCGCCGATGAGCTCTTCACTGTACTTGAGAAATACACTCGGGCAGAGGAGGATGACCTCTAGAAGAAAAACCAGGGGGCTCCCGCCCCCGTTGACTGGGAGGCTAGGGACCCCCTCAAGCGCCCCAAGAGGGGCAACCATAGCGAGCCACGGCCTCTGGACACTTTTGTCCTCGAGGGCGGAGGCGGGTCACGCGATGCCCCCAAGAGCAACCGTCCCCTCCCCAAGCCGAAAGGCCGTGGGAGGGGGGGGACAGCCATCCCGCGGCCGTGAAGGCCTTGCGGTGGGAGGCAAGGAGGGCCTAGGGTGCATTTTCCACAAGTCCAATACCCACGCTACCCAGGAATGCCACCAACTTCTCCAACACTTCACCGCATTCCTCGACCAGCATGGGCAGGGGGAGAGAGTTCTGCCTCCTTGCCCCCCCAGCCAGCTTTACCGGCCCTTCCTGCCCCCTCGGGGGAGCAGCAAGGACAAGCGCGGGAAGGCGGCTCAACAGAGGAGCTCCCCTTGCAAACCTCCCAAAGGTGCATCAACATCATTACTGGGGGATCCACCTCAGGGCGGGACTCCAAGCGCAAGCGCAAGGAGTACGCGCGGGAGGTAAAGGTTGTGGGGGTGCTACATACGTTAAGGCCGCCAAAATGGTCGGATGTCCCCCATACCTTCACAATGGAAGACGCGTGTGGGTTTCGCTTCCCCCATGACGACGCACTCATCGTCTCCGCCACCGTCTACAACTGTCACCTGGCGCGTATCCTCGTCGATGGAGGAAGCTCCACCGACGTCCTGTACTTGAACGCATTTAGGGAGATGCAAGTCGACGCGAAGCTACTGCAGCCCGCAGCAGGGCCCTTGTAGGGCTTCATCCCGGGAAGACGATCCACCCGGTGGGGAAGGTGGATCTCCCCATGACCTTCGGTACCCCAGACAACTACCGGACGGAGATGGTCCGGTTCGACGTGGTGGACCTCCCCTCTTCATACAACGCAATCATGGGGAGAACCACAACCAACCACTTGGGGGCGGCGATCCACCAGAGCTATCTCTACGTGAAGATCCCCGGACCTCACGGTGTGATCACCACCTGGGGCGACCAAGACGTGGCTCGCGCTTTGTACGAGCACGCCGCCACGACGATCGGGAGTGTCAACATGATCAAGACCCCAGGGAGGAGACCTCTCCCCCGGTGCCGGACGCCACGGCCATCCCCTCCGGTCTCCCCCCAAGCGGCGTCTTTGCATGGAAGCCCACCGACATGCAGGGCATCGCCCGGGAGATCATCGAGCATAAGCTCGCTGTGACCCCCGGCCACCCCCCCGGTCAAACAGAAGCTGAGAAAGCTCTCCCTTGAATGCCAAGAGGCTATCAAGGCCGAGATTCCCAAGCTCCGAGAGGCAGGGTTCATTCGGGAGGTCCTGCATCCCTAGTGGTTGGCAAACCCTGTCCTCGTGAAAAAGTCGAACGGCAAGTGGCGGATGTGCGTGGACTTCACTGACCTCAACCTCGCTTGCCCAAAAGACAACTTCCCACTCCCGCGGATCGACCAACGTGTGAACTCGACCACAGGGTACGAGTTGATAAGCTTCTTGGATGCGTACTCGGGCTATCACCAAGTTCGGATGGCGGAAGGGGACGAGGAACATACGAGTTTTATAACTCCCGTCGGGACCTTCTACTACGTCCACATGCCCTTCGGGCTGAAGAACGTTGTAGCGACCTTCCAGCGAGTCATGTCACTGTTCTTCAAAGACCAAATCGGCCGCAACGTCGAGGTCTACGTCAACGACGCGGTTGTCAAAAGCTGCCGCGTGGCTGCTCACGTCGACGACCTAACGGAAATCTTCCGCAGCCTCCGCAAGTATGGGTTGAAGCTCAACCCGGAAAAGTGCGCTTTCGTCGTACGAGGGGGGAAGCTGCTTGGCTTCCTTGTGTCCCAGTGGGGCATAGAGGCCAACCCTAAAAAAATTCGGGCCTTTCAGGATATGCCTTCCCCGCGTTCTGTCAAAGAGGTGCAGTGACTCACCGGCCGCTTGGCCGGCTAAGCCGCTTCGTCTCACGATCGGGGGAACGTGGCCTCTAGTTTTTCAAACTCCTTCGGGGCCTCGAGAGGTTCCGATGGACTCCCAAGGCCCAGGAGGCTTTCGATGACTTGAAGAGGTATCTCAGGAGGCCTCCAATGCTCGTGAGCCCGTCTCCGGGACAGCCCCTGCTCCTTTACCTCGTTGCAACCCCAGTCGCTGTGAGCGCAGTATTGGTAATGGAGCAGGATGGGCAGCAGCGCCCCGTGTACTACGTAAGTGAAACCCTTCAAGGGGCTAAGACTCGGTACACGGAGATGGAAAAGATCTGCTATGCCCGCCTCGTGGCATCCAGGAAGCTCCGCCACTACTTCTTGGGACACCCGATCACTGTCCCGTCATCCTTCCCTTTGGGGGAGGTGCTACGGAACAAGGAGGCAACCGGCCGGATCGGGAAGTGGGGAGCCAAGCTCGCTCCCTTCTCCCTCTCCCTCATAGGGCGTTCCGCCATCAAATCACAGGTCCTCGCTGACTTCATGGCGGAGTAGACCCCCGCTCCTGGGATGAAGGGGGAGACTCTTTGCTAGCGGCCCCAGTGCAATGACCATTGGACGCTCATGTTCCATGGCTCCCTGTGCCTCGCCGGAGCTAGCGCGGGAGATGTCCTTCGGAGCCCCGAAGGCAGGGCGCTAGAGTATGCAGCGAGGCTCGAGTTCCCCGCCACAAATAACGTCACTGAGTACGAGGCTCTTCTCCTGGGTATGCGCCTCGCGCGCTCAATGGGAATCCGTCGTCTCCTCGTCAAAGGAGATTCCCAGCTCATGGTCTGCCAAATGGACAAGTCCTACTTGTGCCATAACACGAACCTGAGCCTGTACTTGGGGGAGGTGCGCAAGATGGAAAAACACTTCAAGGGCTTGGAGGCCCGACACATCCCCCAAAGGGAAAACGACCGGGCCGACGCCCTAGCCCGGGCAACTAGTGCTCGGGAACCCCTTCCCGGAGGTGCCTTCCTGGAGATCACAGTGAAGGCCTTAGTGACCCCCCCGAACACGAATCCTGAGTCCTGTGTCCCGGAGGTCTCTGAGATCCCCTGGGTTGCGCGCTGGATGGATCCCCTCATCTCCTTCATAAGGGGGGAAGGGGACCCTCCCAGTGAGACCGAGGCAAAGCGGCTTCGCACCAAAGCACGGGCATACCTTCTACTAGAAGGGAAGCTCTACAAGCGAGAGGCCTCCGCCCTGCTACGCTGTCTCCCACGGGCAGAAGGACTTCAACTCCTCGAGGACATACACTCAGGGAGTTGTGGGTCTCACCTAGCTCCACGCGCCGTCGCGGCAAAGGTCCTTCGCCAGGGCTTCTATTGGCCAACAGTGGTTTGTGATGCGCGAGACCTTATCTCTGCATGCGAGGCCTGCCAGAAGATGGCCAAGGGTTCCAATTTGCCCTCCACAGCGCTACAAACCATCCCCATCACTTGGCCGTTCGCTCGCTGGGGGATGGACCTTCTAGGTCCTTCCCCCCAGCACCCGGAGGCTACAAGTATGCGGTGGTTGCGGTCGATTATTTCTCCAAGTGGGTGGAGCCCGAACCCTTGGCCATCATCACCTCCCGAGTAGTACAGCGGTTTTTCTGGAAGAATATCGTGTGTCGTTTTGGGGTCCCCCTGAAAATCACTGTCGATAATGGGACCCAATTCGACTCAGCATATTTTCGGGAATTCTGCGAAGGATTGGGGGCTACCCTCCACTTCGCCTCTGTGGCTCACCCCCAGAGCAACGGGGCTGTTGAGAGGGTCAACGATGTGATCCTACAGGGGTTACGTCGAAGGCTCGAGCAAGCCGCCTCCAGGCGGGGCGCATGGGCAGAGGAGCTCCCGAGCATCCTCTATTCCATGTGCATGACACCGAGTCGAGCGACGGGGCACACGCCTTTCTCACTCATGTATGGGGTTGAAGCGGTTCTCCCCTCGGAGATTGGCTTCCAGTCGCTACGGGTCGAGCTCCTGGATGGAGCTACGACCGCAGCGTACCAAGCCAATGAAGCCAATCAACGGCTAGAAGTCGACCTCGTCAAAGAAGAACGCGACCGGGCGCTCCTCCGCCATGCCATCTATGAGCGCAAAATGGCACACACATACAACTGACTTGTCCGCACGAGAGCTTTCTGCCTTGGTGACCTTGTCCTCAAGTGCGTGACCGACCCCCAAGCCCAGGGCCAACTTTGCCCCAAGTGGGAAGGCCCCTATAGGGTCGCCGCAATCCTGGGCTCGGGGCTTACAAGCTCTCCAACCTCCAAGATCAAGAGCTGAAGTATACATGGAATGTAGACTTGCTTCGCAAGTTCTATGTCTAGCCTCCGGGCCTTGTCCCTCCTCCGTCGTGACTTCGGAGGGGAGGCATTGTCCCCCGCCGCGGTTACGCGGGGGGAGGTTGTATTCGCTTTCCCTCCCCCGCCGCGGCTTCGTGGGGGGAGGCGTTGTATTTCAAGTTCTATCAATACAATTGGGTTTTTCTCCAACTCAAGTCCATTGCAGGTTCTTACCTTACCGTCTCTCTGTGAGGATGCGCTCTCTGTTGAGGATGCACTATCCGTGAGGACGTAGGCTATCGCAGCCTAAAAGTCCCTACAGCGGGAGCCCCGCTCCCGTACAGTGGCTTACAATCACCCCTCGTGGACTGAGGGGGTAACCGGCAACCCAGTCCTCAAGGACTGTGGTAATGAGTCAATTTGAGAGACTAGTCCCCCCTCAACACTTAGACCCGTAATCGGGCTTACCCTCCTCCGGGAGCAAAATTGTCTCCCTAGCGAGACGGAATTCTCGGAAAAATCTTCCCAGAGAATTTTTTACCCGGCTCCCCGTTCTCACGGCGACCGGAGGATTTCTCGCTGGGATTTTCGGAAAATCATCCCGGAGAGTTATTACCTGGCTCCCCGTTCTCACAGAGACCAGAGGATTTCTCACCGGGTTTTCGGAAAATCTCCCCGGGGAGTTATTACCCGACTCCCCGTTCTCACGGCGACCGGAGGATTTCCTACCAGGATTCTCCAGACTTTTCATGTCAAAAATGGGCGGGACCCATGTAATCATTAATGTCCGAGCCCTTCACTCCTTCCCCACAGCGCGTGGAGCCAAGCTACAACCCGCTGTGACGGGGGGAGGGGGATAACCCGTGCCCGGACTATCCTCTGGAATCAGAAAATTTCAAATAAGTTTAACAAGCAAACTTAGCTTTATTGATATGTTTAACCGGAGGACATCTCCCCCCCCCCGGGTGGGTATTGGTACATCTAACCGAGAGACAAACCCCCCCCCCCCCCCCCCCGTGGGCCAAGATGTCCCAGGGATCAAAGCCTTGGGTAAATGCAAGATACAACCCGGGGAGTTTAACCCCCGCGGGAAATACATGGAGGGGCAGCCCCCCCCCCTCCCGGGTGGGGGGGCTCCGACACCTAATAATCCCAAAGGCCCTCCGATATCTCCCGGGCCAGGTCTCGGTACAACCTTCTTATGCGCCGCAGGGCCTCCCGAAGCAAGTCCTCGGGCCAATACTCGTAGCCTGCCGGTGTGGGAGTATCCGAAGCGGCGGAACCCTCTGGGACCCCAGTCGCAAAGGAGACAACTCGACACGGTGGTTGTCGAAGTTTTCAAGGTGCCACTCAGGGAGCCACCGCAACCGGATCGGCTCCCGAGAGACACCCTTGCCGCGCCCTCGGGAGACAAAACTTAGAAAAACTAAGGCCACTTGGGCGTCCCCCGGGCGGTACCCTCCGGTGCCCGGAGGTCTTATCTCCGGAATGGCCCCTTGCATCACCAAGGTACCTCTAAGGTCGCGTTCAACTCTGGGTGGCCCTCCCCCGGGAGCAATCCCTCGGGGGGCCTGATGAATTCAATCCAAGACTTAGCAAAAAAAGTTTCATTTCATAAAAGGAAAAAGTTTTTTGTACAAGTCTCCGGGGCTTCTTCTAAGAAGCTACCGGGAGCAAAAATTCTATAAAAAAAAAGAGGACCTATCTAAAGGCCCGGGGGGAGGCTCATACTTGGTCATTGTTGTCCTCCCCCTAGGAGGTCTCTGCTGGAGCTGCAGTGTCTGCCTTCGGGGATGCCGATGCCGGGAATCGTACCCACACGATCCGGTCGTACAAGCCCCCGGCGAGCTGCTCCACCTCTAGCTGTAGCGGCTCAAAGAACTCGAGGAAGCCTCGGGGGATCCGACCCCCGATCGCCCGGGCGCCAGTCCCTCGGAGTTCCACAAGCCCCGCGGCGGCGGCCACCACCAGGATCGCCCGGCCCCAGGCCCGAGCGTCGGCAGCCACCGGGATCACGGAGACTTTTGTGTTGAGAAAACGCACGGCCTCCACGAACATTGCCGGCACTGCACCAGAGCTACCCCCCGAGCCGAGGCTCACCCTGAGCCCCTAGAGGGCCGAATGGACGGAGCGCCCCGCTTCCACCACCGCCCGGGTACTGGAGCCCTCGAGCTCCCAGAGGACGTCCTCCTTCGCCCTCACCTCCCTCCGGAGCCGGTCGTTCGCACCCTCCGAGGCGTGGAGTTGAGCCCGGACTCGGGACAACTCCCGGAGCACCTCGTCCCGCTCCTCGGAAAAGGCGGCGGCCTTCCCCTCCGCCTCCTTTAGTGCCTTCTCGCAGCACGCCTCGATGCCCCGGGTGAGGGCCGCCCCCTGTAAACACGAAGGTTATTCGAAGCCCAAAAGTTAGCGAAATCCTAGTAAGAAACGGCTGGACGTTCCGGGAACAAACTTGGATGTGGAGTGACAGCAGCTCTCCGCACCGATCGTGGAGCGTCCCTTGAGAGATGTACTCCTGCACCTTCTGGGTCTAGAGCCCCTCAACGAACCGGAAGACCTCACCCACGGACAGCAGGGGGTCTCCCTCCCGACGGCTCCGGACCCGTCCCCGCCGGCAGGCCCCCTCACGAGGGTCACGGGGGTGATGTGGACCGGTGTGGCACCGGCTGTGGTCCTTGCAGCCGAAGAAGTGCCCGAAGAGGAGGTGGATGAACTCTCCGAGGGGGTGCCACCCCGGGGAGGGATGAGGAGCCCCTTTCCCTTCCTGGGCTGTGGGGCCCACGGACCTCCGCCGCCACGGGGACCTCATAGACCGAGGGACTCCCCCCCTCGTCCATCGGCCATTCAACGCGCAGAGGGGAAGCCTCTACAAAACGCACCTCCGGGCTGTCCGGCTCTGGTAGTTCTGCTGCCACCGGACGTGCAATCGCAGGAGATGGCGAAGGGGCGTAGTTCACCGAATCGGACGCCCCCCCGTCACCGGTCACGCCCTTTCCCCAGGCCTCGCCGGAGGCCTCGAGGAGGTGCATGAACTCGTGCGTTCCCGCCGGCCCCCCGGAGTGCTCTTCTGGGGGGTGGCGTCGCCTCATGCCTGGGGGGCACTTGTGCACGTCCCGACCCGGGGGTTGCGTCTAGGGCCTTCGCGGGCGTAGAGCCCCGTGTGGACGCCGGACAGGGAGCCTTCTGAGCCTTAGCACACTTCGGCTCAGAACCCCCGGCGGTCTCCTTCCCCCGCTTGTGAGAGCCGTGGGTCGGGAGAGGCGTCCTCTCCGGTAGCCTTAGCCCAAAGGCCTCGGCCACCAACTTCTGGGGAGGATCCCCCCGATGACGCGCACGACACGCTCGTGCTCATCAGCGTAGTACCTCCCGAGGAGATTCTCCGCCTTCTCCCAGGCGGCTAGGTATGGCAGGACTGCAAAAATGAGGGGAGTTTGTGAAATTAACAAAAATCGAGGTGAGTCACCGTACTTACGTCGGGCCACCGGCTTTTGCGGGGGCCGCTGCGCCGGGCACATCCCAATCCCCCTCCTCCCGTGTGAGAAGGGGTAGACCTTGAGTAGCGTCAGCTCCTTCGCGGCGTCCCTCATGGAGCGAACGCCCCGGGAGCCCCCCACCTTGCTATGGAGCTTCAACTCCTTGTCAGTCCATAGCGGGGGCTTGGGGGCTGACGATCGGCTGTAGGAGGGGGGCTCCGGGGAATAGGTCACCTCGGCGTCCCGGTCCCAAAGGTAAAAACAACCTCCGGACCCAATACCCCAAGTGGTCCCGGGAGGCCACCACCGGATACTCCTGTACCCACGACGATAGGAGTTGTATCATGAAGGAGCCGAACGGCGACTTCGGTCCCCCCTTCACCAGGTGCAAGCTCCTCGCCGTGGGCTCGTAGAAGTACCAGAACAGTCAGAGCATCGGCTCCCACCCGGTGGCTATCTCGAACGGCCAAATGAAGTGCCCCATCCGAACGAAAGCGTTCCTCGTCAAGTGGTTGAGCTCCACCCCATACTCCCGAAGGAATTCCCGGAGCAGCGGGTGCACCGGGAGCCGGAGCCTGGCCTCAAGGAAAGCCTGGAAGACGACAACTTCTCCGGGCCGTGGGCGGGGGGCACCATCCATCTTTGAGTGGATCTGGACATCCCCATCTGCGACAACCCACTAGTCCACGAGGGACTCTAAGTCCCCCGAAGTGAACTCAGAGGAGCAGAGGAAATCCTCAGCGACTTCCTCTAGAGGTACATCGACGGCCTTGGCACGACCCTTTGGACCCATTTGGGGTTTCCGGTGGGTTAGGCTATCAGGGAGCCAAGTTCGAGGGCTTAGTTTTCTGGAGACTAAGCTTCTGGGAGAGGGCAACCGCGAGAGCTTAGGGCGCCGATGGTGTTTGAGGCTCGAAGGTTCAAGTGTCCTCTCCGGGCCCCTAGAAGCCCTATTTATAGGGCTCGAATGCGGCCCCGATGGGCGCCACGTGGACTCTCGTGATGAATCCGCGCCATCCGATTCAAACGGCACGCACAAATCAAAGGGACACGGGTCGAAAATGACGCACCGGCGGTTCAAACCGTGCGAGGCCATTATGGCTGACGGCGCACAACAACCGAGACTAGTGGCAACATAATGATCGACGGTGCCACCATAAGTGCCTAACGCAGGAATCGATGCGTTGGCAAGGCGCCAGATATCCCTTCCGGCGGAGATGTTCCCGGTAATGCGAACCATCCCCTCTGGGGACTTAAACAAAGTCCCCGGAGGACATGGGGGGCTGTTGTTGGGGGAAATCTCCGCGCGCTCAAATCCCGGTAAAGGACATGGCCCCGGTGACCCCTGCCCCGGGCGCCGCATTTTCCCGGGGACCAAGGTCCTGGAACCACTGTCCCGAGCGCCGCAATTTCCCGGGGAACAGGGCCCCGGCGCCTTCGTCCCGGGCGCCGCCTTTTGCCCAGGAGCAAGGGCCCCGGAGCCTCTGTCCCGGGCACCGTCTTTTGCCCAGGGACCAGGGCCCCAGAGCCTTTGTCCCTGGCGCCGCCATTTGTCTGGGGAACAGGGACCCGGGGACTTCATCCCGAGCGCCACCTTTTGCCCAGGAGCAAGGGCCCCAGAGCCTCTGTCCCAGACGCCGCCTTTTGCCCAGGGACCAGGGCCCCGGAGCCTCTCTCCCGGGTGCCACCATTTTCCTAGGGACCCAGGCCCTGGGACCTTCGTCCCGGGTCCCGCCTTTTGCCCGGGAACAAGGGCCCCGGAGCCTCTGTCCCGGGAGGCGCCATTTGCCCGGGGAATAGGGCCTCAGTCCTTCATCCCGGGCGCCTCCTTTTTCCCGGGAACAAGGGCCCCGGAGCCTCTGTCCTCGATGCCACCATTTGCCTGGGGAACAGGGCCCCGGGGCCTTTGTCCCTGGCGCCGCCATTTGCCCTGGGATCAGGGTCCTGGAGCCTCTGTCCCGGGCGCTGTCATTTGCCCGGGGACCAAGATCCCAGAGCCTCTGTCCCGGGCGCCGCCTTTTGCCGGGGACAAGGGCCCCGGAGTCTTCGTCCCGGGTGATGCCTTTTGCCCGGGGACTAGGGTCCCAGAGCCTCTGTCCCGGGCACCACCATTTTCCCAGAGACCAGGGCCCCGGAGCCTTCATCCCGGGCACAGCCTTTTGCCCGGGAACAAGGGCGCCGGAGCCTTCATCCCGGGCGCCGCCTTTTGCCCGGGGACAAGGGCCCTGGAGCCTTCGTCCCGGGTGCCGCCATTTGCTTGAGGACCAGGGCCTCGGAGCCTCTGTCCCGGGCACCGCCTTTTGCCCAGGGACCAGCGCCCCAAAGCCTCTGTCTGGGCGCCGCCTTTCACCTGGGGACAAGGGTCCTGGTGACCCACGTCCCGGGCGCGGTCACGTGACGATCACGTGAGAAGCGCCTCGAGAACCAGCGAAGACACTTGTCAAGCATCCAGCCCCCTTGGCTAGGAGAAGGACGTTAGTGCCCTCTGATCCAACGGCTGCAGCCGGGCCAGTTTAGTCTTTTTGCATCTTTTGGGCCTATATAAGCCGTTGTATCCCACTGGTTGAGAGAGGAGAACTCAATTATATCAATACACAAAAACGAATAGGCGTGCTTAGGAGCCCTCTCCTCGTGACATAACTCCCCTAGCCAACTCCTGTTGGGAGCACGTCGACAGGACTAGGGTCTCCACTGAGACCCGAACCTGTATAAATCCTCGTGTCACTTGTTGTGCTTGCACGACGGGAGAGGACCAGTCACTCGGTCAACTCGCGTCGTGTTTGCTTACCTAGGAACCTCCACAAAACCTGCTGGGGTATTCGCAATACCACAACAACATGTTTCTGTCACCGTTAATCGAGGACTTACATAAATTGTGGAGCGAAGGGGTGCGGGTGTGGGATGCATATAAGTGAGAGAATTTTATATTGCGGGCCATGATATTTTGCACCATAAATGATTTCCCGGCCTATGAAAATTTGTCGGGGTATAGTACGAAAGGATGCAGGGCTTGTGTAGCTTCTGGGCCCCTAAAGAGTGTTTTAATAATTAATGACAACTACACTAACGTTACCTGCCTAGTTGTGTCAAGAAGAAACTTAAAAGACAGGTTAATGAAAGGCGAAGAAAGAGCCTCATGATGAAGAAAGGGCATTGATCAAAAGGGCAACGGTACGAAATAGGGTCTTTTCCATTTTTACCGGTCTAAGGTGATTAGAGAAGAATTTTGACTGGATTTTAGGAATAATTGCCGTACTATTAAGAGAAGCATGTGGTGTATCACGTAATACTTCATCTATGTGCCACAAATCATAAAATCAACTTGCATTGCATACTAGAAGGTCACATACCTTAAAAATGCTTGTTTCAGCTCATTTCTGCTCAGCACCGTCTCAGTCGGTCTGACCGTATGTTAGACGGGTCTGACCGCATTCACGGACTGACCGAATATAATTTTCAGACTGACCGACGTTATGTCTAAGTATAGTGTATTCCTTTAAAAAGTCGGTCTGTCCGTAGTTGAGACCTAGGTCAGACTCCTGGAACTTCTTGATTTATCTTTCTGTTGTTTTTGAGCTATGACGGTCTGACCGTTTGATTATACCGGTCTGACCGAGAAATCGGTCTGACCGTGTTTTTGTACTATGGTCTGACCGTATGGCCGGTCTGTCCGTATTTTTCGGCCTAACCGTATAAGGTGTCCAGAAATAATGTCGTCTCTGGACAGTTTCACAGTCTGACCAAAATAGGCTCCGGTCTGACCGTGTATGTGCCTGACAAGGGCAGTTGAGCATTTATTGCGCCTGTTTAATGCCATTGTAATTGTGGCGGTCTGACCGAGCTTGTACCTGCGGTCTGACCGCCAGGTGATCTTCTTCTCCCAATGGCCTATAACGGCTATATTTATGTGGGGGGTATATATACTCCCATGCACGGCCCTGTTCACAACTCTTGGCATAATTTGAGCATTGTCATCATCCTTGAGAGCTTTAGCACATTTCATACACTCTAGGGTTCAAATTCTCGAATTTGTGAGAGTGTGCATTTGAGATCTTCTAGTGCATTGCATCTAGATAATTAAATCAACCTCGTGGCACTAGAAGAAGGCTAAGTGATCATCACCGGCTTGTTACTCTTGGAGTTTGCCGGCTCCTAGACGGCTAGGAGAAAGGTTTTGGAGAGCTCTTCAAATAAGATTGTGAAGACTCCTCAAAACGTCTTGTGAAAGGATTGAGCACACCTTGCCGGAGCGGTAAAGTGCATCCTTAGTGAAATCGTGGTTTGGATAACTCATCACACTAATCCGGCTCAAGATCTAGGTCACTTCTTGAGAGAAGGTTGACTAGATAGAGGAGCGGTTAGAGATTTGAGTTTGCCTCAACGTGGATTAGGGGTGATCGGCAAATCACCGAAACCACGGGATATATCCTTGTGTTGAAATTGTGCTTTGTTCATCTTGTGTTATTTATTTGCTCTCATTATCTATAAATTGTTTGTCTTATTGATAATTTGTTAAAATCGCCTATTCACCCCCCTCTAGTCAATATCCTAGATCCCTTTCAGCTTGTCCTATTTGCCTGGATGAAACTGAAAGCATGTGGCCATGGTTACCAAACTGCAGAAAAACAGTGTACATGGGTCACCGCAGATTCCTTCCGATGCATCACGCGTACCGTAAGAAGAGGAAGTCATTTAATGGGAAGCCTGAGAAAGGATCAGCCCCAGTGTTCGTGACTGGTATGGAGCTTTACTTGTGCGTGAAGGACATAAAAGTTGAGTTCGGTAAATGTTCTAAACCTCCAGGAAAAAATGTTTGGAAGAAGAGATCGATTCTTTGGGATCTGCCATACTGGGACCACTTACAAGTTCAACATTGCATTGATGTCATGCATGTAGAGAAAAATGTTTGTGACAGTTTGATTGGTTTGTTGCTGAACATTCTGCAAAAGACGAAAGATGGCATCAAAGTTCGCCATGACATGCTCAAAATGGGCATAAGGACTGAGCTTGCACCATTGGAGAAGGGAAAGTATACATACCTCCCTCAGCCTGCTATACTTTGTCAAAAAGGGAAAAAAAAAACAGAACTTTGTGAGTGCCTGTATGGTGTCAAAGTACCATGCGGGTATTCTGCGAACTTGAAAAAACTTGTGTCCATGAAGGACTTGAAACTGGTTGGTATGAAGTCCCATGATTGTCATGTATTGATGTCACAAATGCTTCCCATTGCTATCAGAGGCATTCTCCCAGTCAAAGTCAAAGAGACAATTACAAAGCTATGTTATTTCTTCAATGCAATATCTGGCAAGGTAAGTGTGTACTCCTAGTAAGTTAATTAGCTCCATTCATGGAACTTGCCAGATTTTTTTTATCTGAATATTTGCTGCAACTGTGTCCTTGCAGGTAATTGATCTGGATGGGCTGGATGATTTTCAATGCGATGTGACTAAAACTCTTTGTTAGCTGGAGATGTATTTCCCTCCATCTTTTATTGATGTTATGGTCCATCTAATTGTTCACCTTGTCAGAGAAATTAAGTTTTGCGGACCCATGTTCTTGCGCTACATGTACCCATTTGAGAGATTTATGGGTATCTTGAAGGGATATGTAAGGAATTGACATCGGCCTGAGGGCAGTATCATTGAAGGTTATGCCGCAGAGGAGGTGATTGAATTTTGCACCAACTATATGGTGGGGTTGACCCAATTGGCGTTCCTACGTCCCGACACGAAGGCAAGATTCAGGGCATTGGAATGATTGGATTCAAAGCACTCGTCCCCTCCAGTGATCTGTATGCAAAAGCACATTTTTGGGTCTTACTTCACATGACGAGGGTGGAGCCATACATACGCGAGCATAAGGAAATGTTACAGAAACAGAATTCTTCGAAGCCAGAGATTTGGGTCACCAGAGAACATAATATGAGGTTTGCTGGGTGGATCAAAAATAGAGTCCTCGAGCTTCTGAGGGCTCCGTAAGTGAAGTTGTTACATGGTTGGCTAGAGGACCAAGATTTACTATAGGGACTTGGCAGGGGTATGACATCAACAACTATTCATTTTACATAAGAATTCAAGACGAGAAGAGTACTATGCAATGTAGTGGAGTGACACAACTTGCTATTTCAGAGGATGTCAGGGCAATAAAGGAACTCAACTCATATTATGTTGTTATCGAACAAATATGGGAGCTCGATTAAGTATTACTTAAGATTCCTTTGTTTCGATGCCAATGGGTGAAAATCCCTCGAGGTGTTAAAGTCGACAATTATGGGTTTACTCTCGTCGATCTCACACTACTACAGAAGTGCATTCCACTAACCCATATTTTCTAACGGTTATAAGCAATCTGGGAAAAATCCGATAGAATAGGACGACAGCGGCGGAAAAGAGGCATTTTACTATCGGTTACACACTAGTCCAACGTTAGTGAAATGCAAAAACTTTTTACTATCGGTCATTACTGTACAAACCGATATAATATATTAAATAGTACTATCGGTTTTCCATTTTTAACTGATAGTAAAATTACGCATTTTATACTATCGGTTATGACTGTACAAACGATATAATATATTAAATAGTACTATCGGTTTTTCATTTTTAACTGATAGTAAAATTACGCACTTTATACTATCGGTTATTACTGTACCAACCGATATAATATATTAAAATAGTACTATCGGTTTTTCATTCATAACAGATAGTAAAATTGCTCACTTTATACTATCGGTTCGTACTGTACCAACCGATATTAAAGATAAACTTTTACTATCGGTTATTAGTGTACGAACCGATAGTAAAGATGAACTTTTACTATCGGCTTGTTTATTCAACCGATAGTAAAAGAAACAATGGGGGCCTTTAGAAGAGAGGAAAGTTCACTAACGGTTGTGTTTTTGAACCGATAGTAAAAGTTCATCTTTACTATCGGTTATTAGTGTACGAACCGATAGTAAAGATGAACTTTTACTATCGGTTTGTTTATTCAACCGATAGTAAAAGAAACAATGGGGACCTTTAGAAGAGAGGAAAGTTCACTAACGGTTGTGTTTTTCAACCGATAGTAAAATTATATTTTTACTATCGGTTATTAGTGTATGAACCGATAGTAAAGATGAACTTTTACTATCGGTTTGTTTATTCAACCGATAGTAAAAGAAACAATGGGGACCTTTAGAAGAGAGGAAAGTTCACTAACGGTTGTGTTTTTCAACCGATAGTAAAATTACATTTTTACTATCGGTTATTAGTGTACAAACCGATAGTAAAGATGAACTTTTACTATCGGTTTGTTTATTCAACCGATAGTAAAAGAAACAATGGGGACCTTTAGAAGAGATGAAAGTTCACTAACGGTTGTGTTTTTGAACCGATAGTAAAATTACATTTTTACTATCGGTTATTAGTGTACGAACCGATAGTAAATATAGTAAAAGAAACAATGGGGACCTTTAGAAGAGAGGAAAGTTTACTAACGGTTGTGTTTTTGAACCGATAGTAAAATTACATTTTTACTATCGGTTATTAGTGTACGAACCGATAGTAAAGATAAACTTCCTTATAATGGGTTAAACGCGCGGGAGTTTTCCCTCCAGTCCAACCAAACACATTTCCAAATAAGTCTCTACTCGCACGCGGAAAACCCTAGCCTCCCCGACGTCCCCTTTTTCGCTCCTGCACCACCATTGCCGCTCGCATTTGGGTTCTTCATAGCCGCCGGTCACTGCATCGCGCCATCGTAGGCCACTCCACGAACTGTAAGTGTTCTTGACCAACCCGATTAAAATTGTTCTTGCCCCTCGTGTCAGTTTCTTAAATTGATACTGAACGCGATTAGAACCAGGTATTCTTTAGGAAAGAGTAATTGAAATGAAATCAGTTTCCTAACTTCATAAAGCATGCAGAGCGCCATGTTGAAAGACCAATACGAGTTGCCTCAATTGGAGCAGATGCGACAAATTTGGGCTCAATATATGATGGATGAAGTGGCTATCAACGATCGATCGTAAATGACTTGTGTAATATACATTGAATGTGTTAATTGGTGTATGTGTGTACTTGTATTGGTGTATTTGTGAATAAACCTAATATGTGAATAATTAGATCCAATCTATCCAATGCATGTGTATATCTTTGTATTAATGTATTTGTGAATAAATTCAATCTCTGAATAATTAGATTCAATCTGTCCAATGTATGTCTCTCTGTATTGTTGTATCTGTTAATAATCCTTTGTAATACTATCGGTTCATATCCTACAACCGATAGAAGAAAGTTTCCAGTACTAACCGTGTCAAGTAACTAACCGATAGGAAAACTAACAGTACTATCGGTTTCCAGTGTAGAACCGTTACAAGAAATCTAACATCACTATCGGTTGAGTTCACTGAGCCGATAGAAGAAATTATCATTCACGATTAGTGAATGTTGGAATATAGGTATTTTACTATCGGTTTGCAACCGATAGAGTTGTGCTACGTTTTTTCTATCGTGTCGATCACTAGCGGTAAGAGAACCGATAGTAGAGACGATTTTAAACCGATAGTGAAAAACAATTCTGTAGTAGTGTCAGTAGAGTCGCACACCAAGATGATCCATTTATACTTGCTAAGCAAGCCACACAGGTATTCTACATCGTTGACCCAGCCAATCCAAAGTTGCACGTTGTCCTTCATAGTAAGAGATGTATTGTTAGGGTCGAAGACGTTGTGGATGAAGAAGAGTATAATCAGTTTGACGAACCACCTCCATTTTTAGATGCAATTCTTCAATCTGTCCCTATCGAAGATATTGACAAAACAAGTTACCTGTGAGACAACCACGAAGAAGGATTATGGGTTGACAGCCATTCTTGACTATTTTGTAATATGTAAGTGACGTATATTACTTTGTCGTGGTATTAAGAGTACCCCGGCAGGTTTTGAAGACGATCCTAGAGGAGATCACGCAGCGCGGGTTGACCGGGTGACCGGTCCTCCCCCGCCGGACAAACACAAGAATTGACACGTGGATTTATACAGGTTCGGCTCCCGGTGGGGGCCCTAGTCCTGTCGACGCGCTCCCGACCAGAGTCGGCTGGGGAGGCTCTCTCCGGGGGAGAGGCTTCCGGAGCACGTCTGTGAGATTAGCTATTCCAAATAATAATGAACTGATCCTTTACAACAGAGGGGTACAAGGGCTATTTATAGCCCCAAAAAGAAGCAAAAAAACCTAAACTACCCCGGGAGCCACCGTCGGATTGAAGGGTAGGACCGTCCTTCTCCCGGTCAAACGTCTTGGATGCTTGACAGGTGGTCGCTGATTCCCGAGGCGTCCCTCGCGTGACCTGCACGTGATAAACAAACAGGGATTTTACCTTTTAGGAGGGCGGTGACGTCCGGGACCTCTTCCGGAGAGCAGGGTCCCGGGAGCCCAAAAGGCGGCGCCCGGGGCAGACACCGGAGGCCACTGTCCCCGGGCACATGGCGGCGCCCGGGACATGCCCGGGGGGCACGGTCCCGTGTGCCAAATGGCGGCGCCCGGGACATGGCTGGGGGGCACGGTCCCGGGAGCCTAAAAGGCGGCGCCCGGGGCAGGCACCGGAGGCCACTGTCCCCGGGCACATGGCGGCGCCCGGGACATGCCCGGGGGGCAGGGTCCCGGGGGCCAAATGGCGGCGCCCGGGGCGGGCACCGGGGGCCAAATGGCAGCGCCCGGGGCGGGCACCGGGGGCCACTGTCCCCGGGCACATGGCGGCGCCCGGGACATGCCCGGGGGGCACGGTCCCGGGGGCCAAATGGTGGCGCCCGGGACATGCCCGGGGGGCACGGTCCCGGGAGCCTAAAAGGCGGCGCCCGGGGCAGGCACCGGAGGCCACTGTCCCCGGGCACATGGCGGCGCCCGGGACATGCCCGGGGGGCAGGGTCCCGGGGGCCAAATGGCGGCGCCCGAGGCGGGCACCGGGGGCCACCGTCCCCGGGCACATGGCGGCGCCCGGGACATGCCCGGGGGGCACGGTCCCGGGGGCCAAATGGCGGCGCCCGGGACTTGCCCCGGAGGCACGGTCCAGGGAGCCTAAAAGGCGGCGCCCGGGGCAGGCACCGGAGGCCACTGTCCCCGGGCAATCATGAACTTACCTGGACTTGACCGCGTGGAGATTTCCCCCAACAGCAACCCCCCATGCCCTCCAGGGACGAAGCTTGAGCCCCCGGAGGGAATGGTTATGGTACCGGGAAAATCTCCGGACGAAAACTCCGGACGAAAATCACCGGAGCCCCGGCGACGCTTCGGTTTCTGTGCCGGGCGCTTTATGGCCGCGCCGTTTTCGCAATAAATGCACGCGCGGTTCGAACCGGCGTCTCGATCTACGCACCTGTCCCTTCGTTTCCCGCGCACGGTTTGAATTTCAGTGGTCCAGATTGCCCCGAGGGGGCCACGTGGCGCGCATCTAGATCACGGCCAGCCTCTATAAATAGGGCCCTTGGGGGCCCCGGAAGCTCATTCCAAATCTTCAACTCCAGCTTCAGCTCTCCCGGTAGCGCTCTTCTGGTAGTTTCTCCGGTAGCCTTCTCCGGTAGCGAGCGTCCGGGAGTCGTTGACAGCCACCTGAAAACTTAGCCACCGAAAAACAAAGAACTCACCTAATGGCGACCAAAGGTCGAGCGAAGACCACGGAGGTGCCCCCGGAGGAAATCCCCGTGGATTTCCTTTGGGCCTCCGAGTTCTCGGCCTCGGACGCGGAGTCCCTGGTCAAGAAGGGCGTCGTCGAAGAGGGGGACATCCGGGTCCCCCTAAAGAAGGACGGAGCCCCCCGCCCCAGGCCCGGAGAGGTCGTGGCCTTCGAGGCCTTCCTCGAGGCAGGGCTCCGGCTCCCGGTGCATCCGATGCTCCGGGAGTTTCTCAAAGAGTACGGGGTGGCTCTCAACCACCTCACCCCGAACGCGCTCGTCCATGTGGGCCTTTTTATATGGCTCTACGAGACAGCGACCGGGCGGGAGCCCACCCTCCGCGCCTTCCGGTACTTCTATGAACCGGCGGCGCGGAGCTCCCACCTGGTGAAGGGAGGACCGAAGTCCCCCTTCGGCTCGGTGATGGTCCAAATGCTGCCCTCCCGGGTGGCGGACTTCCCAGCGGCGGCCTCCCGGGACCACTGGGGGGACTGGCTCCGGAGGTGGTTCTACCTCCGAGTCCGGGACGAGGCAGTGGTCTACGCCCCGGAGCCTCCCACCTACAGCCGATCATCCGCACCGAAGCCGCCGGTGTGGACGGACGAGGAGTTCGAGCTCCTCGGGAAGGTGGTGTTGGCGAAGAAGGCCCGCTCAATGCGGGACGCCGCGGAGGAGCTGGCGCTCCTGCGGCTTTCCCCCTTCTCACGCGGGGGAAGGGGGATCGGCATGGGCCCGGAGCAGCGGCCTCCGGTCAAGCCGGTGACGCGGCGTAAGTCCCCTGCATTTTTGTACTTGCAGTTTTTTATGAGAAATTGACTAACTTTTTACCTCTTGTAGTGCGCCCGTACCCGGCGGCGAGGGACAAGGCGGAGCACCTCCTGGGGAGGTACTTCGCCGACGAACACGAGCGCATCGTGCGCCTCGTGGGGGAGGGGCCTCCCCGGAACTTGGTGGCCGAGGCCTACGGGCTCAGGCTTCCGGAGAGGAAGCCCCTTCCCACCCCCGGGTCTCATAAACGGGGGAAGGACGCGGCCGGGGGCTCGGAGCCCAAAAAGCCCTGGGTCCAGAAGACCCCAGCTCCGGCGACGGCGCCGGCGACGACGCCGGTGAGGGCCCGGGACGCAGCTCCCGGAGCCGAACATGCCCGGGCGGCGCCCCAGGCAGAGGCGACGCCTCCGCCCCCGGAGGCCCCCGTCGAGGCCCGGGGGAAGGAGGTTGTTGTCGATGGGGCGGGGTCCGATTCGGCGGACTACGCCCCGTCGCCAGTTCGCGTGACGCTCCTCTCGCCTCTCCTGGCGGCATTGGCGCCGGAGAGGCTAGAAGTGAGGTTTTCGGGGGCGGCGCCCCCGCGCCTCTGGCCGGTGGATGAGGAGGGGGGGAGCCCCTCAGACTTCGAGGTCCCCCCGGAGCAGGAGGCTCCGAGGGCCCTCCGGCCTGGGGCGGGGAAAGGCCCAATGATCCCCCCCCGGGCAGAGATCCCCGCCCAACCTTCGTCTTCATCTTCGGAGGAAACTTCGTCGACGAAGACGCCGGCGACGCCGGCCGTGCTCCCGGATTCGGAGGTCCGGGGGCCCTCTCCCGGCCGCGACAGGAGGACCGGGCAAGACACCTCCCTATTTCCTGCGGGGGAGGTGGCCCGCTACGCGGAGGGCCTGCACAACCGGAAGGTGCAGGCCTTCGTAGCAGGAGGGACGCTCCACGAGCGTTTTGAGGGGCTCGAGTCCCTCGGAGCCCAGGTAACTCGAGCTCTCCACACTTCGGCTTTTTTCCTGCACTTAAGATTTTTCTAACTCTTTATGCATTTTGTAGGTAGCGACTGTTACCTGGGGCCTTGAGCAGCGGGTCACCCGGCTGCTTAAGGAGGCGGAGAGCCAGGCCGCGGCCTGCGTCGAGCAGCGGGAGGCGGCCCTCCGGGAGCGGGACGAAGCTCTTGATGAGCTGTCCCGGGCCCGGGCGCAGGTGCACCTTTCGGAGGGCGCCTACATCCGCCTCCGAGAGGAGGCCAAGGTGCGGGAGAAGGCGCTCCGGGAGCTCGAGAGCTCCAGCGTCCGGGCGCTGTCGGACGCGGGCCGCTCCGTCCGCTCGGCCTTGGAAAGCCTTGGCGTTAGCCTGGGCTCCGGGAGCGGCCCGGAGGTGCCCCCGGCGACCCTCGCGGAGGCTGTGCGTTTTCTTAACGCACAAGTCTCCGCCATCCCAGAGGCTGCGGACGTCCGGGCGCGTGGCCGGGCGATCCCCGTCATCGCGGCCGCCGCGGGGCTCGTTGACTACCGTGGGGTCGGCGCCCGGGCGATCGGGGGGCGCATCCCCCGGGGCTTCCCTGCGCCGGCCACGGAGGAAGCTTCCCGGGGGGAGGACCCCAATGCCAAAGTATGTGCCTCCCCCGGGTCTTTAGCTAGGACCCCTTTTTATTTTGTTAGACATTTTGATTCCGGTAGCTTCTTAGGAGAAGCCCCGGGCACTTGTACAAAAACATTTTGCAATGAAATATATTAGAAATTTTTCTAAGTCTTTGTAATGAAATGTTACCAGGGTTCCCGGGGGGTTGCTCCCGAGCAACGATCCGGGAGAGGCTCTCCGGGGGACGCCCAAGCGGCTTTGATTTTGCTGAGCCTTGTCTCCGGGAGGCGCGACGGTGGTACTGCCCGGGAGCCTGTCCGGTTGAGGTGGCGTCCGGAATGGCACTTGGATAATTTTGACAACAGCCGTGCTGAATTAACTCCCCCGCGCCCGAAGACCCAGATGATACCTCCTCTCCGGTTACTTCCGCTGGCTGGGTACGAGTTTTGGCCCGAAGACGTACTTCGGGACTCTCAGCGTCGCGTCCGGGCGCTGTACCGGGACTTGGCCCGGGAGCTGAGGGAGCGCCTCCGGGAGCTTTAGGCGTAGGAGCCTTAGGCTCATAGAAAATCCCCCGGGTTAGGACCCGGGTTGTATCGTTTCCGAAACCCACCGGAGGGGGAAGATGTCCTCCGGAGGAGAGCTTCCCGAGAGGTTTCGTCCGGTCGCCGTGAGAACGGGGAACCGGGAATAATGTATTTTCGTAAAGCAGTTGTCCGGTCGCCGTGAGAACGGGGAGCCGGGAATAAGGTCTTCGAGAGATAATCATCCGGTCGCCGTGAGAACGGGGAGCCGGGAATAACATCGACTCCCGGAGGAGGAAGATAGAGCCAATCAAGCCGCAAGGGGCTGATCTTCCGGTCGCCGTGAGAACGGGGAGCCGGGAATAACGTCGACTCCCGGGGGAGGAAGATAGATCTAATCAAGCCGCAAGGGGCTGATCTTCCGGTCGCCGTGAGAACGGGGAGCCGGGAATAACGTCGACTCCCGGGGGAGGAAGATAGATCCAATCAAGCCGCAAGGGGCTGATCTTCCGGTCGCCGTGAGAACGGGGAGCCGGGAATAACGTCGACTCCCGGGGGAGGAAGATAGATCCAATCAAGCCGCAAGGGGCTGATCTTCTGGTCGCCGTGAGAACGGGGAGCCGGGAATAACGTCGACTCCCGGGGGAGGAAGATAATCCAGAAAGCCATTAGACGTCCCGCTGAGGAGAGCGTCTACTCCCGGAGGAGGAAGTGCCCGGATACGGGTCTTGAGTGTTTGGGTAGGGGACTAATCTCCCAAAGTGACTCGTTACCGCGGCCGCTGGGGACCGGGTTGCCGCTTACACCCTCAGTCCACGAGGGCTCTTCGTAAGCCGCCCTTCAGGAGGGACTTGCTGGGGCAGGGCCCACTTCCTCACGGGGAGGGCATCCTCGCGGGGAGGGCATCTTCACGGGGAAGGCATCCTCGCGGGGAGGGCATCACCACTAGGGGCGGTAAACAACAACAACCTGCAGTGAGACAGTTGAAGAACAAAGGCTATGCATTGATTAACAAAATATACAAAGCCCCCCTGCGAAGCCGCGAAGGGGGAAAAAGGGAAGCTACAGTGTCCCCCCTCCCCCTCCGGCGTGATCGCTCCGGGGGAGGGGACGGGCCCGTAGGGCTATACGTAGAACTTGCGAAGTAAACGCAAGTTCCAGGTGTGCTTCAGCTCCTGCTCTTCAAGGTTGGAGAGCTTGTAGGCCCCCGAGCCTAGGACAGCGGAGATCCTGTAGGGGCCCTCCCAGTTGGGGGAGAGCTTACCCTGGGCTTGGGGGTCTGTGACGCGCTTGAGGACAAGGTCCCCAAGGTGGAAAGCTCTCTCGCGCACGCGCTGGTTGTATGCGCGCGACATCTCGCGCTCGTAGATGGCATGGCGGAGGAGCGCTCGGTCGCGTTCCTCCTCCACGAGGTCGATTTCCAGCCGCCAGTTGTCTTCGTTGGCCCGGTAGGCTGCGATCGTGGCTTCGTTCAGGAGCTCGACCCGCAGCGACCGGAAGTCGATCTCCGGGGGGAGGACTGCCTCCGCCCCGTAGACTAGGGAGAAGGGAGCACGCCCTGTGGCCCGGGACGGGGTCGTGCGCATCGAGCAGAGGATGCTAGGGAGCTCCTCTGCCCACGCGCCCCGCTTGGAAGTGGATTGCTCGAGTCTCCGGCGTAACCCCTGTAGGATTACGCCGTTGACTCTCTCGACGGCCCCGTTGCTTTGAGGATGGGCCACTGAGGCGAAGTGGATGACGACCCCCAGGCCTTCGCAGAATTCCCGGAAATAAGCCGAGTCGAATTGGGTCCCGTTGTCCACGGTGATTTCCCGGGGGACACCAAAACGACAAACGACGTTTTTCCAGAAAAACCGCTGAACGGCCCGGGAGGTGATGCTAGCCAAGGGCTCCGCCTCGACCCACTTTGTAAAGTAGTCGACCGCGACTACCGCATACTTGTATCCCCCGGGCGCTGGGGCGAAGGGCCCTAAGAGGTCCATCCCCCAGCGCACGAAGGGCCAAGTGATGGGGATAGTCCGCAGCGCTACAGGGGGGAGATTCGAGCCCTTGCCCATCTTCTGGCATGCCTCGCACGCGGAGACAAGGTCTCGCGCGTCGCGCATGACTGTAGGCCAGTAGAAGCCCTGCCGAAGGGCCTTGGCGGCGATGGCACGCGGGGCTAAGTGAGAACCACAGCTCCCCGCGTGAATGTCTTCCAGGAGCTGAAGTCCCTCTGACCGGGGGAGGCAGCGCAGGAGGGCTGAAGCCCCCCGCTTGTAGAGCCTTCCCTCCAGCAGGAGATACGCCCGGGCTTTGGCCCGGAGGTGCTTAGCCTCGGTCTCGTGGGGAGGGTCCCCCTCTCCCTTGATGAAGGAGATGAGGGGGTCCATCCAAGATGAAGGCCGGACGATCTCGGTGACCTCCGGGATCGAAGGCTCGGGGCCTGCATCCGGGGAGGCCACTGAGGGCTCCATGATGATTTCCAGGAAGGCCCCCTTGGGGAGCGTTTCCCGGGCGCTTGCCGCCCGGGCCAAAGCATCAGCCCGGTCATTCTCCCTTCGCGGGATATGCCGGGCCTCAAGGCCGTCGAAGTGTTTCTCCATTTTTCGTACTTCCTGCAAGTAAAGACTTAAATTTGCGTCATGGCACAGGTAAGATTTGTCCATTTGGCAGACAACGAGCTGAGAGTCTCCCTTCACTAGTAGGCGCCGGATCCCCAGGGAGCGCGCAAGGCGCATCCCGAGGAGCAGAGCCTCGTATTCGGCGACGTTGTTGGTTGCGGGGAACTCGAGCCGCGCGGCGTACTCGAGCTCCTTCCCCTCGGGGCTCCGGAGGACTACCCCCGCGCCAGCCCCAGCGAGACACAGCGACCCATCAAACAGCAGGGTCCAATGGTCACTGCGTCGGGGCGGCACAGGGAGATCTTCATGCCCGGACCCAGAGGCGGGAGTCCATTCTGCGACGAAGTCGGCGAGGACCTGCGACTTGATTGCGGAGCTGCCGGTAAGGGACAGGGAGAAGGGGGCAAGCTCGGCCCCCCACTTCCCAATCCGGCCGGTGGCTTCTTTATTCCGCAGTACCTCCCCCAGGGGGAGGGACGACGGAACGGTGATGGGGTGCCCCAGGAAGTAGTGCCGGAGCTTCCGGGACGCCATGAGGAGAGCGTAGCAAATCTTCTCCATCTCCGTGTACCGAGTCTTGGCCCCTTGTAGGGCTTCACTGACGTAGTACACGGGACGTTGCTGCCCCCCTTGCTCCTTCACCAAAACCGCGCTGACGGCGACGGGGGTCGCGGCGAGGTAGAGGAGCAAGGGCTCTTCCGGAGACGGACTCACGAGCATTGGAGGGCTCGAGAAGTACTTCTTGAGGTCGTTGAAGGCTTCCTGGGCCTCGGGGGTCCAGCGGAACCCCTCAAGCCCTCGGAGGATCTTGAAGAACTGGAGGCCCCGCTCCCCCGAACGGGAGACGAAGCAGCTGAGCGCGGCCAGGCGGCCGGAGAGCCGCTGGACATCTTTGACGGAGCGCGGCGGGGGCATGTCTAGGAAGGCCCGGATCTTCTCGGGGTTTGCCTCAATGCCCCGCTGGGACACGAGGAAACCCAGGAGCTTCCCCCCGCGCACCCCGAAGGCGCACTTCTCTGGGTTGAGCTTGAGCCCGAACGCGCGGAGGTTGCGGAAGGTCTCTGCGAGGTCGTCGATGTGGGAGGCTGCACGGGGGCTCTTGACGACCGCGTCGTCTACGTAGACTTCGACGTTGCGGCCGACTTGATCTTTGAAGACCAGCGTCATCAGGCGCTGGAAGGTGGCTCCCGCATTCTTGAGCCCGAAGGGCATGTGGCGGTAGCAGAAGGTTCCGAGGGGAGTTATGAAACTCGTCTTTTCCTCGTCCCCCTCTGCCATCCGGACTTGATGGTATCCCGAGTAGGCGTCTAGGAAGCTCATCAGCTCGCACCCCGCGGTGGAGTCAACGAGCTGGTCGATCCGCGGGAGCGGGAAGTTGTCTTTGGGGCAAGCGCGGTTAAGGTCGGTGAAGTCCACGCACATGCGCCACTTGCTAGTTGATTTCTTGACGAGGACAGGGTTTGCGAGCCACTCGGGGTGCAACACTTCCCGGATGAACCCCGCCTCTCGGAGCCGGGCTATCTCTGTCTTGATGGCTTCTTGACGTTCGAGGGAGAGCTTCCTCAACTTCTGCTTGATAGGGGGGTGACCAGGGGTTACCGCGAGCTTGTGTTCAATAACCTCCCGGGCGACGCCCCGCATGTCCGAAGGCTTCCACGCAAAAACATCGGAGTTTTCGCGCAGAAAGGCTGCGAGTTGCGCTGCATGGTCTTGGGGGAGCTCTGCCCCGATTTGGACAGTTTTGTCCCTGCTGCCCGGGGACAACGGGACCTTCCGGAGGCCCCCTTCCGGACGCGGCTTGAGGAGGGGCCTCCCAGGGGATGGCGCAGCGACGTCTACGTCCGGGGGGGGAGCCTCTCCCCCGGGTGCCTTGATCAGGTTGACGCTTCCTATTGTGGCAGCAGCTCGCTCGTATAGAGCACGGGCCATGTCTTGATCCCCCCGGACGCTGATCACGCCATGCGGCCCGGGGATTTTCATGCACAGGTAGTTTTGGTGGGTGGCAGCCCCCAGCCGATTGATCGTAGTCCCCCCATAATCACATTGTAGGAGGAGGGGAGGTCCACTACGTCGAAGTGGACTAGCTCGGTCCGGTAGTTCTCCGGGGTGCCGAAGGTGATCGGGAGATCTACCTTGCCCACGGGGTGGATCGCCTTCCCCGGGACAAACCCTTGCAGAGGCCCTGCCGCTGGTTGCAGGAGCTTCTCATCCACCTGCATTTCCTTAAAGGTTTTGAGGAACAGGACGTCGGCGGAGCTTCCGCCGTCCACGAGGATGCGGGCCAAGTGGCAGTTGTAGATTGTCGCGGAGACAATGAGCGCGTCGTCGTGGGAGAAGCGAACCCCTCGCGCGTCTTCCACCGTAAAGGTGAGGGGGACGTCCGACCACTTGGGCGGCACGGACGCCTGTAGCACCCCCACTACCTTAACTTCTCGCGCGTACTCCTTGCGCTGGCGCTTGGAGTCCCGCCCGGAGGCGGACCCCCCTACGATGACGTTGATGCGGCGCTGAGAAGTTTGAAAGGGGAGAGCGTCTGAAGGCTCCCCCTCCTGCCCCTGCTGCCCCCCCGTGGGAGCGGGAAGGGCCGGAACAGCTGGCCGAGGGGGCAAGGAGGCCGGAGTCCCCCCCCCCCTGCCCGCGCTGGTCGAGGAATGCCGCGAAGTGTTACAGCAGCTGGTGGCAATCTCGGGTGGCGTGGGTACTGGACCCGTGGAAGCTGCACCACGGTCCTTCCCGGCTTCTCCCCGCGGGGCCTTCGCGGCCGCGCGAAGACTGTCCTCCCCCATGGCCTCTCGGCTTGGGAAAGGGGCGGTTGCCCTTCGGGGGGTCGCGCGAGCCGCCTCCGCCCTCGAGGACAAAAGTGTCCCGAGGCCGTGGTTCGCTACGGCCCCCCTGCCTGGGGCACCTGGGGGGATCCCGGGCCCCCCGCTCGGCGGGGGCAGGAGCCCCCTGGGTCTTCTTCCAGATGTCGTCTTCCTCCGCCCGAGCGTACTTTTCGAGCACGTTGAAGAGCTCGTCGGCGGAAGAGGGGCAGCTCCGGGAGAGCCTTCGGTGGAGCTCCCCCGGGAGGATGCCGCTTTTGCAGGCTTCGATGACCGTAGAGTCGGGGACGTGGGCCACTTTGCTCTTCACCTGGGCAAAGCGCTTGAAGAAGCTTCTGATGGTCTCCCCAGTTCTCTGCCGGACAGTATACAACTGCGAGGAGTCCAGGGGACGCACGTAGTTCCCCTGGAAGTTGGCACAGAACTCCCGCTTGAGCTGCGAGAAAGACTTGATGGAGCCCGCCTTCAGATTATAAAACCAGGAGCGGGCAATGCCGGTGAGGTAGAGGGGGAAGACGTTGCATTGGACACTCTCGTCCCCCCCCCCGCTGCAGAGATGGCAGTGGAGTAGATCTGCATGAACTCGTAAGGGTCCGCCTCGCCATTATAATGCTCGATGTGCGGGGGACGATAGGGCCGCGGCCATCGGATGCTGCGGAGTCTTTGACACAGGGGCTGGTTCGCCCCCTGCACTTCCCGGGGGGGGCCCCAGTCACTGTCTTCTTTAACGGGGGACGCCCCCTCGTTATCCGAGTCAGGTAGCGGCCCAAGAGGGCCACCGGAGTGGTGGTGACGACGCTTCTCTTCCGGACCGGGACTGATTTCCCGGACGTCCGGGCTTCTCTCCGGGGAGGATGGTTCTTCGGCTGGTCTCTTCCCCCGACCGGTGCGAGAGCGAGGCTCCCTGCGACAACGACCGGGGGGGAGCTCTTCCCCGCGGCTGGGAGAATGCATTCGCTCGACCTCCCCCCGGGAGAAGCGGATTTGCTTCGCTAGGGGAGGGAGCTCCGGCACTGTGGCAGCCGGCCCGGGAGCTACCGGGACCTGCTGGGGGGAGCCCCCTGCGACGGCCCCCGGGACCGGAAAGGGGGGAGACCATGCACCATCCGGAACCGGGGAGGGGGCGCCCGGGGCAGCGTTTGGATCCGAAGAGGGGGCCCCTGTGGCAACGACCGGGGTCGGAAAGGGGGGAGCCCCTGCGACATCCGGAACCGGTGGGGGGTGAGCCCCCTCGGCGACGTCCGGGGTTAGAGAGCCAATGCGGGGGGAAGTTCGCTGAGGCACGGGAGCTGCTCTGTCGACCGGCCCCGGTGCGGTAAACGCAACGCGAGGGGCGGGACTGGCTCCCGGCGTAGGAATAACCCCCGACATGAAATGACCCCCCAGCCCCGGAAGAGGGCCGGGGACGGGGTACCCCCCTGGTGCCACGAAGGGCCCGGGCATGAAAAAGCCTCCCGGCACCGGGACAGGCCCGGGTGCCGAGAAGTGTCCGGAAGTATATCCCGCGGGGGGAGGGAACCCCCCAGCGGGATCATACGGGGTAGACGGCCCCCCCGACGCCGGAGGGGCCGCTGGGTATCCCATGAACGGGGGCATGATCCCCGGATACGGGTGCGGCGAAAATGTGGGGGCCGAAGGCCGCGCCAACACACTAAGGAGCTCGTCCATAGAGCGCTGGGCGCGGAGCTGGCCCTCTACGAGAGCCTCCAGCAGGGCATCCCGGGGAGCCGGGGGAGCCGTCGGGGGGAAACTCGTCCCGGCCGAGGTCCCCGCGGCCGCCGGGAGCGACCCGGAGGTGGAGGCGCCTAGATTGAGAGGAAAGGTGGGAGGCAGTACCTGGGAATGGTCGCCTCCGGACGGAGGCGCCGGAACAGCAGCGTCCCGGACGGGTGGCGCCAGGTCACCGGGACATGCCCGGGGGGCACAGTCCCAGGGGCCAAATGGCGGCGCCCGGGACATGCCCGGGGGGCACGGTCCCGGGAGCCTAAAAGGCGGCGCCCGGGGCAGGCACCGGAGGCCACTGTCCCCGGGCACATGGCGGCGCCCGGGACATGCCCGGGGGGCAGGGTCCCGGGGGCCAAATGGCGGCGCCTGGGGCGGGCACCGGGGGCCACCGTCCCCGGGCACATGGCGGCGCCCGGGACATGCCTGGGGGGCACGGTCCCGGGGGCCAAATGGCGGCGCCCGGGACATGCCCGGGGGGCACGGTCCCGGGGGCCAAATGGCGGCGCCCGGGACATGCCCCGGAGGCACGGTCCCGGGAGCCTAAAAGGCGGCGCCCGGGGCAGGCACCGGAGGCCACTGTCCCCGGGCAATCATGAACTTACCTGGACTTGACCGCGTGGAGATTTCCCCCAACATACTTGGAGCTTTAATTGAAGAATTAATTTATATTCTGATCATGGTGTGAAAATTGTGATTACTGTGGTTATGCACCCAATCACATGCTTGTTCATTGTCAAATCATTTTTCAAAAATTCTTTGGGAAAAACATATTTGATGCTTTGAGAATCATTTCTGCAAATTTTGATTTCAACTGGATTTGATTTGAGCAATAATTGACTCTTTTCACAAATCAATATGAAAACTACAAAGTTCAGATTCCTCCTGATTTTTGGCTGATTTGTCATTTTCATATTTTTATCTTGATTGGCTATTTGAAGAAAGTTTTTATATGATTCTTTCTCTTCCATGATTGGTCTTTATCTTGATTGGCTATTTGAAGAAAGTGTCTTTACAAGTGCAAAATGATTTACTCAAACCCATCTGTAACTGTTCTCAGGAAAAACCCTTAGTACTACTGACATGAAATAATAATCCAACACTACTTCGGCCTGGATCTCACAAAGTCTATTCTAACGGGTGGATCGTATGAATTGTTAGTGCATCGCATGCTATCATAATATCCAGCGAAGTAGGAGAAGAAAATTTGTGTTGTACTAACGATTCGAATTGTCAAACCGAGAGGAAAATGGATCTCTTCTATCGGTTTATACTAAAGAACCGTTTGTAGATAGGTTACTTATTCTTACGGTTTCTTAATGTTAACCGATAGGAAAAGTAACATTGTACTAACGGTTGGTTGTGTTCAACCGTTAGTACAAGATAACTCTAATTGTTAAACCCGCAGGAGTTTTCCGACCAGTCGAACCAAACACATCTCCAATTAACTCTCTACTCGTGCGCGGAAAACCCTAGCCTTGCCAATGTCCCCTTTTTCGCTCCCTGACCACCATCGCCGCTAGCATTTTGGTTCTCCATCGCCGCCGACCACTGCATCGTGCCGTCGTAGGCCACTCCACGAACTGTAAGTGTTTTTGACGAACTTGCGCTGTAGAGTTTTTCCAACTCGCGTCGTAGAGGGAAAAAATTGTCCTTCATATTCAGTTTCTTAAATTGAAATTGGACTCGATTAGAATAGGCCAGTCTTTAGGAAAGAATAATTGAAATGAAATCAATTTAAGGCCATGTCATGCTAGGAGCAAGAGAACACTATTTGGCATAAATTTTATTTACTTTCATTTTTGAAGTTCTTACAAAATATTATTTGGATCAAACGATTTGGAGCCAAGATTGGAACTAGATTGCCTTTTACAATGAAGCCAAGATTGGAGCCAACAATAAGATATGAAAAAGACAAATGTTGACCAGATTGAAAGTTTTAGATTTCAGTTTTGAGTAAATTATTTTACCCTTCTAAAGGAACCTGAAAATCCACGCAAATTGCTTCCAATGATTTCCTACTAATTTACTTACTAATTTAACTCATTCTTGTATGTTACGCTTAACATATACATGAAACGGTTTGCTTTTATGTACAATGTAGGGGCCACTGGGTCCTCGTCATCATTTGCCCATGGAGGAATGAGGTGTACTACCTCGATTCGATGAGCGACAGGGTAGCGCATGTTTTCACCCTCAGTGGCACATAGACGCGTAAGTAACACAGTGATTTAAATTTTGATCTGACTAGCTAATTAATGATAACATATTAACCGGCAATGCTAAATTAAATACAAGGCTTTCAAAAATTATGTTACCGCTGGAGGGAGGTATGACGCGTCGAAGGGCACAACAATTTCTTGGAAAGAATATGAGGTAATTAATATGGATGGAACTACTCATGATGAGTCTTTTAATTTATGCTTAATTAGTTCTTTCGAGTTAACGTGGGTTCATGTCTTTGCATATGCAATTATCCTAGTGCCATCAGCAGCTACAATCGTGGGAATGTGGGTTCTATGTCATGAGGTTTATGTATGACCTGATCAGGATAGACTTTGCCCAATTCCCTAAGGTAAGCATTTTTCCTGACTCAAAGTCGAACATTGGATGTGACGTACGTTCCTAACTTCATACACGCATGCAGAGCGCCATGTTGAAAGACCAATACGAGCTACCTCAGGTAAAGGAGCTGCAACAAATTTGAACTCAATATATGATGGATGATGTGGCTATCAACGATCGATCGTAAATGACTTGTGTAATATACATTGAATGTGTTAATTGGTGTATGTGTGTATTTGTATTGGTGTATTTGTGAATAAATTCAATATGTGAATCATTAGATTCAATCTGTTCAATGCATGTGTGTATCTCTGTATTGGTGTATTTGTGAATAAATTCAATATGCGAATAATTAGATTCAATCTGTCCAATGTGTGTATCTCTGTATTGCTGTATCTGTGAATGCACCTTTTTCATTTGTATCTTTAGCTGCTTGTAACATATTCTAACAGTTACTAAATCAGAACCGTTAGAAGAAGTTGTGCTAGTACTAACGGTTCCAGGTTAACCGTTAGAATAAGGCCCCTCCATTTAAAGAAATATTCTATTACTAACAGTTGCGAGTAGTGAACCGTTAGACGAAATTTTGTAATACTATTGGTTAATAACCTACAACCGATAGAAGAAAGTTTATAATACCAACGGTTACAAGTATTGAATGTAACATCCCTGTTTTTCCCCAAATCTTGCTCAATCTAAGTCTGTTGTCTCAGGATTACAATCCAGGGTATGTAAATACCTTAACCTAAAAAGTTGGCAGCTAAACTCCTTCATTCAGCCCTTTTTCACAAATCAGCCCAAAAGTATCGCAGATTAGTCCTTTTTAGCTTTTCTAGAAACCCAAAAAAGCTAAAAGCCACAGATTAACTCCAAATCTTGATCTGATTCAGAGAATGTCTCCCATTCTTTATTCTGAGCAAATTTCCCTTCTGTGAAAATTTCAATATATTATCCTAAGTCCCTGTTTTCAGCCTCACCAAATTTCAAACTCTAATTACCTTGTTTTACCTTGTTTTCGTTTCGGCTCAAAACTTATTTAAAACCCTAAATTCTGCTATTTGTCATTGCTAAACTATTTGTTAAGTTTAGTATGCCACCCTGGTGAAATTCTTTTCAGCTCAACCTTTCCAAATCTCCAGATTTACAGATTAGTCCTAAAACCAAGTTTCTGATATTGAAAATCAGCCCAAATCTCTTTTTCTTGTCCTTTTCGACCAGAGCCCCGGTTGCCACTTCGACCAGCATCTTCGCCGTGTCCCCTCGCCGCCAGCCGTGTTGTGACGTCACCTGTGTTCGTGGTCGCCCATGCCTGCAAGTGTGCCTGTGTCCACACCAAATCCTTCGTCGTGGCAGTGTTTCGACCAGCAGCAACAACTTCAGTGCGTGCCCGAGGGAAGATTTGTTTTGCATGCGCATACGTGTCGTTGCCGGAGCAGCCTCATCGCCTCCGTCTCTACAATGCCCTGGACCAAGTTCCTAAGCCCCAACCGTTGCTGGCAAAGCTGGCTAGCCGCTTGCTCGCCGTCACTTCACCGTTCGCCGCTGTTTCTTCTGCGCTCAGCCGATGTCATCCCCGGCGCAAGTTTTGTTATTGTTTTCCCTCACAATCTCCATTCCCTCGCCAATTTAAACCCTCCAGCAACTTGTTCCTTCACTGTGTTTTGACTTAGCCTTTTTCACCCATCATCTTATGTTTCTTCTTCGTCCCCGGCGAGCCACTGTTGAGGCAAACGTCGCCAGAGAAGCTCTCAGCCCCAAACTCAAATTTAATCACACCAGTAAGTTCCCTGTGCCTATCTCTCTGTTCCTTAGCAGCCAATTGACCGCCGGTGAATCCCATCACTGGTGATCGCCGTGAAAAGCCTAATGCCCTGTTCTTGAAATTAAACTCCCTCCAGCCAGTTTCAATACTCCTTTTAGTTGAATAAATCAACCCTCTGGAGATTCTAAGCAAGCCTGTGAACCCAATTTTCAAATTGAAGCTGTGTTGTTAGTTCCCCGGTTTCTTTGCGCGCCGCCATGGATGGTTCACGTTGCCAGCACACCTCACTGTTACTCCAACCAATTTGAGTCGACCTACACCATCATTGTGTCTTGTAAATGGTGTAGCCAAGCCCAATTGTCCAGCATTGTCGTGTATTGACAGCGCCCCTTTTCACTGTCATTCCCAAGTCCGGCGTCAATGCCGTCGAGGCCCCAATCACTTCTGCAGCTAAATTCTTCACTCCAGCTCGATCAGTGAAGTCCCAGGATCAAAACCCCTCAATCAATTTCAGGATTCATCAGCCCCAGTTCTCTGTCACCGTAACTCATCTTCGTTTCTGGCAGACGACGTTTTGAACCTTGTCGTTCACCGTCGTCAAGCCACCTCTGCCCAATTCACTGCACCAGTAGGTTCACCTTGATCTTGCCTGCACGTTTGGCAAAGTTGATGAAGCAGCGCATGCGTGAATTGTCCAGGCGCGTGTGCTCTAGCTCGCTGCAGTGCACTGGGATGCAAGGGACTTTGCTACAATTTTCCTGTGCTAGGGACTTTGCTGCAATTTTCTTTTACTCCTGGACTTTTCTGTCAAAACCACTTTTTCATTTAGATGCCTTATTGTGTTTGGCACCTAATGCACCCTTTTGTTCTCTTTTTAATCTTTTGGAGACTTCAGATTAGCTCTATGCCATTCTCAGACATTGTCTGGCTACGGACCGAATGTCAGCCTGTAGGCATTCTTCGCGTCCGAGCCAAATCTTGTGAGCCAAACCTAAGTATCTTCTCTCCCGCTGTTCTACCATCGACCAGATCATTTTGTTGCATGCATATCTATGCTTTATGTATACTTTTCAATAGCAAGTATTTTCTGTATGCTTATGTATTGCGATGTGTCGTGTTTGCGTGCGAGAGCAGAGCCAGAAGCAAAAGGACCAGAAGGAATCTTTGAAGACCCAGCAGAGCAATTAGACCCCACATTGCAAGGCAAGTCTCATTCCCTTGACCATGTCTCTCCTAATATTTTAAAGTGAACTAGATTTAATCCTATTTTGAATATATGCATGCTTTATCTTCAAATCAAGTGTTATGTTGAAAGAATGTGAATAGATATGACCTAATCTCTTGTAAAAGCTCCTTTATGTATTTGTGTATCACCTGCACCCTTGTCACCCTAGGACATTATGCTTACATTATGCTTACACATAAATATATGTGTTGAGTGTTAAATGGTCAATCATATGATAAACATGTTTGAAAACACTTTTTGTAAAAGAAAATGTGAATTAGAATTGATAGTGAGGATGGTTGGCTATTGTGTGCACATCAGGAATGTGAATGTCTCCTCACTATTGATTCATAAGAACAAGAACCTTGTGTTGTGCCTCTATGCGGCATGAAAATCGTACCAACCACTTACCTGGTATGGCACAGGCACAACTTAGTAGCTT
Organism: Pharus latifolius; assembly: GCA_019359835.1. Lineage (NCBI taxonomy): Eukaryota > Viridiplantae > Streptophyta > Magnoliopsida > Poales > Poaceae > Pharus > Pharus latifolius. Next base: position 23,809,929 of record CM033326.1, read on the forward strand.
TCTTGGTATTAATCGTTCCTTGCATGGTATGTCAATCCGGTTTCTCGCATGGAAACTGGTGGGCCACAGATGGCCGTGAGTGGTGTGAGATCAGAAAAATAATGAGAGGATAAGGAGTAAAGAAGGAAGTCGCCCAAAGCCTGGATTGAGTCATGCGCGACTGCAACCATAGGTCATATGTCTTGCCAGGACATAGGCCCAGGCTAGGAAGAAAGGCAGTGGGGAGGACCCACAACGGTATCTTAGACTTAACTGTCTATTTACCGGGCAGGGATACTGTTAATACTAGACTGCAAAATCGTTGTGTGATCTCGACCATGTCACATGCGTATAAGTCACATGGAGAGGTACCGACTTGAAAGTCGAGTGAAGAAGTGGATTTAAAAAGAGGTACACCTTTACGAAGATTCTAAAAAGTATTAGATACTCTGTACTACCAGGTCATGTAGTCTGCTCGCCGTGGATTCTATCCATGTGGTTTCAGCACAAGTAATATTTGGAAAATTTCCTTAATTCGGATTAATAAAAGTGGTGACTCAAGAAAGACCACCACACGTAACGTTTTCTTAAAACCTATCTTAAGATTTTCAAAGCCTGCTTTTGGAAATAAAATCTTTCCTTCAGAACTTTAGAATGAAAATCTCTTCTACTCTTACTTATGAAACTAAGACCTCTTTCCTTGAGAACTCCTCATCTATGTACTTGCATTTGCTTAACGGGACTTGCTGAGCATCGTGTGAAAACATGCTCACCCTTGTCTTTTCAAACAAATTCAGAAGAGGGATTCATCGATCCCAATTCCTTTGGTTTCGAGTACCAGGAAGAAGGAAGCACTCCTGATGATTAGGTCTTCTAGAAGGGTCATGCACCGAGTTGAGTCAGATGTGGTGGAAGCCCCTCCTGCGCCGCTGTCGACTGAAGTGAAGATCCTTGTTGTTGCTTTTTGTGTTGTTCTTTGTGTTCGGTACTTTGATATCGACTCTTCTTTTGAGAAACTCACTATTTTTGTAGCAACCCTAATTAGCGTCATTCTTCGCGTTATGGTATTGTAATATTGGTCTTTGTGACCTTGTACCTGTTTAATTTACCTCTACTGCAGTTTAATGTATTTCTTGTTGTTTTGAGATTATGTTGTACCTTTCTGAGTGCAACCCACTTGGGCGGTTGCCACCGAATTCCTCAAATGAGGGTCCCACACTAAACTGATAAAATAAGGTTTAAAGTACTACCGGTTTCGAGTAGCGAACCGTTAGAAGAAATTTAACAATACTAATGGTTGTGAGTACTGAACCGATAGAAGAAAGTTTATAATACTAATGGTTTCGAGTAGCAAACCGTTAGAAGAAATTTACCACTACTAACGTTTGCGAGTAGTGAACCGTGGGAATATAGGTATTGTACTAACGGTTCTCTAATATAGAACCGTTAGAATAGAGTTATTGTACTAATGATTTGTAACGGTTAGAGTTGTGCTAGGTTTCTTCTATCGTGCCGATCACTAGCGGTTAGAGAACCATTTGGATAGACGATTTTGAACCGATAGTGCAAAGCAATTCTGTAGTAGTGTCATCACTTTCAACAACTCGTTTGGAGCTTTGGTTCACAATTGAAAATGAGAACAGAGGAGAAGATTTGAAGTTGGAAGATGAAAAGAAGTTCTAAAGACTTGGCGAGTGGAAACTTGTGAGTCTTAGAAACCAAAGAGCTTAGCTATTTATAAGGGCCAGAGGCGACGGTTCATATTCCACAGATGCCTCGAAGTCTTAAAATGCACTCACATTTCGCCTTGATTATGTGGGCAAATACTTCGTGATTGCCTGTCAAGATAAACCCAAAGTTCTTCTTGGGAAACTAACCATCATACGGTGTACAGTACAACAAAAGAAGGCGAAGCATTGGGTACTTTATCCAAGAGTTTTTTAAATTCGAAGTAATAATCTTTTTACCACTTCAAATTTGGGGGCTAGTTGACGAGGATTATTACTCGAGCTAGTCATTTATTTCTTTACATCATGTCTAAGATATTTCAGATATGGTGCGAGGTCTGACCGCGGAAACTATTTTCCCATTACCAGAAGGTTGCGGACTCAAGACCTGATTATGGTCACAGGCTATGCGCGATCAGGATACCACTAGAGCTTAAGTAATGACTGATTCTTCCAATCACGATTCAAGCATAAGATAATTTCTTCTCCTACGTTTGAAGACAACTGTCAAGAGGTTAAGATGCGCGGTTATCCATAACTATACATATTAGCCGGCGAGGAGATAAAGATTAAAGTGCGGTTATGCAACTGCATATTAGCAACCATCTAAACCCCTGGAACTGCTCTACATTGGCATCCTTTCGATTAGTATAAAAGGGTGACAGATGTACAGGAGCAGGGACATCAAAGACTTGAACAATTCAAGCCTTAGACAATAGGCAGAAGCATTGGGAGAGATTGATTAGACTCTGTAGTAATCTCTCTTTCTCGGTAAATATTCTCATACATAGTGAAACCACCACAGGATGTAGGGTTGTTACTCAATTTATTGAGGGCCTGAACCTGTATAATTCTTTGTGTCTCCATTTCATACTTGTCTTAACTTACCTGATAAACACTCTGAAAGGTCTTCACTTCCTACTCACAAATCTGCGTAAGATCGACTAAGGACCCCGAGTCCCAATCGTCAACAAAGGATTATCTGCATCTCCCCCTCTACAATTCTATCAATGGATGGTATCATCAGTGATTCTACTGCTTAGCTCCCAGCGAGAGCCATCTCTGGTTCAAAAATCATCGACCAGAGAAAAGTGGAGACAAAGATTCTACTCCTTCACTGGATGACGAGCAGAAGAGTCAAGCCTAGGTAATCCAATACCTGGCAAATGAGGGCTTGACCGCCCACAACGTGATCCAGGACTTTGTGAACAACCGGATCAGCCCTTTGAAGAAGAGGGAACACCTTGCCTGGCTGGTCAGGGTTATGGAAGACGGCACTACTGGGGACTATAACCTAGGTAATTGCCCTGTTTTGCAAATCGGTACATTCTTCAATCTGTCCTTCATTTATTGGAACTAAATTCTATTAACTTAATCTTGAATGTTCTTGCAATTCGATAGGTTTGCCTGTTTCTAAGATGATTAGGAGGACAAATTATCTCCTGAAAGCCTATAACATGACCGCCAAAGGTAATGCCGAGGCGCCAAGGCCAAAGAGCATGGTCGGCAACTCAAGCAACTTTGCTCACGCGTGTCAAAAGGTACATCTCTTTCAAATGATCTGCTTACATCTGATTCTGAACAAAAGTTACCAAAGCAATTCATTTTGGTTTGTATCAGATGTTTGAGCACCCAGCGGCCCAGAAAAGGCGTATCGGCGAAAATGTGGGATCCTCAAGAGGTTCCACAACAAAAAAGCTAAAGAAGACACCTCCTGCTGTCAAAGGTTTGGCTAGGAGTGGAGCCTTGCGGATCACTCCACTCGTAGCAATGACAGCAACCACAGCAGCTATGGCAGCCATGGCCTTGACTATGCTTACTAGTGTCCCCACGGCCACAACGGCTGTCGCGGTCATAGGGTTTCCTGCAACGGTGGGGATGGTTCAACTGGTCCCTGCTGTGGTCAATACCCTAACTATCCCTTTGGTTGCAACCACACGGGTTGTTGCGGTAAGGGTTCTCACCTCTCAACTTTTATCAAATATGACTAGGAATTACCTCATGATTGTACAAGGAGAGGGGAGCGGCGTGGAGGAGAAACAGGGATCTTCTTTGTTCGCTGTGAGGAGGAGGTCATCAGCGGCTCCTGATGAATCTTCTCCCATGGCACTTTCTTCTCTCTTTTCTTTAAGAGGAGAAGCTTCAAGTTCCTGAAACCTCTTAGGACTCAGCATCAGGTAAGCATATGTCTTAACGAAGTCTCATTACTCAATTAGAAATAATTTCCAATCTTAGAATTGGATATGCAGGGCTCTTCTAACCATTGCAACGCCTACTCCAATGGTCGCAGACGAACCGTATGTTGCCACGGCCGAAGAGGTGGTGGAGACTATTATGGTGGAGGTCCCTGCCATAAGTGAGGCAGTAGCAGAACCAGCGGCCGCTGAAGAGGCCACCGCTACCACTTCGGCTGAAGTCGCGCCTCCGTAGGATGTTGAAGAGGACCCTACAACCATCATAGGTGAAGTGGTTCAAGAAATTCAGTCAACTAAACCTGCCAATGATGTGGAAATGGAGGTCGCGGCTGTGACCATGACCATGGGGACGAACAAACAAGCAGGCACATCTGCTCCCCCTCTGGTCGAGAAAGTTGTTCCTCCCTCCTATTTGGAAGAACAAGGAGAGGAGAGGACACAAGAGATGGCGGTCCAGTCCTGACGAGGATTTTTACCAAGTCCTTCGTTTATACCTCTTTGTGATCACAGGAGACCACGAGGGGAGATTCGAGTCCTTTATATATGCCTTTCCGTGATTGCGGGAGACCGTGGAAAGAGATTTAAATTTATGCCTTCCAGAGGTCGCAAGAGACCATGGGAAGAGAACCAACCTGTTTGTGCCTTTCCATGGTCGCAGAAGATCATGGAGAGAGATCAAGGAATAAGTCGAAGATATCCTGGACATAACCCAATCTATTTAACTAAATAGATACACAAGCCCCTCATGGGTAATTTTTGCTTATGGTGGCTACAAACTTCCATAGTCGCAATCACACACAATTATACTACTCGCAACCACTATGACTGTGGAGATGCCTGCCCGTAGTTTATATGGTCATGAAGATATCAAAATTCTCAATCTATAGTCACAGTCTATACGCGACCTCGGAACAAAAGAAGGCCTAACACTGGAAGTACCTCTAAGTCAAAGGAGGTTTGGTCGAGAGTTGCTGATAAGTCTTAGTCTGGTACAATTTTACCCTAGGTTTAGTTTTAAAAACCTGCAAAAATCATGTTTAAAACTCCTTTGATATGACATTTTATGTGTAAAGTTTCATTATTTTTACAAAAGTCTTTCACAATTGTATTCTCTGTGTTTCAGGGATCAGGCCTACCAAATTTGAGACAATTTGGACTTCATTTTACCCAAATTCGGCCAATATTCAAATTTGGACAGAGGAAAAGAATTGTAGTCAAATGCCAAGGCGAAAATGGGCTGGTCGAAAGCGAAAAATGAATTGTACTCGAGTTCTAATACACGCTCATGGTCGAATACTACTTGGATTCAAACACAAAGTGAGCTGCGATTGAAAAGGTACCCGATTCGAACACGACCAAGTTTACTAGCCGTTTGATCGAATTCTTGAATGGTTTAGATGGTGCTACGTGTCCTGGTCAAGTTTGAATTGGATTCGGAGGTGCAAAGTTGGTCGAATGTGGTCGGTTTTTATCGGATTTGATCAGGACTGGTCATTTGTGGTCAGTTTTGTCGAGTTTGTACGGAACTGGTCTGTTTGGCCAAGTTGGACTAGAACTGGTCGAATCTGGTCAATTTTGACTTAGATTCGTCCGTTCTTGCACCATTTGAAGTTAGTCTTCGTTGCCTGCACGTCAATGAGTTATTTTATGGAACGTTTATTCATGTACTATAAATAGAGAAACTTTTGGCTCAATTAGACATGCTTTTTCTTAGGTTCAGAAGCCGTTAAGGCTTAGTTTTTAGAGTAGCTTTAGCTAATTTTCTTAGAAGAGCCCCTTCTTTATTTTTATTGCTTTTGTAAGCCGGCAAGGACAGCAACTTCAATTCTAAAGCAATCAAGTAAGTTTTTGTTTATTTTTTATTGTTATTTATGCATTCTAATGGTTTTTTGTGAGTAGTTCCATTCTAGGGTTAGGGATGACCTAATCTGGAAGGTATGATTCTTTTTCAGTCTTGATCTCAAGTTTTGGAGTTATTTCCTGATGTTTTCTTCCAATAAATCCTAAATTCTTGTTTAAGGCAACAGACATACTAGTGAGTCTTAGCAAGAATTTAGGGGAGTTCTTAAATCCTTAGCACTTTGACGTGAGATCCAGAATAGGAGAGAGGCTCTCTCCAAATGTGACAATGGAAGCGATCCTTTGACTATTGACCCAGCGTGTGAGACCCCCATTTGAGGGTCACCTTGGCAACCGCCCAGGTAGATTGCGCACAGGAAGGTACATCACAAGCTCACAACAACAGGATTCACTTTAAATAATAAAGCTGGTAGATAAAGCAAGTACAAGGTCGCGAGGACCACTATTACAATATCATAATGCCAAGGGTGGCACTAATTAAAGTTGATACAAAAGTAGAGAGTTTTTCAAAATCAAGAATCGGTATTGGAGTACCGAACACAGAAAAACAACCACAAGAAGCAACCATGAGGGTCTTCATTTTCTTCTGCAGCGGCTCTGGAAGGGCTTCCTCCACATCGGACTCAACTTGGCTCATGACCCTCCTAGAAGCTCAAATCGTCTGGAAAGACTCTTTCCGCTTCTTGGTGCTCAAGGCCAGGGGAATCGGAATTCTCAAAGTCTTCTTCTGAATTTGTTTGCAAAGGCAAGGGTGAGCATGTTTTTACACAATGCTCAACAAGTCTCATTACAAAAATGTAGGTATATAGATGAGGAGTGATCAAGAAAAGGGTTTAAGACTTATAATTATAAATAGTATAGATTTCAATTCTTCGATCTCTCAAAAGAGGGTTTTGTTTTCAACAACGGGGTTTTGTAAATCTTAAGTTATACTTTAGAAATCGTTATGTGTGATGGTCTCCCATGAGTCATCACTTTTATCAACCGTATTATGAAAACATTCCAAATCATTACTTGTGCTATAACCCATGGATAACATCCACTACGAGAAGACTCCTGAACCTGGGAGTACAGAGTATCTGATACTTCTTTTACACTTTGCAAAGGTGTACCTCTTTTTAAATCCACCAGTTCACTCGGCTTTCAAGTCGGGCCAACTCCACGTGACTTATACACATGTGACAAGGCCGAGATCACACAACGCTTTACAATCTAGTATTAACAGTATCCCTGCCCGGTAAATAGACAATTAAGTCTCAAGTACCGTTGTGGGTCTTCCCCACTGCCTTACTTCCTAGCCTCTCTGGTCTATGTTCCCTCAGGACACATAGCCTTGGTCTATGTCCACGCGAGACATACAACCATTTAAGATTACAACCGCTCACGGCTTAATCAGGTCTAGGGCGCCTTCCTTCTTTTACGCCTTTTTCTCTTATCATTTTTCTGACTCACATCACTCATGGCCGAACCTTGGCCTTCCAGTTTCCACGCGAGAAACCAGATCGTCAAACCATGCAGGGAACTGCTAATACCAAAAAGCTACTGAGTTGTGCCTGTCCCATACCAGGCAAGTGGTTGGTACGTTTACAATTCGTATAGAGACACAGCACAAGGTTCTCGTCCTTATGAATCAATAGTGAGGAACATTCACATTCCCTGGTGCGCACCGCACCCTCTCCATACAATCCAATCCTCACTACTGATCCCTTTTATCATTTTTCTTGTCAAAACGGTTTTTATTATAACTTCTCATGCATTTGACCATTTCAAGTTTAATGTGGATGTTCAATATATGAGTCCTAGGGTGACAAGAGCATATATACACGAAGGTTCAATAACAAAAAGGGTTTCATGATCCATTAGGTAATATCTACTCATGTCATTCAAACATAACTTGTATTTCAATTAAGCATGCATAGTAAGAAACAGTGAATATACTTCATATGAAAATATTGGGTGAGACATGATCAAAGGAATGAGGCTTGCCTTGCAATGCTGGGTCTAAATACACAGACGGATCTTCAAAGACTTCTTCCGCTCCTTCAGCTTCTGGCTCTACGGCAATCAAATAACACACAAACACATACCATAAGCATACAGAAAGTAGTTTCCATAGAAATTATTAAGTAAATAAGTCATGCATGCAGGGGAAAAGGTTAGGGCAAGGTCACAAGGGTTCTGGTCGAAGAAACGGCTAAAAAGGATTGAACGTCGAAGGGTCGACATTCAGTTCACGGCTTTGGCATAGCTTCAAACTGGTATTAGGATGGTTTTCTGGAGAAGTGACAGAAGGGAAAGATGTAGAACACAACTCCAGGAATCTAGGGGACAAAGTGACATTTCCATTGCTCAACCAGAAGGGGTCAAACAAGGCTAATGCCAGTGGCTGACATGCACTGACATAGTGCAGACATTGCCAAAATCTAGGGCTTGACATAACTTTTGATACAGGGTTCCAATTGATGCACAACTTTGTCTGGGAGGTAGGCATTGATAACAGGAACAAAATACTTAACAGGATCAAGGGCTGAAAGTGGCTGGAAAGTGATGAAATTCAGTGATGAACTGTGGTGACTTGGACATGAACTGGGCTTCTGGACAGTGATCTTGGCATTGGAATAACTTTTGATTCAGGTCGATTCAGGGATCGAGCTAGTGGACAATAATGCTCAGGAGGCTAAGGCACATCTAAATGACAAGGTGATTTGGGCTGAAACGGCCGGGAACACTTTTCCGGTCATCGGCGCCGGAGAAGAAGCACTGCCAGCTGTGGGTTCCTGCTACAGGCCGAAAGAACTCTAATCCAAGCTTGGAGAGCATCTAGGAGGTATAAGGAAGCTGTTGGCACGGTTAGTTTGGTCAGATAATCACCGGAGAAGCCTGGCGATGATCGCCGGCGACTGGTGAAATCTGGATTTGGGGAAACCATCAATTTAAGCTCAATCTGGAAATCTAAGTACACAGGCTTGCTTGAAATAACTCACTGATCATTTCTCTTCACAGGCTCGAGGGCTAATTCGAGGTAGATTGGCCAGCATTGCCGGAACAGGGCAAACGGCCGTTTACGGCGATCACCGGCGATGGGGTTCAATCTGGTGCAATTAACTGGTATGACACAGAGAGGGAGGTAAGGGACGCTTACTGGTGGCCTTGGATTGGAGATTGGGGCTGTGGAGAGCTCTGGCGACGGTGGCCTCAAAAACAGCTCGCCGGGGAAGAAGCTGTTCGCGGCGGCGCTGGAGAGTTGGTGGTTTTCTGGTACTGGAAACTGAAGCAATGCACTGTGGAGGTATTTATAGCTGCTGAAGCCATCTGCTGGTCGACAATTCAGGGAACAGTGGTGACGAAATCGACCGCGAAGCGACTGGACACAGCGGGAACTTGTGTCGGCGATGATGGCGAGGCACTGGCGTGCAGCGGTGCAGGATTTTGGCAGTGGATGGCACTGGCGCAAGCGACGAGGGAACGGTGAAGTGAAAGCTCCATCGACGCGTGGCCGAGACGTGTCGAACGGGCGAAGCTGGGCTTGCTGGTTCGCGGGCTCGCGCGCGGGGAAGAAATTGGTTGTGCTGGCGCGGCCGAGGTGGCGTCCACGGCGGTGCCACGAGTGCGCACGGGTGTCAGCTACGTGGCTGAGGTGTTGGCACGGCAGGAGGTTCACCGGCGGTGAAGAACACGGCGAGGCAAAGTGGCGGGGCACTGGTCGAACGGGCCTGGTCGAACAGGGACCGAAAAAGAATAGCTCGGGCTGAAATGCAATTTTGAAACTTGCTCCAGGGACTGATCTGTGAGGAAAAGTTGAATTGGAAATGGGCTTGATTGTAAATCTGGAGATCTAGGGGGCTGATCTGAAATCTGATTTCAGGAATGAGTTGCATAAGATTAATGGAACTCATCTAGCCAAAGTTTGACAAGATCGGGCAAGATCTGAAGGGTTTCGACAAAAGTGGGGAAAACGACTTTAGGGTAAAACAGGGTAATTAGGGTTTCAAAAACGGCGAGGGTCGAAACTCAGGTTTAGGGCAGGATTTGGAAATTCTTTCAGAAGGGAAAAATGTTTAGAATAGTGAAAGGAAGGTGTTCACTGAATCAGATCAAAGTTTGGAGATGGTCTGAGACTTTTAGTCTTTTTGGGCTTCTGACATTCTGAAAAGGGCTGACTTGTGATACACTTGGGCTGATTTGTGAAAAGGTATGAATGACAAGAGTTTGATTGCCAACTTTTTGGGGTAAGATACTGGCATAACTGGGATCTCATTCTGATATAGGGAGGGACGAGGTAAGCCAAGATTTGGGAAAAAATCGGGGTGTTACACAGCGCCCCGAATTGGAAACTTAATTTGTCTTGAAAAATGATTGAAATTAACTTACAATCTGTCGACGATTCGGACTCGGAGTCCTCAGCCGAACTTATGCAGAATTTGTAATTGTGAGACCTTTCAAGATGACCCTTCGGGAAGGTATGCTGAACAATAGTGAACAGGAGCACAGAGAGTTTAGACAGGTTCGGGCCCTCGATGGTGGGAGTAAAACCCCTACGTCCTGTTGAGATTTCACTAAGTGTGGTAAAAGGTTTACAAATGGAGGGAAAAGTCCTCACAGGCGAGGATTTTCCTTGTAAGAGTGTACAAGGATAAGCCAAAGAAGGCTTACTAAAATGCTATATGAGGTGTGCCGTAGACTTGGCTAACTTGGATGATTTTGGGTTTCTTGATCTTCCGATCTCTCGGTTGATGTTTCGGATGATCCCCCCCTTGATTGATGCTCCATGCCATCCTTTTGTACTGTTTGAAAGGGTGCCATGTAGAGGAAACTGCATCAAACGGTTGCACGGACGGTTGGATACGGTTTTTTGGAACTGCTCTTAACCTCCACGCAGGTTAAACACGTGTTATTCACGGATAACTGTATGTGTTAACCTTCTGACGGTTGATTCTCCACGTGTAGGAATCTTCGGGATACTTAGAATATCCTGTTGTATGGGCAACCGAATAAATAGCTCTCAAGTATCTTGATCGGTAGATGTTCTGACCGCGGGATATTAGCTGACCGCGCAATATCCCGAATGTGTAGTTCGCGTACAGCCTACGAACTTCTGACCGCGCAAGGCTTACGGTCTGACCGCGTAAAGCTGCGACATGATCGCGTAAAGCTTGCGACCTCATGGTGATGCCCCTCAGAATAGCTTGAATTCGCATCACCAGATACATGTCTGGTTCGAACCTGTCTTGAACCAAAAGTTTATTAGAAGTGACCCGGGTGTCAATCCTCGTCAGCTAGCCCCCAAATTCGAAGAAAACGAAGAGACGTGTTTATTTCGAATTTTTAAAAAACCGTGCATTGGATTTTTAACCCGGCCCTTTAACTTCTCCACTTAGTGGCGCACTAAGTGAAAACGGTTGGTTTTTCAAGACGGGTTCTGACATTACGTGACGGGCAATGATAGCACCGTAGAATTGTTTTTATCTCGAGGTAAAATTGTAAATGTCTTAACAAAACCCGAGGTGTCTGGGAGGCGAACCGTCGCCCTAGTGGCTATAAATACCAGACCCCTGGACATGTAAAGATCTACAATTTCCCTCTCACGTCTAAGTCTTTTTCTTGTTATCCTGCCTCCTTCCTTTTCACATACCCCTCCCAATGGCAGATCATGAAATCATCGAGATTGAGAGCGATGAAGGGGAAATTGTCGAACAAGGGTCTCAAACGAATGAAGTCCTGTCTCCCTTAAGGAAGAAACCCAAGGTTGACGAAGGATCTTCCAGTGGAACAAAGGTGAAGAACGTAGCGAGTTTCTTTCTTCCTTCAGTTCCTTTGACCCTCCCCGTTCATGCCTCTCGGCAAGTTAGGCCTTTATCCTTAGGAAAAGATCCCTTCACATTCAACTCTCCCATCCTTTTGGGTGATCAACATCCTGGTCGGCAAGCGGTGACTATCCCTCGATCAGATGATTGCCGTATTGGGTTGGCGAAGCAATCTTCTTCTGGGAAGGTTGCTCTTCCACCATATGATGATCTTCCTCCCAAGATGGGTGTATCAACGGGTTATGCACCGGGACAGGTAACAATTCTTCTCCCTTTTTGCTGAGAATTTTAGTTAGTATGACTAACTTTTGCAAAATGCCGGAGGTAGGAGGCCCCAGCGATCAGCCTTCTGCTGCTCCATCTCTTCCTTCCGGACAGACCCTTCTGGAAGAGAAGAATGCCCTGGAGAAGAAGACCGAGGAGATGGCCTCGAAGATTCTGCGTTTAGCAGAATGTTCTGATCGATCCCGAGAAGAGGCGCACCATTTCCGTCGAGAGAGGGACTTCGCTCAGCAACAGCAAGAACTCTCTGACTTGATTAGGGACAATAGTGCGTCTGTTGTTAGGGACGATATAGATAGACTTAGGGTAGTTGCTAGTTCCCTGGGGGTTGTCAGCGTAGATCCTACTGACAACAACATGTCCCTTGGGGAACTTTGTAAACTTCTTTCGGAGCAAGTCGATGTTTTGATCGACTGCATCCCTTTTGTATGTAAAGAATGTAAGAAATAAAAGTTCTTTATTTCTCATGAAATGTTCTCCACATCTTCTGTGCGAAAATATAGCCATGAACTTTACGTTCGCGACCATTCATACACAGGAAATTTTAGTTCTGCGATCAAAATTACTTTTAAGAAAAAAGCACCGCGACCTGCCCTGATTCCGCGATCAGTTTCAAAGCCGCGGTCAGAACTAAGGTTCGACCAGAGTTGGAACTCGGTCAGGATGTCACTTCGATTAGAATCGAAGTTTTAGCCTAAAACACGATTTCGATAAAACCATAACCCAATTAGAAACACTCCAGTACGTTAAAAATTGGGTTACATGATTTTTTCGAATAAAATGTTCAAAGTATAAAAAGGAAAAACGTCCTCTGAAAAGTACTGAAAATTTTTCAGTCCTTTTACGCTTTCAGTTTCCAAAACAAAGAAGTCTTTTTGTTTCAGATCCGACGCCTGAGTACTTTATCGGGTCCATCAGAGACAGTATCCATTATGGGAAATGAATAAAGCATTCAATGGAACGTTTGAAATGAGCCGTTTACTCATTAATGCGTCGCCTTGGGTCTATAAAAATAGCAGATGTCTTCTCAAAGAAGCCACACAGCTAAAAACCCTCATTATTCCCGCCGCTCAAAACCCTCATTTTCTTCAGCCTTCATCTTCCCCAAATCGCCAGCTTCCCCTTTGATTCTACACCAAAGATGGCGTCCTGGAGCAGATCCATTCACCATTCTGAGGAGAGCCTGATGGCGTTAGAGAAGGAGGAGATCCTTTCTCCGCGGCTGCTCATTAACTGGCGACCTGCGGAGAAGGACCAAGAAACCCCAACTGTCCAAGAAGGCGAGTTGGTGGTTTTTGAGGAGTATTTGCGTTGCGGGTTCCGATTCCCTGAGAGTCGGTTCCTTAAGGATGTCCTTGAACATTACGGGTGGGAACTGATCAACCTCCACCCCAACGCGATGCTGATCCTTGCAGTATTCCAGCACCTTTGTGAAGCCTTCGTCGGAATATATCCCAGCGTAGATCTTTTCCGACGATTTTACTTTTCGGCGTGGTCGAAGAGTACCAACGCCGCCGGATGCATCTACTTCCGGCTGAGGGATAAAAAGGAGTATCCCTCCCCACCCCTACGAGATTCTGTGCATGGGTGGCACCAAAGGTGGTTTTACTGCTCTCCACCATTCGAAAGCAGTTTATGGTTTGAAAACTCGCGACCGGAGAAGTCGAGCGAGTTAGACATTCCCCCGGCGATGAACTCGGAGCTTTCGAAGCATGCCGAGGTGATTCTTCACTTGGTCAATGAAGGATTGACGGCTCGAGATATCATTCGAGACTTCGTGAAGAACCGGGTGAGTCCTCTGCGTGAAAGGGCTCATCTGGCGTGGGAGATTAGGTCCATGGGTGATAGCACCCTGGACTACAGTCAAGGTATTTATTTCTTTGGTGCTGAACTTTCTCCTTTTTGAATTGTACAAATTCTGACTTGAGTTTGGGAACAGTCCTGCCTTCATCCGAGATTGAAAGGCGGACCAACTCCCTCCTTAGGACCTACAACTCCGATGTAGAGGGCCCTAAGGGATCACCTCGCCCGCAGAGCTTGATTCACGCTGGTGATGACCTCAGACAGGAGCGCCGAAAGGTAATTTCCTTGTCCAGCTTTGGCTCTGCAGGTCTTGTGTGTGTCCAGTGCTAATCCCTTGTAATGGACTGCGAACCAGCTCCTAGGGAAGTTTGCGGATGCGACGTTCCCAAGTGAAAATGTCGGCTCTCCGAAGAAGCCGACGGCGAAGAATGTGAAGAAGGTCTCTCAGAGACCCAGGACAAAGAGTCCTGCCCCTAAGAAGACCAAGCTGAACCCTGGGGAGGGGTCTTCACGAAGCATTCCTCGTCCCACAAGAAAGACTGCGGTAAGATATCGCATTCCTGCTACTTTTTCAGGCGCGACATGGAATCACTTCTTCGTCGTACAGGGAGAGGGGAGCGAGGAGGAAGAGGATGACGTTCCTCTGATCCTTCGAAGGAGGAAGATCGCGGATTTTCCATCCAGCGATGCCCCAAGCTGCCCCGCAGAGACCACTACTACAGAAGAGGTGGTCGTGGAAGATCCTGCGACCACTGAAAATCTTGTGGTCGCGGGTGACCCTTCAATTCCTGAAGCCCCCGAGGTTTCAGGGTCAATTATTTCTGCTTCCCTGGTTGAAGGGACGACCAAGGTAAGGAATCTTTTTCAGCCGTTCCTTCTATGACTCTTTCTGCACATTTGTCAAGTTAATGTATATACAGGGAGGAGAGCTTCCCCCTGGGACCACTGGGGGTTCCAGGGAGGAAAATCCTCCTCCTCTGCGGACAGAGGAGGAGGTGGATGAACAAAGGCCAGCTATGATGGTTCCAGCAACTATGGAATCGCCAAGGCCTTCAGATGCAGCCCCACCAGTTAGCCCGGTGGCCCAGGTAAAGATCTTTTTATGTGTTTTTACCTGTTCCCTAAGAATATGCCTATAACATGACATTTCCAGGGGGGTGCTGCCTTGTTTACCATAAGGAAGGCGAGAACCGGAGACGGCTCTCCTTCCCAAGGGGAATTTTCCCAGAAGTCCCAGGAACGAATGGGATTTCAAATAAGGTAAGAGCACTTACTTGACAGTAATCTTAAATAAAAGTTGCCTGACCCATTCTTCCTGTTAGGCAAAAGAAGACAGCGCCTAACCCTTCAACCGCCACTGGGGAGGTTGAAACTAGGGCTGATGAGGGAGCCTCTAATGAAGAGCGCTCTGCTCCCGTGATTCAGGAAGTCGTCCGGACCGCGGGAGGTGAAACAAGTATAGGGACCGGGTCACAACCAGTGGCCTCTGGGGGTGGCGTCCGGCCGGCACTCCCGCCAACTATCCCTGTAGTGAGCACGTCGGAGGCTCTAGCGAGGATTCCCGCTGAACGGAATGATGCCGTTTTACAAAAGTTTATGAAGGTATAATAAGACTCTGCTTCCGTGCCTGAATTATACTTAGGACACCTTTGACCTTCTTCTTTGGCACCACAGGGATTGTCCTGGCTAACAAGCCATTCGCGTGTTGTGATGGCTAGTACAGAAGCCATTCAAAAAGAACGTGATAGCTTGCGCAGGTGAGTACCATTACCCTCTGGTTAACATGGGTACATCTTGGTTGTGACTGCCTTGATTTTGTTGCAGAGAGGTTGCATTCTTGAAGAAGGAGGTGGCCGGTTCAGTCTCAATGCTTAAGAAACAAGAAACTGAACTCAACAGACTTCGATCAGAGAATGCTGGTAAGCCGATTCCTGACTAGGAAGACTTGAATCCATAATATGCGAATAATCTTCTCTCTCTGTACAGCGCAAGCAGGTCGAATTACGCAGCTCAGTCGAGACAAGGAGATTCTTGAATCCTCGATTCGCCACACCGATCGAGCAATCAAAGAACTGAGCCTCCGGATCTTCGAAAAACTAAAGGCCGTGGCTGATCTTTTGAAGACCGATGTGGTAGAACTGAGGCAAGACAACCTCAGTATAAATGACTGGACATCGCTGCTTACTGCCCAGGCGGATTCACTGCTTGAGTATCTCCCTGGAGATACACGGCGACGCGAAGAGGCGATCAGAACCAGGGTTCGATCAGCCGCAGCAGCCGTACTCAGCCGGGTTCGACTTCACCATGGCCCAGATGCAGATCTGAATGCATTGGTGGGTCCGGTTGAGGTCGAGAGTGAAGAGCTGCTCGATGCAGTCATAGAGGAAGTCCAGCCCCTAGTAGATAGACTCCTGACTGAGCTGGGGATCGAATGATCCTTATTTTTGTAACCAAACAATTGTAATTACAATGCAATGTATGTAAAACTATATTTTTTTTTTCAAAAGAAAGTGCATATTCACATCATAAGTTTCATACTATAAGTATATTCCTCTAGCCCCCGCCTCTGTTTTATGAATACTGGAGCCTTAGTATTTTAAGCAAAGGGGAAAACATAAGTATGATGACCAGGGATATGCGCTTCAAGCCGATGGTCAAGATTAAAGTAACATTTTAACCTTATTGCAAACTGGTAGCCACCCAGATGACCGAAGACTAGCCAGATAGTCCCGTGTGCGTTGAGAAACGGCTTATTTAGGAGTGACTTATCTGGAAGTGATCATGAGATCGACCAGCGAATCCGGTTAAAAAATGCTGTAGTAACCTAACCGCCGGCGATCAGCCCCAGGTCGAATTTGTATAATTTGGGCTTAAAGAAAACACTCATTGTATGAAAACAAGACATGCTTTTTATGAAAAGATGCTAATTGAACAGGGAAAAAGTGATTGGAATACTTACACGTAAAACTTGCGAAGTTGATCGATGTTCCAAGTATTGGACAAAATCCGACCATCCTCCATGGCTAACCGCGCAGATCCTGGCCGCGGCACTGAGACGACAGTGTATGGCCCTTCCCACTTTGGGGAGAATTTATTGCGGTTAGACTGGTCTTGAATTTTTCGTAAAACCAAGTCGCCAATGGTGAGATCACGTGGTCGCACCTTTTTACTGTGATACTTGCGTAGAGCCTGCAAGTATACCGCGGACTTGATCAGGGCGCGATCACGCCGTTCTTCCAGGAGGATGAGATCTTGCGATCGCTGTTCGGATTGATTGACCTGTTCGAATTGATTCGTGCGAACAGATCCAATACTAACTTCCATGGGCAACACAGCCTCGGCCCCATAGACCAAATGGAAGGGTGTCTCACCGGTGGCTCGACTAGAGGTAGTCCGTAGTGCCCATAGAACAGTATAGAGCTCTTCTGCCCAAGCCCCCGAGCGGGTCTTGAGGTGATCAAAAACACGTTTTTTGATGCCTTGCAATACTTGCCCATTGGCCCGTTCTACGGCACCATTGCTTTGTGGATGTGCCACGGAAGCAAAGCACACCTTGGTCCCAATCTGATCGCAGTAGTCTAGGAAGAGACCGCTAGCGAACTGAGAACCGTTGTCTGTGATGAGACGGTTTGGAACACCAAATCGTGCCACAATGTTCTTGTGAAAGAACTTTTGTGCGGCTGATGCAGTAATATTTCGTACTGGTTCGGCCTCAATCCACTTTGTGAATGTGTCAATGGCTACGAACAGAAACTTGTACCCATTGACCGCTTGTGGCATAGGACCGACGATGTCCATTCCCCAGATCGCGAAGGGCCATGCGAGAGGAATAGTTTGCAATGCATAAGCAGGTTGATGAACCTGTCTTGCATGAAACTGACACTGTCGACACATCTTGACCATAAACTTGGCATCATCGAGTGCCGAAGGCCAGTAGAATCCCTGTCGAAAAACTTTTCCGACCAGTGTTCGGTATGACGCGTGTGCACCGCATACACCGTCATGTATTTCTTTCAAGAGGGATTTTCCTTCCTCCTGAGATATGCAGCGCATGAATACTCCTTGAGTACCCTTTCTGTACATAACCCCATCTATGAGTTTGTACAGACGCGCCTTTCGAATTAATCGATCGCTTTTGGTTTCGTCCTCGGGTAGGGTCCCATGTTCAAGATAGACCCTCAATGGATGAGTCCAATCTTGTTCCTGACCGAGGTTGGCAACGAAGGCTATTGCCGGATCATCCTCGACCGAAGTCATGATCGAAGGATGGTCCAAGTGTTCAATGAACACTCCTGCCGGAGCGGATGAGCGTGAGGATCCAATTTTGGATAATTGGTCTGCGAGAATATTGTCCTTTCGCGGGACGTATTAGACTTCGAAGTGACTGAAGTGTTTTTCCAATCTCCTCACTTCCCCCAGGTAATGAGCCATTGTCTCATCGGAGGTGCTGTACTCCTTGTTTACCTGGTTTACGACTAGCTGTGAGTCCCCCCTCACCACTAATCGACGGACTCCGAGGAATTTTGCTGCCCGGAGCCCTGCAAGAAGACCTTCATACTTTGCTGCATTGTTGGTGGCAACAAAGTGTAGTTGAATGACATACTTAAGCTGTTCGCCCTGAGGCGTAACTAAGACCACTCCAGCCCCCGAGTGTTGAAAACTACGGGAACCGTCAAAGTACATTGTCCAATAATCGGGGTACTCCATTTCTTTTGCCAACTGCACGGGTGGCTCAGGGTTGGTCCATTCGACCACAAAGTCGGCCAAAACCTGAGACTTAACCGCCGTGCGAGGGGTGAAATGGATCTCGAAGGCACCGAATTCGACCGCCCATTTGGCGATTCGACCAGATTTTTCTGGATTTCGGACAATATCCCCTAAAGGAAAAGAGGAGGGTACTGTGATCTTGTGTGTGTAGCTTTCGGGAAGCCATCAGTAGCGCGTAAAGTATCTTCTGGACCTCAGGGTAGCGCTCCTTAGGACCATGAAGTACTTCGCTCACATAGTAGACGGGTCTGTGTACTCCTTCCCTTTCCGCGATCAGAACTGCGCTGACCGCGTGTGGGGTGGCCGCCAAATTCAAAAGTAATGGTTCTTCCTTTTCAGGAGACACCAATACTGGCGGACTGGAAAGATATGTTTTTACCTCCTGAAACGCTTTTTCGGCCTCGTCGGACCACGTGAAGTTATGATGTTTCCGCAAGGCTTTAAAGAAAGGTAGTCCCCTTTCGCCTAATCGCGATATAAAGCGACTTAAAGCCGCCATGCGACCAGCCAGGCGTTGAACATCCTTCATGGTCGAGG
Organism: Pharus latifolius; assembly: GCA_019359835.1. Lineage (NCBI taxonomy): Eukaryota > Viridiplantae > Streptophyta > Magnoliopsida > Poales > Poaceae > Pharus > Pharus latifolius. Next base: position 23,828,883 of record CM033326.1, read on the forward strand.
GCGACCTCATTTGTTCAATAGCTCTGATTTTCTCAGGATTAACCTCAATGCCCCTGGAACACACAAGGAAACCAAGAAGCTTCCCTGAAGAAACCCCGAAAGAACATTTCTCCGGGTTCAATTTTATTCCAAAGCGATTCAAGTTACAGAAGGTTTCAGCAAGATCGTCCAAATGAGATAATCTTTTGGTGCTCTTTACAACCAAGTCGTCTACATATGCTTCGAGATTACGCCCTATCTGGGAAAGAAAGGTCTTTTGCATCAAGCGCTGGTACGTGGAACCTGCGTTCTTGAGACCGAACGGCATTCTGACATAGCAGTATGTGCCGAACGGGGTGATGAAGGCAGTTTTCTCTTCATCGTCTTCTGCCATGCTAATTTGATGATATCCTGAGTAGGCATCCAGAAAACTCATCAGTTAGCAACCCGCAGTGGAGTCAACCAGTTGGTCGATGCGGGGAAGGGGAAAGTCATCCTTCGGACAGGCACTGTTGAGGCTAGTATAGTCGACGCACATGCGCCACTTGCCATTTGACTTGCGGACCATGACCGGATTGGCGAGCCAGTCCGGGTGATTCACTTCGCGGATAAACCCGGCTTGCAAGAGTTTGTCTAACTCTTCTCGGATGGCTTCCTGTCGGTCGGTGGCAAAACGCCTGAGCTTTTGCTTTATTGGTCGTTGTCCAGGTCGAATTGCTAACCTGTGCTCAATTACTTCCCTTGGGACACCGGGCATGTCGGACGGTTTCCACGCAAACATGTCTGCGTTAGCCCGGAGGAAAGCAATGAGGTCGAGTTCCTATTTGTCATCCAGGGCTGACCCAACCCGAATTGTCTTGGATGGGTCATCTGGGTACAAAGGAACTTGTTTGAGTTTCTCATCTGGTCGAGGAGCAGCCCTGATCGCATCGGTGGCGACGGTGGCGACCTGAGCGTCCCGGAGGGGAAGTTGATCGACCATCTCCAAAGATAGCCGGCCGCACGTGAGCGCCACGTTGCGACTTCCTCGGACCGAAATGACACCTTTGGGGCCAGGCAATTTCCCGCACTGATAAGCATAGTGCGTTGCCATCATGAACTTAGCAAGAGTCGGCCTGCCAAAGATTGCATTATAAGCTGAATCACAATCGATTACATCGAAAGTAACCAATTCTGTTCGGAAGTTATCTGGTTCTCCCAGAGTGACCGGGAGGACCACTTGTCCCAATGGCATCATGGAGGGGCCTGGGATTATCCCATAAAACGGATGGATTATGGGCTTGATCTTCGAACGAGGAATTTGCATCTCGTCGAGTGTCTTGACCAATAAAAGATCAAGGGAACTTCCCCCATCAATCAGGACCCTTTCGACTCTCGCGTTACTGATGATTGGGGTAATAACCAGAGGTAGCCTCAATGGTCGAGTTAGCCCCACAGGACAGTCAGCGCGATCGAACGTCAAAGGCATATCCGACCAACGGGGATATTGAGGTTCGCCAAGGGATGTCTCCGTTTGGTTAACCTCTCGGCAAAAGGTTTTAAACTGCCTTTTGGAAACGAAAGAGGAGGAACCTCCGAAAATGACATTAACATGATTTTGAGGTACCTGGTAAGCCATTTCTTCGTCTCCGTCGACGTCTCTAACCCCGCACGCCTGCTCTTTAGGCGGTAAGGTTGGCATTGGCCCAGCTCCTTGGTAGAAATCATCCAGCTGTTTCAACCAACTCCTGCAGTTTTTGAGGTCGTGGCCTGCGGAGTTGTGGAGTGGACACCACCTCTTGCCCTCCTGTGGATTAGTTGATTTTTCTGGCTGGTCGGAATCCCGGCCGCCAGAAGCAGTTTTACTTTTAAAAGAAGACTTATTACCTTTGGTCGAAGGTGGTTTCTCCGCGACTGCGACCTCACGGTACTGTCCAGAGCGGTTCCTCTTCGACTTTTTTGACTTCCCACCCGGTGAAGACTCCGGCTTTTTGCTTGAATCTTCTTTCTTGGCGTCCTTGAAGCCTGGTTGGGGCGGTAGGTCCCCCTTATCAACCATTCGGTTCCATTCGACTGCCTCGGCTGCATCGGAGTATCGATCAGCCATATCGAACAGATCGGCCACTGATCGAGGAGGGTGGATAAGCAAGTCTTCAGTGAATCTCCGGTATCGAACGGCATGCTTAAATGCCTTGATTACGGAGCCATCAGATATGTTCGGGATGGTATTTCTTACCCTGACAAACCTCTTGACAAACTGCCGAAGCGTTTCGGTCGAAGTTTGCCGCAGTCTATGCAAGTCGTCCTCCTTACCTGGCTTTTGGTAATAGTTTTGGAAATTGCTGAGGATGGCATCGCATAGCATTTCCCAATTATAGATAGAACCCTCAGGCTGATTGAACAACCAGGTTCTAGCCGGTCCTGCGAGGACTGTTGGCAGGTAGTTGGCCATGACCTTGTCATCGCCTCCTGCTGCTTGGATGGCAGTAATATAGATCTGAAGGAACTCAGATGGGTTTTGAGTTCCATCAAACCTCTCAATGGCCCCTGGTCGAAACTTATCGGGCCAAACGACTGCTCGTAGGCCAGGCGAGAAAGCTTTGCAACCAACGTAAGGACCGTGAACCGTCCTGCGACTTTCGGTCGGGTTTCGAGCAAACTCACTTAATGGCGAGGTTACTCGGGGTCCCAAACGAGAGTGAACGGGAACTCGATCCCTACTACGAGAGTCCTGCATTCGCCGATATTTGTCCTGTCGGGACGGTAGAGGTGGCGGGTAACTCCGTCGGCCAGAGCCAAAATGAGGACCATCTCGTTCACGGGAATGTGTCACTGAGCGGGAAGAGGCTGTTGGGGTCGCCTCGGATGCGACCTCGTCCAGTCTTTCCGCCAGGATCCTGAAAAAGGCCGGTCTCTGCGCATCCGTGACCGTAGGAGGAAAATTACGCATGACCTCCGCGATAGATCGCAGTCGACCATGGGTACTTCTCCTAGGGGCACCAGGTGTTACTGTTTCTTCGTCCACTGGGAAATGCTCCGGTGGTAAGGAAGGAGTCTGGTCACGTCTACGACCACGCGACCGTCGAGAAGAACTCGGGGCAGCATCGTAACGAGCCTGCGCATCTTGAAGAGCCTCTAGGGCAGTTCTGCGTAGTTCGTTGTTCTGTTGCTCGAGATCTTGCTCCTCCTTCTGTTTGCGATCTTGTTCTTCCCTGGCAGCCTGTTGATCGGGAGTTTCCTCCGACAACGCAGCAAACTGCCTAGGGAGAGAGGTCGCCGATGGGGAGAACATCTCGGTTTGTTCCGAGTCAGACTCGAAATCAAAGAGACGGTGGAGGTTATCAGGGTCGAACCTTCCTGGGCTAACTTCAGGGTCACCATCATATTTTCCCTCAGCGGGATCGTATGACGGGCCGGATTCATCACCTAGCACATTAAGAACCTCTGCTGGTTCTGACCATGTGCCAGTTACCTCCTAGTCGATTAACATGACTTGGGGAGATGATTCAACCTGTGGAAGATTCTGGCCTTCGACCTCTTCCATCGGAACAGGATCGCTTGGAGAAGGCATGGGTATATGGGCATAATCCTCGAGATCGAAATCATTCTCGGAATCATATGCTCCAGCCATGTTTCGGCGAACCTCCGAATTTCAATTAGGACGCCTTGAGAAAGGCCCCACGGTGGGCGCCAGCTGTCGATGATTCGGACTCGGAGTCCTCAGCCGAACTTATGCAGAATTTGTAATTGTGAGACCTTTCAAGATGACCCTTCGGGAAGGTATGCTGAACAATAGTGAACAGGAGCACAGAGAGTTTAGACAGGTTCGGGCCCTCGATGGTGTGAGTAAAAGCCCTACGTCCTGTTGAGATTTCACTAAGTGTGGTAAAAGGTTTACAAATGGAGGGAAAAGTCCTCACAGGCGAGGATTTTCCTTGTAAGAGTGTACAAGGATAAGCCAAAGAAGGCTTACTAAAATGCTATATGAGGTGTGCCGTAGACTTGGCTAACTTGGATGATTTTGGGTTTCTTGATCTTCCGATCTCTCGGTTGATGTTTCGGATGATCCCCCCCCTGATTGATGCTTCATGCCATCCTTTTGTACTGTTTGAAAGGGTGCCATGTAGAGGAAACTGCATCAAACGGTTGCACGGACGGTTGGATGCTGTTTTTTGGAACTGCTCTTAACCTCCACGCAGGTTAAACACGTGTTATTCACGGATAACTGTATGTGTTAACCTTCTGACGGTTGATTCTCCACATGTAGGAATCTTCGGGATACTTAGAATATCCTGTTGTATGGGCAACCGAATAAATAGCTCTCAAGTATCTTGATCGGTAGATGTTCTGACTGCGGGATATTAGCTGACCGTGCAATATCCCGAATGTGTAGCTCGCGTACAGCCTACGAACTTCTGACCGCGCAAGGCTTACGGTCTGACCGCGTAAAGCTGCGACCTGATCGCGTAAAGCTTGCGACCTCATGGTGATGCCCCTCAGAATAGCTTGAATTCGCATCACCAGATACATGTCTGGTTCGAACCTGTCTTGAACCAAAAGTTTATTAGAAGTGACCCGGGTGTCAATCCTCGTCACAATCCTCAGACCTTGGATAGAATTGTGCCAGATGGTTATGGAACTCCCGAAACCCTAGGTCTTCATTCCTGCTTTATATATCCAATTTTCATACTTGCAATTTACTGCTTTGAACCCTGGATTGATAGCTTTAGTAGTAGACTTAATTGTAGAAAAACAACCTCCAAAACTCGTTTAAACTTAATCAGTGATCCATTAAGCTAGAAAGACGAATACGCTTGTTCCTCGTGTAATTCGACCCTGAAGTGCTCAACATTCAACCGTCCACTTGCGGTTATGACTCACATCACACTGTTTTAGGAGCAATCAGTTACCGACCATAAGCTAAGAGTTGCACGGTTGTATTATAACCGCACCTTAGTCAATACTTCCAGTGTAATACACCACCTATTGATAAAATAAGGATAATTATGTTGTGCGGTTATCCTTAAACCGCCAATAAGATGTAAATGGATGCCCGGTTATCTATAAACTACACGTATGAGCCTCCCCCCGGGCCTTAGCTAGGGCCCTTTTTTGTTTTGTTAGGACTTTTGATTCCGGTAGCTTCTTAGAAGAAGCCCCGGACACTTGTACAGAAACATTTTGAATGCAATGAAGTTAGAATTTTTTCTAAGTCTTTGAATTGAATATTGTTACCAGGGTTCCCGGGAGGTTACTCCCGAGTGAAGGTCCGGGAGGGGCTCCCCGGGGGACGCCCAACCGGCTTTAATCTTGCTAAGCCTTGTCTCCGGGAATTGCGGCGGGCATAGTGTCCGGGAGCCGATCCGGTTGAGGTGGCGTCCGGAGTGGCACTTGGACAATTTTGATAATCATCGTGCCGAATTGTCCCCTCCGCGACCGGGGTTCCGGATGATACCTCCCCTCCGGATACTTCCACCGGCGGGATACGAGTTCTGGCCTGAAGATGTGCTCCGGGACGCTCGGCGCCGCGTACGAGCATTATACCGGGACTTGACCCGGGAGCTAGTGGAGAGCCTCCGGGAGTATTAGGCGTAGGAGCCTTAGGGCGTAGAGAATCCCCCGGGTTAGAACCCGGGTTGTACCGTTTCCGCAGCCCACCGGAGGGGGAAATGTCCTCTGGGTTTGCCAATCAATAAAGCTGTGTTGTTGCTTCTTCTTTCATTGTTTCTTTATTTTCTTCTTCTTGGATGGTCCGGACGACTCATCTTAACAAGGATGAGCTAAGTTTGCTCGTGGGCGGTGCGGTCGACACCCGGGGGTTCCTTATCCCCCCCGCCCACAGCGGGCCGGAGGATAGCTCCGCGCGCTGTGGGGGTAACAAGGCCCCCGGGATGGAAGTCACCTGTAGCATAGGAAATTTTCTAAGTTAGAAAATTTTAAAATGAGGTTTTCAAGGAGAAGGCCTTCTGGGAGACAATCGTCCAGTCGCCGTGAGAATGGGGAGCCGGGAATAAGGCCTCATGTGGAAGAAACGTCCAAGAAAACCCGATGAGATTTCCGGAGGCGAGCTCCCTAGGAGACAATCGTCCGGTCGCCGTGAGAACGGGGAGCCGGGAATAGGGTCTTCGGGGAAGAAAATGCTCGAGAAATCCGTGACTTCTCCGAGAGACAATCGTCCGGTCACCGTGAGAACGGGGAGCCGGGAATAGGGTCTCCGAGAGGCATTCATCCGGTCGCCGTGAGAACGGGGAGCCGGGAATAACGTTGACTCCCGAAGGAGGAAGATAGATCCAATCAGGCCGCAAGGGGCCGATCATCCGGTCGCCGTGAAAACGGGGAGCCGGGAATAACGTCGACTCCCATAGGAGGAAGATAGATCCATGAAGGCCATTAGACGTCCCACTGGGGAGAGCATCTACTCCCGGAGGAGGAAGTGCCCGAAGACGGGTCTTGAGTGTTTGGGCAGGGGACTAGTCTCCCAAAGTGACTCGTTACCATGGCCACTGTGACCGGGTTGCCGCTTACACCCTCAGTCCACGAGGGCTGATCGTAAGCCGCCCTACGGGAGTGGGACTCCCGTTGTAGGGACTTGTTGGGCCTGGCCCACTTCCTCGCGGGGAGGGCATCCTCACGAGGAGGGCATCCTCACGGGGAGGGCATCCTCGCGGGGAGGGCATCGCCAGTAGGGGCGGTAATGAGAGAGACCTGCAATGAGACAGAAAAGCAAGACCTATGTATTGCTAATAAAATGAAGTACAGGGCCTCCCCCTGCGAAGTCGCGAAAGGGGAGGAAAATACAGTGTCCCTCCTACCCCTCCGGCGTGAACGCTCCGGGGGAGGGGACAGACCCGTAAGGCTAAACATAGAACTTGCGAAGTAAACGCAAGTTCCACGTGTGCTTCAGCTCCTGCTCTTGAAGGTTGGAGAGCTTGTAGGCCCCCGAGCCCAGGACCGCGGAGATCCTGTAGGGGCCCTCCCACTTGGGGGAGAGCTTACCCTGGGCCTGGGGGTCCGTCACACGATTGAGGACAAGGTCCCCAAGGCGGAAAGCCCTCTCGCGCACGCGCTGATTGTACGCGCGCGCCATTTCTTGCTTGTAGATGGCGTGGCGGAGGAGCGCTCGGTCGCGTTTCTCCTCCACGAGGTCGATCTCCAGACGCTGGTTGGCCTCGTTGGCCTGGTACGCTGCGGCCGTAGCTCCCTCCAGGAGCTCGACTCGCAGTGACCGAAAGCCGATCTCCGGGGGGAGGACTACCTCCGTCCCGTAGACCAGGGAGAAGGGAGTACGCCCCGTCGCCCGGGACGGGGTCGTGCGCATGGAGCAGAGGATTCTAGGGAGCTCCTCCGCCCATGCACCCCGCTTAGAAGCGGTTTGCTCGAGTCTCCGGCGCAACCCCTGTAGGATCACGCCGTTGACCCTCTCGACAGCCCCATTGCTCCGGGGATGGGCCACCGAGGCGAAGTGGATGACGAGCCCCAGGCCTTCGCAGAATTCCCGGAAATAAGCCAAGTCGAATTGGGTCCCGTTGTCCACGGTGATTTCCCGGGGGACACCAAAACGACATACGACATTTTTCCAGAAAAACCGCTGAACGGCCCGGGACGTGATGCTGGCCAAAGGCTCCGCCTCAACCCACTTTGTAAAATAGTCGACTGCGACTAGCGCATACTTGTATCCCCCGGGCGCTAGGGGGAAGGGCCCTAGGAGGTCCATCCCCCAGCGCACAAAGGGCCAAGTAATGGGGATCGTCTGCAGCGCTATAGGGGGAAGGTTCGAGCCCTTGGCCATCTTCTGGCATGCCTCGCACGCGGAGACAAGGTCTCGCGCATCGCGCATGACCCTGGGCCAGTAGAAGCCCTGCCGAAGGGCCTTGGCCGCGATGGCACGCGGGGCTAGGTGAGAACCATAGCTCCCCGCGTGGATGTCTTTGAGAAGTTGAAGCCCCTCCGGCCGGGACAGGCAGCGCAGGAGGGCAGAAGCCCCCCACTTGTAGAGCTTCCCCTCCAGCAGGAGATATGCCCGGGCTTTAGCCCGGAGATGTTTAGCCTCGGTCTCACTAGGAGGGTCCCCCTCCCCCTTGATAAAGGAGATGAGGGGGTCCATCCAAGACAGAGTCCGGATGATCTCGGTGACCTCTGGGACATGAGGCTCGTCGCCCGTGTCCGGGGAGGTCACCGAGGGCTTCGTGATGATCTCCAGGAAAGCCCCCTTGGGGAGCGATTCCCGGGCGCTTGTCGCCCGGGCCAAGGCGTCGGCCCGGTCATTGTCCCTCCGTGGGATATGCCGGGCCTCGAGGCCGTCGAAATGCCTCTCCATCTTTTGCACTTCCTGCAAATAAAGACTTAAGTTTGCGTCATGGCACAGGTAAGACTTGTCCATTTGGCAAATTATGAGCTGAGAATCTCCCTTGACTAGGAGGCGCTGGATCCCCAGGGAGCGCACGAGGCGCATCCCGAGGAGCAAAGCCTCGTATTCGGCGACGTTGTTGGTTGCGGGGAACTCGAGTCGCGCGGCGTACTCGAGTTCCTTCCCCTCGGGGCTCCGGAGGACTACTCCCGCACCAGCCCCGGCAAGACACAGCGACCCATCGAACATGAGAGTCCAATGATCACTGCGTCGGGGCGGCACAGGGAGATCTTCGTCCCCGGACCCTGAGGCGGGAGTCCACTCTGCAACGAAGTCGGCGAGGACCTGCGACTTGATGGCAGAGCGGCCGGTAAGGGACAGGGAGAAGGGGGCGAGCTCGGCCCCCCACTTCCCGATCCGGCCGGTGGCTTCCTTGTTCCGCAGTACCTCCCCGAGGGGGAGGGACGACGGGACGGTGATGGGGTGCCCCAGGAAGTAATGCCGAAGCTTCCGGGACGCCATGAGGAGGGCGTAGCAGATTTTCTCCATCTCCGTGTACCCAGTTTTGGCCCCTTGGAGGGCCTCACTCACGTAGTACACGGGACGTTGCTGCCCCCCTTGCTCCTTCACCAAGACCGCGCTGACAGCGACAGGGGTCGCGGCGAGGTAGAGGAGCAAGGGCTCTTCCAGAGACGGACTCACGAGCATTAGGGGGCTCGTGAGGTACTTCTTGAGGTCGTCGAACGCCTCCTGGGCCTCAGGGGTCCAACGGAACCCCTCGAGCCCTCGGAGGATCTTGAAGAACTGGAGGCCCCACTCCCCTGACCGGGAGACAAAGCGGCTGAGTGCGGCCAGGTGGCCGGAGAGCCGCTGGACATCCTTGACGGAGCGCGGCGGGGGCATATCTATGAACGCCCGGATCTTCTCGGGGTTTGCCTCAATGCCCCGCTGGGACACGAGGAAACCTAGGAGCTTCCCCCCGTGCGCCCTGAAGGCGCACTTCTCCGGGTTGAGTTTGAGCCCAAACGGGCAGAGGTTGCGGAAGGTTTCAGCCAGGTCGTCGATGTGGGAGGTTGCGCGGGGACTCTTGACGACCGCGTCGTCTACGTAGACTTCGACATTGCGGCCGACTTGGTATCTGAAAACCAGTGTCATGAGGCGCTGGAAGGTTGCCCCCGTGTTCTTGAGCCCGAAGGGCATATGGACGTAGCAGAAGGTTCCGAGGGGAGTAATAAAACTCGTCTTTTCCTCGTCCCCCTCTGCCATCCGGACTTGATGGTAGCCCGAGTAGCCATCTAGGAAGCTCATGAGCTCGCACCCCGCAGTGGAGTCGACGAGCTGATCAATCCGCGGGAGCGGGAAGTTGTCTTTGGGGCAGGCGCGGTTAAGGTCGGTGAAGTCCACGCACATCCGCCACCTGCCGGTTGATTTCTTGACGAGGACGGGGTTCGCGAGCCACTCGGGGTGCAGGACCTCATGAATGAACCCCGCCTCTCGGAGCCGGGTGATCTCCGCCTTGATTGCCTCTTGGCGCTCGAGGGAGAGTTTTCGCAGCTTCTGTTTGACCGGGGGGTGACCGGGGGCCACTGCGAGCTTGTGCTCAATGACCTCTCGGGCGACGCCCCGCATGTCCGAAGGCTTCCATGCAAAAACATCGGAGTTTCCGCGCAGAAAAGCCGCAAGTTGCGCTGCGTGCTCCTCGGGGAGCTCCTCCCTGATCTGGACGGTTTTGTCTTCGTTGCCCGGGGACAGCAGGACCTTACGGAGACCCCCTTCCGGCCGCGGCTTGAGGAGGGGCACTACCACAGAAACAGACATCCTGGACGGCACATCACAGACGGGTATGAACTGTTCAATGGAAAACCGTCTGTGAAGGCCTGGCGGGAGAATATGTTCAGATATCACAGATGGTTCTGACGTCAAAAACAACTGTGAGAGTAAACCAGACGGTTCTGAACACAAAACCATCTGTGATAGTATACTTATCACAGACGGCTCTAACCTAAAAACCGACTGTGATATATACAATCGGTTCCCAGCTAAGAACCGTCTGTGATAGTCTAATTATCACAGACGGTTCTAACCTAAAACCCGACTGTGATATATACAGACGGTTCTGAGTTTCGAACCGTCTGTGATAATTAGACTATCACAGACGGTTCGGAACGCAGAACCGACTGTGATTTATACAGTCGGTTGTAAACCACGAAGCGTCTGTGATAGTGTAGTTATCACAAACGGTTCTGATGTATGAACCGACTGGAAAAGTACCGGCGCTTCGAATTCTCAACTGTGATCATTTCTGTCTCCGATCTTCGCGCGCGGCGCCTAGGAGAACACGAAGCATCGCTTTGGAAGTTCTATAAATTGACAGTGGAAAAATTGTCATTTACTTTACAAGTTTTTATAGTTCTCAGACTATTTGACTCCTTAGCTTCTCTGCGCCAATGGCATCCTCGATGGCATCGTCAGCCTCGCCCTCCCCGGTATGAACTCTCAATCTTTTGGACTTACCCCTGTATTGTTAATCCATGTTCAATACATTCTTGACCTGTTGATTTGCACAGGGAAGGGGAGCCGTGGAAGACACTACCAAAGTCAAGGCCGAGCTGAGGGCCCTCCAGGAGGAGCACAAGCTCCTCACGGAGAAGCACACTCGGCTACGGCTTGACCTTGACGATCTCTTCCAGCGCATTCAGCGCATGAAGACGGATGGTGACAATGCTAGGGCGAGGACGAGGCGTCTTCGCGAGGAGAAGAAAGCCGCGGATATGACCATCGCTGGCTGCAGTTTGACAATGAAGGATACCATCGCGAAGCTGAGGGAGGTCGCAGGCCTTCTCGACGCTAAAGTAGTTGATCCTGAGAAGGACAACTTGTCGCTGGAGGAGTCCTGCGTCCTGGCTGCAAGTCAAACTGACTTTATTCTAGATGCAGCCAGGGCTAAGACCACTCCTTGACCTAGCATTCTGTATTTTTACTTTTTTTTTGTAAGTGATGAAACAAATTATTGAAAACTTTGTTCTTATGTCAACTTTCTAATTTTCCAGCACATTCTTGGACTGCATGCAATCTTCCCTCTTTCTTTATCTTTCGTTGGCTTTTGTCGAACATTCGACCATACAAAGGTATGTACACTGTGTGCGATCAAGGAACGACTATCGCGATCTTTGGCTTGTGATCGGAGCCCTTGAAATAATATAGAAACAATATAGAGGTCGCAGGTCCCATGCAAATAATATAAAAAGAATATAGAAGTTATATATCAACGTGCTTTGAAATATCACAAACGGCTCTGAGGTAAAAAACATCTGTGATAGTCACATTAGAGACGGTTTTTACGTAAGGCCCGACTGTGATGGTCCCAACAGTGTCCTCGAGTCGACTCGAATTCTTAACCTCTATCAATATCACAGACGGTTCTTAACTCCAAACCGTCTGTGATAGTAAACGGACATATTAAAGACGGTTCGGACATCAGAACCGTCTGTAATATTAGAGCAGACAGTTTTGATCTCCCAACCGTCTGTGATAGTCCCAACAGTGCAATTCTCTACATGCAATTGTTGATAACCGCACATAATAACTGAGCAGATGAAGAGACTTAATTATTTACTTCAAATTTAATTTGCATCGAATTATGTAATCTGACTCTTCAACTTCCTCGCCTCGAATTCTCGACCTCTATCAATATCACAGACGGTTTTTAACTCCAAACCGTCTGTGATAGTAAACAGACATATTAAAGACGGTTCGGACATCAGTACCGTCTGTAGTAGTAAAGCAGACGGTTTTGATCTCCCAACCGTCTGTGATAGTCCCAACAGTGCAATTCTCTACATGCAATTGTTGATAACCGCACATAATAACTGAGCAGATGAAGAGACTTAATTATTTACTTCAAATTTATTTTGCATCGAATTATGTAATCTGACTCTTCAACTTCCTTTGCCGTGTTGCAGTTTATCTCCCTAGAAGTTGTATATCATGAATTTATTGGCCTTGAAAACCAGTACTAGTGCGCTTTTTAGAACTCGAGGCACCCGTGCATATGAACCGTCACCTTCTGTTTCTATAAATAGCGAGGCTCCTAAATCCCTGTCTTTATTCCCTCCTCAACTCCCACCTTGATGGCGAGCCGAGTTTCCAGTGAGGTTATTGAAATTGAGAGTGATGAGGAAGAGATAAGGAATGAACTCGATCAGGATCTTCAGAAAGTAAGTCCTCTCTGAAACTCTAATGCAGATCTTTCTTTTATGACTTGATTACCTCGAAACAAATGCATTTCGAAATCCACAGGTGCTTGAGGAAATGCTCCCTCCAAAGAAGAGACTTAGAAATGATGAAAGATCATACAGTGGAGCTGCAGCGAAGACTCTAGAGGGTGCTGAGGCCTGTGTTGCCACATTGCCCCTTGCAACCCCTCCAGTTGCATCGACTCCACCTTTGGAGATCCACAATAATCCTTCCAATATCCCCTCTCCAACACCTTTGTATCATCAGCTTTTCTGGGGTAAGGCTCACACTTCCACGTCCAAATCCACTCCGAAGCTTGGCAATCATCTTCACCCTCCCAGCATACGCCCCTAGGAGAAGCTGGAGAAGCATATGTGCAGGAGGAGAAAGCTGCCTTGTGCAGAACTCTCCAAAAACAAAAAGAGGCACTGGAGAAGCATTCTGAGGGGATGTCTTTTGCCATTCTGCACTTGGCAGAGTGCATGCTTTGAGTTGCAGCTTCATCTCCACCTTGGTTGTATCAACTTTAATTTCTTGGATGATCCTACTGATGCCAAATCCACTCCTTTGGTGAGAGATGATGTTGATAGTCTTAGAGCCATTGGTAGTTCTCCTGGGGCGGCCAGTGTAGATCCTACTGATGCCAATACGTCCCTAGGAGAACTTTGTAAATTACTTTCGGAACAGGTCGACACTAATCAATTGGTCGCTTAATTAATAGTATCTCTTATGTATGGAAAGATTGTAAGAAATAAGAAATTTCTTTTCCTTATATATCTGGCTTTCGATTGATTATGTAACTGATAATCACCAAATGATGTTCTGTGTAAAAATGTTAACAAGAAAATACTGCTGCGATCAAGACGGTTTTTAACTCAAAACCGTCTCTGCTTGAAAGATTACAGACGGTTTTAATTCCAGACATATATATAAAACAAATATGAAAAACAAGATAAAACCAAACAGTCTGAACGTTCATTTTTGTAAATACTAACATTGAAATAAGATAGAACCAAATATGAAAAACATGTGGAACAACTGATGACCAGTAGTCGAATGCAAACAAAAAAACCGGGATATTAAAGACGGTTCGGACTTTAAAACCGTCTGTGTTATCACAGACGGTGCTGAGGTAAAAACCGACTGTGATAACAACATACACAGACGGTTCTGAGGTAAAAACCGACTGTGATAATAACGTAGACGGTCGGATGTGATAACACAGACGGTTCAGATGTGAGAACCGACTGTCATAATCAAATACACAGACGGTTCTGATGTAAAGCGGACGGTTTGGAGTTCATAACCGTCTGTGATATTTCTTTTCTTCAATAATGCACCGATATTACCGACGGTATTATATAGAACCGTCTGTACTGAACCTGGTATAAAAGGTCTTTTGGCGGATGTTTTGAGCTAGTCGTACTCTCTTGCTCGACCTACACTGTCCAGTTCGAAGAGATTTGGGGCAAGGAAGAGCGAAATCTCGAAAGGCAGGGGGAGCATTTGGGGGCAAAAATTTGAGGATCGAACCAAGGTTGGTTACTTGCTCCCAAGGCGTACACATTACTTGATTTCATCATCAATATCGATCTCCATTGATTTACTAATTAGCATGTGTATGAATTTGATTTATTGCAGATGGTCCGAGACTGGATGTATAATGACAACCGAGTGGGTGAGGAATACATGAAAGGTGTTTTTGATTTCGAAAAGGTTGCTGTGCAAGACATGGCGAAGAAGGGTTTACCATATATGTACTGTCCTTGTGTAGACTGCCAGAATATTAAGATGTTCACCAACTCATCTCAAATTGTCGCCCACTTGATCCGACGTGGTTTCAAAAAGGGGTACACGTGTTGGGTCCACCATGGAGAAGAGCCAACTGCAGAAACAACTGCCACTCAGGTTGAGGAACAGGACATGCCGGATCCAAACAACGACTTCGACGAGGATATGCCAGAGGATGACCATTTAGATGACATGTTGCGTGATGTGGAAGGAAATTACAGTGAAAGGGGGTTTGGCAAATTCAAGCGCTTGATTGAGGACTCAGAGAGGCCGTTGTTCCCTGGTTGCAAGTCGAAATACACAAAGTTGGCCTCTGTGCTTGAACTGTTAAAATTGAAGGCAAGCAACAGCTGGACCGACAAGAGTTTCACAGCACTGTTAGATCTTTTGGCAGACATGCTCCCGGAAGGAAACGAGTTGCCAAAAAACACCTACCAAGCGAAAAAGCTGTTGTGTCCTTTGGGAATGGAAGTAGAAAGGATACACGCATGCCCTAATGATTGCATCCTTTACCGTAACGACTACAAAAATATGCATGTTTGTCCGGTGTGCGGCGCATCCCGCTATAAGCGTACTAAGGACCGAACAGACGACGGCGACTGCACGGAGATAAAGGAAGGACCTCCTGCTAAGGTGTTGTGGTATTTGCCAGTCATTCCCCGCTTGCAGCGTTTGTTTGCAAACCGTTAAGAGGCAAAATTACTGCGTTGGCACTCGGAAGACCGGAAGAAGGATGGAAAGTTGAGACACCCCGCTGATTCTTCGCAGTGGAGAAACATCGACAGGGAATTTGTTAACTTCGGAGCAGAATTGAGGAATATAAGGTTCGGGTTGAGTACCGATGGAATTAATCCTTTTGGTAACATGAGCAGTCGGTATAGCACTTGGCCGGTTCTTTTGTGTATCTACAACCTTCCTCCTTGGTTGTGTATGAAGCGCAAGTACATCATGATGTCTCTACTTATCTCAGGACCAAAACAACCCGAAAACGATATTGATGTGTACCTAGCACCATTGATAGAGGATCTCCTAACAATGTGGAACGAAGGGGTGCAGGTATGGGACGCATACAAACGAGAGAACTTCATCCTACGTGCTATGATATTCTGCACCATCAACGATTTCCCAGCCCTTGGAAATTTGTCGGGCCGTACTACGAAAGGAGCCAAAGCCTGCCCCCACTGCGAAGATGACACTGAGAGCGTGTGGCTGAAGAATTGCAGGAAAACAGTGTACATGCGTCACCGTAGGTTTCTTCCGAAGAATGACGCGTACCATAAGAGGAAGAGGGAATTTGACGGCCACAACGAAGATGGTTCAGCCCCGAAGCCTACGCGCGGGAAAGATGTTTACTCACGGGTGAAGGACATAGACGTTGTGTTTGGAAAGGGTGGTAAATTGAAACCCCGCACGAAGAACACTTGGAAGAAGAGATCGATATTTTGGGACTTACCGTATTGGGAGCATTTAGAGGTTCGTCATTGCATTGATGTCATGCATGTAGAGAAGAATGTTTGTGACAGTTTAATCGGCCTATTGCTGAACATTCCAGGGAAGACAAAGGATGGCATCAATGTGCGGCGTGACATGATCGAAATGAGAATCAGGCGCGAGCTAGCACCGAGAGAGGACGATAAAGGCCGTATATACCTCCCCCCCGCATGCTACACTTTGTGCAAGGCTGAGAGGACAGAACTCTGTAAGTGTCTCCATGGTGTTAAAGTTCCATCGGGTTACTCCGCAAATATGAAAAAGCTTGTGTCCATGGACGATTTGAAATTGCTGGGTATGAAGTCTCATGATTGTCACGTGTTGATGACACAAATGCTTCCTGTTGCCATCCGGAGTATTCTGCCGCATAAGGTCAGAGAGACGATCACGAGGCTATGTTTTTTCTTCAATGCAATTTCTTCCAAGGTCATTGATCCCGATGGACTGGATTCTTTGCAGAGCGAGGTGGTTCGAACTCTCTGTCAACTTGAGATGTATTTTCCTCCATCGTTTTTTGATATCATGGTCCATCTCACCGTCCACCTTGTCAGAGAAATCAAGATATGTGGACCTGTGTTCCTACGTTATATGTATCCATTCGAGAGGTACATGGGTGTACTTAAGGCCTACGTGAGGAATCGGTCCCGGCCCGAGGGTAGCATTGCCGAAGGTTATGCAGCGGAAGAGGTTGTTGAGTTCTGCGTCGATTACATGGCCGAGGTAGAAGCAATAGGAGTTCCTGTGTCTCGTCACGAGGGGAGGCTTGATGGTGTTGGCACTATCGGACGGAGAGCCATCACTCCTGATTTCGATATGTACTCGAAAGCTCATTTTTGGGTCTTGTAACACATGACGGAGGTGTCTCCGTACATCGACGAGCACAAGGAGATGCTACGACAAGACAATCCTCGCCGATCCGAGGTTTGGATCACGGGACAACATAACAGTCGATTCAACGCGTGGATGAAGGTGCGAATCACCGGAGAGTCCGCAAGTGAGAACCTTAAATGGTTGGCAAAAGGGCCCACGTTTACTGTACAGACTTGGCAGGGATACGACATCAATGGGTAATCATTTTACACTAAAGCTCAAGATCGAAAGAGCACTGTGCAAAATAGTGGAGTGAGCGTAGAAGCTTTCCATGAGGGGTTCACCAAGACAGGCCCAACAAGGGTAGTACGTGGATTGAACTCGTACTACGGGTTCATTGAAGAAATTTGGGAGCTCGATTACGTACTGTTCAAGATTCCCCTGTTTCGATGCCGATGGGTCCAAATCCCACAGGGTGTGAAGGTTGACAGTTACGGTTTCACTTCTGTGGACCTGGATCGCGTTGCTTATAAAGATGAGCCATTCATACTTGCAAATCAAGCCATTCAGGTCATTTATGTCACTGAGCCGGCCAATAAGAAGTGGCACATCGTCCTTCATGGCAAGAGAAGGATTGTTGGAGTTGAAAATGTCGTAGACGAGGAGGAATACAATCAATTTGATGAGATTCCTCCATTTGGAGATGGCGTACAGGTCGATACTGAAGACACCGACGAAACCAGTTACGTGCGTATGGATCACCAGGAAGGGTTATACTTTAAAGGTAATCAACTGTACGTCTTATCTCTCTGTTTCCATCGGTATAGCTTATATCTCCTGTAATTCTCGTATTTGCAGGGCCGCGGCAAGTGGAAAGTTGAGAATAACATGGCTGTGTACGTGCAAATTGTCAGTGAAAGTTCCCATTTGTAAATTTAACATACAATATTACGTGGAGCATGCTCAAGTTACAGAGCATTTGGACTACATTGTAACCAATTATTGGATATACGTACATAGTAACCAATTTACAGAGTATTTGGACTACATTTGAAATATCTGAGTGTTCATTTAAAACATGTTTTCGAGCATTCAGAGTTCAAAGCTACAGATCAATTTCAATTTGTAAAACTAACGTTCAATAGAGAGATTATCAAGGACGGTTTTGACCTAGCACAGACGGTGCACAGTCGGTTCTCAACTCACAACCGTCTGTGATAATCTCTCACTATGTAGATTACCACAGACGGTGTTTATTTGAGAACCGACTGTGATAATATTATCACAGACGGTTATATATATAAAACCGTCTGTGATATTTTCAACAGTGTCCGACTCTTCGAGCTCTTAACGTGCACCGTCGGTTCTCAATTCCAAACCGTCTGTGATAATCTCAGGCACAGTCGACTCTCAACTCAAAACCGTCTGTGATAATCTCTCTGGTGACTACGATTATTATAGACGGTTTCGATGTGAGAACCGACTGTGATATATACTATTATAGACGGTTCAGATGTGAGAACCGACTGTGATAATACCGACGCGGTACATAGTTCAAGGCGGGCTTTATCCCGCTCATTCTACTTCGCCCTAGCTCTGTTTGCCCTAGCTCTCTCCGCCCTCGCACCGTCCGTCGCGATCACCTCCATCGCCTCCCACCTTCTCCTCTCCGTCCGTCGCGATCACCTGCATCGCCTTTCCACCGTCAGGCGCGATCACCTCCATCGCCCTCCCGCCTCCGACGCGATCACCTCCATCGCCTCCCCACCGTTTCTGTCATTCTTGTATGGGTTTTGTTATAGAATTATTAGTTGCATATTTACTTAAACTGTTCTCTCTTTCACTTATGTTAGGAACTATGTCTGGTGACGAAATGCACCACTCGGGGACTCAGGGTGACCTCGCTGGCGATGAGACGCCTGGGCCGGAGGTCACCTCGTCCGCCGTGACCCCGCAGAAGAAGGGAAAGGGGCGAGGCCGGACGACATGCGCGCGTCTGAACAAGGGGGAAAAGCAGCACGTCCAGTTCAACGACAATGGTGTGCCGGAAGCTCCGCCCAAACTTGTCGGTCAGTACCGCTCACTATGCGGCAAAGTGGCAAGGGAGCGGGTGCCCATCACCACCTCCGACTGGGGTCAAGTGCCCCCAGAGTGCAAGGATGCGCTGTGGGAAGAAGTGCAGGCGGCGTTTCACATTCCGGAGGATCGCCACTTCACCGTCCGCCGGAGGACACTTATGTCAATAAACAAGGCATGGAGGAACTTCAAGAGCGAACTTGTCAGGCACTATGTGAAGGAGTCGACGACCCCCTTCAATGACTACCCTTTCGTGACTCCCGAGGCATGGCAGCAGTTCGTAGAGATGAAGGGAAAGCCTGAGTTCCAGGAGCTTAGTGCGAAGGCCCAGGCTAACCAGGCCAAGAACACCCACCCACACAGACTAGGCACCGGTGGGTATGTGGGGAAGAAGGCGCTGTGGAGGAAGCAGGACGAGGAAGCTTCACAGTCTTCGGCCGGCAGTCCTTATGCGGGCATAACGGACGTGCGCGCCCGCAATTGGTGCCGAGCTAGATCGACGATGGACTCCTCCGGAAGCGTCTCCATGAATAACCCTACGGACAGGGAAGTGATCGACCGACTGGTAAGATTGTCCGATCACGTACTATCCTCATAACACGCATGCAATGGGCTGTATTGCTAAGTTGTCCTATTGCAGGTGACGCTGAGTGCGCAGGCGGCATCCGGAGAGTTCAACCCGAGGAGGGACAGGGATATCCTCACAGCGGCGCTAGGAAACAAGGAGCATCCAGGCCGCGTGCGCGGCCTCGGCGCCACTGTGCCTTGGAGGCATGGTTTCCCCGATGATGAGGAGGCGGCTAAGAGGAGAAAGAGATCCCACCAAGCCCGCGATGAACGGCTCAAGGAGGAGATGCGATCGGAGTTCGCTGTTCGGGACAAAGCACTCCTGCAGCAGTTGTCGGAGATGCGGTCCATGTACGAAGAGCTAAGAAAGGCGACCCAGGGCACCCCTGTTCTAGCAGCTGGCGCAGACCCAGCGGAAGTACCGACCCCCATTGGCCACCGTAGTAGCTGCGCGTCTGCGCCGGGGTCTTCGCAGACGGAGCCCTCTCCAAAGTATCCGGTGGACTCTCTGCAGGTAATGACCGTTAATGCGCACTGTTTGTCTATGTTAATTCATTCGAAAGTGAGAAGTGGTGAAATTCAACATGTTAATGCGCACTGTTTGTAGGAACCCGCCTCCTGCAAGCTTATGGTGCTGGCCGGTGTCTTCCCGATCGAGGCTGCCCGTGGGATGGCGCAACCATGCACGGCGGGGGCCACAATCCATGGTGCCCCTCTATGTGAGGGTTTTGCACGTGTCCAAGTGGACAGTGTCTTTGACCATTGCAAGGGTTTTCCATTGGAGAAGCCGCCGAACGACGAGATTACCACTCTCGGGGATGCGGTGCACACGTTCGTGCAATGGCCCAAGAAAGACATCGTCCTGTATGAGGTAATTCCCCCACCAGTTTCATAATTTGTACTGTAATAATAGCCCTCAGAGTTAGTGTCCTAATACGTAGGTTCTTACATCGCAGACATCACAGACCGAGACGCGGCCTACTAGCCAGCATACCCCTTCGACGACGAAGCTGACTCCGAGTAAGAGGCAACCATTCAAGAAGCTGGCTATGAGGGGAAAAGCAAAGAAGAGCCCGTCGAAGGAGAGCGAGAAGAGTGCGCCAGCTCTCATACCGTTCTCTCTGGGGATGCCCATGGCCTCCGATACCGCAATTTCGAGCATGGGGTTAGCATGCCAGAGCCTGCATGCATGGTACATGAGGAGGACAAACCAGACCAGGACGCAGCGTCCGACGCACATCATGGTCAAGTACACCGTGGTAGAGTTCCATCACGACGTTGGGACCTACTCGGTGACCTTCGAAGACCTGCACAATTTGCTAAACAAATATGCGCTCGACTTGTCAATCCTACGGTCTTGGGTGCTGTAAGTATCCTACTATCCGTGCATATACGGATATATGTCATTTATTAATTGGTTACTTCCGTGCAGCTGCATGGCCAACTATGCCAAATCCAAGGGCATACCTGTTGGTTTTTTGGACCCCCAGATGGTAGCCGAGGTGATGTTTAGGACCGACACAGACTTCGTTGTCGACTACATCAAAAGAGGGTTGCTTGCTCAGGTCGACAAGGAGTATATACTTGTACCCTACAACCAGAGGTGAGTGCTTTCATCAGTACTTCACCTGTAGATTAGTGTCTCCATGTGCACACCCCCAAATTTAGATTAAATTTTTAATTCTCTACATGTAATATGTAGCTACCACTGGATTCTGCTGCTACTTATTCCGAAAAGCAACAAGGTGTTCTACCTTGACTCATTGCAGAGGAAAGGGTACTCGTATTGCGGCGCACGAGATGTATTCGGAAGGTGATGTGGACCTGTCTTGCATGCATCTAGATTTACTGTCCTCAAATTGTCAATTTCGGCTATCCTCAAACTGTCAATTTTGACTATCTACAGGGCTTTCACGAAGTACTTTGCCGAGGTAGGGAGACAACACGAGCGGCGAGCCGATAAGTTTCAGTGGTTACAATTTTCGGTACAAATTTCAACTGGCATCTGTTTTATTTTATAACTTGTCCCCACCTAACTCTCGGTCTGTAAATTGGCAGTGCCATCAGCAGCCGGACGACAATACATGTGGGTTCTACGTGATGCGCCACATGTATGACCTGATCATCACCCCTCACCGGCCCGATTTCCCCGAGGTATTACAACTGCTCCCCTTAATTTGTCTCGATTTGACAGAATTTACAACTTAATTCAGCTAATTTTTTATGTACCAACTCTTGCTGCAGGGGGTCGACTTCCCTTCAGAAAGCCTTGACCCTCGGCAGATTGGTAATGTCCGAGGGATGCTCGCTGAGTTTTTCCTTTCGGAGGTCATATCACCCAAGGGGAAGTTTAGGGACCCGCAAGGTTCGTATTAGTGCGGCCTTACATTTATTTGTACATCTAACACACTTTAATTGTCGATTACATTTATTTGTTCAATTGTACATATTTCTGAGTTCTGTGCTGTATATATGAAATGCTATACAGAGAGGGGTGCAAATATATTTGAGTACTGCATGTGCATATGAAACTGTATATATTTGAGTACTGTACAAATATAATTCTGAGTTCAATTGTACAAATATATATGCATGAGACTGTATATATTTGAGTACTATGCATGTATGAAATTCATGAACTGTATATATGAAAATGCAATTTGTACAGAGGACATCTGTGAATGTTATAATCTCAGACGGTTTGTAAGATCAAAACCGTCTGTGCATGCACAGACGGTTTTGATCTTACAAACCGTCTGAGATTATAACAGTCACAGATAATAACACATCGCAGATGGTTTTGACCTCAGATCCGCCTGTGATATCAGACTATCACAGACGGTTCTGAGATAATAACACTATCACAGACGGTTTCAATATTAACACCGTCACTGATATCGCAGATTGGTTTAACCTCCAAGCCGTCGGTAATAATATGAGTATCACAGACGGTTGCGAGATCAAAGCCGTCTGTGAATTATGAGTATCACAGTCTGTTATAACATCAAAGCCGTCTGTGACACAGACGGTTCTGATGTCAAAACCGTCTGTATATACTAAAGTATCACAGACGGTTCTGTTCTCACACCCGTCTGTGATAGTACAAGTATCACAGACGGTTCTGATGTCAAAGCCGTCTGTGATACTCATACTATCACAGACGGTTCTGATGTCAAAGCCGTCTGTGATACTAATACTATCACAGACGGTTCTGATGTTAAAACCGTCTGTGATAGTACAAGTATCACAGACGGTTCTGATGTCAAAGCCGTCTGTGATACTCATACTATCACAGACGGTTCTGATGTTAAAACCGTCTGTATATACTAAAGTATCACAGATGGTTCTGATGTCAAAACCGTCTGTGTATACTCAAATATCACAGACAGCTCTGAGGACAGAACCGTCTGTGATAGTGTGACTATCACAGACGGTTCTGACCTTATAACTGTCTGTGAAATATGAGTATCACAGACGGTTCTGACCTTATCACAGACGGTTCTGACCTTATATCAGTCTGTGAATGGATATATCACAGACGGTTGAAAACATCAAAAACCGTCTGTGATAGTGCATGATTATCACTGACTCGAATATCACTGACGGGTAAGAACCGTCTGTGATGTCTGTTTTGACCCGACTGTGATGATGAATTCTGTAGTAGTGGGGCCTCCCGGGCGGTGGCGCAGCAGCATCTAGTTCCGGGGGAGAAGCCTCCCCCCCAGGCATCTTTATGAGGTTGACGCTTCCGATTGTGGCCGCAGCGCGCTCGTATAGAGCACGAGCCATGTCTTGGTCTCCCCGGATGTTGATCACACCATGCGGCCCGGGGATCTTCATGCAGAGATAGTTTTGATGGGTGGCAGCCCCCAGCCGGTTGATTGTCGTCCTCCCCATAATCGCGTTGTAGGAGGAGGGAAGGTACACTACATCGAAGCGGACCAGCTCGGTCCGGTAGTTCTCCGGGGTGCCGAAGGTCATTGGAAGATCTACTTTGCCCACGGGGTGGATTGCCTTCCCCGGGACAAAACCTTGCAGGGGCCCGGCAGCGGGCTGCAGGAGCTTCTCATCCACCTGCATTTCTTTGAAGGCCTTCAGGAATAGGACATCGGCGGAGCTCCCGCCGTCCACCAGGATACGGGCCAGATGGCAGTTGTAGATGGTCGCGGAGACAATGAGCGCGTCGTCGTGGGGGAAGCGAACCCCCCGCGCGTCTTCTGCCGTGAAGGTGAGGGGGACGTCCGACCACTTCGGTGGCGGGGACGTGTGTAGCACCCCCACAACCTTGACCTCGCGCGTGTACTCCTTACCCTGGCGCTTAGAGTCCCGCCCGGAGGCAGATCCTCCCACGATGACGTTGATGTGCCGCTGTGAAGTTTGAAAGGGGGGAGCTTCTGAAGGCTCCCCCTCCTGCGTCTGCTGACCCCGCGCGGGAGCGGGAAGGGCCGGAACAGCTGGCCGAGGGGGCAAGGAGGCCGGAGTCCCCGCCCCCTGCACGGGCTGGTCGAGGAAGTCCGCGAAGTGCTGCAGCAGCTGGCTACAATCTCGGGTAGCGTGGGTACTGGACCTGTGCAAGCTGCACCACGGTCCTTCCCTCCTTCTCCCCGCGGGGCCTTCCCGGCAGCGCGAAGACTGTCCTCCCCCATGGCCCTTCGGTTTGGGGAAGGGGCGGTTGGCCCTCGGGGGGTCGCGTGAGCCGCCTCCGCCCTCGAGGACAAAGGTGTCCCGTAGCCGTGGCTCGCTACCCCCCCCCCCCTGCTGGGGCGTTTGGGGGGATCCCTGGCCCCCCAGTCGACGGGGGTGGGAGCCCCCTGGGTCTTCTTCCAGATGTCGTCTTCCTCCGCCCGAGCGTACTTTTCGAGCATGTCGAAGAGCTCGTCGGCGGAAGAGGGGCAGCTCCGGGAGAGCCTTCGGTGGAGCTCCCCAGGGAGGATGCCGCTTTTGCAGGCTTCGATGACCGTAGAGTCGGGGACATGGGCCACTTTGCTTTTCACCTGAGCAAAGCGCTTGAAGAAGCTTCTGATGGTTTCCCCAGTCCTCTGCCGGACAGTGTACAGCTGCGAGGAGTCCAGGGGACGCACGTAGTTCCCTTGGAAGTTGGCACAGAACTCCCGCTTGAGCTGCGAGAAAGACTTGATGGAGCCCGCCTTCAGGTTGTAGAACCAGGAGCGGGCAATGCCGGAGAGGTAGAGGGGGAAGACGTTGCACTGTACCGTCTCGTCCCCCCCGGCTGCGGAGATGGCTGTGGAGTAGACCTGCACAAACTCGTAAGGGTCTGCCTCACCGTTATAGTGCTCGATGTGCGGAGGGCGGTAGGGCCGCGGCCACCTGATGCTGCGAAGTCTTCGGCACAGGGGCTGGTTGGCCCCCTGCACTTCCCGGGGAGAGCCCCGGTCGCTGTCTTCTTTCACGGGACCTTCGTTGTCTTAGTCTGGAAGCGGTCCGAGAGGTCCACCAGAATGGCGGTGGCGACGCTTTTCCTCCGAACCGGGACTGAGTTCCCGGACGTCCGGGCTCTCCGCTGGAGAGGTTGGCTCTTCAGCGGGTCTCTTCCCCCTGCCGGTGCGAGAGCGAGGCTCCCCGCTCCCGCAGCCGGGGGGAAGTTCTTCCCCGCGCTCTGGTGAACGCATTCGCTCGACCTCCCCCCGGGCGAAACGGACCTGTCCCGCCGAGGGAGGGAGCTCATGCGCTGTAGCTGCCGGCCCGGCGGCTTCCGGAGCCGGTTGGGGGGAGCCCCCTGCGACAACCCCCGGGACCAGAAAGGGGGAAGCCCCTGTATTATCCGGAACCGGGGAGGGGGCGTCCACGGCGACGCCTGGAATCGAAGTGGAGGGGGCCCCAGTGGCTGCGACCGGAACCGGGAAGGGGGGAGCCCCTGTAACACCCGGAACCGGTGAGGGGGGAGCCCCCGCGGCGACGTCCGGGACCGGGGAGCCCATGCGGGGGGAAGTTCGCTGAGGCACGGGAGTTGCTCTGCCAACCACCCCCGGTGCGGTAAACGCGACGCGGGGGGCGGGACTGGCTCCCGGTGTAGGGAAAACCCCCAGCATGAAGTGGGCTCCCGGCCCCGGGAATAGGCCAGGGACAGGGTACCCCCTGGTGCCACGAAGGGCCCCGACATGAAGTAACCTCCGGCACCGGGACGGGCCCGGGTGCCGGGAAAGGTCCGGACGTATATCCCACAGGGGGAGGGAACCCCCCGGCAGGATCATACGGGGCGGACAACCCCCCAGAGGCCGGAGGGGCCGCCGGGTAACCCATAAACAGGGCCATGTTCCCCGGATACGAGTGTGACGCAAATGTGGGGGCTGGAGGCCGCGCCAACACGCTAAGGAGTTCGTCCATAGAGCGCTGTGCGCGGAGCTGGC
The DNA here is from genome assembly GCA_019359835.1 of Pharus latifolius. Classification (NCBI taxonomy): domain Eukaryota; kingdom Viridiplantae; phylum Streptophyta; class Magnoliopsida; order Poales; family Poaceae; genus Pharus; species Pharus latifolius. Next base: position 23,854,527 of record CM033326.1, read on the forward strand.
CTTCCACGAGAGCTTCGAGCAGGGCGTCCCGGGGAGCCGGGGGAGCCATCGGGGGGAGACTGGTCCCGGCCGAGGTCCCCGCGGTCACCGGGAACGACCTGGAGGTGGAAGCACCTAAGTTAAGAGGAAAAGAGGGAGGCAGTACCTGGGCCAGGTCGCCTCCGGAAGGGACCACCGGGACAGCAGTGTCCCGGGCGGACGGCGCTGAGTCTCCGAGACCCGGGTCACTGGGAAGGGTGCGAGCCCATGTTCTTGGGGGAGCCATGGCGTCTTGTCACGAGTCCCCACGGACGGCACCAACTGTCGTGGTATTGCAAATACCCCGGCAGGTTTTGAGAATGATCCTAGCGAAGATTACGCGGCGCGGGTTGACCGGATGACCGGTCCTCCCCCGCCGGACAAGCACAAGAAATGACACGAGGGTTTATACAGGTTCGGGTCCCGGTGGGGGCCCTAGTCCTGTCGACGCGCTCCCGACCGGAGTCGGCTGGGGAGGCTCTCTCCGGGGGGAGAGGCTTCCGGAGCACGTCTGTGAGTTTAGCTATTCCAATAAAAGTGATCCGATCCTTACAACAGAGGGGTACAAGGGCTATTTATAGCCCCTAAAAAGAAGCAAAAAACCTAAACTACCCCGGAAGCCACCGTCGGATTGAAGGGTAGGACCGTCCTTCTTCCGGTCAAACGCCTTGGATGCTTGACAGGTGGTCGCTAGTTCCCGAGGCGCTCCTCGCGTGACCTGCACGTGACAAACAATTCGAGACTTTACCTTTAGGAGGGCGATGAGGCCCGGGACGGCGCCGGAGGCCAGGTCCCAAGGTCCAAATGGCGGCGCCCGGGACTGCGCCGGAAGCCAGGTCCCGGGGGCCAAATGGCGGCGCCCGGGGAGGGGCCGGAGGCCACGTCCCCGGGCAAATGGCGGCGCCCGAGACGGCGCCGGAGGCCAGGTCCCGAGGGCCACATGGCGGCGCCCGGGACGGCGCCAGAGGCCAGGTCCCGGGGCCAAATGGCGGCGCCCGGGGAGGGGCCGGAGGCCACGTCCCCGGGCAAATGGCGGCGCCCGGGACGGCGCCGGAGGCCAGGTCCTAGGGGCCAAATGGCGGCGTCCGGGGAGGCCCCGGAGGCCACGTCCCCGGGCAAATGGCGGCGCCCGGGACGACGCCCAAGGCTAGGTCCCGGGGGCCAAATGGCGGCGCCCAGGACGGCACCGGAGGCCAGGTCCCGAGGGCCAAATGGCGGCGCCCGGGGAGGGGCCGGAGGTCACGTCCCCGGGCAAATGGCGGCGCCCGGGACGGCGCCGGAGGCCAGGTCCCAGGGACCAAATGGCGGCGCCCGGGACGGCGCCGGAGGCCAGGTCCCGGGGGCCAAATGGCGGCGCCCGGGACAGCGCCGGAGGCCAGGTCCCGAGGGCCAAATGGCGGTGCCCGGGGAGGCCCTGGAGGCCACGTCCCCGGGCAAATGGCGGCGCCCGGGACGGCACCGGAGGCCAGGTCCCAGGGGCCAAATGGCGGCGCCCGGGACGGCGCCGGAGGCCAGGTCCCCGGGCAATCGTGACGCAACTTACCTGGGCTTAGTCCCGCGGAGATTTCCCCCGACATTGTATTTATGAATCCATTACCCTGTGCATACGACTCTGAGAATGACTTGGACCTCGCCGACTACATCGATGTCTTGGATGAAAATGACATTCCCATGGAAGAGATCGATGTCGCTTCCGAGCTTTGCATGGAGCGAAATACTTCTCCAGTTTTGGTTACAACCATCGACCAAGAACCTGGGAAAGAAATTCATTCCCCTTCGGACAATCTTTTGCACCCGAAGGTGGATATGTATCTCAGTATAACGGAGGCAATGAGGATCACCATTCGCCTTATCTAGGAGATTTCGCTCCAGATAATTTAAATTCCCTCTTTGATTTCAAGTGTGACTCAGATAAAGAGGAGATGTTCTCCACACCTGTGGTCTCGACTCCACGCAAAGTCACTGTACTTTCTGAGGAGACTCCTGAGCAACAACTTGCCAGGGAAGAAGGAGACCATAAATGATTGCAAGACGAAGCTCGCATACGTCAAAAGGATGAAGTTCGCAAAACAACAGAGGAAACTCTGTGTCTTGCTCAACTTCGCCAAGAGACTGCAAACTTCGGCCCCAGCACACCTCACCAACGACAACCTATTAGTCGTAGGTGCGACCAATCACCCCTCACAAATCTGGAGTGTTCTCCGACAGGTGAGGCGATGATGGCAAAAACTCCTTAGGCTCCAAAAAGAAGCACACAGCAGCGTATCCGTGTGATTGCAGAAACCCTCCACAAACCTCCCGCCGGTTTTACTAATGATGATGGGGTCATTTTTGCAAGAGTTCTCATGGAGAATTGTGATGGAGTCGCATCAGATGTAACTCCAACTGCCTCATCGCATTCAATAACAAACTCATGGGAAGGTAGTAGTGCTCAACATAGCCAGAGAAGACGTGATCGTGTTTGAGCCTCCCCGACTCATCATAGTCATGACCAGGTTAGGAGAATTGGCCGATCGTGTGATCGTGATCATGAGCCGATACATTCACGTTTGGGACTGCATCGTGGTCCTCCACCTGCAAGTCTTTCCCGCGACCAGGAGGATGGTCGTGATGATCAACAACTGCATACCTCTTACGTTGGTTGTGCGGCTTTCTCGCCAGGATTTTGGTCAGTAACCTGGCCTGATAAATTCAAGCCAGGTACGATTGAGAGGTTCAATGGGACACAAAATCCATCTGAGTTTCTCCAAATATATGTTACTGCTATCCAGGCGGTGGGAGGAAATGAGAAAGTAATGGAAAATTACTTGCCAACGATCCTTGAAGGTCTGGCATAGACTTGGTTGTTCAACCAGCCAAAAGGATCTATTTACAATTGGGAAATGCTATGCGATGTTATCCTTAGCAATTTCCAAAATTGTTACCAGAAACCTGGCAAGGAGGATGAACTTCATCGTTTATGCCATAACTCGAGTGAAACTCTCCAGCAGTTTGTGAAGAGATTCGTGGGGGTAAGAAATACTATCCCCAACATCTTTGACAATTCATTTATCAAAGCCTTTAAACATGGCATTCAATATCGAAGGTTCACAGAGGATCTCAATATACACCCACCAATATCAGTGTCAGAACTTTTTGACATGGCTAATCGTTATTCCGATGCTACTGAGGCAATGGAATGGAATAGGATGGTGGATAAAGATGATGTACCACCACAACCAGGACTAGATTCCGAGAAGAAGGAAAACTCTAACAAGAAGTCTGGGCCACCTTCGAGCGGGAAGAAATTGAAAAAGGATGGAGCGAACCCTATCCGCAAGGTCGCAAACATGGAAAAGCGACCATACGACAAAGGTAACAAAGTTCCATTCAAAAATAATAAGCCTTCTTCTGGTGGACGCAACAACAACCACACGGAGAAACAATCTAACCCACAGGGAATCAAGAAGTGGTGTTAGTTGCATGAAGTTTCAAGACACAACCTAAACAACTGTCAAAATTGGTTAAAGCATATGGAGGAGTTTTACCAAGGTAAAGCCCCTATGCTAACAATACCAGAAAAAGGATAGCCTACTGGGAGTAAAGATGATGATGGAGATGAGGACATGTCATACCAGGTACCCAATAATCATGTTAATGTAATTTTTGGTGGTTCTTCATCATATCTTTCAAAGCATCACTTTAAGTCTGTTCGTCGCAAGGTGAATAATGCTGAGGCTCTTCCAGGAGAACCTTAGTATCCCCGCTAGTAGTAGACATCCCTGACCTTTAGCTGGGAAGATTGGGACTATCATGACCACGACGACTTCCACTGGTCGTTACTCCCACAATCAGCAATGCTAAAGTGGGTAGGGTCCTAATCGACGGAGGTAGTTTCCTCAATTTGCTCTTTGCCAAGATTCTTCACGAGATGCAAATCTCTCGTTCATCGATAAAGCCTGTGGTCCACCCATTTTATGGGATTATACCTGGTTATTTGTATACTCCTAGTGGTCAGATTGTTCTGCCGGTAACGTTCAGAGAACCAGAGAGTTTCCAAACAAAATTGATCACTTTTGATGTAATTGATTTTTGTTGGGGGAAATCCTGAGTCTCTGGGCGGTCTTCGGAGTGGGCTCCCGAGCGCCTGCATCCTTTGTGCGGAGATGGTTCCTGACGGGTCCTGGGCCTCCGGGCTTTGGGTCCCATGGGATCCCCGAGCACCTGGGTCTTTTGTGCGGAAACGATTCCCGGTGGGTCCCCGGGCCTCCGGGTTCCGGGTCCCATGGGATCCCCCGAGCGCCTGCATCCGTTGTGTGGAGACTGTTCCCGGTGGTCCCTGGGCCTCTGGGCCCTGGGTCCCATGGGATCCCCGGAGCGCCTGCATCATTCATGCGTACACGGTTCCTGGTGGGTCCCTTGGCCTCCGGGCTCTGGGTCTCGTGTGATCCCCCCAGCGCCTGCGTCCTTCGTGCGTAGACGGTTCCCAGTGAGTGCCCGGGCCTCCGGGCCCCAGGTCCCACAGTGTTGGGGGAAATCCCAGAGGCTTCTCGGGATTTGGCCCGAACGCCACCCGTGGACGAGCTCCTGTGGGAAGTCTCGGTGAGCCTCCCGCAGAAGACCACGGGCATCTCTCCGAGCCCCGGACGCCTCCCGTGGCAAACCCCGGACGCCTCCTGGGAAAAGCCACGAAGGGCTCCTGCAGAAGACCACAGGCACCTCCCGTGGTAAGTCCCGGAGGGCTACAGGGGAAAGTCCTGGACGCCTCCCATGGAGAGTCCCGGAGGGCTACCGGGGAAAGGCCCGGACGCCTACCGAGGAAAGTCCCAGATGACTCCCGTGGAAAGCAACGGAGGTCTCCCGTGCAAGGTCACGTGTGGGTGACATCAATGATGCCTCGGGAACTAGCGAGGACACTTGTCAAGCATCCAAGCCCTTCGGTCGGTGAAATGGCGTCAACGCCCCTCAATCTGATGGCCGTAGCTAGGGCTCCGTAATCTTTTTGCATCTTTTGGGGCCTATATATACCCCCTTGTATCTCATTTATTACCAACTCTCAATTCATTTTACACACGCCAAAGCAACAGGCATCCCTTGGAGACCTCTCTCCCCGAGAGAGAACCTCCCCAGTGGATTCACGTCTGGGGGGTGTTGACAGGACTAGGGTCCCCACCGGGACCCAAACCTGTATAAATTCTTTGTGTCAATCTATGTGCTTGCCCGGCAGGAGGTGATCGGTCGCACGATCAGCTCGTGTCACTGTACACGTGTTATGCACGTCCGAAGAAACCTGCCGGGGCATTCGTAACACGACAATTTTGATTCGGCCTACAATGCAATTCTTGGCAGGCCCTCGCTCGCCAAATTCATGGCAGCAACACATTACGCTTATCAATGCGTAAAGGTGCCGGGACCAAAAGGCGAGATCACGGTAAGGGGTAGCCCAGCTTCGGCCTTACTTGCAATTGAATTTCCCTAGAGTTGGTTGATCAGCTTCCCCTCAGGGATCTCAAGGCTGCGACCAAAGCAAAAGAGCCAGATGCGATCAAAATAACTCCACCACCAGAAGAAAATCTTAAGAAAATTCCTTTATTCCAAGATGACCCATCCAGAATCATACGGATTAGGTCAGCCCTAGAGAACAAATAGGAACTTGTGCTCATCTCTTTCATCCAAGCTAATGTAGATGTGTTTCCGTGGAAACCATCCAACATGCCTGGAGTCCCAAGGGAAGTGATTGAGCACAGCAATCCAGCATGGACAGCGACCATTTACCTTTCCATGATCGCGATAGTCATTCCCTGATCACGCGCGACGCGCATACCCATGTATGATAGCCAAAAGCTAAGGAAAGATAATACAATGGTCTAAGAAAATACTAGACGCCATTCATAAATAGAAAATGAAAATTCGGCATGAGAAAAATTAATTCTTTATTAATTTTTCTATTATTTACAAAAATAAAGAGAAATTCAAAAGGCCCAACTATGGCTCGGCCTTAGCCCTAACTGCATCTAAAATGAAGTCAGTTTGGCTGGCGGCCAGGACGCAGGACTCCTCCAGAGACAAGTTGTCCTTCTTAGGGTCAACCACGTATGCTTCAAGGAGCCCCGTGACCTCCCTCAGTCTTGCGAGGGTATCCTTCATGGTGAGACCACAGCCGGCGATGGTTACATCCGCGGCGTGCTTCTCCTCACACACAAGCTGCTCTTTTTGTCGAGCAAGCCTTGCGGTCTCCCTGGCCCAGTCAAAACGTGCCTTCAAACGCTCAACGCGCTTGAAGAAGTCATCCAAATCACACCCCCGCTGGGCATACTTCTCCCCAAGGAGGTTGTGCTCCTCCTGGAGGGCCCGTAACTCAGCCTTCACCTTGTCCAGCTCTTCTCGAGACTCACGGCTTTGCACAAAACAACCAAACTCACTTCAAGTTTAGGATCAACTAACTAAGATAAGCCCAAGAATCAAGAGATCTTACCAAGGAGGACAAGGGCGAAGCAGCGGCAACAGAGACGAAGGCATCCTCATCCTCCATTGAGAAGGGAGAATGAGGCGAAACTTGCCTGGCCATCGGCTGCACCAGAGCCACCTTTCTAGGGTATGCTCAGGTGAAGCCCGGTATACAGCCAGCTCATCAAGCTGCATTGGCCTCTTCGATAAAGATCCCCCAGAGGATCCAAGATCATTGCACCCACATCTCCTAGAGACAGCTGAGTTGCCAAAAGGCTACATAGAGCAAAAGGCATTAAAACAATTACATTTCCAGAAAACTTGAGCCAATCTACCAAGAGAAGATTACCTCTTGAGACGAAGGCGCAATGCTAGTTCCCCTCACTCCCAAAGCTCCAATATTCTCCTCTACTTCGTCAACCCAGCTTGGAGAAGCCATTACTCAGAGAGTTTGAAGATGAAAAGGTTTTGGGACTTAGAGAAAATTCTGGAGAAGTTGAAGATTACACAGCAAGGGAACGACAATTTATAGACTTGCTCAGGCAATGCTCCAACTTCCCGGCTTTGGGCATGATGAGGAAGCCTTGAGGTCCTCCCTAGTGCCTGCAACGCATTCCCCGAGAAGTATCGAAGATGTCACCGGTGTAACACAACGTGGGAATTCGAAGCGATGAGATACTATTAAGAATTCGAAGCGACACGCCATTAAAATGGGCCTTTGTCACTTCAAATTCAGGGGCTAGCTGACGAGGATTGTTAGCTATTTTTAGATCTCCTTGGTTGCAATAGCGCCACACGATCGCACAGGACTATAGCCGCAGCCCTCCCCATGGTTGCGAGGGACAGAAGAAGAAATGATGGACAATCCAAGGGCATTCTCGACATAACTCAAAAACCATATTCATTTAACGCAAAATCAAGGCATTCGTTATCTTTAAACTTGTGTTTTATGTTGTATCCAAGGACGGCATGGTCGCGAAGATAGTCCCTGCGACCATCCTCTCTCGCGGATACAAGAACTAACCTTAGTACCATGGTCGTAGTATTACGCGGTCATTCCTTAAACATTACCCTATCACGATCCTTATGGTTATTTTTGAGATAATTGTAAGTCCTTGACAAGGTAACCATATAAGAAGATAAGGCGGTTCCACGACGACTGAGTCAAGACTGCCAAATTGCCATGTACCCTTGAACTGCGGCAACTTCCACACCCCACGACCTCACAACTATCACCACGAGGCAGTTAGGGAAGATCGTAGGGCATGCCTCCAGGAGAACAACTGGCAACCTCTTCAGTAAGTATAAGAAGGCCTTCAAGGGAAGGATTGGGGGAAGGCGAAGACAGAGAGAAGACTAGGCACAACAAAGATAGGATTAGCTAGCTACACTTTGTAACCACCTCTTTGTAACTCCTTTTTTCACATAATCAATCTCACAGGACGTAGGGCTATTACCCAGCTTAAAGGGGGCCCGAACCTGGATAAACCTTTCTCCCCGTGTCCTTAAGATTCATTAATACCTTGAACATCTTGAGAATCTGTCTGATTGGCCTCATCTCTTCTCACTCACTTTCTTGCATAAGATCGGCAGAGGAACCCAGAGTTCCAATTGTCGACAAACGGTACAAAGACTTGTTGATCAAATGTCCGCATCATGGACTAGAGAAGTGGTTTGTAGTTCAAACATTTTATAGCGGATTGAACTACAATGCACGAATGTCCGTAGACGACGCAACTGGCGTCGCACTTATGAACAAAAGTTTTGATGAAGCATATGACCTCATCGAAGGTGTAACTCACAACTATACACAATGGGGAACTGAACGAGCTGCTCAATAAAATCCGACCAATAGCATGGATGCAAGTGCAATGTGGCAACTGGCTGAACAGGTAGCAATTCTCATTGATAGATTATCAATTATTGGATCTTTTGCTACTTCATCTTGTCGACGATTTGGACTCGGGGTCCTTAGTCGATCTTATGCAAATTTGTGAGTTGCGGGACCTTTCAGGGTGCTCCTCCGGGAAGGTAGGATGACTAATGTCTGTACGGGCACAAAGGATTTTATACAGGTTCGGGCCCTCGATGGTGGGAGTAACAGTCCTACGTCCTGTTGTGATTTCACTATATCAAATACGATGTTTACAAGAGGGAAGAAGACATGATCACAGGCGATGATCTCTTCAATGTTAGTGTCTATCTAACTATATCTAAGTCTTCAGGTTTGTTGGACGCCTGGTAGTGCTTGTATGCTTGACTGAATCATTAACTGTCCTTAGAACGTGCATTGACTACCTTTTTATATTGGAAAAAAGGGCGCCAATGTGAAACTGCCTTGGACAGTTGTTAGGATGCAGTTTCATTAACCGCACTTAACTTCCACGCAAGCTTAACACGTGCAATCAAGGGATAACCGCACATGTTAACCTCCTGGCAGTTGTCTTCATACGTGGAAAGATCTTCGTGATTCTCGAGATATGCCCATTCAAAGAGTTAGGCCTTCCCAAATTATTCTGGTCGCAGATAGTCAACGACCCTCTGACCGTGCACTGTCTGCAGTCTCCTGACCGCACACTGCCTGCGGCCTCATGATCACGCAAGGGCTGCGATCATGAATTATCTCTGTGTCCACGCCCTTTAGGTCGTCTGAGACCATAGTGACAGACTCATAGACACACGTCTAATCTGATTCTGTCTTAAACCAGACGTGTATTACTTTGAACTAGCTTGGGTGATAATCCTCGTCAGCTAGCTCCCAAATTTGAAGAAAATGAAAGGACATATTTACTTCAAATTTTTATCCTGCATTGAATTATGAACCCGTCGTTTTAACTTCAGCTGATACTATTCTGCCGTGTGACGGTTCATATCCTGAGAAAAACCCTGAGTTTTCTTGGATGGTAATGATGACTTAGGTGACTCATCATGATGGAAACCGTAAATATGGTTTTAAAAACCCGAAATGTGTGTGGAAACGAACCAACGCCTTCTCGCTCTATAAAGTGAAGAGCCCTTCAGTTCTTTGAATTCACAAGTTTCCCACCACGACTAAGTCTTTCAGTGTTACTTCTCCTCTCCAGCTACTCCCTATAAACTCCAATTCTTGTTCTGATGGTAGATCAAGATCCGAAGAACATTATAGAGATTGAGAGTGATGGGGAAGAAGTAGAAGTGGCATTAGAAATTGATCAAGACTCTCAGGAAGTAAGTTTTTTCTGAAAGTCTTGGTTCAACTTTTTTCCTGCATTCTGGACAGTTCCAAAGTAATGCTTTTTGAAACTTACAGGTGTGAGAAGAACTAATTCCTCCAAAGAAGAGATCAAAGAATGACGAAGGATCCTCCAGTGGAACTTCATCAAAATTGGTAAAAGGAGCCGAGACCTGGGCTATCACATTACCCTATTCTTCAGCCCCAGCAGCTCCTCCAGTTGCATCATATCCATCTTTGGAGATCCATAACAATCCTTCCCACCTTTCTTCTTCAGGTCAACTTTCTCTATCGTGACCAAGCAATATCCAGCTTGTGTTGGGTGATCAATTTTCTGGTGGGAAGGTTGCACTCTCGCGACCAGATGGTCCTCGACTTTTGTCGGGTGATCTATTTCCTGGGAGAAATCCTTCATCCTCCCATCCAATCTTACTGTGAGGATTGGTAATTATTTTCATTCTCTCTGCTGGTCGTTTTATCTTTTAAAACTAACGCATATATGTGCAGGAGATGAAAATCTCTGGAGCCCCCAGCGATCAGCCTGCTGAAGTCCAACCTCGTTTTGGTGAGAGTGTTTCCCTCGAGAGAACTCTCCAAAAAGAAAAAGAGGCCCTGGAGAAGAAGACAGATGAGATGTCTTCAGCCATTCTGCATCTGGCAGAATGTTATGACAACTCCCGCGAAGAGGCGCGCCAATTCCGCTTGGAGAGGGATTATGCTCAACAGGAGCGAGAACTCTCCAATACAATAAGGAATAATAGCGCTTCTTTGATTTGGGATGATGTAGATAGGCTTAGAGCCATAGCCAGTTCTCTAGGGGAAGCTAGTGTTGATCCCACTGATGTTAACATGTCCCTGGGAGAACTTTGTAAAAGGCTATCAGACCAGGTTGACGCTTTGGTCTCCTGTGTCCCTTTTGTATGTAAAGATTGTCAGAAATAAAGAATTTCTTTTCCTTACATACTTGATTTCTTAAAAGGATTATGTAGAACATAATCCGAATTAAGGTTCTTTACATTCTATGAGAAATAGTTACACGAGAATGCTTCTGTGATCAAAAATACACAGGTAAACTTCTGTCCGAAACTGGCTTAGTTCTTCGGTCTTAGAATAGCATTAAGGCCGTAGACTGCGATCAGAACTAGAGTAACGATCACAAAATAGTTTTTTGGTCTCAGAATAGCATTGAGACCGTAGACTGTGATCAGAACGATCATAGAACAGTATCTTGACCATACGGCGACCACAGCTGTTATGATCACACATATCCGTTGTGATCACAGGATTATGTTGCGATCAGTATAGAGGTCATAAACTTATTCCAAAACCATAAGGAATTACTCCCTTAATAAAGATTTAGGAATTTCCAATATTTTTATCTGTACCATAGCCCCCGAATGCGAAATAAAATGATAAAAACACATTTCATTTCGGATTCATTACTAGGTATGGATAACGGGTTCCAAGAGGAAAAACACCCATTGTGGGAAATTAATAAAATACTCGGCGAGTTGTCTCGGACATATAAAAGGAAGAGGTAGCTTACTGGAGAAGCCAAAAACCCTTTGTCGCCTTAGACCCTCCTACCGCACAAAAACCCTCTTTTGCATTCCTCGTCTTCGTCGTCTCCAAAGTCACCACTTTTCTTCTCAATTCTTCATAAGAAATGGGGTCCTGGAGCCGATCCGTCTACCATACAGAAGAGAGCCTGGTGGCATTAGAGAAAGAAGAGATTCTCCCCCCACGGCTACTGATCAACTGGCGACCAGCGGAAAAAATCAAGAAAACCCAATCGTCCAAGAGGGCGAATTGGTGATCTGCGAGGAATACTTGCGCTGCGGATTCTGATTCCCAAAAAGCGAATATCTGAGGGGAATCTTGGACCATTACGGGTTGGAGTTAGTAAATCTCCACCCAAATGCAGCCCTTATCCTAGCGATTTTCCAACATCTCTGTGAAGCCTTTGTCGGAGTGCTTCCAAGCGTGGAGCTTTTCCGACGCTTCTACTTTTCGGCATGGTCGAAAAGTGCCAATGCCACTGGGTGCATCTACTTCCATATACGGGAGAAGAAGGAGTACCCATTCCCGCCTCTACAGGACTTAGTTCACGGGTGGTACCATAAGTGGTTCTGCTGCACCCCTCCGTCGAAGAGCGGACTATGGTTGGCGAACACCCGACCGGAGAAAGCCAGTGAGTTAGACTCCCTTCCCATTCTGAGCGCAGAACAGAAGAAACAAGCTCAAGCTATTCTTCACTTAGTTCAGCAAGGCTTGACCACGCGTGATATCATATGCGTGAAGAACAGGATGAGCCCCCTGCGTGAAAGGGCACATCCAGCTTGGGAGGTGTAGTCCATGGCGGACAGCACCCTGGACTATAATAACGGTATGTCCTTTAGTCAACAGAACATGCATTTTTACTGATTAAAAGACGTCGCATTTGTTAACATGCTTGTTTGTGACACAGCGCTATCCTTGTCCGAAATTGAGAAACGGACAAACTACCTCCTTCGGGCGTATAACGCCGATGTGGAGGGAGCTAAAGGATCACCTCGGCCCCAGAGCTTGATTAACGCCGGCGATGATCTTAAGCAAGAGCACCGAAAGGTATGATTTATTCAAACAAGCTCTGTTTGAAACAATCCATTTGCCCTGTATTACCAAAAGCATGTTGAATAATACAGCTTCTGGGAAAATTTACTGAGGCAATACGTCCAAGCAAGGACGTTGGTCCTTCGGGAAGACCGACTGCGAAGAGGGTGAGGAGGACCCCTTCAAAGCACGAAATGAAGGAGTCTGCTCCCAAAAAACCTAAGAATATTCTGGAAGAGGCTTCTTCGCGGAAAAAACCATTACCGCGAAAAATACTGTGGTAAGATTCTCAATACCTCCTGTAACCCCAAGTACAAGTGGAAATTACTTCTTCGTCGTACAGGGTGAAGGGAGCGAGGATGAGGAAGACGACATTCCTCTAGTTCGCCGCAAGAGGAAAGCAACTGACCTCTTGGGAACAAGCGTCCAGAGAGGTCGACTTCCCTTCCGATCGACAAAATCTTGTCCCTGACTGCAGGGACAGAAATGGCTATAATGGGCCTATGACTACTGACAATCCTGTGGTTTCGGGTGGAACCCTGGTGCCTGAGGCGTGAAGCCCCAGGATTAACAACACCTCCCCTACTGATAGAGGGAGCGACTGTGGTAAGAATCCTTACAATCTCGCACATTTTCCTTCCTCTGTACATACCCATTGAATTGTTTTCATACAGGGAGAAGAGGATATTGTCCTTGTTAAGAGAAGGAAAATAAGGACAGAGGAAGACTCTTTCCCAAGAGCAACCAGTAGGCTTCTTTCTCTTGGGAGCTCATCATCAAAACCCAAACCATGGGTGGGGTTTCGAATAAAGTGAGAACTTCTCCTATCTCCATCTAAATATGACTGACGGGAGGCATCTCGCCTTACAATATGTTTGTCTGTCTATTGGTGCAGGGATGCTGCACCTAGTACCCCGGCGACCTCGACAAGCCAAGGTACACCCATAGCAGAGGTCGCGGGAGAGCCAAGTCCGACTCCCATGGCCGAAGAGGTTTTTTTGGCCATCATGGATGGAATGGCAGCGGAAATCCGATCCCAAGGGACGGAAACTGCAGAGCCGGCCATAGAGAGAGATCAACAGGAAAGATCATCTGCTGGCCCTACCGCAGACACAGTAAGTTTTGAGGTTAGACCTCACGCTGATGTTGAGAGCGGCTCATTCAGTGATTACATCGAGGTATGAACAACTCTTCATTTTTTTATTTTCAAACTCGCAAAAATTCAGGAATATTCAAGTCTTAAGAGCAATTTCTTATTGTGTTCCAGGACTTGACCCGGGTGGCTACCAAGTCGATAGCTATAGCAAAGCATATCGAGGTCGCGCAATGGGAGATCAGCCGGCTGCAACAGTAAGTATGGTGCTCTTTATTTGTGTTAACTTGAATCCGTATTTAAGCGTAGCTGATCGTCCTTCTTGTTACAGAGAAAATGCCTTTCTGAACAAGAGCATGGCTGATCGAGAAAATCAAGAAGAAGCTGCAACTACGAGATATTCTTCTCTAGAGAAAGAACTTCGCGAAGCGCAGTCAAAACTTTCTTGTAAGTATACTTCCGACCAGAAGAAATCTTCTCGTCATATGAACTGTTTATAGTAAGTGTTTACTGTGTTCATACAGCACAAGAGGATCAAATAAGCCATCTTTTAGAAGAGAAAAGAAACCTTCAGGTGACCATCGAGTTACAAAGCTCAAAAATTGATACTGCCAGCATGGAGAAAGAAGGTCTAAACGAAACAATCTCCTCCTGCGGCGGTACTCAATCAAACATCTTCGAAAAGCTGAAGATGGTGGCTACTCTGCTAAAAGCAGATGTGATCGAGCCGCAAAGGGACAATCCAAGCCTTATCGAGTTAGCCACATTGGTCGCGGCCCAAGTCGAATCACTCCTCAAGTATCTTCCTGGAGATAGATACAAAATGGCAGGAAGAGGTATTGAAGTCAAATGTCAGATCTGTAACCTCTGCCATTCTCTGCAGATTAAGATTTCACCACGGCCCAGATTTGAATCTGAAGCCGATGATAGAAGACGCAGAGATCAAGAGTGATCGACTTGAGGCCATCTCCGAAGAAATCAAGCCTCTAGTCGAAGATCTACTGAAAGAGTTAGGCCTTATTTGATTCCTTGTAATGATCTCTCTTAGTAATTATACCTGTGAAATTACATTTATAACATGCAAATGCGTGCCTTAACTTTTTGGAAAAGTGTGATACTTTCTTCGTTTCATATTATGACCATATTCTCTTAGCCTCCTCCTGAGATCATAAGTACTGAAGATCTAGTATTATAATCTCTGGAAAAATATGGGCATTATGAATACCCAAGAAATGCTTTAACTTAGATATGATCATCCGATCAAACTGATACTAACCTTAATACAACATCCGACCTTATTACAAACTGGCAGCCACTCGAATGATTAGGAACATGCCAGTAAGTCCCATGTGCTTTGAGAAACGGCTTATTGAGGGATGTCTTAGCTGGATGCGACCATGAGATCGGCCAGCGAATCCGATTAGGGTATTGTAGCAAGATGATTATCGGCGACCAGCCCCCTGAGCCGGGCTCGGAATAGGTATGGCAAATAAAGAAAACGAACATAATATGAGCCGAAGAAAAGTACTCATGAAGTTTTTGGTAAACCATGCTAATTGAACAGGAAAAAAGATTGGGAAACTTACACGTAAAACTGGCGCAGTTGATCAATGTTCCATGTATTGGATAAGATTATACCATCCTCCATCGCTAACCGAGCTGATCCTAGTCGCGGTACTGAAACAACAATGTAAGGGCCTTCCCACTGAGGAGAGAACTTATTGCGGCTAGACTGGTTTTGTATTTTTCGTAAAACCAAATCACCCACGTGAAGACTACACGGCCGCACCCTCCTGCTGTGATATTTTCGCCAATCTTGCAAATATACTGCTGACCTTATCAATGCTCGATCACGCTTTTCTTTGAGGAAGGTTAAATCCTGAGTACGTTGTTCGATCTGATCAATCTGGTCGAATTGATCTGTTCGGAAAGAACCAATACGGATTTCCATAGGTAACACCGCCTCCGCACTGTATACCAACTGGAAAGGTGTCTCATCGGTGGCTCGACTACAGGTAGTGCGTAGTGCTCATAGAACGGAGTAGAGTTCATCTACCCAAGCCCCCGAGAGCATATTAAGGCGATTGAAAACACGTTTCTTGATGCCTTGTAATATCTGCCCATTGGTGCATTCGACAGCACCATTGCTCTATGGATGAGCTACAGAAGCAAAGCACACCTTGGTTCCAATATTATTGCAATAGTCCAGGAAGAGGCCGCTAGCGAACAGGGAACCGTTGTCAGTGATGAGACGACTTGGAACACCAAATTGAGTGATGATGTTCTTATGAAAGAACTTATGTGCCGCAGCAGCGGTGACGTTACGGACTGGCTCAGCCTCAATCCACTTTGTAAACTTGTCAATGGCTACGAACAGATTTTGTAACCATTGACCGCCTGTGGCATAGGTCCCACAATATCCATCCCCCAGACTGCAAAGGGCCACGTTAATGGGATGGTTTGCAAGGCATATGTGGGCTGATGAACCTGTCTGGCATGAAATTGACACTGGGGCATGTGTTGACCAAATTTTTGGCATCATCGAGTGCCGAAGGCCAAAAAAAACCTGTCGAAAAGCTTACCCGACTAGTGTGCGAAATGACGCGTGCTGTGGGGAACCTCGCCCCGTACCGAACACCACGGTACGGAACAACGCTCCCCTGTCGCAACTTCCCAGGAGTCAGTTGCGAACCAGAAATGAATATCACAACAACCAGTACAATACATAAATAATCCACAAAATATTGCAAGGTTCACAGATGACGACACTAGGGCCTTACAATAGTAACACAACGAGGTACAAAATAACGGTTCAGTTTTTTTTCAACAAAACGTGGAAGGAGTGGAACGCTAATCTTTGCCCACAGTCGCTCAACCGGGGTACGCGACGCCTAGAAGCTCGGATCATACTCGAAGAAGTCTTCATAAGGCTCAGGCTCACACTCATGTGAACCCAAGTCGCTTGGCTCTTCAACTTCTGATGGAACAATTCAGTCACGGGTGAGTACAGGGTACTCAGCAAATCACCACTTAACAAATGCAAGTATATATAACATGATAGGGAATTCAAGGAAATAATTGAGGTTCTTTTCCAAACCTTTTTCATCACCTAACAGTTGATAGTCATGAAAAGCATTTAAAACATTCTTTGAAAACTTACCTTATATATATAACAGTTCAAGAGTGCAGAATTTAAAGCAGTTGATAAAACAGTTCATAAAAACTACTTGTGCCTCACAACATGGATAAAACCCATTGACCATAACACACTCCAAAATCCGGGAGCACGGAGTATTTAAATACATTTTAAACTCTGCAGAGGGGTACTGCTTTACCCACAAGACTTCTCAACTACCACTGTTGACCACGAGCATAGGTCTTTTGCCCAACACGCTACTTTAAGCATATGAGTCTCCTATGTCAGGTTCGATCACGCTGCTTTAAGCGCGCCACTGAGTTGAGAATAACACGCTTTTCACCCTGCCTTGCCATTATACTAGCTCTACCCCGTAAAAGGTTCACCACCGGTCAGTGATCCAGAACTCTCACCTCCGGTTGGGGTTCCTAATACAGTTGTGAAGCATTGTAGGGATCTTCCCTCTCATACCTTCACCCTACCCCTCACTCAGTATTGGGCCGCGGTGGGAGACCCTCTCCACCAATAGTGAGTGGACACACGAGGGGTTTGTGCTGGGAAACCACATCCAGCACTCTTGCCCTAGAACCACATCAATTGCACGATCTTTCACTCAGACGAATCAGTTGGGCTCGTCCCAACCGTCAGTGTAAGTGGGCCAAGAGGGATCTTCCCTCCCTGACCAGTGAACAGTATTAGTGCAACTTTATCATTTAGGTTATAGACTCTATGCAGAGCTAGGGCAATAGTTCGACAAGGATACTTGGTCGTGCCTGTCCCATACCAGGCTTGTGGAGGTACGATAACATGCTACTAGATGTTTAGCACAAATTGGTTGGTCCTTAAGCTATTCTAGAGAGGAGTTTCCCTAATCACATTTTTCACAATTCACAACATTTCCTGTTTCCAACATTATCATGTTATCACATCATCATCATAAGCATCACAGCATTTTTCATGTTCCGACTGACACACCTCTCCTCTCTAGGATAGACATTTTAAAAAGGCATTTTTAGTTTTGAAAACCATTTCGTTTGCTCATGTAGATAAATTATATTACTGCTATTATACTTTAACATTAACCAAGGGCATCAAGAACATTATACAAGGTTTGAGAATCAAGAATGGCTTTTCAATTTGGGGTAATAGCTAAACAGGTATATTCCAACATACTCAGTTTGCTTAAATAACATGCACAATATTTGCAACACAAAATACTTAGCTAACTTGAAAACATGGGATCAACATGATCAAGGTGGTGGTGACTTGCCTTGAATTCCCGCGATAAGATCTTTAGCGACGTCCTCGATCGGCTGCTCCTCGGCTTCCGGACGAGCGGTTTCTAAACACGAAAAGAGCACCGATCAAACAAAATGCACTAGTATGAGACTAACAAATGCAAAATCTAAAACCTAATAAGTCTACGCAAAACAGTCTCGAAGTTGGATCTGAAAAAGACTGAAAAACAGGAGCTTTTGAAAACGGCGGATCAAGGTTTTAGGATTAGAATCTGAGGTGGTGGATGAAGGAGAATATGTGGCAGGAGCAATTTGTGGTAGGGTGGTTCAGACGGATCTGGATTTGGAGGTCGGACGGAGAAAAACCACTTTTGGCGGAATTTTAGGGTAAACCGGGTAAAATCGGATCTGAAAAAAAAGTGAAAACAAGATCCGGGACTCGGATCTGAAGAAAAATTTCAGATCTGGAAGATTTGAGTCGAGGCGAATCTGATGGCGAAGACATATCTTCGATCGGAGACTTCTGCGACAAAATCGAGGGAAGGAACGACGGAGTTCAAAACAGCGAAACGGAAATCTGGACAGCGGATCGAGGATCAGAGAACACATTTGAAAGGAAAATGGCGAAATGAACAAAACGACGCGAATGGATTTTCAATCGGAGGTCCAGAAGACAGAGAACGACAAGGCATGTCGCTGCAGCTGACATTCGGAAAAGTGTACAACACTGTAGCAGTGTCAGTCGGCCGACACAGGACATGGCCACGGCCAAGAGTTCGCCGGCGACGATCCAGACGTCGGCCGGAGCTGAGACTTGAGGGGTGGAGGAGTCACGGCAAGGGGAGTGAAAAAGGGCAAGGTGGTACGGCCGGAGGAGGCTTCTACGGCGAGCTTCTAGGCGAGGTGGTGCGCACGGACACAGCCACGGGTGCATGCACGGCGGGAGCTCGCCGGAGAGGGCGGGGAGGCCAGAGAAGTGTGGGGATCGGAGGAGGAACACTAGGGGAGGAAGAAAACACAACAATGGCGGAGTTTGGTGGTCGGAAATGGAGAAGGTGGCGCACGGCCGGCCGCGAGGAAGACGAGCTCGCCGGCGGCGGTTCTCGGGCGGCGGTGCACGATTTGAGCTAGGATTTGGTGGGTGAGCTGCTGGAAACGAGGGGAGAACGATGGCATGGCCTGATTGGAGAGAAAATGGCCGGAACGACGAGAAACCCAAGATGGCCGGCGGCAGGAAAAACAAGAAGCGCCGATGGAGGGAGCTCCGGCGACCATTTCGCCGAGCTCCAGAAGAGAAAAAGGAAGAGAGTGAGGAGGTACACCTGATGGACAAAGCTCAGACAAGCAAACGACGGCTGCAGCGAGGGAAATGAATGACGAGGTGACGGCGGCCGGCGCTAGAGCGCGGCCAAACCAGCGGCAGAAGAGCAGAAATCACCCCCTTTGATATTTTATGTGAAATTTTTCAATCAAATGCAAAACTCTTGAATGCTCTGCGTGTCTAAGTGTTTTCTCTACCACTCTACAGAAGGACTTGTGAAAATATGCTGGTTTGAGTGGGTTTTCAGCCATGCCAAGACCTTTAAAGAGTGGCATTGGGGAGAAAACGAGTTGTAACAGTGACATGCTGACATGTAATGCATCCAGCTGGGGTAAAAAGGTCTCTACACTGTACTTGCTGCAGGATGGTTGAGGGTAGAGGTGGTATTTTACATAAAATAGTGTTTTTGTCAATTCTAGGGGCTTGTGTGGAAATTTCTGAAAATAGGAGGGCTGAAATGCAAAATTCCAGTGCATGGGAAGTTGTGGAACCTGGTTACTTGTGCAAATAAAATATTTTAAAACTTTTCACAGAATTTTTAATGCATTACTTTAAATTAAATATATTCCTTTATGAAATTTCCAAATAGGAAAATCATTATTTCATGTGGAAAAATGATTTGTTTGATGCGTAAAATCATGATGCCATGAACTTAAAAATATGCATGCATGAGAAAAATATTGGGGGGTGATTTAGGGTTGAACAGGTGAAAGAATTTCGCTGATCGGAATAAGAAGATAATTAAACAGAATTTCGGAAGATTTAGACCGGAAGGGAAAATCTGAGAAAGGGAGGGTTTAAGAATGGAATTTTGGGCTGTTACACGTGCGCACCACACACCATCATGGATTTCTTTCAAGAGGGATTTACCTTCCTCTTGAGAAATACAACGCATGAATACCCCTTGAGTATCCTTCCTATACAAAACTCCTTCTATAAGTTTGTATAGGCGCGCTTTTCGAATCAACCGATCACTTTTGATTTCGTCCTTGGGCAAGGTCCCATGTTCGAGATAGACCCTCAATGGATGGGTCCAATCCCCTTCTTGTCCAAGGTTGGTAACGAAGACTGTTACCTGGTCATCTTCGACTGTAGTCATGATCGAAGGACGCTCTAAGTGTTTGACGAACACCCCTGCCGGAGCAGATGTATGGGAGGACCCAATTTTAGATAATTGGTCTGCAAGAATATTGTCCTTTCGCGGGATGATTTGGACTTCGAAATGACTAAAGTGCTTTTCCAATCTCCTCTCCTCCCCTAGGTAATGAGCCATTGTCTCATCGGAGGTGCTGTACTCCTTGTTTACCTGGTCTACGACTAGCTGTGAGTCTCCCCTCACCACTAATCGACAGACTCCGAGGAATTTTGCTGCCCAGAGCCCTGCAATAATACCTTCATACTCTGCTGCATTGTTAGTCGCAACAAAATGTAATTGAATGACATACTTGAGTTGGTCGCCTTGAGGCGTAACTAAGACAACTCCAGCCCCCGAGTGTTGGAAACTACGAGAGCCGTCAAAATACATAGTCCAATGATCGGTACACGACAAGTCTTCGGATTCTTGCCTTGGAGAGTCAGGGTTAGTCCATTCAACCACAAAATCTGCAAGGATCTGAAACTTGACCGCAGTGCGAGGGGTGAAATGGATGTCAAATGCTCCAAGTTCCACAGTCCACTTCACAATTCGACCAGATTTCTCTGGGTTTTAGATAATATCTCCCAAGGGGAAGGACGAGGGCACTGTAATTTTATGTGCCTGAAAGTAATGTCGTAACTTGCGGGAAGACATCAGTAGGGCGTAAAGTATCTTCTGGACCTCAGGGTAACGCACCTTAGGACCATGAAGTACCTCACTCACGTAATAGACAGGTTGTTGCACACCTTCTCTTTCTGCGATTAGAACAGCACTGACCGCATGAGGTGTGGCCGCCAAATAAAGAAGTCACTAGTACAGAAAAGCATTCTTCTATCGGAAAAAAACACCCTTCTACTATCGGTTTTTGTACAGTTAGAGATAGACACGATAGAACAAGACAGGTCATTTACTAACGGTAAATAACCGACAGAAGAAGTGCACTATTCTAACGGCATTTTAGGTGACAACCGATAGAAAAATCATTCTAGTCTAACGGTTGTGAAAGAGTTTACTGATAGGAAAAGGATAGTAGTCTCTCGGTTGTGTAGGAGTTTACTGGCAGGAAAAGTTACACTCTTCTTATGGTTAATTACTAGTGTACCAATAGAAAAAACCTTAGTACTCTCTCGGTTGTGAAAGAGTTTACCGATAGAAAAAAGGATAGTACTCTCTCGATTGTTTATAAGTTTACCGACAGGAAAAGTTAAACTCTTCTAACGGTTATTTATGAGTGTACCGATAGAAAAAACCATAGTCCTCTCTCGGTTGTGAATGAGTTTACCGGCAAGAAAAGTTACACTCTTCTAACGGTTAAGTACGAGTGTACCGATAGAAAAAATGATAGTACTCTCTCGGTTGTGAATGAATTTACCGATAGAAATACAGTATAGATGCAATACAGTACATTCACGTATACAGTACATTCTTTACATTCACAATACAGTACATTCACATATACAGTACAGATGCAATACAGTATAGATTGGATACACAATACAGTAAGATGCAAAACAGTATAGATTGGATACACAATATAGTACAGATGCAAAGAAGGGTAAATTCACATATACATTGAACAGATTGACACATTAGACAGTTATTCACATTTATTCACATATATATGAAGCAATACAAATTGCAATCCAATATGGACAAATACTAACCAATAAGACTATATATAAACAATCTATGCACAGAGTACACGAAAAAGAGAAAATTGACAACAATTGAGCGAAAAGCTTGTCATGGCGGTTGGTTGGGCACAACTTCCTCCATAACATATTGAGCCCAAATTTGTCAGAGATCTCTAATCTTTGCATTTTCGTATTGGTCTTTGGACATGGCAATCTGCAAGCATGTGTGAATACTGAGTAACTAACTTCCTAATTTTGAACGTGATACCCAATTTTCAAATTTGAGTTAGCTATCGATGCTTACCTGGGGGAATTGGGCAAAGTTTGTCCGCACTAGGTCGTACATGTAGCGCAGCACATAAAACCTGCATTCCCACGATTGCGGCTGTTGATGGAACTGAGATAATTGCATATTCGAAGACATGTTAGCTATTGTTTCCATAAACTAATTAAGCATAAACAAAAAGTCTCGTGAGTACCTCATATTCCTTCCAAGATAGTAGGGAGCCGTGCGGTGCGGCATGCCTCCCTCTAGCGGACACATATTTCTCAAAAGCCCTGCATTTCAGTTAGCATTGCCGGTTAATGTGTTATCATTAGCTAGTGAGGTCAAAATTTAAATCAAACATATATGTTACTTACGCCTCCATATTCCCCTTGACGACATATTCATTCGGTAACCTGTCGCGCATCGAATCGAGGTAGTACACCTCGTTCCTCCACAGACAGATCACCATGAGAATCCAGTGGCCCCTACATTGTACGTAAAAGAGCACTGCTAGCTCAAAGTATATCTCAGGTGTAACATACAAGATTGAGTTAAATTAGTACGAAATGCACTAAACTTTGGTGGTACGGCACCAGAATGAACTCCCTGTCCTGCTGCGCCATCAGCGCCTTGGATATGTACTGCTCAGCGTGCACGGCGTCGTGCTCTAGCATTGTCAGGCTTATTTCCTCTGGGTCGAGGAAACCCACCTTCTCACACGCAGCCTCCGATGCTAGCCTGTACATGCACCTGCATGCAAAAGACATGTCGTGGTATTATGGATACCCCGGCAGGTTTTGTGGAAGATCCTAGCGAAGAAAATACGAAGCGGGCTAACCGGGTGACCGGTCCTCCCCCGTCAGACAAACACAACAAGTGACACAGAGGTTTATACAGGTTCGGGCCTCAGTGGAGGCCCTAGTCCTGTCGACGTGCTCCCAACCTGAGTTGGCTAGGGGAGCTCTCTCGGGGGAGAGATGGCTCTGGAGCACACCTGTGAGATTGTCTATTCCAAGTAATAATGAACAATTGTCTCTTACATGAGGTGTACAAGGGCTTATATAGCCCCAAAAGACGCAAAAACACTAGACTACCCCGCCTACCACCGTTGGATCGAGGGGTAGCAACGTCCTTCTTCCGGCCAGGGCCCTCGGATGCTTGACAGGTGTCCGCTGATTCCCGAGGCGCTTCTCGCGTGACCTTCACGTGACCCGGGACCGGAGACCCCTGTCTCCGAAAGGATGGCAATGCCCAGAACAAGCCACCAAGGGCCACCCGGGGGCCTTGTCCCCGGGCAAATGGCGGCGCCCGAGAGAAGCCACGGGGGGGACTTGTCCCCTGGCAAAAGGCGGCGCCCGGGACAAGCCACCGGGGGGCCTTGTCCCCAGGCAAAAGGAGGCGCTCGGGACAAGCCACCGGGGGGCCTTGTCGCTAGGTAAATGACGGTGCCCGGGACAAGCCACTGGGGGGCCTTGTCCCCGGGAAAAAGGTGGCGCCCGGGACAAGCCACCGGGGGGCCTTGTCCCCGGCAAAAGCGGCACCCGGGACAAGCCACCAGGGGGCCTTGTCCCCGGGCAGAAGGCGGCACCCAGGACAAGCCACCGGGGGGGCCTTGTCCCCGAGCAAATGGCGGCGCCCGGGACAAGCCACCGGGGGGCCTTGTCCCCGGGCAGAAGGCGGCGCCCGGGACAAGCCACCGGGGGGCTTTGTCCCGGGAAAATGGCGGCGCCTGGGACAAGCCATCGGGGGGCCTTGTGCCCGGGCAAAAGGCGGTGTTCGCTTACCTGGACTTAGTGTCCCGGAGGTTTCCCCGAACAGCAGCCCCCCATGCCCTACGGGGACGACGCTCGATTTCCCAGAGGGGATGGTTCATGTTACCGAGAAAATCTCTGGGACAAGCTACCGGAGCCGTGACGCTTCGGTTCCCACGCCGTTGTCCATTAATGCCTCGTCTCGATGGGAGTGCGCCGTTCGGCCATAATGGCCGCCCATGGTTCGAACCGACGATGCCTCTTTTCGCGCTCCCGTCCCTTCGTTTCACACCCACTGTTTGAATTGAATGGCGCAGATGCACCACAAAGGGCCACGTGGCACCCATCGGGGCTGTGTTTGGCCCCTATAAAGAGGGCCTCGGGGGGCCCGGAGAGCTCATTCAAACCTTCAAACCTTCAAACTCCCTTAGTGCCCTTAGCTCTCCCGATAGCCCTCTCCCGGAAGCTCATTCCCGAAAGCTTAGCCTCCGGAACCCCTAAGCCCCCCTTTTTTCCTAGCCTAAGCCACCGGAAAAATAAGATGGGACCAAAGGGCCGTGCCAAGGCCGCGGAGATGCCACCGGAGTAAGTCACCGCGGACTTCCTCTGGGCCTCCGAGTTTACATCCGGGGACTTGGAGTCCCTGGTGGACCGGGGCGTGGTTGCGGACGGGGACGTCCGGGTCCCCGTGAAGAAGGACGGAGCCCCCCGCCCCAGGCTCGGGGAAGTGGTGGCCTTTCGAGGCTTTCCTCGAGGCCGAGCTCCGGCTCCCGGTGCATCCATTGCTCCGAGAGTTTTTGAAGGAGTACGGGGTGACCTTGAACCACCTCACACCGAACGCGTTCGTCCGGATGGGCCTCTTCATTTGGCTCTTCGAGACGGCCACCGGACGGGAGCCAACGCTCCAGCTGTTCCGGTATTTTTACGAGTCGGCGGCAAGGAGCTCCCACCTGGTGAAGGGAGGACCGAAGTCCCCCTTTGGCTCGGTGATGATTCAATTGCTGCCATCCCGGGTAGTTGAGTACCCGGTGGCGGCCTCCCGGGAGCATTGGAGGGACTGGATCCGGAGGTGGTTCTACCTCCTGATCCAGGACGACGAGGTGGTGTACTCCCCGGAGGCCCCCTCCTACATCCGGTCATCCGCCCCCAAGCCCCCAGTGTGGACCAAGGAGGAGCTGAAGCTCCTCAGAAGGTCGTGGGCTCCTGGGCATCCGCTGCATGAGGGATGCCGCCGAGGAGCTGAATTTTTCTAACTCTTACCTTTTGCAGTCCGGCCGTACCCGGGCGCCTAGGAGAAGGTGGAGAACCTCCTCGGGAGGTACTACGCCGATGAGCACGAGCGCATCGTGCGCGTCATCGGGGAGGGTCCTCCCTGGAAGCTGGTGGCCGAGGCCTTCGGGCTGAGGCTACCGGCGAGAACGCCCCTTCCCACCCCCGGTTCCCACAAGAGGGGGAAGGAGGCCGCCAGGGGCTCTGAGCCAAAGCGGGCCAAGTCTCAGAAAGCCCCCGGTCCGTCAACGACACCGGGCTCCACGCCCGTGAAGGCCCAGGACGCAGCCCCCGGGTAAGGGCTCGCGCGGGAGCCTACTCCCGAGACCCCCGGAGAGGCTCAGGGGAAGGGACCAGCCAATGATGGGGGGCGTCCAATTCGGCGGACTACGCCCCCTCGCCCCCTCCGGCAGTTGTGCTTCCCGCGGCCCTGGCGCCACCGGAGCCGGAGAAGCCGGAGGTCTGATTCACGGAGGCCTCCCCTCCGCGTGTAAAATGGCCGGTAGACGGGGGGGAGCCCCTCGGTCTATGAGGCCCCTCCGGAGACGGAGGTCCCGGGGGCCCCGTGGCCTGGAAAAGGGAAGGGGCTCCTGATCCCCCCCCCCCCCGGGAGGGACCCCCTCCGGAAGCTCGTCGGCCTCCACCTCATCGGGGGCCACTTCCTCAGCGGCAAGGACGCCGGCCACAGCCACCCCGGTCCACATCACCCCCGCGACTCTTGCGCGAGGCCCGTCGTCAGTCGTGACGGGTCCGGCACCGTGAGGGAGACCCCCCTGCTATCCGCGGGGGAGGTCGACCGGTACGCGGAGAGCCTGCAGACCCAGAAGGTCCAGGACTATGTCTCGCAAGGGACACTCCGCGAGCACTTCGGGGAGCTTCAATCCCTCCAGATTCAGGTACCTTCCCGAGCTGGCGGGTGGTTTCCTTCGGTGCCCCCCAACTCAAATTTTTTCTAACTCTTGCGCTTGTAGGGGCGGCCATCACCTGGGGGATTGAAGCGCGCTTCAACTGGGTGCTGAAGGACGCCGAGGAGAGGGCCACTGCTTATCTGGAGCAGTGGGATGATGCCCTCCGGTAGCTAGCCCGGGTCTGGGCCCAAATCCACGCCTCCGAGACCGCCAACGACCCGCTCCGGAGGGAGGCGAAGGCGAAGGAGGACGCCCTCCGGAAGCTCGAGGGCTCCAGTGTCTGGGCGGTGATGGACGCGGGCCGCTCCGTTCGCTCAGCCCTCGAGGGGCTTGGAGTGAGCCTGGGCTCGGGGAGCAGCTTCGAGGCCGCCCCGGCGACACTCACGGAGGCTGTACGTTTTCTCAACGCACAAGTCTCCGTGATTCCGGAGGCTACCGACGCCCGGGCCTGGGGCCAGGCGATCCGGTCGTGGCTGCCACGGCCGGGCTCGTGGAGCACCGGGGGGTTGGTGTTGTATCTAGGCCTTCATGCCTAACCCTAATTTTGATGATTAATGAAAACAAAGTGTTCCGGTCTAATCGTGCTTTTTGAGATTGATTGATACAGGATCATTTGGGAAGAAATGCAAGATGATCAAGATGAACCCAACTCAAAGTGAAGCACAAGACGCAGAAGAGCAAGAGACGGGACGCAAATCTTGAAGATGCAAAAGACCTCAGGTATTACGAGTTTTTATTTTTACCGATCTTGGCGTGTGGAGATGATCGGTTAGGAAACTCTTTTCTAGTTTTGACCGTACTATAAAGAGGGGTAGCGAAAGTCCTCTTTCTATCTCCAGCACAAACCGAGAATGTTAGGTCATTGCATCGCATCATTTTTTTATGTGGATTTGCTTTTGGTCTTATTTGGAAAAATCTGTTTTTCAGTTCAGTTTTTGACAGCAGAAGCGTATTTGCATTTTTCAGAAAAATCTAGGTAGATCTGGCTTTTGCTTCTGTTGACCAAAATGTAGCCCTTGAAATTATCTTTCCAACGAGCTATTAAACACCTCTTTTGGATTTCTGGATTTAAAGGTATAGCTGTTTTTGTTCATGCTGACTGTCAGTTTACATAACTGACTGTCAGTTTGAATGTCAGTTTAGTGTAACTGACAATTGTCCAGAGAGGGTGTTTTTTGGTCTCAAATTTTTTGTACTAAACTGACTGTCAGTTTGTCCATACTGACTGTCAGTTGGGGTTTCGACCAGAGAGTGTTTTACTGTGTTTCTATTTGATTCTGGTCGAGCTAGTACACAAACTGACTGTCAGTTTGTGTAACTGACTGTCAGTTTCGTGTTCCAGCTTTCCTGTTTTGGCTGCAAACGGCTAGCTATTTTTTATCCGTAAATTTTGTTGGCCGTTGTGCACTAAACTGACTGTCAGTTTTCATAACTGACTGTCAGTTTGGGTTGCTGATTTTCAGTCCTAGCTCCAACGGTTCATTTGCTTCTTAAGGCTATAAATAGGGGCTTTGGGCATGTGTTTCTTACAACAAGCAGCCTCCTCTCTTATACACTCTTGAGCATTAGTTTTCTATATTAAATCTTGATCTTTTGATCAAGTTGAGTGTTTTTCCGATCCACCGAGAGTTTCGTTTCTTTTGCTTTTGCATATACTTAGCTTCTCGGTGCGTGTTTGGAGGTCTAGAGAAGACCTCGCTGCCTTTTACTCTTGGTGAGCGCCCTCACCTAGACGGTTTTGGAGGCGTGGCCGTTGACCTCTTCGTTCGGAGATTGTCGGAGAGGCTCGGCGAGTGTGTACAAGGCATCGGTGCTCGCCTTTCCGGAGTGGACAAGGAGCAACCATTAGTGATAATATCCTTTGTGGATATTGAAGCGAGACTCAAGAGATTTGAGTGCTTCAACGAGGATTAGTGGAGACTGGGCGAGTCTCCGATACCTCGGTAAAAATCATCGTGTTCGTTCTCTTTCACTTATTTACATAATTCGTTCTTTATTTGCTTTAAGTTTTAAAGTTTTTAAAGTCTCCTATTCACCCCCCCCCTCTAGTCGGCTTCCTTGATCCAACACGTGGTATCAGAGCTTGGTCTCTCGATTCATTAGGCTTTACTGCCTAGAGAGAGGATGTCGTCAAGCAGGGATTTTCTTCTTGGACATACCGGTCGTGCGCCCATCTTTGATGGAACAAATTATCCGTATTGGAAAGTGCGCATGTCGGTATTCCTAGAAGCCATGGGGCTTGACGTATGGGATATTATTAAACTCGGCTTTACTCCTCCGGTTAATCCGGCAAGTCAATCCGAAGACGATAGGAGAAAGTTGCATTTAAATGCCCGTGCAAAAAATGCTCTCTTTGCCGGTTTATCCTTAAACGAGTTCAACCGTGTGAGCAATCTCACGACTGCTCATAAGGTTTGGACTACCCTCGAAGAAATTTACGAGGGCACTACAAAGGTTAAAGAGGCAAAATTGCTAATGGTGAGGCAAAAATATGAGACATTCACCATGTCATCAACCGAGTCCGTGGATTCCATGTTTACTCGGTTAAACAACATTGTGAATGAACTCAAGGGTCTTGGTGTTGTTTTTACTGACCTTGAGCTTGTGAGAAAGATGCTTAGGGCCTTGCCGGAAAGCTTCAACACCTTGGTCACGGTTCTCACAAACTCCGACCTATCAACCACAACACCAACCGATCTCTATGGGAACCTCATCACCCATGAGATGCACAAGAAGGAAAAGAAGGAAGCGGCCGAACCCACGGAGACGAAGAAGAAAGCTTTGGCCTTCAAAGCTAATGCAAGGAACGATTCAAGCGAAGGCTCCTCCGATGAAGACCTCGCACTTATGGTAAAGAACACTCAAAAACTTCTTCGCAGGTTACATAAGAAAGGTGTCAACATTGACACACGACAAAAGGGGCAAAAGCAAAACAACTTCAAAGACATCATTTGCTATGAATGTCATGAGAAGGGTCACATAGTATCAAGATGTCCAAACAAGAACAAGGCGTGGAACAAGAAGAAGAAGTTCTTCAAGAAGAAGAATGAAGAAATCAAAGAAGCTTGTTTTGGAGAATGGGTGTCCGGCGGAGAGAGCTCCGACTCCGACTCCGACAACGAAAGAAGTTGCTCCAAGAAGATGGCCGGACTAGCTCTCGGCAACACCAACACTTCAACTAGCTCATCCATTTGCCTTATGGCCAAAGGCGATGAAAAGGTACATTCAAACGATCCATCTTATGATGATTTAGTTGAAATGATAACCGAATTAAATGAAGTTTTTGGAAAAACTAAAAAGAAGTATAAGGCGCTTAAGGAAGAACATTCTTCCCTACGCACTCAATACTCCGAACTTAAAGAATCTTATGAAAGCATGCTTATAAAAGATGTTACAAATTCTTCATCTAAGGTAGATGCTTCAACTTCATGTAACTTGAATGAATCTCCCTCTAGTAGTCATCACACTCCATGTGTTTCAAATGACAACATCTTAAATGAAAATAATGTACTTAAGGCACAAGTTGAAAAACTTGGAAAAGGCTTAGAAAATTGCTTTAAAGGTAAAATATCTCTTGATCTAATCCTTAGTAAACAAAGATGTTCTTTTAGAAAAGAAGGATTAGGATATTTTCAAAAGAAAGGAAGGAAACAAAATTCTAAAACTATATTTGTTAAAGCATGCAACACATTTTGTCATAAATGCCATGAAACCGGTCATTCACATGAAGCATGTCCCTTAATGACTCCAAATTATTTTGATACTTGCTACATGCTTCAAAAGTCGAGAAAAGGTTATGCTATAGCAAAGTATGTTGGTGCACCCATGTTAAACAAAAAGAAGAAATTTATTTGGGTGCCCAAAACTTTGATTGCTAACATTGAAGGACCCAAAAAGGTTTGGGTACCTAAAAGAACTTAATTCTTTTTATGCAGGTGAACTACAAGACCGGTGGGAGACATTGGGTGCTAGATAGCGGATGCTCCGAACACATGACCGGTAACAAGAAGTTGTTCACCTCAATAGAAGACAACTCAAGCGAGAACCAAAAGATTACCTTTGGCGACAACCGTCAAGGAAATGTGGTAGGCTTGGGTAAAATCGCAATCTCAAATGATCTCTCTATTTCTAATGTTTTATTGGTCGAATCTTTGAACTTCAATTTGCTTTTCGTTGCTCAAATTTGCGATTTTGGTTTTAGTTGCACATTATTCCCAAAAGAAGTTTTGGTTGAAAGTTTAAAAGATAAATCTTTGATCTTCAAAGGCTTTCGTTTTGGAAATCTTTATTTGGTTGATTTTCATTCAAAAGATGCATCTCTTTCAACATGTCTTGTCTCTCAAACCTCAAAAGGTTGGCTATGGCATAGACGACTTGCACATGTTGGTATGCATCAATTGAGAAAACTTTTAAAACGTGATTTGGTTGTTGGCTTAAAGGATGTGAATTTCGAAAAGGACAAACCTTGTAGCGCTTGTCAAGCGGGCAAGCAAGTAGCTACTTCACATCCAACTAAGCGCATTCTTTCGACTTGCAAACCTTTGGAACTCCTTCATATGGATTTATTTGGACCTTCTGAGTTCCAGAGTATCGGGGGTAGCAACTATGGTTTTGTGATTGTTGATGATTTTACACGTTACACTTGGGTTTTCTTTATTTCTCAAAAATCCGAAACCCCCGATGTTTTCAAAAGTTTTGCAAAACGTGTTTCTACTGAATTCGAATTATCCATCAAGAAAATCCGGAGTGATCATGGTGGAGAGTTCGTTAATTCAACTCTTTTTGATTTTTGTGACTCTCTTGGAATCAAACACGAATTTTCCACATCCTACACTCCACAGCAAAATGGAGTTGTTGAAAGGAAAAATCGAACACTTATAGAAATGGCAAGGACTATGCTAAGTGAGTACGATACTCCTACTCGCTTCTGGGCTGAAGCCGTGCATACCGCTTGCTATTCTATAAACCGACTTTATTTGCATCCTCTTCTAAATTTGACTCCTTATGAACTTCTTATTGGGCGTAAGCCAAATATTTCTTATTTTCGAGTGTTTGGTTGCAAATGTTATATTCTTAAGAAAAGAAATTTTGGTGGTAAATTTCAAAGAAGAGTAGATGAAGGCTTTCTAGTCGGATACTCCACCACTAGTAAAGCTTATCGTGTTTTTAATAAAAATACAAGTTGTATTGAAGAATCGGGTGATGTCGAATTTGATGAAACTAATGGCTCACAAAAGGAGCAAGTATCTCATGAAGTTTCAGGTGAAGATCTTCAAGAAGCAATGAAGAACATAACCATTGGAGACATCAAGCCAACAGAGGAAGATCAAGAAGATGATGTCAACGTTGAAAATATTGATCAAGACGCATCATCATCTCATGTTGATCCTCCAGAACAAAGTCAAGATGAAGCAGTACAAGATGAAGAACCAAGGCAACACCAAACCATCACCAAGGATCACCCTCTAGACCAAATATTGGGTGACGTCAGTAAGGGTGTTCAAACTCGATCTCGTATTGCTGCATTTTGTGAACATCATTCTTTTGTGTCTTCTTTAGAACCCAAACATGTTAATGAAGCTTTAAATGATCCTGATTGGGTTAATGCCATGCATGAAGAACTTAATAACTTTACTAGAAATGAAGTTTGGACTCTAGTAGAAAGACCCAAAGATTATAATGTTATTGGAACAAAATGGGTTTTCAGAAATAAGCAAGATGAAAATGGTATTGTAATTAGAAACAAAGCTCGTCTTGTTGCTCAAGGCTTCACTCAAGTCGAAGGATTAGACTTTGGTGAAACTTTTGCACCTGTAGCAAGACTTGAAGCTATTCGCATTCTTCTTGCCTATGCATCATGTTTTAATATCAAACTTTTCCAAATGGATGTAAAAAGTGCTTTCTTAAATGGTGAAATTTCTGAACTTGTGTTTGTTGAACAACCTCCTGGTTTTGAAAGTTCTAAATTTCCAAATCATGTATTTAAATTGTCGAAAGCTCTCTATGGTCTCAAACAAGCTCCTCGAGCTTGGTATGAGCGACTTAGAGACTTTCTATTGTCAAAAGGTTTCAAAATTGGGAAGGTTGACACAACTCTCTTTACAAAGAAAATTGAAAAAGATTTGTTCATTTGTCAGATTTATGTTGATGATATTATATTTGGATCTACTAATGAACATTTCTGTCATGAGTTTGGAGAGATGATGTCTAGGGAGTTCGAGATGTCCATGATTGGTGAGCTGAGCTTCTTCCTCGGTCTACAAATCAAGCAACTCAAGAACGGCACGTTCGTGAGTCAAACCAAGTACGCGAAGGACCTGCTCAAGCACTTTGGGATGGAAGACGCTAAGCCAATCAAAACTCCCATGGCGACCAATGGACATCTGGACATGGACAAAAGCGGCAAATCGGTCGATTCTAAACTTTATAGGTCTATGATTGGTAGTCTTTTATATCTCACTGCATCTAGGCCTGATATCATGTTTAGTGTATGCCTATGTGCTAGATTTCAATCAGATCCTAAGGAATGTCATTTAACTGCTCTTAAAAGAATCCTTAGGTATTTAAAATGCTATCCCAGTTTAGGCCTTTGGTACCCTAAAGATGCAAATTTTGAATTAATTGGGTATTCTGATTCTGATTATGCTGGGTGTAAGATTGATCGTAAGAGCACATCTGGTAGTTGTCAGCTGTTGGGGAGATCATTAGTATCATGGTCATCTAGGAAGCAAAATTCAGTAGCTCTCTCCACAGCTGAAGCTGAATATGTGTCTGCAGGTAGCTGTTGTGCTCAATTATTATGGATGAAGCAGACATTTTTGGATTATGGGATTATATTTGATAAAGTGCCACTATTATGTGATAATGAAAGTGCCATTAAAATTGCTAATAATCCTGTTCAACATTCTAGAACTAAGCATATTGAAATAAGGCACCATTTTATTAGAGATCATGTGGCAAAAGGTGATATTGATATAAATTATGTTAGAACAGATTTGCAACTAGCAGATATTTTCACTAAACCTCTAGATGAAACAAGTTTTTGCTTTTTAAGGGGTGAACTGAACATTATTGATATATCAAATGCTAGTTGATGTGCTAAAAGTGTTTGTTTTGTATAAAATATTATTATTTTATTCCCTCTCTTGTCTTAGACAGCCTCTGGTCGAAATTGACCAAACTGACAGTCAGTTCAGTAGTTAGGAGCCTGGTCTTAGTCTCTGGTCGAAGTCAGTGTCATAACTGACAGTCAGTTTCACAAATTGACTGTCAGTTACGTGCATTTGATTTTGGTCGCAGCACCTGGTCGTGTTCAAGTCCCCTACTGACTGTCAGTTTCATACACTGACTGTCAGTTTCAAAACGCAGTTCTGTGAACTGACTGTCAGTATGGTATACTGACCGTCAGTTCCATGTATCTGAGTTTGGAACTGACTGTCAGTTTATCAAACTGACTGTCAGTTGCGGGATCAAGAACCCTAAATCCCCATTCTGTTTTCCTCGCCTCTTCACCTTTTCTCCTCGCCGCCGTTTCCTTTGAGCTCCTCTCGTCGTCGGTGTGGTTGCGCCACCGTTCCTCGGTGCCTGCACCTTCCTCTCGCCGTAGACGACCATCACCGCAGTTTGCTTGCGCCTCCTCCGCATTCGGCCTCCGTCCTCGACCACTTCATCACCGTGCCGTGGGTCTTAACCTCTGCCGGTGCCTTGCCGTGGCCGCGGACTCGCCGTGTGCAGCTTGCCGGCGCTGAGCTTCCCCAAACCGGCCTGTGTTTGCTCTCTGTAGCTGCTCCGATCCTTTGCTCTGCTTCAGCTTCGTCGATCTCAGGCTCTCGGTTCAGTTCCTCTGATCAGGTCGTCTCTTCCCTTTCCTTCTCTGTTTTTCCATCATGTCTGATCAGGCCGGTCCCTCTTGTCGTGGGGCCCGACGGAAGAATGCGGCAAACAGCCAGCGTTCATCGGGCCAGACGTCCGAGAATCGGCCCTCGCCTCCGCCTGAGCGCGTGCCCGTGGATTATTCACGTTGGCACACGAGCCGCCTGCGCACGCTCCGCTCTGTGAACCCGTACCCGTACCCGTCGCCGCGACCCACTGGTCGCGACGGGTGCGCGGTGCTCACTTGCTACACAAACCTTCATTTAGACCTGTTTACCAGCGTCTACAGCCGCGCTCCCATCTTTGCCCACCGCTCTCTGTCGTGGGGTACGATCGCCTCTCGCACAAGCATCGCCACCCTCGCAGATCTTTTTGGCACTGTAGGGATTCGCGACTTAGTCGCGGATTCCTCTTTGCACTGGGCTGAGGGGCCCATTCGCCAGTTTTATTCCACCGTCTTTGTATCCCCTCAGCGCGACTTCATGACCTTCATGACGGGCCTCCAGGTCCACACCGTCACGAAGGATCAGTTGGAGTCCGCACTCGGACTGGTGCGCCCTCCTTCTGGCCGCCAGCTCCACACTCTCCCTGACCTCGAGCGTCGGGAGGTAGCCATGCTTTATTCCGGCCCCTTCCAGCTCCGTCACATCGCTGGCTTGCGCCGCGATGTTGACCTGGCTCTGCGGATCCTCCATCTCACACTGGTCCCCATGAGCGGAGACAGAGCCAGGGTCACCTATCTGGGTCTTCATGTGCTCATCTCCATCTTTCAGGAGGAGCCCTTCGACGTTGCTGATCTCATCATCAGTGAGATTCAGCACGTCCTTCTTTCCCCGCGCCGTCAGCTGATATACGCTCCGTATATCATGGCGGTGCTTCTTCATATCCAGGCCGTGGACACTGAGCTGCCCAGGCCCCATCATCCTCTTCTCTTCTATCCTCCGGGCCAGGCTGATCGCCGGCTCGGTGCTCGCCCTGCTGCAGCTGCTGGCCCTGGTTCTCCCGCATCAGATGATGATGCTGCGGGGGAGTCAGAGGACGAGGCCCCTGTCCAGGAGTCTTCTCCAGCTCCAGCTGCAGGGACAGGCACCGGATCTGCGTCATCTTCCTCCCAGCTTCAGGAGATCCTCCAGGTGCAGCAGCAGATCCTCAGCACCCAGGCGGAGCATCATCAGATGTTGCTCCGGTTGATTGCTCAGCAGGAGGAGATACTGCGCCGTCTGCCTGTGTCAGACTCTTCGGTTCCTCGCAAGAGGGCCCGCCCTGCGTCTTCGTCCCGAGCTCTGCTACAGGACCTGTTGATCCAGCTCCTACGGCACCAACTCCAGATCCAGTCGCTACGGCTCCTGTTCCCGTGGCAGCGGTGACTCCTCCGGCGTCTCCAGCCGCCGATCCGACTGCATCTCCAGATGGCTCCGGAGATACAGCCGTTTTAGGATTTCCTTCAGATGATGAGCATTAGGCTCTGATTTGTTTTGTTTGCCTCCCTTTTTGTGCTTGATGCCAAAGGGGGAGAAGTATTTTGGATAGTTGGTTAGTATTTTGGATTTTGGACATTGGAGTCTGTTCTGTTTATGTCTTTTGATGTACTGAACAGATGATGATCATTTATATATAGAGATGTTTTTTGGTTATCTGTGTATGTCATCTTTTCCTTTTAGCTCTGATACATATGATGACTTGTGTTTAGCTCATATATATATGATGTCATTGATTTCTTGAGATGATGCTCTTGAGCTCTGATATGTGATTATAGCTCTGATACATTGATATATATGATGTCTTGATGTGCATGCGTATGCTCTGATATGACTTATGGATGATTGCACATCTGTGACTCACTTATGTATGAGATGCCCCTGATGTATATGTATTGGTTTATGATCTGATTTTATGAGATGCATATACTCAGGGGGAGCCATTTCATTTATTTTATTTTTGAACAC
Organism: Pharus latifolius; assembly: GCA_019359835.1. Lineage (NCBI taxonomy): Eukaryota > Viridiplantae > Streptophyta > Magnoliopsida > Poales > Poaceae > Pharus > Pharus latifolius. Next base: position 23,890,345 of record CM033326.1, read on the forward strand.
TTGTTGTCATCAATCATCAAAAAGGGGGGAGATTGTTGTATCTAGGCCTTCATGCCTAACCCTAATTTTGATGATTAATGAAAACAAAGTGTTCCGGTCTAATCGTGCTTTTTGAGATTGATTGATACAGGATCATTTGGGAAGAAATGCAAGATGATCAAGATGAACCCAACTCAAAGTGAAGCACAAGACGCAGAAGAGCAAGAGACGGGACGCAAATCTTGAAGATGCGAAAGACCTCAGGTATTACGAGTTTTTATTTTTACCGATCTTGGCGTGTGGAGATGATCGGTTAGGAAACTCTTTTCTAGTTTTGACCGTACTATAAAGAGGGGTAGCGAAAGTCCTCTTTCTATCTCCAGCACAAACCGAGAATGTTAGGTCATTGCATCGCATCATTTTTTTATGTGGATTTGCTTTTGGTCTTATTTGGAAAAATCTGTTTTTCAGTTCAGTTTTTGACAGCAGAAGCGTATTTGCATTTTTCAGAAAGATCTAGGTAGATCTGGCTTTTGCTTCTGTTGACCAAAATGTAGCCCTTGAAATTATCTTTCCAACGAGCTATTAAACACCTCTTTTGGATTTCTGGATTTAAAGGTATAGCTGTTTTTGTTCATGCTGACTGTCAGTTTACATAACTGACTGTCAGTTTGAATGTCAGTTTAGTGTAACTGACAATTGTCCAGAGAGGGTGTTTTTTGGTCTCAAATTTTTTGTACTAAACTGACTGTCAGTTTGTCCATACTGACTGTCAGTTGGGGTTTCGACCAGAGAGTGTTTTACTGTGTTTCTATTTGATTCTGGTCGAGCTAGTACACAAACTGACTGTCAGTTTGTGTAACTGACTGTCAGTTTCGTGTTCCAGCTTTCCTGTTTTGGCTGCAAACGGCTAGCTATTTTTTATCCGTAAATTTTGTCAGCCGTTGTGCACTAAACTGACTGTCAGTTTTCATAACTGACTGTCAGTTTGGGTTGCTGATTTTCAGCCCTAGCTCCAACGGTTCATTTGCTTCTTGAGGCTATAAATAGGGGCTTTGGGCATGTGTTTCTTACAACAAGCAGCCTCCTCTCTTATACACTCTTGAGCATTAGTTTTCTATATTAAATCTTGATCTTTTGATCAAGTTGAGTGTTTTTCCGATCCACCGAGAGTTTCGTTTCTTTTGCTTTTGCATATACTTAGCTTCTCGGTGCGTGTTTGGAGGTCTAGAGAAGACCTCGCTGCCTTTTACTCTTGGTGAGCGCCCTCACCTAGACGGTTTTGGAGGCGTGGCCGTTGACCTCTTCGTTCGGAGATTGTCGGAGAGGCTCGGCGAGTGTGTACAAGGCATCGGTGCTCGCCTTTCCGGAGTGGACAAGGAGCAACCATTAGTGATAATATCCTTTATGGATATTGAAGCGAGACTCAAGATATTTGAGTGCTTCAACGAGGATTAGTGGAGACTGGGCGAGTCTCCGATACCTCGGTAAAAATTACCGTGTTCGTTCTCTTTCTCTTATTTACATAATTCGTTCTTTATTTGCTTTAAGTTTTAAAGTTTTTAAAGCCTCCTATTTACCCCCCCCCTCTAGTCGGCTTCCTTGATCCAACAGTTGGCGCCCGGGAAATTGGGGGCCGGATCCCCGGAGCTTCTCGGAGTTCTTCGAGCCGTCAAGGCGGGAAGTGGAGCAGCTTGCCGGCGGCTTCTACGACCGGATAATCCGGGTGCGATTCCCAGCATCGGCGCCTCCGGGAGCGGATGCTGCGGCACCGGAGGGAGCTCCCCGGGGGGAGGACGCCAATGACCAAGTATGAGCCTCCCCCTGGGTCTAGATAGGACCCTTTTTGTTTTTAGGTCTTTTGCTCCCAGTAGCTTCTTAGAGGAAGCCCCGGACACTTGTATAAAAAATATTCTATGCAATAGAAATTGAATTTTTTGCTAAGTCTTTGAGTGAAATGTACCAGGTTACCCGGGAGGTTACTCCTGGGCGAAGGTCCCCGAGGCCGCGGGAGGCCTCTCCGGAGGTGGGGCCTCCGAGCCCCGACGGGTGTCACCCGCGGGATGCCCAGGCCGCGTTTATCTTGTTAAGTCTCCTCTCCGGGGGACGCGACAGGGGCGTCTCCCGGGAACCAATCCGGTTAAGGTGGCATCCGGAGTGGCACCTGGACAACTTCGATAATCACCGCGCTGAACTATCCCTCCGCGACCGGGGTCCCGGAGGGTTCCCCCGCTTCGAATACTTCCACCGGCGGGCTACAAATATTGGCCCGAAGACCTACTCTGGGAGGCCCAGTGTCGCATACGCGGCTTGTACCGGGACCTGGCCCGGGAGATATCCGAAGGTCTCCGGGATTATTAGACGTAGGAACTTTCTTGGTTACACCCCGGGTTGTATCGTATCTGATGTAATGATGCCCACCGGAAGGGGAAGATGTCCTCCGGTTAAATGTCTTCAATAATAAAGCTAAGTTTGCTTGTGTTTCTTTGATAGAGATAAGTTTGCTCGTACTTTGAATTCTTAGATGGTTCGGAACGGGGTGATTCCCGGGTGCTCCTTATCCCCCCCTCCACAGCGGGCCGGAGGGTAGCTCCGCACGCTGTGGGGGTGATAAAGCTCACGGGGTAACAACCCTCCACGTGAGAACTCTTCAAGTTTCCCCAAGGTTATAAGAATTTCTGGGGATAATTTTTCCGGGAGAACTCTTCGGTCACTATGAAGACAGGGAGCCGGGAACGAGGTCTCCGAGAAAAATATCAGAGCCGAAATTCCAAGAAATTCTCCCAGGGCAAGAACCTTCCGGTCACCGTGAGAATGGGGAACTGGGTGTCTTCCGAGAGGCTCAATGTCTATGGGAATTTTGCCGGGAGAGAACCCTCCGGTCACCATAAAAACGGAGAGGGAATAAGATCTCCGGGGGAAAAACATCCAAGAAAATCCAAGGCAAAATTCCCGGGGATAATTTTTCCGGGAGAAAGCCCTCCGGTCGCCATGGAAACGGGGAGCCAGGGATAAGATCTCCAAGAAAGAATATCCGAGAATTCCGTCTCAATGAGGAGACAATCGACTCCCGGAGGAGGATGCGCCCGATGACGGGTCTGAGTGTTTGGGTAGGGGACTAGTCTCCCAAATTGACTCGTTACCGCGGTCCTTGAGGACCGGGTTGCCGCTTACACCCTCAGTCCACGGAGGGTGATCGTAAGCCGCCCTACGGGAGTGGGACTCCCATTGTAGGGACTTGTTGGGTTGTGATAGCCCACTTCCTCACGGGGAGGGCATCCTCATTGAGAGGGCATCCTCATGGGGAGGGCATCGCCGTGAGAGATGGTAATGTGAAAACCTGTATTGAGATAGCAGAAGAAAAAAACCAGTTGTATTCATAATGAACCGAAGTACAATGCCTCCCCCCGCGTAATCGCGACAGGGGAGGGAACGGTGAGTACAATGTCCCCCCTCCCTCTCCGACGTAGTCGCTCTGGGGGAGAGGACGAGCCTGTAGGCTAGACGTAGAACTTGCGAAGTAAACGCACGTTCCACGTGTGCTTCAGCTCCTGCTCTTGAAGGTTGGAGAGCTTGTAAGCCCCTGAGCCCAGGACCGCTGAGATCCTGTAGGGGCCCTCCCACTTGGGAGAGAGCTTGCCCTAGGCTTGGGGGTCTGTGACTCGTTTGAGGACAAGGTCCCCGAGTCGAAAAGCCCTCTCGCGCACTCGCTGGTTTTATGCGCGCGCCATTTCGCGCTCGTAGATGGCGTGGCGGAGGAGCGCTCGGTCGTGTTCCTCCTCCATGAGATCGACCTCCAGTCGTTGATTTGCTTCGTTGGCTTGGTACGCCACGAGCGTAGCTCCGTCTAGGAGCTCGACCCGCAGTGACTGAAAGCCAATCTCCAGGGGGAGGACTGCCTCAGTCCCGTATACCAGGGAGAAGGGAGTATGTCCTGTCGCCCGGCACGGAGTCGTGCGCATGGAGCAGAGGATGCTAGGCAGCTCCTCCACCCATGGACCCCGCTTGGAAGCAGCTTGTTCGAGCCATCGACGTAACCCTTGTAGGATTACGCCGTTGACCCTTTCAACGGCCCCGTTGCTCTGGGGATGGGCCACTAAAGCAAAGTGGATAGTAAGTCCCAAGCCTTCGCAGAATTCCCAGAAATACGCCGAGTCGAATTGGGTCCCATTATCGACAATGATCTCACGGGGGACGCCAAAATGACACGCGATATTTTTCCAGAAAAACCGCTGTACTGCCCGGGACGTGATGCTGGCCAAAGGTTCAGCCTCTACCCACTTAGTAAAGTAGTCGACCGCGACCACCGCATACTTGTAGCCCCAGGCGTTGGGGGGAAGGGGCCTAGGAGGTCCATCCCCCAGCGCGCAAAGGGCCAAGTGATGGGGATAGTCTCCAGTGCTACGGGGGGAGGTTCGAACCCTTGGCCATCTTCTGATAGGCCTCGCACGCGGAGACAAGATCTCGTGCGTCACGAATCACCGTGGGCCAATAGAAGCCCTAGCGAAGGGCCTTGGCCGCGATGGCACGCGGGGCTAGATGAGACCCGCAGCTTCCCGCGTGAATATCCTCGAGAAGCCGGAGCCCTTCTGGCCATGGAAGGCAACGAAGCAGGGCGGAAGCCCCCTGCTTATAGAGCTTCCCCTCCAACAGGAGGTATGCCCGAGCTTTGGCCCGGAGGCGCTTCGCCTCGGTCTCGTTGGGAGGGTCCCCCTCCCACTTGATGAAGGAGACAAGGGGGTCCATCCAAGACGAAGTCCGGGTAATTTCGGCGACTTCTGGGACACAGGGCTTGTCGCCCGCATCCGGCGAGATCACCGATGGCTTCGCGATAATTTCTAGGAAGGCCCCTTGGGGGAGCGGTTCCAGGGCGCTAGCTGTCCGGGCTAGGGCGTCGGCCCGGTTGTTGTCCCTCCGCGGGATGTGCTGGGCCTCTAGGCCATCGAAGTGTTTCTCCATCTTGCGTACCTCCTGCAGATGAAGGCTCAGGTTTTCATCATGGCACAAGTAGGACTTGTCCATTTGGCAAACCACGAGCTGGGAGTCTCCTTTCACTAGGCGGCATCGAATCCCCAGGGAGCGCACGAGGCGCAACCCGAGGAGCAAGGCCTCGTATTCGGCGATATTGTTTGTGGCGGGGAACTCGAGCCGTGCCGCGTACTCGAGTTCCCTCCCCTCAGGGCTCTGGAGGACTACTACCGCACCAGCCCCGGCGAGACACAAGGAGCCATCGAACATGAGTGTCCAATGGTCGCTGCATCGGGGCAGCGCGGGGAGGTCTTCGTCCTCATGCCTGGAGGAAGGAGTCCACTCCGCCACGAAGTCAGCGAGGGCCTGTGACTTGATGGTGGAGCGCCCCATGAGGGAGAGGGAAAAAGGAGCGAGCTCAGGCCCCCACTTCCCGATCCGGCCGGTGGCTTCTTTGTTTCGGAGCACCTCCCCCAAGGGGAGGCATGACGGGACGGTGATGGGGTGCCCCAGGAAGTAATGACGATGCTTCCAGGACGCCATCAGGAGGGCGTAGCAGATCTTCTCCATCTCCGTGTACCAAGTTTTGGCCCCTTCGAGGGCTTCACTCATGTAGTTCATGGGACGCTGCTACCCATCTTGCTCCTTTCCCAATACCGCGCTTACGGCGACCGGGGTCACAGCGAGGTTGAGGAGCAAGGGCTCTTCTGGAGATGGGCTCACGAGCATTGGGGGGCTCGTGAGGTACTTCTTCAAGTCGTCGAAGGCCTCCTGGGCTTTGGGGGTCCACTGGAACCTCTCGAGCCCCCGGAGGATTTTGAAGAATTGGAGACCGCGTTCCCCCGACCGCGAGACGAAGCGACTCAGCGCGGCCAGATGACCGGTGAGTCACTGAACGTCTTTGACAGTGCACGGCGGGGGCATGTCCAGGAACACCCGAATCTTCTCGGGGATTGCCTCTATGCCCCGCTGGGACACAAGGAAGCCTAGGAGCTTTCCCCCGCACACGCCAAAGGCGCATTCCTCCGGGTTGAGCTTCAACCCGTATGCGCGGAGGTTGCGGAAGGTCTCTGCTAAATCGTCGACGTGAGCCGCCGAGCTGGGGCTTTTGACGACCGCGTCATCGACGTAGACTTCGACGTTGCGACTGATCTGGTCCTTGAAGACCAGCATCATGAGCCGCTGGAAGGTCACTCCAGCGTTCTTCAGCCCGAAGGGCATATGGACGTAGTAGAAGTTTTCGAGGGGAGTTATAAAACTCGTCTTTTCCTTGTCCCCCTCCGCCATCCGGACTTGGTGATAGCCCGAGTACGCGTCCAGGAAGCTCATCAACTTGCACCCCGCGGTAGAGTCAACCAACTGGTCAATTCGCGGGAGCGGGAAGTTGTCCTTGGGGCAGGCGCGGTTGAGGTCGGTGAAGTCAACGTACATTCGCCATTTGCCATTCGACTTCTTCACGAGGACAACTTCCCGCTCGGGGTGCAAGACCTCCCGAATGAACCCCGCCTCTCGGAGTCGGGCAATCTCTACCTTGATCGCCTCTTGGCGTTCAAAGGAGAGTTTCCTCAGCTTCTGCTTGATTGGGGGGTGACCGGGGGTCACCGCGAGCTTGTGCTTGATGACATCCCGGGCGACGCCCCGCATGTTGGAGGGCTTCCACGCAAAAACGTCAGAGTTTTTGCGCAAGAAAGCCGTGAGTTGCTCCGCATGCTCCTCGTGGAGCTCCGCCCTGATTCTGACAGTCTTGTCCCCGTCGTCCGGGGACAGCGGGATCTTCCAGAGGCCCCCTTCCGGATACAGCTTGGGGAGGGGCCTCCCGGAAAGTATCACGGCGACGTCTGACTCCGGGGGAGAGGCCTCCCCCCTCGGGGTTTTGATGATGTTGACGCTCCCGATCATTGTAGCGGCACGCTCATATAGAGCGCGGGCCACGTCTTGGTCTCCCCGGGCGGTGATCACACCATGAGGCCCCGGGATATTCACGCAGAGATAGTTCTGGTGGATCGCGGCCCCCAAGCGATTGATTGTGGTCCTCCCCATGATCGTGTTGTAGGAGGAGGGGAGGTCTACCACATCAAACCGGACCATCTCAGTCCAGTAGTTATCTGGGGTGCCGAATGTCATGGGGAGATCCACCATCCCACGGGGTGGATCGCCTTCCTGGGGACGAATCCTTGCAAAGGCCCTGCTGCGGGCTGCAAGAGCTTCTCGTCCACCTGCATCTCCCTAAACGCTTTTAGGTAGAGGACATCGGCGGAGCTCCCGCCATCCACGAGGATGCGGGCCAGATGGCAGTTGTAGATGGTGGCGGAGACAATGAGCGCGTCATCATGGGGGAAGCGAACCCCACACTCGTCTTCCGCCATGAAGGTGAGAGGAACGTCCGACCACTTGGGTGGTGGAGACGTATGCAGCACCCCCACCACCTTCACTTCGCGCGCGTACTCCTTGCGCTGACGTTTGGAATCGCGCCCGGAGGCGGATCCTCCCGTGATGACGTTGACGCGTCTCTGGGAAGTTTGGAAGGGGAGAGATCTGACGGCTCCCCCTCCCGTGTCTGCCCCTGCTGTCCCCCCGCGGGAGCAGGAAGGGCCAGTAAGGCCGGCTGAGGAGGCAAGGAGGCCGGAGTCCTCCCCCCTGCCCATGCTGGTCGAGGAACGCAGCGAACTGCTGTCACAGTTGATGGCATTCCCGGGTGGCATGGGTATCAGACCTGTGGAAGGTACACCACCGACCTTCGCTGTTTCCCTCCGCGGGGCCTTCCTGACCGCGGGACGACTGTCCTCCCCCAAGACCTTTCGGCTTGGGGAAAGAGCAGTTACCCCTGGAGGCGTCGCACGAGCCGCCTCCGCCCTCGAGGACAAAGGTGTCCCAAGGCCATGGCTCGCTACGACCCCCCTACTTAGGGCGTTTGAGGGGGTCGCTGGCCCCCCGGTCGGCGGGGGCGGGAGCCCCTGGTTCTTCTTCCAGAGGTCATCCTCCTCCGCCCGAGCGTACTTCTCAAGTACGTTGAAGAGCTCGTCGGTGGAGGAGGGGCAGCTTTGGGAGAGCCTCCGGTGGAGCTCCCCCGGGAGGATCCAGCTCTTACATGCCTCAATGACTGTGGAGTTAGGGACGTGAGGTACTTTGCTCTTAACTTGGGAAAAGCGCTTGAAGAATCTGCGGATGGTCTCCCACGTCCTCTGTCGGAAGGTGTACAGCTACGAAGAGTCCAGGGGACGCACATAGTTCCCCTGGAAATTCGCGCAGAACTCGCGTTTGAGCTGCGCGAAGGACTTGTGGAGCCGGCCTTCAGGTTGTAGAACCACGAGCAGGCGATCCCAGTGAGGTAGAGGGGGGAGACATTGCATTGCACTGTCTCATCCCCCCCAGCCGCCGAGATGGCTGTGGAATACACCTGCACAAATTCATAGGGATCGGCCTCACCATTGTAGTGCTCGATGTGCGACGGGCGGTAAGGCCGCGGCCATCGAATGCACCGGAGTCTGCGGCACAGCGGCTGGTTAGCTCCCTGCACTTCTCGAGGAGTGTCCCGGTCACTGTCTCCCTTTACAGGGGACGCGCGCTCGTTGTCGGAGTCGGGAAGTGGCCCGAGAGGTCCGCCGGTGTAGCGGTAACAGCGCTTTTCTTCCGGGTTGGAGCTGACCTCCAAGGCGTCCGGGCTCTCCCCCGGAGAGGTTGGTTCTTCGGCGGGTCTCTTCCCCCGGCCGGAGCGGGAGCGAAGCTCTCCGCATCCGCAACCCGAGGGAAGTTCCTCCCCGGACTTAGTCGTACGCATTCGCTCAACCTCCTCCCGGGTGAAGCGGGTGCTATCGGGGCCGGTGAGGGGGAGCCCCCTAGGGCGACACCCGGAACTGGAAAGGGGGAACCCCTGTATTATCCGGAACCGGGGAGGGGGAACCCCCGCGGCGATGTCTGGAACCGGGGCGCCATTGCGTGGGGAGGCCCGCTGCGGCACGGGAGCTGCTCTGTCAACCGCCCCTGGTGCGGAAAACGCGACCTGCGGGGCAGGACTGGCTCCCGGCGTAGGGAAAACCCCCGGCATGCAGTGGGCCCACGGCCCCGGGAATGGGCCCGGAACAGGGTGTCGCCCCGGTACCGCGAAGGCCTCGGGCATGAAGTAACCCCCCGGCATCGGGAAGGCACCTGGCACTGGGAAGGCTCCAGACGGATTGCCCGCCAGGGGAGGGTACCCCCCGGCGGGATCGTACGGAGCAGCTGGGCCTCCGGGGGCCAGAGGGGCCACCGGGTGACCCATAAACGGGGGCATAGCCCCCAGGAATGGGTACGGCGGGTACGTGGGGGCCGGTGGCCGCGCCAAGACGCGGAGCAGCTCATCCATAGAGCGCTGGGAGCGTAGCTAGCCCTCCACTAAGGCCTCAAGAAAGGCGTCCCGGGGAGCCGGGGAAGCCGTTGGGGGGAGACTGGTCCCGGCCGAGGCGACCGCAGTCACCGGGATTGACCCGCAGGTCAAACCACCAAAATTAATAGGGAAGGTGGGAGGCGGTACCTGGGTTTGGCCGCCTCCGGGCAGAAGCGCTGAGACGGTCATGTCCCGGACGGGTGGCACCGGGTCACCGAGACCGGCGTCACTGGGAAGGGCGCGGGCCCTTGTTCTTGGGGGAGCCATGGCATCTCGTCACGAGTCCCCACGGTCGGCTCCAACTATCGTGGTATTACGGATACCCCGACAGGTTTTGTGGAAGATCCTAGTGAAGAAAATACGACGCAGGCTGACCGGGTGACCGGTCCTCCCCCGTCGGACAAACACAACAAATGACACAGAGGTTTATACAGGTTCGGGCCTCAATGGAGGCCCTAGTCCTGTCGGCATGCTCCCAACCGGAGTTGGCTAGGGGAGATCTCTCGGGGGAGAGATGGCTCCGGAGCACACCTGTGAGATTGTCTATTCGAAGTAATAATGAACAATTGTCTCTTACATGAGGTGTACAAGGGCTTATATAGCCCCAAAAGACGCAAAAACACTAGACTACCCCGCCTGCCACCGTTGGATCGAGGGGTAGCAACGTCCTTCCTCCGGCCAGGGCCCTCGGATGCTTGACAGGTGTCCGCTGATTCCCGAGGCGCTTCTCGCGTGACCTTCACGTGACTCGGGACCGGAGACCTCTGTCTCTGGAAGGACGGCAATGCCCGGAACAAGCCACCAAGGGCCTTGTCCCCGGGCAAAAGGCGGCGCCCGGGACAAGCCACTGGGGGGCCTTGTCCCCGGGCAAATGGCGGCGCCCGGGACAAGCCACGGGGGGGCCTTGCCCCCGGGCAAAAGGCGGCGCCTGGGACAAGCCACTGGGGGGGCCTTCTCCCCGAGCAAAAGGCGGCACCCGGGACAAGCCGCCGGGGGGCCTTGTCCCCGAGTAAAAGGCGGCGCCCGGGACAAGCCATCGGGCGGCCTTGTCCCAGGGCAATAGGCGGCGCCTGGGACAAGCCACCGGGGGCCTTGTCCCCAGGCAAATGGCGGCGCCCAGGACAAGCCACCGGGGGGCCTTCTCCCCACGCAAATGGCGGCGCCCGGGACAAGCCACCGGGGGGGGCCTTCACCGGGCAAATGGCGACGCCCGGGACATGCCACCGGGGGGCCTTGTGCCCGGGCAAATGGCGTTCGCTTACCTGGACTTAATCTCGCAGAGATTTCCCCCAACAGGACAACATTAGTATTGCACAGAAAGTTACTACATTTCGAATGAACTACAACAATGCAGAGTTAGCAAACAGAGTTAGAAAACAGCAATATATAGGATCAGCAAACTCACAGGACTCCATTCCGTATGATGGACATATCGAGCTCCCACCAGTTGTAGAGGTCGAACAGATCCTCGTGTGCCACGGATATACTCCCGGGCTCACGGTGGAACTGCCCAGGCCTGTAGGGAACTAAGAAGTTCACATTGCGCCGAGCTCGGTGTAAGTACCACTCGTGGAGGTCTCTGGTTTATCGATCCAATTTGCGCAAAACTACCTCCGACATGAGTGGGAACCTATGCCTGAACCACTCCAGCTATCCCTTTCGCCCTTTGCCCTTGCCTTTTGCCGGGGACTAAGCGCGTACCTTTGAAGGCAAGGGCGAGGTGATGGCAGCTTTCTTCCGAGGTGAAGGCGTGGATGCGCTGGCTGGGGTCGAGGCCGTCTTTGCTGTGTTCAGGTTCGCACGAGATCCAGCCTCATGCCCCGACCTGGGGGCGCAGTCCCCTGGTAGCACGCCGGCAGGCCACTTCAATTAATGAGCACATATGTTAGATTTTGCAAGCTGAGTGTACTGAGTAGGATGTAATCTAAAATGTGTAGGATTTACCTGTTGTATTAGAACACACTTCTTGGGCCGCTGTACGTAGGAGCCCACTGCCTCAGCAAGTGTCTGCATTTCCTCTGTTGGGACTGGCAATGGAGAATCGTTGTAGCCCGCCATGGCCATGTCCACCTGAACCTTTGCGAACCCCAACCGCAGAGGTACGCAATGGATCTGGACATCCTCCCCAAACGGATATACGAAGCCGTGTGCAACCACTTCCTGCCTGTCGCCTAGGTGAGTCAGTAGGATGCAGATCTCCGGCTTCTGCAAATTTGTAAGAATTAAAACAGGTTAGCGAAACAACTCTAACAGAATGGGAGTGGCATCAACTTAAGTGCATAGATGAAGGCTTGCAATACCTCAAGTAGATCCACTGGATCCGCGAGGACCTTCGAAGAGCAACTGCTTATCCAACCCCGCGGGGTACCGTCGTCCTGGGGATCCGCATCTGCACTCTTGGGCAGCAATGCTTCTCTCAACTGTGCAAACTCTTCCCTCACTTGTGCGATCTCAGACTGCACCTCAGCCCTATCTCCGCCCGTACCTCAGCCCGTATCTTATCGGAGAGCTCCGCTTCCTTTTCCTTCCAGGAGTGGGCCTTCTTCCTCGGTGGAGCCGGATCTGCAAAATCGGCCTTCCACGACATAATGGCTCCCACGGTCCGTGTCCGCCCGGGATGCTCCTTATTTCCTAGAGCCCGGGTGAGGATGTCGTTCTCCCTCTGCGGGGTAAACAATCCCTCCATTGCCTCCTTCTCAAAAGAGATCCGTTACATTTAAAGGTACCTTGTGAGACAAATACATATATACACTTGTGCGCACACAGTTTACGAGGTTAGCCAACTTACCATTTGCTTCACAACGTCGGCGTCCCCAGGGTTTGCGAATTGCACAGACCCCATGGACGACACGGACCCTCTCCCCCTCTACCATCGCTTGCACCTCGCATCCCGGATCTCGGAGAGCAGCAACTCAGGGGAGTCGATGACAGAATTTTCCTCGTCTTCCTTCTTCCACTGCTCCTCCTTCCCCGCATAGCCCCGGGATCCGAGCCGATGTGGGTGGTCATTCCTCTTCTAGATCGCCTTATTCTTCTCGCTAAGGGCCTTGAACTCCTCGGTCCCCTTCTGCTTGGTGAATTCCTCCCATACCTCCTCCGATATGAAGGGGTACTTCTCGCAAGGAGATTTCCCCGCAGCGAGGAAGTTACTGACGAGCCAGCTCTTAAAGGTTTTCCATGTTCCGTTCATGTCCTTCAAGCAGGCCGTCCTAGGTTTATCGTCGGGGATGTTCCACTTAGCCTGTTTTCAAACAATGCATACAATTAATGATGAATTAGTTAAACTTTAGTATAAGCCAAGAGAACGTGACTACGAAAGAGTTCAGCGATTTCAGTTAATTTAACCTTCAACTCCGCCCACAACCCATCCCTCTCGTTCGCCGTCATGTCCTTCCAGCTCTGGACGGTGATCTTCACCCTTTCTTTCGCCAACAGCCCAACGTAGGCCGCGTACTTCCCAGCATTCTTTCCAATCGGCCTCCCAAATTGGTTGAACTCACAAGAAAGATCCGTGCGTTTGGCCAAACGGCCCAACGTCATCGCGCCTCGCCCCACCCTCTTGCGCTGGGATGAACCAGCTGCATCTTCAGTTATGTTGGGGTTGGCCCTAGTCGAACCACTAGTACCATCCGATGAAAATGACGACATGTCTTTCCCTACAAAACCATCAACAAACCATCAAAAATTTAATGGAAACACAAACCAAATCATTATACAAAGCAAAAGGACCTATTTTAAATATTTTTTCTATCGATAAACACATAAACTACCAATAGAAGATAAGATTCTATTTATGAGCATTTTCATCTACACATTTTCATATAGGAAGCAGGCAACATATGGCAATTAATTCTTCTTGCAGTTCCATAACTCAATTCAGGATTGGAGACTAATTAGGGCTGCTAAAGGGATGTCCGAAGAAAATAGTACTAAAAGACATGCAAAAATTAATTGCTAAAGTGTTCAGCAATGTTTTCTATCGGTAAATACATGATCTACTGATAGAACATAACAATGTTTTCTATCAGCAAAGATATGAGATACCGACAGAACATAACAATGTTCTCTATGTTATGGAATATTGTTGATAAGCCGCCATTCAGTGGCATCACATAATCTTGTATTAAGTCAACATTTTCCATGATTTGTTATACTAATATTCATGGGCCAGCATTATTATTTCACACATAACAATCTTTTCTATCTGTAAACACACGAGTTGCCGATAGAACATAACAATTTTTCTTTCGGCAAATACAGGAGATACCGATAGAAGATGTGTAAGAACACCTCCAACATATAAAGTGCATTACATGGCAGTTGGATACAATTGATCACACATACAGCAGTATAAATAATTTAAAATCTCAAAATAGGTTCATTACAGCACTGGAACATATTATGTCAACCCTAATTTAAATCAACATTGCCTGCGTAATTTACATAATCCAACACAATACGGAACCCTAGTTTAATTCCAAAACTTGATGAATTAGTACATACAAAACACTAAGATCAAATAAGGAAGATGCTGGAAAAAGTACGACGAATTAGGGTATTTTACGGCGATCAGTTGTGGTGATGGAGAGGCGGTGTAGAACGCAGCAGCGGTCGGCGAAGGACAAAATTATGGACCGGTGGCAGTGCCGAACCAGTATCCAGGCGGCGATCGTCGTGTGGGAGTGAGGAAGTAAGTGGTCACTGTGGAGGTTGTGGTTTTCGCGCTCAAAGAGACGCAGTGCTATAAGTTGGAACGGTCCGAATGGAGGGAAACTCAAGGGCCATATATAATAACGTAGTGGATGCCCTTTTCTATCGGTACAAACAACAAAATACCGTCAGACTAATGGTTTTATTCTAACGGTAAAACAAAATAATACTGATAAACCTGTAAATTTTTCCCAGAGTAATATTTCAAGTGGGCTGCCCTTTTCTATCGGTAGAAAAAACAAAATACCGTCAGACTAATGGTTTTATTCTAACGGTACAACAAAATAATACCGATAGAACAAGAAAATTTTTCCCAGAGTAATATTTGAAGTGGGCAGGGCATTGGAAAATGATGTTTCAGGGAATGGGATTTTTGAAGAGCTTAATTTTTTAAGAAGCAAGAGGCTGCAATGAGATTTTGGCAAGAAAATTTCAAGGGAAGAATTAAGTTCTTACAGGATAAAGGTACTGTACATGTTAGAACTCATGCTGTGGAGTAAAATTGAGATATATTAATGCTGTGAACTAGCTTATCATTAAGTTCTAAAGAAAAATGTATTGCCTGATGTATTAATGATAAGTTCCTCACCTTGATGCACAACTTGTGGGCTATTTGCTTGGCATTTTTCCCTGAAATAGAAAATAATCATCAATGGTTGTCAACCCATAATCCTTCCTCGTGATCATCTCACAGATACGTTGTTTTGTCGATATCTTCAGTAGGGATAGATTGAATGTCCTCTAAAAACGGAGGTATTTCGTCGAATTGGTTATACTCCTCTTCGTCGACAACTTCTTCGACCCCAACAATACGTCTCTTGCTGTGGAGGACAACGTGCAAGTTTGGATTGGCAGGGTCAACGATGTAGAATACCTGTGCGGCTTGCTTTGCAAGTATGAATGGATCGTCTTGGTGTCCGACTCTATCAAGATCGCCGAGAGTAAACTCGTAACTGTCAACTTTAACACCTCGAGGGATTTCGACCCATTGGCATCGAAACAAGGGAATCTTAAATAATCCATAATCGAGCTCCCATATTTCGTCAATAGCACCGTAATATGAGTTCAACGCCATTACTGACCTGGCATCCTCGGAAATAGCAAACAGTGTGACTCCGCTACATTGCTTGCTACTCTTGGCGTCTTGAGCTCTTGTGTAAAATGAATACCCATTGATGTCGTACCCATGCCAAGTCCCTATAGTGAATCTTGGGCCTCTAGCTAACCATGTCACAGTTTCACTTATGGAGCTCTCGGCAGCTAGCGTGACTCTTTCTTGGATCCACCCAGCAAATTTCCTGTTATGTTCTCTGGTGACCCAAATCTCTAACTTCGAAGGATTATGTGACCGTAACATTACCTTGTGCTCCTGTATGTATGGCTCGACCTCCGTCATGTGTTGTAAGACCCACAAATGTGATTTTGCGTACACATCACGGGCAGGGATGATAGCTTTGAATCCAATCATTCCGATGCCCTGAAGCCTACCCTCGTGTCGGGACCTAGGAACGCCAATTGAGTCAACCCCGGCCATATAATCTGTGCAAAATTCAATCACCTCCTCGGCGGCATAACCTTCCATGATACTCCCCTCGGGTCGACGACGAGTCCTTACGTATCACTTCAATACACCCATCAATCTCTCAAATGGATACATGTAGCGCAGGCACATGTGTCCACAAAACTTAATTTCTCTGATAAGGTGAACAATCAGATGGACCATAACATCAAAAAAGGATGGAGGGAAATACATCTCAAGCTGACAAAGAGTTGTAACCACGTCGCGTTGCAAAGCGTCCAGTCCATCCGGGTCAATTACCTACGAGGACACAGCTGCGCCAAATATTCATATCAGAAAAATCTTCTAATTAAGCTCCACAAATGGAGTTAATTAGCTTATAGTACGAGTGCACGTACTTACCTTGCAAGATATTGCGTTGAAGAAATAACATAGGTTCGTGATTGTCTCTCTGACTTTAATTGGGATAATACCTCTGATAGCAATGGGAAGCATTTGTGACATCAGCACATGACAGTCGTGGGACTTTGTGACATCAATTTCATTTTCAATTTCATGATCTTTCAATTTCACTTGTTACTAAGTCCAAGTTGGCATTGAGCAACCTACTGAGAGATGAAGATATTACATTTATACTCTTATTGGCATTTCACTATGTTAGCTAGCGTTTGTCTTGCAAATATATCCTGATAATTTTCTTCATTTGATAGGATCAGCAAGCAATTGAACATTATCTGTCCCACAGTGATTTTATTTAGTTATTTTAATAAAAAACAGGAACAAGACACCGTACATAATCATATTGAAAAGAAGACACATCAAAATGAAGGATACAAAAATTGCAGGATAATTGCCATAATTGGATTAGAATAATCTAACAATATTACAGAAATTTTACATTCCTTGCTTGCCATGCCGAAATCTAGTGGGCGTCGATTGAGCTGTGGAGGTGCAATGGTCGCCAGTGGAGGTGCGTCGGCCATCCATGGAGCTTACGGGTTAGGGCTACGAGCGCCCGATGAACTGTTCGAATGAAAGACACATACCCGGGTATTTATAGAACTAGATCAGTTCTATCGGTACACAACCGCCTACCGTTAGTAATTTGAGATATCTTCTAACGGTATATACATACATTACCAACAGAATAAGACTATTTGTAGAAGGCGAACGGTTCTATCGGCACACTACATCCTACCAATAGGAATTTTTGTACATATTCTGTCGGTATAGACATACATTACCGATAGAATAAGACTATTTGTAGAAGGCGAACGGTTCTAACGGCACACTACATCCTACCGATAGGAATTTTTGTACATATTCTGTCGGTATAGACATACATTACCGATAGAATAAGATTATTTGTCGAAGGCGAACAGTTCTAAGATATTTGTGCTATCTTCTAACGGTATAAACATACATTACCGATAGAATAAAACTATTTGAAGACGAACAGTTCTAAGGAATTTGTGATATATTCTAACGGTATAAACATACAGTACCGATAGAATAAAACTATTTGTAGCAGACGAACGATTCTATCGGTTCACAACAGGCTACCGATAGGAATTTTATGATATGTTCTAACGGAATATAAATACTGTACCGATAGAATCAAACTATTTGTAGAAGTCGATCAGTTCTAACGGTACACAACATCCTCCCGTCAGTACTTATGCATCTCTTCTAACGGTAAATATGTTCATCACCGCTAGAGTAAATCATTCTACTTCTTCTAACGGTAAGTTTCTTACAAACCGATAATAAAAATACCTCCCTTATGCCTTTTATGACCGCGAGGCACTTTTTCTAACGGTTTTCTACTAAATCGCTAATAACCGATAGAAGATAGGGGTTAGTAGACTGCATTTCTGTACTAGCGAGTAGTGATTCCCCTGCGACTAGGGAAACCAACACCGACGGACTAGATAAGTATGCTTTAACCTCCTGGAATGCTTTCTCGGCTTCATTCGACCAGGTAAAACCATGGTGCTTGTGAAGAGCTTTGAAGAAGGGTAATCCCCTCTAGCCTAGTCGCGATATAAATCGACTTAAAACTGCCATGCGACCTGCCAGGCACTAGACGTCCTTCATGGTCGAAGGAGACCTCATTTGCTCGATGGCCTTGATTTTTTCGGGATTAACCTCGATTCCTCTAGAACAAACGAGAAAGCCTAAAAGTTTGCCAGATGAAACCCCAAAAGAACACTTTTCTAGGTTTAATTTTATTCCAAATTGGTTTAAATTACAGAAAGTTTCAGCAAGATCATCTAAATGAGTCAACCTTTTTAAGCTGTTTACAACCAAGTCATCTATGTAAGCTTCAAGATTACGCCCCATCTGGGAAAGAAAGGTCTTTTACATCAAGCGCTGGTATGTGGAACCGGCGTTCTTGAGACCAAATGGCATTCTGACGTAGCAATAGGTGCCAAATGGTGTGATGAAGGCAGTTTTCTCTTCATCTTCTTCTGCCGTGCTAATTTGATGATATCCTGAGTAAGCATCTAGAAAACTCATCAGTTCACAACCCGCGATAGAATCAACCAACTGATCGATGCGGGGAAGGGGAAGTCATCCTTCGGGTAGGCAATGTTTAGGCTGGTGTAATCGACGCACATGCGCTACTTACCATTTGACTTACGGACCATGACCGGATTTGCAGGCCATTCCGGATGATCGATTTCTCGAATAAACCCGGCTGCTTGGAGTTTGTTTAACTCCGCGCGGATAGCTTCTTGCAGATCAACAACAAAGCGTCTAAGCTTCTGCTTTATTGGTCACTATCCAGGTCGAATTGCTAACCTGTGCTCAATTACCTCCCTTGGGACACCGAGCATGTCGGATGGTTTCCACACAAACACATCTGCATTAGCCCGGAGGAAAGTAATGAGTTCGAGTTCCTATTTGTCGTCCAGACCTGACCCAATCTGAATTGTTCTAGATGGATCATCTGAGCATAATGGAACCAGTTTTAGCTTTTCCTCTGGTCGAGGGGCGACCTTGATTGTATCCGCAGCCGTGGTGGTGATCTTGACATCCCGAAGGGGAAGTTGATCCATGAGCTCCAGTGATAACCGATCGCAAGTCAATGCCACATTGCGGCTGTCTCGGACCGAGATAACACCTTTGGGGCCAGGTAACTTGCTGCACTGATAGGCATAGTGCATTTCCATCATAAATTTAGCCAGAGTTGGCCTGCCAAAAATAGCGTTATAAGCCGAATCACAATCAATTACGTCGAAAGTAACTAACTCTGTTCGGAAATTATCCGATTCACCCAGCGTGAATGGGAGCACCACCTGTCTTATCAGCATCATCGAGAGGCCAGGAATTATCCCATAAAATGGATGGATTATGGGTTTGATTTTTGAATGAGGGATTTGCATCTCGTCCAATGCCTTGACCAGCAAAATGTCCAAGGAACTACCTCCATCGATCAGGACCCTTTCGACTCTCGCGTTACTGATAATTGGGGTAATGACCAAAGGTAATCTCAATGGTCGAGTAAGGCCAATGGGACAATCAGAGCGATCAAACATTAAAGGAGTGTCCGACCAACGAGGGTATTGAGGTTCGCCAAGGGGAGATTCCGCTTGGTTAACTTCTCGATGAAATGCTTTAAAGTGTTGTTTAGAAACAAAAGAGCAGGAACCTCCAAAAATAACATTAACATAATTATGAGGTACCCAGTAGGACATTTCTTCATCCCCGTCGACGTCTCTAAGCCCGCAAGTCTGCTCTTTCGATGGCAAAGTTGGCATCGACCCAATTCCCTGGTAGAAGTCATCTAGTTGCTTCAACCAGCTCCGGCAATTCTTGAGGTCGTGTCCCGGAGAGTTGTGGATCGGGCACCACTTCTTGCCTTCCTGTGAGTTAGTTGGTTTTTCTGGCTGGTCGGAATTGTGACCACCAGAGGCAGTTTTATTTTTAAACGAAAACTTATTACCTTTCGCCGACAGCGGCTTTTCCGTGACTGCGACCTCCCGGTACTGTCTGGTTCGATTCTTGCTGGTCTTCTTTGACTTCCCGCTCGATGAAGACTCCGGCTTCTTGCCTGTATCCTCTTTTTTCACGTCCTTGAGACCTGGTTGGGGCGGTAAATTTTTTTTATCGACCATCCTATTCCATTCAACGGCCTCAGCCGCGTCTGAATAGCGATCAGCCATATCAAAGAGATCGGCGACTGATCGGGGAGGGTTGATAAGTAAATCTTCTGTAAATCTTTGATATCGAATAGCATGCTTAAATGCCCTGATAACAGAGTTATCGGATATGTTTGGGATGGTATTTCTCACCCCGACAAACCTTTTGACAAACTGTCGGAGAGTCTCCGTAGAGGTATATCGTAGACGATGAAGATCATCTTCTTTCCCCAATTTTTTATAACAATTCTAGAAATTGTTGAGGATAGCATCGCACAACATTTCCCAGTTATATATCGAACCCTCGGGCTGATTGAATAGCCAGGTCCTTGCCGGTCCCTCAAGAACCGTCGGCAAGTAGTTGGCCATGACGCAATCATCCCCACCAGCCGCTTGGATAGTGGTGATGTAAATTTGAAGGAACTCTGACGAATTCTGGGTCCCATCAAACCTCTCAATAGCCCCTGGCTTGAACTTATCCGGCCAGACGACCACACGGAGGCCTGGTGAGAAAGCCTTACAACCTACATAGGGACTTTGAAGAGTTCCGCGGTCTCCAGCATATCCACAAGCGATTTCACGCGATGGAGATGCGCCACGTGGTCCCAGACGAGAATGCACAGGAATTCGATCTTGATCACGAGAACTTCCCACTCGCCTGGATTTGTCATGCCGAAGTGATCCGGATGGTAATCGATTACGGCTACCATGACTAGAGTAAGAATACTCCTTTTCATGGGAACGTATCGTAGACCGGGAGGAAGTTGTAGGGGTTGCATCAGATGCAACCTCATCCAGTTTCTCCGCCAGGATCCTAGCAAAAGCCAGTTTGTCCGCGTCAGTGAGGGTAGGAGGAAAATTACGCAAGACCTCCGCGATAGATCGAAGTTGGCCATGCGTACTCCTCTTTGGTGCGCCAGGTGTAATCGTCTCTTCATCTGCTGGTAAATGCTCCGGTTGTAAAGAAGGTGTCTGGTCGCGCCTGCCACCGTGTAGGCGACGGGAGGAACTAGGGGCGGCGTCATAATGAGCCTACGCATTTTGCAGAGCCTCTAGGGCTGTCCTGCAGAGTTCGTTATCTCGTCGCTCACGGTCTTGATCCTCTTTCTGCTTACGTTCTTGTTCCTCCTTTTGTCTGCGCTCCTGTTCTTCCCTAGCAATCCGCTGATCGGGATTTTCTTCCGACAAGGCAGCGAATTCTCTGGGGAGCGAAGCTACAGAAGGAGTGAGCATCTCTGTTTGCTTCGAGTCGGATTCCAAATCAAAGAGAGAGTGGAGGTTGTCAAGATCAAACCTCCCTCGACTGAGTTCCTGGTCGTTGTCATCCTGGTCCCCGACGGGAACACAAGGCGACCGAGACTCGATTTTGCATATGGTGGAACTGACATCAAGTTCCGGACCTGTCTCTTCCTGATGATGACATCACTCATATGGATGCGTGAACTTCTCCAACACCGCTTGTGCAAGAACCAATTACAAGGGCACGCGCACGTCAGCTAAATTACCAAGTGAGCTCGTTCCTAACTTTATGTGAAACTACCGCAGAGGGCGAGTTACTACCTAATGATATTGTTCTTGTACTTAGGAATCATGGTTTGGATCAGCGAGGATGTCACGACGCACCGAGACGAGCCAAGGTTCGAGTTGATCCCGAGATGGACGCCGGTTCGGACTGCAGCGACACATCTGTCTTTAAACGGACGCCCAGGTCACGTACGAAGTCCGTTTTCGACGTTCTACCACTTCAGGGAAGGCTTAGGAGATAAGCTTTCTAATGCATCTGGTCCCGCCGCCAAACTCTTTCCAAGTCACCAGGAATCGTCCAAACAGTGTGCGCAAGACAGAGTCAGACCGGTGCTGCGTCACCTCTTTTTGGGCCTTCAGCCCATGTATCT
The DNA here is from genome assembly GCA_019359835.1 of Pharus latifolius. Taxonomy (NCBI): domain Eukaryota; kingdom Viridiplantae; phylum Streptophyta; class Magnoliopsida; order Poales; family Poaceae; genus Pharus; species Pharus latifolius. The sequence continues at coordinate 23,911,924 of CM033326.1, forward strand.
TAGTTAGGCTGCGACCTAACCCCTAGCCCCCTCCTCTCTCTCTCTCATATACATACTCCGTAGCCGTCACAGGGAGACTTGGGTTTTGCTTAGATTATTCTGCCTTTGCAGTTTCGCCGTAGATCGGTTTGTGGAACCCCAACTTGTGAGCTTAATTCAATTTGATTTGCAATTTCCAGATTACTTCTTCTACGTTTTTGCTTGTGCTCTCGATTCGCTTGCAGGAATTAGCCTTCTTGGTGAGGTCAACTGCGTCTTGGCACGGTTGATAACCAACGGAGCAGTGGTGTAGCGATTGCTGGGTTCGATCAGTTCTGATCGGAAGCCGGATCGTCAACGTCGAGATCTCCACCAAATCGACTTATCATCTACCTGACAAAAGATCGGGCACCCCGTGTTTCATCAAGTGGTATCAGAGCCAAGGTTGCCCGTCAGGTATCCCCTATGTTCGTCGTTCATCTTCTACCTAGTGTCCAGAAAAAGCCAAAAAAAAAAAATTTGTGATCATAGTCTTCCGCTGTCCAAACCACTTTGAGCCTTTCGCAATTTTCATTTTCAGTTTTGTGTTGTTGAATTTGTGTCCGGGGTCATCGTCGTATTGCTGGTCAATTCGTGTTCTTGGTCTAGTGTCGAATCTCAAATCCCAATCCCAAACCGAAACCAAATTCGAGTCACAATTGGTTCGGATTTCCCTTTTGCGTTGCTGTTTTTCTAAAGACAATATCTTAGTCGTCTGAACACCAATTTGGGCAATTAAATAGTCTAAGTTGTATCTCTCGAAGAGATCTACAACTTTGTTCATTGTACCAAATTCCAGAAACGCCATATTCGTGGCCAAAATTGCGTTGGAAGTTAATCTGTTTCATCTCGGAGTAATCTGTACAGCCTGTATTTCGGGGGCCATATTTCCTAGTTCCAAACCCCAAATTGGGTGTTCCATATATTAAAATTGATGAGAAAGAAAAGAGCTACAACGTCCTAGTTATACATTTTTGCGTTTGAGGTCTCTAAGAGCCCCAAATTATTATTGGAAGTTTCTACAGAGCATCTTTGCTAAACTGCCGAGAGTATTGTGATAGGTTTTGTGCGTAATTCTTAAATGTTGAGTTGTAATCCATCCTTTGCAGCGCTCTTGTGAAAAAAAAAGAAAAAAAGAAAAAAAAAGAAGAAAAGAAAGATTAGAAAAAAACAAAGATCAGAAATGCTTGCATCCTTTCATGTCCATCGCCTGTACCGATCACTTTGCTTGCTTGAACTAGTTTTAGGAATGCGTTTAGGCCAGCAACTGTGACACGTACTTTGGACATTTATTCAGCTTTGCTATCTGATTTTGGTTATTGCTAATCCTTTGCTTATATACAATTGCCTTCCAAGCTCCACCTTCTTCTTATCAGAACAGGATTCAGCCTTGCAATCGCCTCACTCACGCCCCACGGTATCACGAACCAGCCACCGGTTGTACCTTCTGAAGTGTTGGTAAGATCCTTGCAAGAGCGTGGTAAGATGCTTGAGGGCGAGTGAATCCACATACCACCACCTAGTAGTTTATAGGGATAATACTTTGTGTTATCTTTGTTTCTACTAACCATGACAGAACCGCAAACCAGAGCTAGAGCTGCTGCTGAGAAGGATGACCTTCGTAAGCTCATTCTTGATATGAACGAGGTCCTCAACAAGAGCATCCAAGAGCTCACGGACAAGTTCACGAGGACAAACAAGACAATCAGAACAATATCGAGAGGCTAGATCATCGTATCTCTGATCTTGCTGGTAGGGTGGAGAATGTGGAGAAACGAAAACCTTCTAATGGAACAATGATCCAACAAGACAATGAAGTCGATGAGGAGTCCAACGTGGGAGTTCACCGCAACGACACCGCCATGCAATGAGTTGCACGAGATGCACAATTACAAGAGCGACTAAGCCCCAATCATCAAGAAAAAGAATTGCAGGGACGGCAACAACAGTTAAGGAACAGCTTTGGTAACTCCTTCCCTCAGAGGCAGACGTCGGCGCCAACCAACTCAGCACCAGCTCCTGCTTTTCGGTCTACTGCCTCCTAGGCGAGTAGGGCACGTTCAGTAGCACCGTCACCACCACCACGAGCATCCGATGTGAGCAAATCTTCTAATGGGCAGACACTGGCAAAGTCGGCTTCTTCTATAGCCTCCACGGGACGATCTACAAGTATAGTGTGCCACCGTTGCAAAGGAATGGGCCATGTCATGAAGGATTGCCCAAGTCAGCGAGGCTACATCGTGACAGCCGACAGTGGGTACGTTAGTGCATCTGATGTAGAAGAATAATTTGTTCTTGTAACTAACTATGCAGGTAGCGATCTTGATACAGACAACAATGCGGAGTTTCTTGGGATTGACGCCACAGAAGATCACAGGACCCTCATTCCACAGTGGGTGTTGAGCACCCAAATGGAGCAGGCTGAGAAGATACAACGCAACAATTTGTTTCAAACGTATCTTGTTGTCAATGATCAACGTGTTCGTGTTATTATTGATGGAGGAAGTTGCAACAACTTGGTAAGTTCAGATATGGTCAAGAAGCTTAGCTTGACTACACGTGATCATCCTCATCCTTATCATATTCAATGGTTCAACAACAGCGGTAAAGTAAAGGTAAAACAAACTGCAAAAATTCACTTTTCAATTGGATCATACCATGATTCAGTTGATTTCGATGTAGTGCCTATGCAAGCTTGTTCACTGTTGTTAGGCCGTCCATGGGAATTTGATACTGATGCAACCCATCATGGTAGAAGTAATAGATACACTCTTGTGGTAATAGATACACTCTTGTGCATAAAGGAAAGAAAATCACTTTGCTTCCTATGACCCCTGCTGAAATTGTTCAAAGTGATAGGGAGAGCGCTGAAAATGAGAAGAAAGAAAACATGCTTGAATCTGAAAATTAGAAAGTAGCTAAAACTATTTTTCCACCTAGAAAAGATAAGAACACGAGTTCTAGGTCAGCGGGAATTAAATTAAAGGGTGGTGTTATGCTTGCTACAAAATCTGATATTGCTGAAATTAATGATGAAGATGCTTTGTGCTACGCTTTGGTTTGCAAAGAGGCTTTATTTTCATTTGATAACATTCCTAGCTCTTTGCCCCCTGCTGTTATTAACCTTTTGCAGGAGTTTGAGGATGTGTTTCCAACTGAGATACCCCCGGGACTACCACCTATTCGAGGTATTGAGCACAAATCGATTTAATTCCGGGAGAAACATTGCCAAACCGTGCTGCATATAGGACCAACCAGGAAGAGACTAAGGAAATTCAACGACAAGTCCAAGAACTTTTGGGTCGTGGGTATTTACGAGAAAGCCTTAGCCCTTGTGTCATTCCTGTTCTTTTGGTTCCTAAGAAAGATGGTAGTGGCGTATGTGTGTGGATTGTAGAGCCATTAACAACATAACAATAAGGTATCATTATCCTATTCCTAGGTTAGACGACATGCTTGATGAGTTAAGTGGTTCTCTTATCTTCTCTAAGGTTGACTTGCGTAGTGGCTACCACCAAATTAGAATGAAATTGGGCGATGAATGGAAAACTGCTTTTAAGACTAAGTTTGGTTTATATGAGTGGTTAGTTATGCCTTTTGGATTGACTAATGCACCTAGTACTTTCATGCGCTTGATAAACGAGGTCTTACACCCATTCATTAGAAAATTTGTGGTAGTTTATTTTGATGAATTGCCCGCAGCTTTCGGGGTTAGCCCCACTTTTAACGTTTCAGATTTGCGCCCATACTTGGGAGAAGAAGATAAGCTTGAGTCGAGGATGACTCCAATTCAAGAGGGGGAGGATGATGAGGACATCACTCCTATGGATGTGTGAACTTCTCCAACACTGCTTGTGCAAGGACCAATTACAAGGGCACACGCACGTCAGCTAAATTACCAGGTGAGCTCGTTCCTAAGTTTATGTGAAACTACCGTAGAGGGCGAGTTACTACCTAATGATATTGTTCTTGTACTTAGGAATCATGGTTTGGATCAGTGAGGATGTCACGATGCACCGAGACGAGCCAAGGTTCGAGTTGATCCCGAGATGGACGCCGGTTCGGACTGCAGCGACACGTCTGTCTTCAAACGGACCCCTAGGTCACGTACAAAGTCTGTTTTCGACGTTCTACCACTTCACGGAAAGCTTAGGAGATAAGATTTCTAACACATCTGGTCCTGCTGCCAAACTCTTTCTAAGTCACTAGGAATCATCCAAACAGTGCGCGCAAGACAGAGTCCGACCGGTGCTGCATCACCTCTTTTTGGGCCTTCTGCCCATGTATCTTAGTTAGGCTGCGACCTAAACCCTAGCCGCCGCCTCTCTCTCTCATATACATACTCCGTAGCCGTCACAGGAAGACTTGGGTTTTGCTTAGATTATTCTACCTTTGCAGTTTCAACGTAGATCGGTTTGTGGAACCCCAACTTGTGAGCTTAATTCAATTTGATTTGCAATTTCCAGATTGCTTCTTCTACGTTTTTGCTTGTGCTCTTGATTCGCTTGCAGGAATTAGCCTTCTTGGCGAGGTCAACTGTGTCTTGGCACGGTTGATAACCAACGAAGCAGTGGTGTAGCAATTGCTGGGTTCGATCAGTTCTGATCGGAAGCCGGATCGTCAACGTCGAGATCTCCACCAAATCGACTTATCATCTACCTGACGGAAGATCGGGCACCCCGTGTTTCATCACTTCCATCCCCTGGTAGATGGACATGACCCAGGTAGGGGAAGATGTGTCCTCTTGACATTCCTTCAGAATGTCTTCACAACTGACCTCTTCCATTGGAACGGGATCGCTAGGTGAAGGCATTTGTATATGGGCATAATCGTCGAGATCGAAGTCGTTCTCGGAATCATATTCTCCAGACATTGCTCACCAAACCTCCAGATGAAGGGAAAGCACCTTGAGAAAAGGCCCCACGGTGGGCGCCAGTTGTCGACGATTTGGACTCGAGGTCCTTAGTCAATCTTATACAAATTTGTGAGTTGCGGGACCTTTCAGGGTGCTCCTCCGGGAAGGTAGGATGAGTAATGTCTGTACGGGCACAAACGATTTTATACAGGTTCGAGCCCTCGATGATGGGAGTAACAGTCCTACCTCCTGTTGTGATTTCACTATATCAAATAAGATGTTTACAAGAGGGAAGAAGAGATGATCACAGGCGATGATCTCTTCAATGTTAGTGTCTATCTAACTATATCTAAGTCTTCAGGTATGTTGGACGCCTGGTAGTGCTTGTATGCTTGACTAATCATTAACCGTCCTTAGAACGTGCATTGACTACCTTTTTATACTGGAAAAAAGGGAGCCAATGCGAAACAGCCTTGGACAGTTGTTAGGATGCAATTTCGTTAACTGCACTTAACTTCCACACAGGCTTAACACATGCAATCAAGGGATAATCGCACATGTTAACCTCCTGGCAATTGTCTTTATACGTGGAAAGATTCGTAATTCTCGGGATATGCCCGTTCATAGAGTTAGGCCTTCCCGAATTATTCTGATCGCAGATAATCAACGACCCTCTAACCGCGCACTGTCTACCGTCTCCTGACCGCGCACTGTCTGCGGCCTCATGATCATGCAAGGGCTGCGATCATGAATTATCTTTGTGTTCGCGCCCTTTAGGTCGTCTGAGACCATAGCGACAGACTTATAGACACACGTCTAATCTGATTTTGTCTTAAACCAGACGTGTATTACTTTGAACTAGCTCGGGTGATAATCCTCGTCACATCTGTTAATGCAATTGCACCTATATGTGAATTGTGCGGCATACAAGACCACTATGGCCATGAATGCCAATTCAACCCATCCATGGAGCAAGAAAACACTTTTCAAGGTATGCAACAACGGCAAGTTAATACTTTTCCTAACTAGTATAACTCTGGATGGTGGAACAATCAAAATTTTGCATGGTCAGGACAAAATCAGCAACCTCAATGCCAACAATCAAATTTTGGACAGCAGCAAATACATCAACAAAATCCCCAATATCAAGCTCAAAGGCCACCATTTCAACCACAAAATCAGCAACCTTATCGACCACCAAACCAACGACAACTTGAGCAATCAAACATGGATCGCATGCTAGAGAACTTTCTAGCAAATCAAGAGAAAGAGAATGCTAGTGTACCCGGGATGTGTGATGTCGGTCGTATGTTTGATTCACGCTCGGAGCAAGCACTTCTGCAGGCACCGGAGGTGGTGGTGCAATGCGAGCACTGGTGCAAGGGATGTACCATCGGAGGTAGTCACCGTATATCATCGAATCGTATGGTCTCTCCTCACGCACTACATCTATCACTATTGCCTGCTCCCAGCGACGAGTGTAAGGAGCCTGTCGGTCCCTCCAACTGACAGCCTTCTTGCCCTTGCAGCTTTGCCTACAACAAAAACAAAGTTTAGTATTTTCATGGAGGCAAACCACTCTGCGAGGAGATGATCACTAATTTACTCGTGCTGGTCGTGCAACAACCAATGTGCAGCGTCTGGAGGGGGGATTGGCTGGAACAGGCCAAACTGGCGCATCACCCTCCATGGAGCATATACCTCCAAGATATGGCTGAAGACAAAAACACATCGAGTGAGCCATAAGTCCTGGTCCTCCGTACATATCGATGAGATCCCGTCGACAGCTATGCTCTCGATGTAGGTTGCCGTCCAGGCCCTTCATACAACAAGCGATGGATGGAGTAGCTCCAACTCACCGCTGTATGCACTATAGCATGCATGCACCTGGACGGTGGTGATCACAACCGAAAGGGTCGTGATGTGTAGTAATAACCGCAAGTGAACGGTTGAAAGTTGAGCACTTGAGGGTCGAATTACATGAGGAACAAGTGTATTCATCTTTCTAGCTTAATGAATCATTGATTAAGTCTAAACAAGTTGTGGGTCTGTTTTTCTACAACTAAGCTATCAATCTAGGGTTTGCAAGCTGGAATGAAAATCTAGGGTTTCAGAGATCCCATAACCATCCAGCGTAATTCTATCCAAGGTCCGAGGATTGTAAGTTAATTTTAATTGTTTTCCAAGACAAATTAAATTTTCAGTTCGAAGTGCTGGGTCAACAGTCAGAGGATCGCTTCCACTATAACGTTTGGCGAGAGCCTCTCTCCTATTCAGGATCCCGAAGCGCTTCCGGTTCTTTGGAAGAATCAACGCGTCAAAGCATTAAGGACTCAAGAACTCCCGTAAATTCTTCTTAAGACTCAATTGTTACGTTTGTTGTCGAAACAAGGATTTAGGGTTTGGAGGAAGAAAACATAAGGAAATTACTCCAAAACTTGAAATAAAGACCAATGAAGAATCACGCCTTCTATGAAAATTAGGTCATCCCTAACCATAGAGGGGATCTACTCACTAAAATCCATAATAATGCAAAAATAAGAATAACAATTAAATAAAAACTCACTTGATTGCTTAGAAATTGAAGTTGCCGTCCTTGCCGGCTTACAAAAGTAATAAAAATAGAGAATGGGGCTCTTCTATAAAAATTGAACTAAAACTACTCTAAACTACCTAAGGAAGTATGTAAAAAACCTCTTTAATTGAGCCAAAAGCTTCTCTATTTATTGTACACAGGTAAACGTGTCCAAAAATAACTCCTTGACGTGCAAGCGATGAAGTTTGTCTTCAAACGATGCAAGATCAAATAAATCTGAGTCAAAACCAACCAAATTCGACCAGTTCTGATCCAATACGACTAAAACCGACCAAATCTGGTTAAAACAAACCAAACCTGACTAGTTTGAGTCAAAACCAGATCAAAACAGCCCACAAATGACCAATCCTGGTCAAACCCGGATTAAAATGGCCCACAAATGACCAGTTTGGATCAAACCCGACTCAAAATGACCAGTTAAGAGCCAAGGAAACCAATTCGATTACGACCGGGACACGTGGCACAATCGCGGCCACACACGCGTCATGGCCGAAACCAAGTAAGAATCTTTTCGACCGTGTTGTATTTGACCAAGATTCCTTTTTCGAGTAGGAGTCTTTTTTGAGTACAAGTCCTTTTTTCGCCCGAGATTTGTACGGATAGGATCTTTTACCCACCAATTCGACTTCAACCAGGTCTTTTTGCTTCTCCAGTTGGGTTTCTTGGTCATTTGGGTCTCAAATGTGGTCGAAATTGTCTCAAATTTGGCAGGTTTGAACTCTGAAACATGAGGAACACAACCTTGAAAGAAATTTGTGAAAATAATCAAATTTTACACATAAAATGTTGCATCAAAGGAGTTTTAAACATGATTTTGCATGTTTTCGATACTAAACCTAGGGTAAAAATACTACCAAGTTAGCACTTATCAGGTGGCCCATTACAGCTCGTGCTACAACCAATGATCCCCCATGGTCAGGTAATCGATCTTGTCCTCCGCATCCCTAGGCGGATACCCCTCTGGAAGAGCCACCGGCACGTCAGTGACGAGTGGTCATCCAATAGGTAGGTGCTCGTACGACTATAGTAGAACAAGCAGAGAACACCCAGCCATATTCGCCTGCTGGCACGCCGAACGTAGGCGTCGCACAACCCTCGGTACGTCGCACAAAGAACCATCGACCCCCAGCTGATGCGTAGGATCTGCTCAATCAGCGTGTCAGTGAGCATCCGCGCTAGTGGAACAAGCCAACAATCCACCATGTTGCCGTGCATACTTGCAAACAAGCACAAAAATAAGAATTAAATTCAATAAGTGGAAGAGTTGTAGCTATACCATATCTAAGCATACCAGTGAACATGAAGCCACCAAACAAGTGCAGCAGATACACCTCGAAGTGTCGGCTGACTATCCACTCGTCATCATCCGCTGGGCACATCCTGAAGTGAGTGAGCCAAGTCCGACATCATGGTGGAAGGGCTCTTGCCCCAGAGGCAGTGGATGAAACCTTAGTGTGAACGTGGTGTCCCATCCGACAGGAGTGGGTGGTGGTACCCAGGCCTATCCACGAATCAGCAGACCAAATAGCATCGCTACATCCTCGAGGGTAATAGTCATCTCCCCTCACTGGAAGTGACATGTGTGTGTCTTGAGCCTCCATCTGTCTGTCAGAGCAGAGAGTAGTGATCGATCGTGCCTGAAAGACTCCGCTCTGGTGATCATCTTAGCAAAAGGAAGCAGTCCCACCGCTCTCAGTCGTGCAATGTATCTCCCGTCAAGAGGCCAAGCCGTGCTGGCGATCATAGGCGGAAGGGCTGAAGCTCCTCTCCGGACCTCAGTGCTCGAGATTGATAACGATCATTGTAGTACTGGTTGAGTAACTCAAAAAGCTGTCGACGATCATGAGCCATGTCTGCAAACAGGAACATTAAGTTAGTACATCATCTAAAATGAATTGCAAATCAAATACGTGGGAGGAACGAATAAGTTTTGCACAATATTACTGAATCACATTCGATGAGGTTCGGATGCATCAGGACATGTCCCCCTCGTGTGGCCAGGCTGTCGACAAACGGCACACTTTTGCAGTTCATCGCGTTCTGCGTTATCCATGTCATTGTCAATTCGAAGTGTTTGCCATCGTCCAGGGCCTTTCCACTCTAAGTGCAGTGGTGGAACATATCAGATCTCGCCTACCCTACAGACAAATCTCTGTAATGCTGCTGAATCCCCCAAATCTCAAATTCTGTAGTCCATGTTTTAGCAAGGTACCGTGAGCCATAGTAAAGTGATAGGTACGTCTCGCTCGACTTGTTGTCGTGCGCACACACTGCCATCACATGGGAGCACAGTTTATGCAATAGAGTTGGCTTTTTGTAGGTGCACTTGACACCGTCTTCAAAAGTCACACCTTGCTTCTTGATCTACTGCATGTATCCACCCCCTACGTTCTTACTCCACAAATAAACGACCCAAGTTTGCCTTCAACTGTTAGGAATGCACTCGGCTGAGTGTTTCTGAGCGGCCACGGCTTTCATTTCTAAGTGCCTCTATACTTTATGATAGTGTGACCCAATTTTGATGGTGTGACCCGAAGTAGTGCTCTTGCAATTGTACCCCTCTCGTGGAAGTATTTAGCCGTGCGATACTATGTAAATTCCACAATTCCAGTGAGTGGAAGACCTTGCACCCCAACACAACGTTGTACACCTCCGCCATATTAGTTGCCATTATGCCATATCTGGTACCTCCCTCATCGTGCAATAGCGAACACTTCTCAGGAGTTTTGTCACTGATCCATTAACTAAATTTCTTAGTTCTTGATCTCCAGCTGCGTCATCTTGGCACATCTGAACTCCCCACGACATTTTCTTCATCTTCCACCTGTTGCGAATTGCTTGCCTCTGACCTTTGACTTTTAGCTAGATTTGAAGTATCTTTTTCTAACTCATCCCATATTTGTTGGAACTTACGGCCCTGGTTCTGATCACACAACTACTTAAACTTCTTCATCAAGCGTGCGGTTTTATAATGTGTGAAGAAGTTCGCCGCAAGATGTCATTTACACCACCAACTGATCAAGTCATTCCATTTGTACTGCAAGTCCTTAGTGGACAACATGAACTCAATGGCACTCAACAGGCCCTTGTGTCTATCATGGATTACGCACACATTCTGTCTATCCTTCACAACAGTTTGTTTCAGATTTGCAAGGAACCATACCCAACTGTCTGTGCTCTCATCTTCTACTAAGGCGTATGCCATGGGAAGTAGCTAATTGTTTGAATTTGTAGCAACAGCTATCATCAGAGTTCCCTTGTACTTTCCAATTAGAAATGTGCCATCCACGTAAAGTACTGACCGCATGTACTTGAATACAGAGATTACCTGCCTGAATGACCAGAATATACTCTCCATGTACTCAGCTCCAGGTACTATGTCACCGTTTGTACCGACAATTGGGCTATAAACCATGTTCATCACAGTGTGAAGGTTAGTGTCAACGATTTGCTGGATCAGTCTGGGCACATAGTTATATGAATCATAGAAAGATCCAAATAGCATCTAAAGACCAAGTTGTTTGACTCTCCATGCCTTCCCGTACTGAATGTTGTACCCAAATGTGTTGTTGATTTGACTGACAATTTCTTTTGGTGGCATGTCCAGATTTGCATGAAGGTCCGACAAAATTACACATGCCACAAATGCGGACAACATATTCCTATGGCTCCATGGGACTTCTGTAACTGAACAGTCGTGTTTGGTGATTCTGGAAACAATGAAGTGGTCATTGTCCTTATACTGGGCAACACGAACATAAAATCGACATCCTTCCACCGTGCACTTCACTGCGTAGAGACTTGGATTTGTTCTGTTGACCTTGAAAGACTGACGTAGTGTCATGGACCACATCGCCATGCCTTGCTTGGCCTCCTCCTTGCTTCGGAAATGTTGCCCTAATGTTAATCTTTGCTCATTCGATGCGCACTCCGAACTACGATCATCGTGGATTTGCGCGTGCTCAAAACCACTTGGATTTAGCCATTGTTGGGGAGGTCCCATCCTATGGTAATCTTCTTCTTTGCTAGAGGAATCTGCATAGTCTGCGTCCACCTCTGACCCTTCGCTTCCTGAGAATTGCAAACCCTCGTCTTCACCTTCGTCGGCGTAAGCCTCATCCCCAAGCCAAAAATGCCTACCAATGAATTCTGCGTTCAGGACATGCGCAGAATCCTGTGCCATGGTTGGATCAATGTTCATATGTTGCCCTCCAATGAATGGTTTGGGTACATGTTCTACCAGTTCAATGTTTACATTGGTATGCGGCACATTGTCTAGCATCATCACATACAATATGCAGTCATCTGGGCCATGATTGGGACTTATCACCTAACAAGAGAGCCCCAAGACCTGTCGCCTCAAAGTTTACACAATTTCCAACATTGTCTACAATACAAGTGCAGTATTACAAATTATCAATTATCATATCTTCAATATATTTTGCACATTACTCTATGCTCAATCCTAAGACCTGTGTGACATATTCTCATCTCACATATCAATAATCTAATTATTTACTAATCTTAATTAATACACATCTCATCCATAAAAATATTAAACTTACATAATATTATACAACAGATCTAAATTATATATACATTATATTCATAAATGCACAAAATATTTAAATTACGTACACATCAGATCTGAGATTCGCACAACAGATCTGGATTATCCAGAAATTTTCCACACATTTTTTACGGCAGAAGCAAATTTCCTAAGTTATCGATTCATTAATTATTAATCTAATTTATTCTCTAATTATATAGCACATCAACATAACAGATCTATACTTACACAACACATGTACCTCATATCTCATATTCTACAACACATCTATATTAGTAACACATTTTTTATGCATTTCTAAAACAGATATGCATTTTAAACTTACACAAAAATACGTTTAATTAACTTTACACTAATTATCACTAGAGATTTAAAAAATATACACCTTTTTCAGATATGTAGTTCTTTCTTTTCTTCTTTTCTTTTTCCTCTTCTCTTCTCTTCTCTTCTCTTCTCTTCTCTTCCTCTTCCTCCTCCACTTTTCCTCTTCTTTCCACTTTGCCTTTTGTTTTTTTTGTTTGCCCGTATGCCTCTAGTTGCCAGCAGCCGTATTTGACGGTTATATACTAGCCATTAGTCACCAGTCCGTCTGGTGACCAGTTGGTCGATCCGCAGTCGACAGCTCATTTGGCAACTGAAGTCTTTGGTCGTCAACTGCCCTGACAACTGGTCGCCTTTTTGAGTAAGTCGTCATCGAGTTTGGCGATTGACATCACTTTTATAATTTAAGTCTATTGTGCTCTATTTTGTTATTTTTCATTTCTTTATATGTTATCCGTAAGAAAAATTCCACATAATAGATCATCAAAAGACAAAACAATACAACATTACAAAGCACTACTGGGTAGGGGTGAGCATAAAATTGAAAAGCAGAACTAAGTCGAAATTGTTATCTGATAAATTATTTTAAGATTGGTTTTTGACTTGATAGAATAATACGTGAAATTCAGTTTTATGGTTTAATTTAATTATTCATTTTTATAAATCGAACTGACCGAATAAACCAAACAGTGTTTATTTCTCTCATTATTCTCTTACTTTACTCTAGGTTCTTTCTTTACTTTGTTTTACGACTAGTAGTAATCTAATATCATATGTTCAAAATCAATTTTACTATCTTATACGGTTTCTATAATTTTGAGTAGATATTGTATATTTGACTATTTTATTTTACTATTTATAAATAAATTGTTTTAGTTAGAATACCTAATAAACTAAATTTTATTTGGTTAATTAGGTTAAATTTTGATTTTTATTTCGCTTACCTTCTCCTTCGGAACGGAACTAACCATTACAACCTGGAAACCCTCCCGTTTCACAACGGCTACTTCTCCCCGTCTCCCATGGCGGCTGCCACCACCACCACCTCCTCGCCGCCGCCGCCACTCGACATGCCTAGCACCACCGCTACCGCCGCGGAGGGCGCACTTTCGCTGCACCCGCTGCTCACCACCACGCGCCGCCCGCGCCGCCGCGCCCGCGAGGTGAGCTCGCGCTACCTCTCCACCCCTTCCCACTCCCCTCGGCCCTCCGCCGCCGCCGCCTCCGCCTCCATGCCCTCCCCTCTCGCCAACTACCAGCCATCCACCCCCTTCGCCAACGAGAACCATCCCCCTCCCGCGCCCTACCACCCCAGCTCGGTCTCCCGCAAGCGCGCCGTCGTGAAGCTGTTCGGCGAAATGCCTAACCCAAACCCCGCCCACCGCCCTCGTCCCGGAACTCCCGGTCCCGCCGCTAGTACCGCTACACCCAAGTTCGCGCGCACCGCGGTGGCCGCCACGGCGCGCAGGGGCTACCCGCGCCCGACGACGCCGGCGCGCACGAGCTCCGACTTCTCCGATGCCTCCTTCGACGCGTCGTCGACCGTCACCGATTTCTCCGATGCTGCCGCTGACGCCTCGGTGCCCGCGCTCTGCGATAGCCCACCGCTCCTAGGGAGGGAGTCCTGCCGCGGGCGCGCCGCGTGCTCCGAGCTCCGCTCGTCGCTCCCGGAGGCGGGTCCAGGGTGCACTTCGAACCCGCTGTGCTACCGGTCGCTCAACTCGGTGCTGACGAATTGCCAGGCGGCTGCTAGGCCGCCAGAGCCACCGAAGGCAGTCGAGGCGAGGAAGGTGGGGGCAGTGGTAGGAGGAAAGAAGGCTGCGGGGAGGCAGGAGGATCTGCACCAGCTTCGGCTGCTGCATAATTGCTTCGTACAGTACAGGTTCTTGAACGCCAAGGTGGCTGCGGCAGCGAAGGCCAAGAATGCCGCGGCAGAGGTGGGGTCGTGGGGAGTTGTTTAAAGTTTTCTTTTTGTTTTGGTTGTTAGATGAAGGGACCCGTGAATTGAGTTGGTGATGTTGTTTTTGTTTTGTTGGTTGTGAAGAAGTCACTGTACGGCCTGTCCGAGAGGATGGTTGACTTGTGGGAATCCGTCGCAGCGAAGAAAGCAGAATTGGAGCGGCTTAAGAGGTTGGAGAGGGCGTGTTCCATAGCTGGTGCTCAGGTAAGGCAAAGTTGTGCCTTTTGTTTCTACAAATTTTTTTGTGTTATGATTTTGTCACTTCTCAAGGAACAAAATGAGTGACACTTAAATTTGAAGAAAACCGAATTTAGGTATTGAAATTCTGAAATCATAGTTATCAATTGCGTTCTGTTGTGCCTGGAATGGCCGGAATGTTGCACTTTACAAGAAACCAGAACAAAAAGTCTTGTGTTCTATTCCGCTATAATTGCACTCTGTTTTGTCCATTCCATCAAAATTTGAGTGGAATGACCATAATGTTCTGTTCTGATTGATCCAGTACTTGTCCTTGAGGAAATATGTAGTTCAAATTTGAAATTTTAGTATCTAAAATGTGAATATCAAAATATGTTTGATGAGAATGCATATAGCTATGTATGTATGTGCACAAAACATAGAAAACATATATAAAATTTGAATGCATCTACCATATCATATATTTGTATTCTTTTTTTATATCCTGAAACATTACACAGAAATGGACCAGTACCAAAATGCTTCATCACAGTAGGCAAAACAAAATGGCCATAGAAATGGAACTGGTTACTTTGAATGAAATGGCAATCAACTCATCCATGGTTGAACTATTTTTCCTGATTGCTCATGTTAATTGTGCATAGCTTGCAACTTCACATATGCAGCTCACTGTTATAAGGGCTTGTTTAACTTAAGCTTATCTCATAAGCTGGTTTATTTATTAGATAGATAAGTTAACTTGTAGAATAAGCCATAAAGCTATTTGAATTAAGGCATTTTATTAGTGCATCCACACCTATAAGCCCATGTGCCAACATATTGCAGATACCTAAAGGTATGCTCAACGTGGGGCGAGGCATGGAAAATCTAATCCAAATTAATTGTTGCAGCTATTCATTCAATATCTGTGTTCTAAATAGTGGGCTATCGCGGCAGTATAGTGGTGCTATAGCGGTTTTCGAAATCTAAAACTATGCTATGAGCACAATCACGGGTATCACAGCTATGGTCGCTATAACTATAATAATGGTCCTTTATAGCGTGTAGCGCGTAGTGCACATAGCGGTCACTACGTTTCATATGTTGTTTTGGGCTAGCTTATAGTTGAGTTGTTGGCTCAACAAGTGTAATCTTAATTTTTTTTAATGTTGTGGTCAACCATATTTAATATATTAAATATTATTTTGCTAAAAAATATGTTTAATTTATATTTTTTAATCGGGATTTTTAGCCGATAATGTGAGGCTAATATTAAAAACTTGCCATTCTGTTGAGTACTTTGTTTTGTTTTTCATTTAGTATATTGTATTAATTTTATGGTATTTTGAATAATACTAAAATAATGGAAACACATTTTTTAAAATAAAACTGCAATGTAGGATAGCTTCCGAGATAGCCTTTGTGATTCACGATAGCATTTTTTTGGGGACACCATGACAACACGATAATCACTATTTAAAACACTGTTCAATATGGAATGATTTGAACTATAGAATCATGGTTTCCTTATATAAGACTTACCAGCTCTTATCCATTTTTAGAGTTTTTTTTAACGAATACATGATGAGACTTAGACTATTATCCACTTTTTAGAGTTTTTTTTAATGAATACATAGCCGGCTCAGTTTTGCAATGAAAGGGAAGCTTATAGGTAAATCAAAGAGTAAATTGCATGAGTGATCCTTAAACTTATCCAGTTGTGTCATTTAGGTCAATAAACTTTAATTTTAGTTTGATATATGTCTAAACTTTCTCAATTGTGCCACTTAGATTCATTTACTAGATAAATAAGGGAAAATTGGTGTGACAGACCACATTGGTGTCCCTACACTTGCTTAATCATGCAATTAGGTTCTTGAACTTTCTTATGTGCCATTTAAGTCCATGCCATGTCTGTTTTGTCACTTTTAACTAATAGATACACCCAAGTGGCACAATTAGGATGTGTTTGGCCAGAGCAGGGGCTTCTCGAATGAGCTGGCTTATGGGTTTATTGGCAAATAAGCCCAGGAGGGTGGCTTATTTCCATAAGCCCAAAAGCTGTTTGGCTAAAAAATTTGGGCTTAAATTTGATAAATACATTTCTTTGTTCAAAAAGCATACAATAAAAATACACTAAAGGAATTAATAGTAACTCATCAAAAGATTCCTAGATTCTTTTTAAGATTGGGTGGTGTCTTCTTCCATCTTGTGTCGTTGAGCTTCAATGGAACTACAATTTTTCTTTTCTTCTATGGGCCTTCTTTTTCTTCTCTTACTTCGATCCTGCGGCAGCGGTGACGGGTTGCAGCGACGGGTGGCATTGCAAGAGCGACGGACGATAGTGAGGATGACTGCTGCGGTGATGGGCTGCGGCGACCAGCGATCGTGATGGCGATGGCGTGGACGACAGTTGCTGCGGCACGACCTTGGAACGGTTTTGATCAATCTGTGACTGTGAGGACTATGGCTTGCATCTGGACAACACATGTGATGGAGGAGGCGGATTCATCAATTCATAAGCCGAAGAAGCCGGGTAGGAGTGGCTTCAGATTATGTTGGCAAATAAGTTGCATCTGGGGGATAAGCCACGTGGAGAAACCGTATATTTGGCCATGGTTTTGGCTGATATGTGCAATAAGCCAAAGCTTAATCCCGGCCAAACACCGCCTTAAGCAACTTAAGAGACCTACTAGACTAAAATTCAAAAATTTGAGAACCTAAGTGATACACCTATATAAGTTTGAACTTGAAGACCTCTTATGCAATTTACTCTAAACCCAACAATAGATTGAGTTTGTGGCACTGGATTAAGCTTGTAAGCACCATAAGTCTAACCTTAAACTAAGCTAAAATAGGCCTAAAGTCATGTAAAAGATAGATCAAAATGTTCAAACTAGTGAGGGAATAAAATGAAAGGATAGGCGCGCCTAAATCCAACAATTGATATGAAGGGGTATGCATTACTTTTTGTTTTGAGGTACATTTTAAGATTGATTTTGCAAGGTGCCATCACCAGACAACTTGTGAGTGATTCCACACCTGTATAGATCCCATCCCAATATTCCAAATAGCAATCGTCATAATTGATATGTTGAGATCATCTTGAAACTGCTACTATATTTGAGTTTTGCCTCATAATTTTGTTTTAGATCATTTTGGTTGATACATATGGTATGACGAGTGATATAAAGGCCAATATGGCAGGTGATATGTTCAAATTTTTAGTCATGTTACATGTGTATGGGTTGTTTACCATTGATTAATGAAGGTACAATGACATGTCATACTTGCTATTTTTACATACTTCCATGTTGTACATACAAGCCAAAATGTTACTTTAATAAAAAGTATATTTTATGTGAATAGAATATATCATTTGACATGTCATCGACCATTCGTCATCCACCACAAGACCATCTAATTATCTAATTGCTTTGTTCGTCCATAGTTTTGTAAATATTAATGGGCTATTGTTGGTGTTTTAAATAGCACTGTTATAGCGGACAAGCTATAGTGGGCGCTACGTTGTGGATGTTGTAGTGTCTTTGTGCAATATCGGTGCTATAGTGGCCTTCTATATAGTGTAGTATATAGTGGCGCTACAGCACAAAATGTTTCAGACTTCTAGGGGCTATTTATTTCGCATCTTTTTTTTTTTTGCCGAAGGCAATTAATACTAGCTATGTTAGAAAATGATCCTTGGACTTCCCATTTCCTTTCATATTGCACTTAATAATTTTCCTTTCTAGCCTTTGCCATTTAAATTTTTTCAAGAAAAGTTTCATTCTTTCCTTTCTAGCCTCCTTTGTTTTGAAATTGAAGCATATGAAAAGAAGAAATGTTACACAAGTTGAAGAAGGTACTGGTTTGGCGGAATCAAGCAACATTTTGTCAAGCTCATATTATCAAAAGAGAATGAGCAAACAAGTTTCAAGGTTGGATTCTCTATGTGAACAAATATGAAGGAATAAAGATGTTGGTTTATCATCTTAATTGGAGGACGAAGATTTGATATTAACTTATGGTTTTGATGTTCTTTTAGATCCTTTGACATAGGCTTACTGTATTGTGTATTTTGGATATTTTATGTGTTGGAAGATTTAGTTTAAGATTAAGTAACTTCATATTTTTTGCAAAGATATCTGAGCATGCTGCACTTGTTGTATATCCACTATACGCTATCCGTTATAACACTTTGTCGCTACGCTTCTGCTACCTGCTATTTAAAACATTGGCTATTACATTTTATAGCTAAGTTGGGTTCGCTCATTCATCAAATTGTGACACTCTCTTAGCTGTGATTTTGTCATTGAGGCTTCTCACATTTGCCTGTGGAACACTGCATGCTTATTATATAAAAAGTTGGCCAGTAACATGATGTTTATATAACTGTCCTTGAAAACTCAACTTGGTGTGGTGTTTGGTTTCTTGCATACAACCCTTTTATCAAAAATCTGTACGCAAATGACTAAAAAAAGAGTGAAACTAGCCGTGTTCTTCTTGAGTTTCCCTTAAAAAATGTGGAACCTTTATAGCTTCCTCAGCTGTAGCATGGAACACAATTATTTATTCATTGCAACTAATATTAGAACAAGTGATCTATCAATTGGCTATTCCAACAGCCAAACACAATGTCAACTCTAGTTACATAAACCCTATATCTCTATAAACACATTTTAATGATTGAGCTATGCTTCCTTGCATTGTTTATACAAACAATGTTGGCTATCCATTAAACTACAACCTGTGACCTACGATTTTTTGTATCACATGACTATGCTACATTCATCACTCATCCGGACTGTCCTCCTATAAATACTAAGGATGTGTTTGGTTGCGTGTATCTAGCCTTTAGCTTGGCTCATGAGATGCAACTCCCATTTGTTTTGGTTAGTTGCATGCAAAAAAAAAAAAAAAAGCGAGGCTCACCGGATGCAAGATTCCTTCTTGAGTTAGACTTGGTGGAAACGCAGGCTTCGACGAGTTGGACCCATCTAATTGCATAACTAGAGAGTGATTAACATGTATTAATGATTTTTAGCATGGATTAAAATTAATTAAAGACTATTAAGGCATAATAATAATATTATAGTGGAATATTACATATTATTAGTTTTGATAATATTTTTTTCACCTTATATATTTCTTATTTGTATTAGCTGTATAACCAACCAAATAACATCTCATCTTAACCTGCATTATTTAATGCAACCAACAAAATATCACCATCATTGCATCTCTATAGTCTGTCTTACTCAATTTGTCCCACTTATACGAGTTATACTCAAATCTCTGCGGGCATCCAAACATATCCCAATTGAGTAATCATGCGTAGACCAATCATTGGATAAATTAGATATAATAAACTTAATATTATGCTAAACTTCCCCTTTATCCAATATAACTTTTTTTATTGGTTTCTTTCTAATGAAGCTTTGCGATTGTTTTAACATTGATAATATTTTAAAAGGCATGTTTATAGTTTTTCTCTCTTTTTTCTTGTGTGATGACTGACTTCATCAAGAATTTTTCTCTCTTTGTTTCTTATGTGATGACTGACTTCATCAAGAATATTCAGAAACTCAGTGAAACACATGCATGCTGTGAAGTTGCTTGTATCAGAACTGGGCCTTACGCTCGTGGTTTAATTTGCCTGTGAGAGTACCAAATACCATACTTAAAATCCAGTCATTATGTTGCATATGTGCTTTCTCAAATTATTGCATAACTTTGAAGTGCATTTGTTCACTTGAGCACTGCTTTTTTTCTTTTCCATTTCTTTTTCCTACTATTTTGTCATTGGCTGCTCAGACATCAGCCTTCAATTGATTGATATTTTGATATGTTTCATTGTAATGCCATTTATCCTTCATGCTTCAATCGGGGGTGGACTCACGTAGAAGTGCACTTCAGGGATAATACACATATATACAGTTAGTTTTCCTTATATGATGTATAGATATTATTAGTTCAGTTAGTAGTTGGTGGTGATTTAATGCCTAAGGTTTTGAGTTCAAGACTCAATTCGCCCATATTTTTCAATTTTTTTAATCTCTTTTATTTTTAGTTGAGAGGTGCCCCCACTCAATTTTCTTCTTGGCTCCACCCCAGGCTTCAATTGAAGACCAACTTATAATTAATTAGCTATCAATTCAAGACATTTGCAAGTAAATAGTTCCAAGTTTGTCACTTGTGCACAAATTTTTCTTGATTTTCAAACTATTAGGTGCCATATTGGGAGCAATGGAGTGATCTTGAGGGAGAACATTCAAATTGTCTTACAAGGGCAACAACAGCCCTCCATGGTGCCTCATTACGGCTACCAATCATTGGGAATGTTTGGGTAAGCTTTGTTTTTTAAAATCATGTCCCAGACTTAAATTGCATCATTTCTCTGTTTGGTGCAGATTAAATTTTGTGTTATTACCTCAAAATTCTTCTGTTTTGGTAATGTTTGCAGGCTGATATTGGGGAAATCACAGAAGTCCTTGATTGTGCAATAAAAATGCTGGAACCGCTGTCTGCCTGTGTTCAAAATTTCCTTCCAGAGGTAAAAAGAGAAGGGCCCTCAATGAATCCATGATGCCTAGATTGTTTTTGTACTGTTGAATTCATTAGATGTTATCTTGACAAAACAGTATCCCATTGTTTCACTAAATGGTGAATTCATTAGATATATATAGTCTGACTGCTATTAGCTCGATTGCTCCAATCTACACTTACCCAAAGGAAAAATGTGATACAGAAACATCACTTATGGAACAAAACAATGTGATTTGAGACTGTTATTAAACACTTGATTTGCTGCAACTAAATTGATAATTTTGTAATGAAGGTCGGAGATATTGATGATGTGGCCTCTAACCTCACCAAGGTGATAATTAGTGAAAGAGCATTGATTGAAGAGTGTGGGAATCTCTTATACCAAGCAGACAATATGCAGGTACTGTTTTACCAAAAATAAAATAAAATAAATGTAACAGTTTGGTCAACATATTTTCACTGTTTTTGAATGGAGTTCTTTATGGTACTTGTCTTTTCCTTGAAACATTCAACCGATGCATTGACCATCTGCAATTATGTAGATGAGGGAGTACAGCTTGAGGAGCCAATTGATGCAATTAAAACAAATGAAAGCAAATTAAAGAGGCAAAGAAGAGGTCAGAGATGGCACCAATTTCATTTGTTCAACGAGCGTATCTAATTGTGCACATAGTTGAAATGGAATTTCAGGTGATGTAGATAGCTAGATAAGGGAGTACAGCTTGAGGAGGCAGTTGATGCAATTGAAACAAATCAAACCAAATTGAAGGGACAAGGAAGAGATGAAAGATGACACCAATTTCATTTGTTCAACGAGTGAGCTAATTGTGTACACAGTTGAAATCAAATATCCGGCGATGTAGAGGGGTGGTCTGATCTTCCCAATAAAAGGCAAAGGAATCCTCACACAAATATAAAAACTATCGTTTTTTTGGTGTATATTTTTTTGTTGAGGCTTTTATCTTTGTTACTGTAAAAGCATCATCTTGTGTAGAAATGAAAGAACAGACATAAATGTGGTTTTACACACCAAAATTTGTTGACTCTTTGTAATGTATATGCCTTTCTTTATCTCATTTTTGTTTGAATAAAAATGTCACGGTGTCCATCTATATCAATCATCATCAGTATTAAGCAATGAAGATGTGATTTATAAATTTATATTTGTTGTCATAATTTGCTTGGTTACTATATTTAATGCCAACCTTAGGGCATCTCTAATGGTAGCATAGATCAGCGCTATGTGAACACGTTAGTAGCAAATCGGCTCATTGGGATGTGATGTGCATCTAGTGTGCCTCTAACTCACTCGGTGTGAGCGGCATGACACAATGTGATTTGTGGGTCTCATGTACCTCATTTTGCGTGTCCAACTGAGCTAGCAAACATGTGCGCTAGTAGTTGGGCCCTAAGGTTATCGGCCCTACTTGCCAATTACACGAGTGAAGGCGCAATTGTTAGCAAATATTTTTTTTTGTTCAATAGCCGTTTGGTTTGGTTTAATTCGTTTCTGTGGGACTCACATGTTTAGTAGAAGTTGTAGGATCGAGAATGCCGACTAGAAGGGGGTGAATAGGAGACTTTTAAAAACTTTTATGAGAAAGAACTATAAAACAGTTTTTAAACAATTGACGCCTAAAAGAACTTAGTGCAAGTATAAACTAAATCAAATCAACACCAAATAGAGTACAAATAAAATGAGAGAGAGTATCGAAGACAAACGATGTATCCCAAGGTCTTGGAGACTCGACCAGTCTCCCTGACTCCTTGTTGAAGCACTAATATGAATGAGTTTAGTTCCGATATCCACTATGGTTACTCCTCTCCGGAAAGGTGAGCACTAAACCTCTCACAATCTTCGTCTATGGAGAGATCATAGCCACGCCTTCAAACCGTCTAAGTGATGGCGATCACCAAGAGTAACAAGCAGCGAGATCTTTTTTTTGACCTCCAACAATTATCGAGAAATTCTTAAGATGCAAATGATTTGTCTTGGAAGATCTCTCACAAACTCAATGGATGATTTTTGATCAAAAGATAAAGGACTTTTGTGCTAGAATACGTGGGCTCAAGTGTGTATCAATAATATCTCAGAGAGATGGCTAAATCATGCTCACAACTCATATATATAGTCCACAACTCAAAACTAGCTATTATGGTCGTGCAGGAAAATTGTCAGTACATGCTGATAGTCAACTTCAAAGGATGATGATCAGTATCGACCTCAAACGGCTAGTTATGAAATAGTCAGGAGCAGTTGGAATTTTTTGTCAACAAGTGTGTTGACAGCCAGCTTTCTTAGACTGACTATCAGCCTAGAACAAAAAATATTTTGCTCGAAAGGGTGTCTCAGGGCAAATGCCCGTATTCGAGCTGACATTCAAGTTAACATTCATGCTGACTGTTAGTATTGTGTAAAACATTTTTGGCTCAAAAACATGTCCCTCTGGACAAATGTCCGCACTCAAACTAACATTCCAGCTAACTATCAGCATACTTTCGACCAGTTTTGTTCAACAATGTTTTAAGCCACTAATTGAATATCTGGTCGAAAGTGTTAGTAGTCGAATGATTTTATTACGAGCAGAGTATTGATCGAATTTCAAGTGCTGATCGAATGTCCGTATTCGATCAGACACTCATGTTGACTGTCAGCATACTACAAAGTTTCTGCTCAAGGGCTATTGGCTACTGGTCGAATGTCCGTGTTAAAGACTAACTGTTAGCACAAGCTGACAATTGTTATAATTCAAATTTTAAGTCTAGTTTCAGTCTTTTTGAAATCTATATTTTTCTTAGACTAGAACAAGATTATGAATGAATGTGAATGTAACTTATGACCGAAGAGTTTCTCAATTTTTGCCGGTAGTAGAAGAGATTTGCAACCCCTCTTAATAGTACAGTCAGAAACAAAAATGAATTTTTTACAATTCCGGTCAATCTCCAAACTTCGAGACTAGTGAACTCCTAAACTTTTACCTTAGGTCTTTATGACTTCCGTTCGGTGTTTTGTCGATTATTGTCTTTTCACCTGATATCACTAACAACACTCAAAGTAAATAGAGTAGTCCAACATACTTAATGTCATTAATCATCAAAACTAAAAGTGGGGGTCTAGATGCAACAATCTCCTCCTTTTTGATGATTGATGACAATAAGCGTTTAAATGAAATAAATTTGATAACTCCCTCTAAATGCATGCATAAACAAAGTCAAATGATATACAAGAACTCCCCCCTGAATGTATGCATATATGAATACAAATATGAAATATCGGAGTCACATACATGAGAAGACAAACACGATAAACATTCATACAAACAATGGTGAATAAAAGAGTATGTATATAATATCATATAATATCATCTCCACTAGCATACAATAATGATCTCTACCCCTTTGACATCAAGCACAAAAAGATGGGAGGTAGCAAAACAGACTCTAGCCTAGAGCAACTACTCGTCGTCGGATGAAAAACCTAGGATATCGGTGTCTCCAGATTCGGCAGGAGAGCCAGTGGGATCAACGCTCAAGACGGGGTTAGTTGCTGAAGCGACCGACAGAGAGAAATGCGAGGAGGCAGTAGTGCGGGCCCTCTTGCGAGGGGTATGAGCAGCTGAGGAAGGCAACTGGGCCAGAATCTGCACCTACTGAGCTGAGAGATGATCAAGGATCTGGCAATGCTCAGTCTAAGTATCAAGGATCTGTTTCTGCATCTGAAGCATCCGATCCATCGAGCTCTGCAGCCTGGCAATGGAGTGTGTAGATCCACTGACCGTGCCAACTGGATCAGCGTCCCCAATATCCTCATCTCCGGACTCACCAGCTGCATCATCATCATGAATGGGAAGGTCAGGATCATGAGCTGGTGCTGCTGCAGGACGTACCCCAATGTGGTGATCGTCCTGACCCGGAGGATAAAAGATCAAAGTGCTATTAGGAAGAGGTGCATCTGTATCATAGGCCTTTATGCGGAGAAGCAAGGCCATGATATAGGGAGCATAAAGCAAATGGCGGTGTGGAGCAGAAAGACATGCTGTATCTCGCTAATGAGGAGATCAGCGACGTCAAATGGCTCCTCCTGGAAGATGAAAAGCAACACATGAAGTGTAAGATAGGTGACCTTGGATCGATCCTTGGTCCTAGGTAACAGAGTGAGACGTAAGATCTTCAAGGCAAGATCCACGTTGCGACGCATGCCAGCGATGTGCCTAAGCTGAAAAGAATCAGGGTAGAGCATGGCAACATCATGACGCTCAAGATCAAGAAGTGTGTGCAACTGCCGACCAGAAGCAGGGCGCACTAAGCCGAGTGCGGCCTCAAACTGCTCCTTCGTGGCAGTGTGGAGCTGCTGACCTGCCATGAAAGACAGTGAAGTGTGTTGAGGATGGATGAACAGAGTGGCGTAGAACTGATGGAAGGGAAAAGCCCAGTGAATTGAGGAATTTGCTACTAGTTCTTGAAGACCGACAATAGCAAACAAGTTCGGCAGAGTGGCTATCCCAGTGCTAGTTGAGATAGTCGACCAAGATAGAGTGCGATAGACAAAAATGGGAACACGACTATAGATACTGTCCCACAGATCACACTGAACAAGAGTATATGATAATTCTCATATTTGTGCATATTTTCTGGATATTCTTCCCTCATTCATGCGCATTTTAGTCATAAAGATCATCAAATACTCAAATATATTTGTATTGGCCGTCATTCGACCTCGACTGTGTGTTTTGTTTATTTTAATCGCAGGTCAACGCAATTCGGGCAATTTATGGCTGAATGGATGAGCTTCATCAACTGGATCTGGCGAACGGACGATTACATACAGAAGTGCGCGTCGTTACGAACGCGTAGGAGCTGACCGCGTCAAAATCGGAGTCTCCGGGAGTCTAGAACAACCAAACCTAGCAGCCAAGGGCTAGTTTGCAATTTCTAGAACCTTAGAACCTCCCTCTGCAAACAGCCAAGACACATAAACCCTAGCCGCCACCACATAGGGATCTATTCGTAATTTCTTCAAAGGTCGAGGGCTTTTCTGCAAAAAAGCCAAAATCAACAAAATGCCCTAGCCGCCATTGTTGTTTCCTCGGCCTGGCACATACCCAAATTCTCCCACTTCTTCTCTCCCAACCCCGACGAGCTTGCCGAAGGCGGCCAAGTCCATGCCGGCGGTAAGCCACTGGTCTCCTTCCCTATTGCTACCTCCCCTTTCTTCCTCTTCTCCCCCTCCAGTGAGCCGCTGGTGCTTTCTCCCTTCATCCTCTCTCACCACAATTCGTCCTCCCCTCTCCCTTTCGTCCTCACCGCCGGCGAGCTCCCCATTTCCTTCGTCTTCCCCAGTGCATTTCCGACGCGCCGCCGTAGATCCAACGCCGGCGTGCCACCTCGCCATTGTGTCCTTCACCACCCACCAGATCCACCACGTCTCCTCTTTCCCGAGCCTCTCTCTTTTTCTCCTCCAATCTTCTTCCTCTATGTTCCTTCCTCTGTCCACTTCTCTGGCTCCTCCTTTTTCTCTCATCCCCGAAGCTTCCTCGCGCCATAGCTGCCGCCGCTCCTCTCTTCCTCCATCGCCGATTCAGCACATCCTCTCCTGCTCCACCTCGCGTCACCGCGCCGGCTCCTCTTGTGCGCCACCTCCCGCCGCCACAACGCTGGGGCGCTGCCACTACTCCCCCACCGATCCTCGCCTCGCAAGCGTGGTGCCCCACCTCAGCCGCTGCTGCCTAGCCGGTCCCGATCCACACACCACACCGTCGGAGTAGCGCCTCCCACCATCTTCCCCGAGCACGGCGCACCACCACCGAACTACCGGCGGAGCCGTCCTCGGTCTTGTGTCGCACCGCACAGCCTCCCAACGCTGGCGATCCGCGCTACGCCGCCGCCAGTCCGCAGCCCGGATATGAAGGAGCACCGCCATGATATACGGAGCGTATATCAACTAACGGCGCAGAGAGAGAAGGATGTGCTGAATCTCACTGATGATGAGATCAGCAATGTCGAATGGCTCCTCCTGAAAGATAGAGATTAGGACGTGGAGGGCCAGATAAGTGATCCTAACCCTGTCTCCGCTCATGGGGACCAGTGTGAGACGGAGGATCCGCAGGGCTAGGTCAACATCGCGGCGCAGGCCGGCAATGTGACGGAGCTGGAAGGGGCCGGAATAAAGCATGGCCACCTCCCGATGCTCGAGATTTTGAAGGGTGTGGAGCTGGCGCCCAAATGCTGGACGAACCAGTCCAAGCGCAGACTCGATCTACTCCTTCGTGACAGTGTGAACCTGGAGGCCCGTCATGAAGGTCATGAAGTCGCGCTGAGGGGAAATGAAGACGGGGGAATAAAACTGGCGAATGGGCTGCTCAGCCCAGTGAAGAGAAGAATCGGTGACAAGGTCGCGGATCCCTACGGAGCCAAAGAGGTATGCGAGGGTGATGATGCCTGTGCGAGAGGCGATCGTACCCCACGACAGAGAGCGGTGAGCGAAGATGGGTGCGCGGCTGTAGACACTGGTGAACAAGTCCAGGTGGAGGTTTGTGTAAAAAGTAAGGACGTCACACGCGTCGCGACCAGTGGGACGCGGTGAGAGATACGGGTTTGCGGAGCGAAGTGTGCAAAGGCGACTCGCGTGCCACCGGGAATAATCCACGGGCACGCGCTCAGGTGGAGGCGAAGGCCGGGTCTCGGACGTCTGGCCGGATGAACGCTGGCTGTTTGCCGCGTTCTTCTGACGGGCCACACTCCGAGACGAAGAACCAGGCTGCTCAGACATTGCAAAACGAAAAGCAGCGGAGAGAAAAACAGAGAACCTGATCAGTGAACTGAACAGAGGAACCGAAACGTCGCACGAAGGAATGTACTGGTCGTCGAGGGATGTGCGAAGTTCGGTGAGGAGGAAACACGAAGAAGAGCACGGAGGAGTGACGAATTGGCGCAACACCAGCGAACAGAGGCACCGCGAGGAGAACCGGCGGCTCGATCGCAGTGGCGCAGCGAGATGCGGTGGAGGCGCAATAAAAAGCGGCGCCGCACGGAAAGGGGGTGGCACCGGCGGGGTGGCGGAGCACGGTGACGGCGAGAAAAAGCCGAAAGGAGCACCGGCGACGAGGAGGGAGCAGGAGGAGGTGGCGGCGAGATGAGAAGGTGAAGAGGCAAAGAAAACAAATCGAGGGTTTTAGAACTCGGGACTCAAACTGACAGTCAGTTATATATACTGACAGTCAGTTCCAAAACCAGAAACTTGGAACTGACAATCAGTGTATCACACTGATAGTCAGTTCTCAGAACTGAGTTTTGAAACTGACAGTCAGTATATGAAACTGATAGTCAGTTTGAGACTCAAAAACGACCAGGAGCTACGACCAAAATCAATTGCACATAACTGACAGTCAGTTTGTGAAACTGACTCTCAGCATGGTCAACGACTTCAACCAGATGCTAAGAACAGGTTCCTAAGTACTAAACTGACTGTCAGTTAGATGAACTGATTGTCAGTTTGGTCAATTTCGACCAGAAGCTGATTAAGACTAGAGAGGGAGTAAAATAATATTATAATTTATTTTTAACACAAACAACCCATCAACTAGCATTAGATATATCAATAATGTTCAGTTCACCCCTCAAAAAGCAAAATCTTGATTCATCTAAGGGTTTGGTGAAAATATCTGCTAGTTGCATATCTGTTCTGACATAATTCACATCTATGTCTCCTTTTGCCACATGATCTCTAATAAAATGGTGCCGTATTTCAATATGCTTAGTTCTAGAATGTTGAACAGGATTATTAGCAATTTTAATGGCACTTTCATTATCACACAAGAGTGGCACTTTATCAAATATAATTCCATAATCCAAAAATATCTGCTTCATCCACAATAATTGAACACAACAACTGCCTGCAGACATATATTCAGCTTCAGCTGTGGAGAGAGCTACAGAAGTTTGCTTCCTAGATGACCATGATACTAAAGATCTCCCCAATAGCTGACAGCTACCAGATGTGCTTTTACTATCAATTTTGCACCCAGCATAATCAGAATCGAATATCCAATTAATTCAAAATTTGCATCTTTTGGATACCAAAGACCTAAACTGGGATAGCATTTTAAATATCTAAGGATTCTTTTAAGAGCAATTAAATGACATTCCTTAGGATCTGATTGAAATCTAGCACATAAGCACACACTAAACATGATATCAGGCCTAGATGCAGTGAGATATAATAAACTACCAATCATAGACCTATAGAGTTTAGAATCGATCGATTTTTCGCTTTTGTCCATGTCGAGATGTCCATTTGTTGCCATGGGGGTTTTGATTGCCTTAGCGTCTTCCATCCCAAAGCGTTTGAGCAGGTCCTTCACATATTTCGTTTGACTCACGAACGTACCGTTCTTGAGTTACTTGATTTGAAGTCCAAGGAAGAAGCTCAGCTCACCGCTCATAGAAATCTCGAATTCCCTAGACATCATCTCTCCAAACTCATGACAGAAATGTTCATTAGTAGACCCAAAAATAATATCATCAACATATATCTGACAAATGAACAAATATTTTTCAATTTTATTTGTAAATAGAGTTGTATCAACCTTTCCAATTTTAAAATCTTTTGATAAAAGAAAGTCTCTAAGTCGCTCGTACCAAGCTCGAGGAGCTTGTTTTAGACCATAGAGAGCTTTAGACAATTTAAATACATGGTTTGGAAATTTTGAATCTTCAAATCCAGGAGGTTGTTCAACAAAAACAAGTTCAGAGATTTCACCATTTAATAAAGCACTCTTAACATCCATTTGAAATAGTTTGATATTAAAACATGATGCATAAGCAAGAAGAATACGAATAGCTTCAAGTCTTGCTACAGGTGCAAAAGTTTCACCAAAGTCTAAATCTTCGACTTGAGTGAAACCTTGGGCAACAAGACGAGCTTTGTTTCTAATTACAACTCCATTTTCATCTTGCTTATTTCTAAAAACCCATTTTGTTTCAATTACATTATGATCCTTGGGTCTTTCTACTAAAGTCCAAACTTCATTCCTAGAAAAGTTATTAAGTTCCTCATGCATGGCATTGACCCAATCAGGATAATTTAAAGCTTCATTAATATGTTTAGGTTCTAAAGAAGACACAAATGAGTGATGTTCACAGAATGCAGCAATACGAGAGCAAGTTTGAACACCCTTACTGACGTCACCCAAAATTTGGTCTAGAGGGTGATCCTTGGTGATTGTTTGATGTTGTCTTGGTGCTTCATCTTGTGCGGCGTCTTCTTGACTTGGTTTTGGAGGATAAACTTGAGATGACGAATCATTTTGATCAACATTCTCAATATTGACATCATCTTCTTGATCTTCTTCTCTTGGCTTGTTGTCTCCAATTGTGATGTTCTTCACGGTTTCTTGAAGGTCTTCACCTGAAATTTCACAAGAAACTTGCTCCTTTTGTGAGCCATTAGTTTCATCAAATTCGACATCACAAGATTCTTCAATACAACTAGTATTTTTGTTGAAAATGCGATAAGCTTTGCTAGTGGTGGAGTATCCGACTAGAAAGTCTTCATCTACTCTTCTTTGAAACTTACCACCAAAATTTCTTTTCTTAAGAATATAGCATTTGCATCCAAAAACTCGGAAATAAGAAATATTTGGCTTACTCCCAATAAGAAGTTCATAAGGAGTCAAATTCAGAAGAGGATGCAAATAGAGTCGATTTATAGAATAGCAAGCGGTATGCATGGCTTCAGCCCATAAGCGAGTAGGAGTACCATACTCACTTAACATAGTCCTTGCCATTTCTATAAGTGTTCAATTTTTCCTTTCAACGACTCCATTTTGCTGTGGAGTGTAGGATGTAGAAAATTCATGTTTAATTCCAAGAGAGTCACAAAAATCAAATAGAGTTGAATTTACGAACTCTCCACCATGATCACTTCGGATTTTCTTGATGGAAAGTTCAAATTCAGTGGAAACACGTTGTGCAAAACTTTTGAAAACATCGGGGGGTTTCAGATTTTTGAGAAATAAAGAAAACCCAAGTATAGCGAGTAAAATCATCAAACACTTTGGCAATAATCCACTTGAATTTGAGAGATTTTGAATTTCTTATTCCATTGCTTTAGAACCCTTCGGAGAAACTTAAACTTATAATTAATTCTTCTGGAAGCATTAGGATCAAAAGAACCAGAGTTCTAGGAACTTTCCACCAGATCCAAAAAACCCGGTCTAGATATCCAAAAGTTCTCAAATCTAAAAACCTTTGAAATGGGAAGAGAAGTAGAACTAACAATGATACCCGGAGAATGATCAGAGATGATCCTTGAAGAAGATCTGACCAAAGTGTTGGGAAAAGCCTTAAGCCATCCTTCATTTGCAAAAAACTAGTCTAACCTCTCCAGGATCGGTTGAGCTTGCATATTAGACCAAGAGAACTTAGATCCAAGAAAAGAGAATTCCTCAAGAAGAAGGTGATTGATAGCTTCATTAAAACGATCAGCTTCTCCTGAATTGAACAGTCCTTTATTTTTGTTAGAAGAATATCTCATGAGGTTGAAATCTCCCATGACTAGCCAGTGCATATGTGAAGGAACAGAGATATCTCGAAACCAGTTCAAGAAATCAATCTTTTTTTGGGGACAACAAGGACCATAAACATTAGAGATCAACCAATGATCTCCAGAGAGCTTATTCTTAAGTAAAATAGTGAGACAGAAATCATTATGAACAACATCCATCTGTTGAAACAAATTACAATTCCAAGCAGTTAAAATACCTCCCGAATTACCTCTGGAAGGAATAAAATCAAATTCATTCCAATCCTGCGGGCAAATGGCTTCAATAAAAAAGGAGTTAATATCTTCCATTTTAGTCTCTTGAAGACATAAGATAGAACAATTATCCTCAAATATTTTGGATCGTACCGCAATCTTTTTATCTGAGGCCTTAAGACTCTAATATTCCAAAAAAGAATACCAAATTTCTTAAAAGCATTCATTAGAAAACCACATTATCCTCCCAATAATAGGATTACATGGCAAAGCCATGTTTAAGAAGGTAGCGAAAAGCCAACAGGTAAAGTATGGATAAATAACATTACAATTCATCCAGTCCAACCAGCAAAACAACCAACAAAATAACTTGAAACATTCCAAGACAGGAAAAACAACCATCTTAATCATCTAAACTTTGAATCAAAGGAGCTTGAAGCTTCTCCTTGGAGATCAACTCCAGAGGAATCCCGCAGAAGGAGCCAATGGCTTGAAGCATATCAATAGGAAGTTCAGGAGCAGCAAATGTAGAGGTCCCTGGTTTGAAGCCTTTGAACTTTGCCGCCAATCTAGGACTTCTGCGTAGACCAGAAACAGCCAGAGGAGTCCTACCCTTAACTTTGTCCAAACGGGAAGGAGAAACATGCTTCTTAATCTTTAGACAAAACCCCTGCGGGGATGAGATCCTTGTCGCAAAAGGGTTAAATAAACTCCAAGAGGTCCTCAGGCATAGAGAAGAATTAAGAGATATGATGGAAGACCCTAGACAAGGAACCTTCCAACTCATCAGTAGAGCACAATTCTCAAAAAAAATCACAGAGGCTTGAGTCAAAATAGATTAAGACGAAGAGTCCTCCATTTGATCCCAAGGATCCCATTCTTCAAGATGTTGGGGAATCAAAGAATCCCAAATCGGATCACCCCCTCCGCCCAAATCTTCAATAGCATCACCTTGATTAGAAGGGTCTTCTAAGTCTGCATCTCATGGATATTATTATCATCATCTTGAGGGGGCTGAGGGTCCTCACGATCATCTTCATCTCCTTCAAGAGCATTAGTAGGCCAAGAAAGGCAAATAATGACTTGCACCGTCCAGCTATGACCAAGGGTTTCAATAGGCTCAGTGATCACCAGATAACGAGGAATATCAGCAAGAGCGGTCACTAAACATTTCACCATAGCATGTGATCTGTCACTAGTCCTTTGGTAATCAGAATCCCATTCTCGAAGGAGTCCAAAAGAAGACACAACTTTGCTTAGGGTAGAAACCGATCAAAAATCCAGTGGAAA
Source organism: Pharus latifolius (assembly GCA_019359835.1). Taxonomy (NCBI): domain Eukaryota; kingdom Viridiplantae; phylum Streptophyta; class Magnoliopsida; order Poales; family Poaceae; genus Pharus; species Pharus latifolius. Next base: position 23,945,013 of record CM033326.1, read on the forward strand.
ATTCAGTAGAAGCAACCAAACCTCCTAATAGAAGCCAACCCTCCTCAAATTGAAGCCATTGTCATGTCGATTGAAAAACAATATAAAGTCAGCCTCCACATGAAAACCTTCATTCATAAGAATGTCTCTTTGCAAAGGAGAAGGTAGTAGAACAGAAGCATCAGCAAGACCAAAAGGAGAAACATGAGCTTGAATCCCTCTAGCATTCTGAAGATAGTTTCTAACCACATTCATTGGCTACACTGCCTCCGGTGCCACATCAGCAATAGCCCAATTTTAATTTGATTCGCTTCTAGTAGAGACACACCTGGTACGTAATGGTCTACCTTGCACAACAATTTCTTCCAAACCCTCACGAAGAAACGGAACAAGATTAACCCAGTAATTAGCCATTTTGCGAGTGGAGGTAGCAACAAGAGTGGAGGCAAGAATTGTGGCTAGAACGAAGATAGAAGAAGGAGAGTTAAAATCTAAGGCAGATGGAGTGACCCTTCGGATGACAGAGGGGTTTGCGCAAAAACCAAAAACTCAGAGAAGCTGTCAAAGTGATGAGTGACGTCCTTTCCTTTGATCAAGACCATCCTGGCCGCAAGAGAAAGCTTAGTTCCAAATGAGAAAACAAAACTGACTGTTTGATCTGAAACACCCCTACCAGCAAAGGACCGAAAGGCGAAGCAATGACAGGAGCACTACCAATCTTAACCAAAGGAACTTTGGAAATAAAAACTCTTTTACTCTTCAGGTCCATAATCCTCTTAAAACAAGAGCTCTTAATATGTCCATAATTAAAACAGCTCGAGCACCGGACCGAAGAGATACGGTCTCTTTTGAAGTGCCCCGGAGCAAGGCAATTAAAACAAATTAAGTCTTTCTCAGAATTCAAATTTGAAGGACTAAACCTGAATGCGCTTATTAGGAAACTGAAGACGATCAAACACAGAGATCTTCCGATTACCTAATTCATGAAATGAACCCTTTGAAGAAAATTGCAGATGATCAAACACTCACTAGTACAGAAATGCAGTCTTCTATCGGTAAAAAAAACCCTTCTACTATCGGTTTTTGTACCGATAGAGATAGACACGATAGAACAAGACTGGACATTTTCTATCGGTAAATAACCGACAGAAGAAGTTCACTATTCTATCGGCATATTATGAATCTACCGATAGAAAACCTGTCGTATTCTTACGTCCAGCAGTTGGAAAAGTACCACTATTCTAACGGTTAACTACAAGATTACCGACAGAAAAAAGCTTAGTACTCTATCGGCATATTAGGAGTGTACCGATAGAAAACTCGTCGCTAGCGGATTGAAAAGTACCACTATTCTAACGGTTAACTACAAGATTACCGACAGAAAAAAGCTTAGTGCTCTATCGGCATATTAGGAGTATACCGATAGAAAACTCGTCGCTAGCGGATTGAAAAGTACCACTATTCTAACGGCTAATTATAAGTTTACCGACAGGAAAACTCACACTATTCTATCGGCATATTACAAGTTTACCGATAGAAAACTCGTCAATAGCGATTGAAAAGTACCACTATTCTAACGGTTAACTACAAGATTACCGACAGAAAAAAGCTTAGTACTCTATCGGATATGTATGAGTTCACCGGCAGGAAAGGTCAAACTGTTCTAACGGTTAATTTTGATTGTACCGATAGAAAAAAGGACAGTAGTCTCTCGGTTGTTGATGAATTTACCGATAGAGCAATCACATATACAGTACTTTATTTGCATCACAATACAGTACATTCACATATACAGTACAGATGCAATACAGTATAGATTGGATACACAATACAGTACAGATGCAAGGTAAATTCACAGAACAAATTCACACATTAGGCAGTTATTCACATTTATTCACATATGTATGGACAAATACAGATTGCAATCCAATGTGGCATTTATTCACATATATATATTTATTCACATGTATATGAACAGTCTATGCAGAGTACACCAAAAGGAGAAAATTGTCATGCTGGATGGTTGGGTGCTACTTCCTCCATGACATATTGTGCCCAGATTTGTCGAAGATATATAATCTTTGCATTTTCATATTGGTCTTTCGACATGGCGATCTGCAAGCATGTGTGCATACTGAGTAACTAACTTCGATCCTAATTTAGAACGTGACACCCATTTTTGAAATTTGAGTTAGCTATCGATGCTTACCTGGGGGAATCGGGAAAAGTTTGTTTGCACCAGGTCGTACATGTAGCGCAGCACATAAAACCCGCATTCCCACGATTGCGGCTGCTGATGGCACTGAGATAATTGCATATGCGAATACATGTTAGCTATATATTGTTTCCATAAACTAATTAAGCATAAACAAAAAGTCTCGTGAGTACCTCATATTCTTTCCAAGCTAGTAGGGAGCCCTGCGGTGCGGCATGCCTCCCTCCAGCGGACACATATTTATCAAAAGCCCTGCATTTCAGTTAGTATTGCCGGTTAATGTATTATCATTAGCTAGTGAGGTCAAAATTTAAATCAAACATATAAGTTACTTACGCCCCCATATTCCCCTTGAGCACATATTCCATCGATAATCTGTCACGCATCGAATCGAGGTAGTACACCTCGTTCCTCGGCGGACAGATCACGATGAGGATCCAGTGGCCCCTGCATTGTACGTAAAAGAGGACCGCTAGCTCAAAGTACATCTCAGGTGTAACATACAAGATTGAGTTAAATTAGTACGAAATGCACTAACCTTTGGTGGTACGGCACCAGAATGAAGTCCCTGTCCTGCTGCGCCATCAGCGCGCTGGATATGTACTGCTCAGCGTGCGCGGCGTCCTGCTCTAGCATCGTGAGGCTTATTTTCTCTGGGTCGAGGAAACCCACCTTGTCACACGCAGCCTCCGATGCTAGCCTGTACATGCACCTGCATGCGAAGGACGAGATTAATATTAATTTCACAGAAAGTTACTCAGTATTCAAATGAACTGCAACATTAATGCAGAGTTAGCAAACAGAGTTAGAAAACAGCAATACATAGCATCAGCAAACTCACAGGACTCCAGTCCGTATGATGGACATATCGAGCTCCCGCCAGTTGTAGAGGTCGAACAGATCCTCGTGTGCCACGGATATAGTCCCGGGCTCACGGTGGAACTGCCCAGGCCTGTAGGGAACTAAGAAGTTCAGGCTGCGCCGAGCTCGATGTAGGTACCAGTCGTGGAGGTCTCTGGTTGATCGATCCAATTTCCGCAAAGATGCCACCGACAGGAGTGGGAGCGCGTTCGTGAACGTCCGCGGCAGTCCCTGTCGCCCTTTGCCCTTGCCTTTGCCGCCCTTGCCTTTTGCCGGGGACTGAGCGCGTACCTTCGAAGGCAAGGGCGAGGTGATGGCGGCTTTCTTCCGAGGTGGAGGCGTGGATGCGCTGGGTGGGGTCGAGGCCGTCTTTGATGTGTCCAGGTTTGCACGAGATCGGCCCTCATGCCCCGAGCTGGGGGCGCAGTCCCCTGGTAGCCCCGCGGCAGGCCACTTCAATTAATGAGCACGTATGTTAGATTATGCAAGTTGAGTGTACTGAGTAGGATGTAATCTAAAATGTGTAGGATTTACCGGTTGTATTACAAGACACTTCTTGGGCCACTGTACGTAGGAGCCCACTGCCTCGGCAAGTGTCTGCAGTTCCTCTGTTGGGACTGGCAACGGAGAATCGTTGTAGCCCGGCATGGCCATGTCCACCTGTACCTTTGCGAAACCCAACCGCAGGGGTACACAGTGGACCCGGACATCCGGCCCAGACGGATATACGAAGCCGTGTCCAACCACTTCCTGCCCGGCGCCTACGTGATTCTGTCGAACCACTAGTACCATCCGATGAAGACGACGACATGTCTTCCCCTACAAAACCTTCAACAAACCATATATATGGCAATTAATTCGCCTTGGACTTCCATAACTCAGCCCAGGACTGGAGACTAACTAGGGCGGCAAAAGGGAAAATAATACAAAAAGAAAGACATGCATAAATTACTTACTGAACTCTTCAGAAATATTTTCTATCGGTAAACACATGAGCTGCCGATAGACCATAACAATTACCTCCACACAAGACAATTTTTCTATCGGCAAACACGTGAGATACCGATAGAACATAACAATGTTCTCTACATATGGAATTTTGTTGACAAGCCACCATTCACTGTCATCACATAACATTCTCGATGATTTGCTACACTAATATTCATGGGCCAGCATTATTATTTCACACGTAAATATGCACACAAGCATCTAAGTGCTACTGTGCATAATCTTTAGCCTAGCCTGTATGTGAGTCATCAGGACTTCACAGCTATTAGGTTGGGAAAAGTCATGTATATAGGCATTTGAAACATATACATCGAAGACCCATCCACATTGCCATATATTCATACGAAGTGAGTAAAAATTCCCAACCAAACTAGTACATTGCATGGCTCATGTCCTTCCAGATCCTAATTAAGTTTTACTACTTGTGCAGAAAATTTTCTATCGGTAAACACATGAGCTGCCGATAGAATATGTGTAAGAACACCTCCAACATATAATCTGCATTACATGGCAGTTGGATACAATTGATCACACATACAGCATTATAGAGAAGTTAAAATCTCAAAACAGGTTCATTACAGCACTGGAACATATTATGTAAACCCTAATTAAAATCAACATTGCCTGCGGAATGTACATAAGCCAACACAATAGGGAACCCTAGTGTAATTGCAAAACTCCAAGAATTAGTACGTGCAAAACACTAGGATCAAATAAAGAAGATGCTGGAAATAGAACGACGAATTAGGGTATTTACGGCGGCGATCAGTTCTGGTGATGCAGAGGCGGTGTAGAACGCAGCAGCGGCGGGCGAAGGACGAAAATAAGAACCGGTGGCAGTGACGAACCAGTGTCCAGCCGGCGATCGTCGTGTGGGAGAGAGGAAGTGAGTGCTCACGGCGGAGGTTGGGGTTTTCTTCGCTCTCGAAGAGACGCAGTGCTCTAAGGTGGAACTGTTCGAGTGGAGGGAAACTAAAGGGCCGTGTACGAGAAATAAAGTAGCGGACGAACTTTTCTATCGGTATAACAAAATGATACCGATAGACTTATGTAATTTTCTATCGAAACAACAAAATAATACCGATAGAAAAAGTAAATTTCCCGGAAAAATATTCGAATTAGTGATTGCATTTTTCAATCGGTATAAACAATAAAATCCCGTGAGACCAATTTTCCACAGAAAATTTTTTTAAAGTGCTTGAGATTGGGTGCCATTTTTCTATCGGTAAAAACAACAAAATACCGTGAGAGTAATGAAAAGGTGCCCTTTTCTATCGGTATAAACAAAAAAATCCCATGAGAGTAATAAAAAGGTGCCCTTTTCTATCGGTATAAACAAAAAAATCCCGTGAGCCCAATTTTCCCCAGAAAATTTTTTTGATTAAGTGCTTGAGATTTGTGTGCCCTTTTTCTATCGGTAAAAACAACAAAATACCGTCAGAGTTATGAAAAGGTACACAATTTAACATCAAACAGACCGTGGTTGAAAGCTGCAGAATGTTAAAGAAAGAGGGAAGATAGCCGGAAAATTGGAAAATTGACATAAAAAGAAATTGTTCATTCATTGTTGTTTTATCACTTACATAAAAAATAAAACCCAAAATGCTAGGTCAAGGGGTGGTCTTAGCCCTGGCTGCATGTAGAATAGAGTCAGTTAGACTTGCAGCCAGGACGCAGGACTCCTCTAGCGACAAGTTGTCCCTAGGATCAACTACTACCGCGTCAAGAAGGCCTGCGACCTCCGTCAGCTTCGCTATGGTATCCTTCATAGTCAAACCGCAGCCAGCGATGGTCATATCCGCGGCTTTCTTCTCCTCGCGAAGACGCCTCGTCCTCGCCCTAGCATTGTCACCATCCGTCTTCATGCGCTTAATGCGCTGGAAGAGATCGTCAAGGTCAAGCCGTAGCTGAGTGTGCTTGTCTGTAAGGAGCTTGTGCTCCTCCTGGAGGGCCCTCAGGTCAGCCTTCACTTTGGCAGTGTCTTCCACGGCTACCATTCCCTGTGCAAATCAACAGGTCAAGAATGAACTGAACATGGATTAACAATACAGGGGTAAACCGAGGAGATTTAGAGTTCTTACCTGGGAGGCCGTGGATGACGATCCCATGGAGGTTGCCATTGTGAAAGAGAAGATGAGGAGTCCAACCGTTCGAGAATTAGAAAAACAACAAAATACCGCGACGCATGGCGAGGTACTTATAGAGTTTCCAAGGCGACGCATGGCGACACGGTTGAGAATTCGAAGCGGCAGAGTATTCTTCTATCGGTAAAAACAGGAAAAAACCGTCAGACAACAAATACCGTGAGACAAATGAATTTATTCTAACGGTAAAATAGAACAATACCGATAGAAAACGTTTTGAAGTGCCTGAGAGAAGATGTCCTTCTCTATCGGTATAAATAACAAAATACCGTCAGAAAAAAGGGATTTTTGAAGAGGCTGCGATGAGATTTTTGCAAGTGCTATTTGAAGGGAAGAATTAAATATTTACAGGATAAAGGTACTGTACATGTTAGAACTCATGTTGTGGAGTAAAATTGAGATGTATTAATGCTGTGAACTAGCTTATCATTAAATTCTAAAGAAAAATGTACTGCCTGATGTATTAATGATAAGTTCCTCACCTTGCTGCAGAACTTGTGGGCTGTTTGCTTGGCATTTATCCCTGAAATAGAAATTAATCATCAATGGTTCTCAACCCATAATCCTTCTTCGTGGTCATCTCGCAGATACGTTGTTTCGTCGATATCTTCAGTACGGATAGATTGAATGTCCTCTAAAAATGGAGGTATTTCATCGAATTGGTTATACTCCTCTTCGTCGACAACATCTTCGACCCCAACAATACGTCTCTTGCTGTGGAGGACAACATGCAAGTTTGGATTGGCCGGGTCAACGATGTAGAATACCTGTGTGGCTTGCTTTGCAAGTATGAATGGATCGTCTTGGTGTCCGACTCTACCAAGATTGACGAGAGTAAACCCGTAACTGTCAACTTGAACACCTCGAGGGATTTCGACCCATTGGCATCGAAACCGGGGAATCTTAAGTAATCCGTAATCGAGCTCCCATATTTCGTCAATAACACCGTAATATGAGTTCAGCGCCCTTACTGACCTGGCATCCTCGGAAATAGCAAACAGTGTCACTCCGCTACATTGCGTGCTACTCTTGGCGTCTTGAGCTCTTGTGTAAAATGAATACCCATTGATGTCGTACCCCTGCCAAGTCCCTACAGTGAATCTTGGGCCTCTAGCCAACCATGTCACAGTTTCACTTACGGAGCCCTCGGCAGCTCGCGTGACTCTTTCTTGGATCCACTCAGCAAATTTCCTGTTATGTTCTCTGCTTACCCAAACGTCTGACTTCGAAGGATTCTGTGACCGTAACATTACCTTGTGCTCGTGTATGTATGGCTCGACCTCCGTCATGTGTTGTAAGACCCAAAAATGTGATTTTGCGTACACATCACGAGCGGGGACGATAGCTTTGAATCCAATCGTTCCAATTCCCTCAAGCCTACCCTCGTGTCGGGACCTAGGAACACCAATTGGGTCAACCCCGGCCATATAATCTGTGCAAAATTCAATCACCTCCTCGGCGGCATAACCTTCCATGATACTCCCCTCGGGTCGACGACGAGTCCTTACGTATCCCTTCAATACACCCATAAATCTCTCAAATGGATACATGTAGCGCAGGCACACAGGTCCACAAAACTTAATTTCTCTGATAAGGTGAACAATCAGATGGACCATAACATCAAAAAAGGATGGAGGGAAATACATCTCGAGCTGACAAAGAGTTGTAACCACGTCGCGTTGCAAAGCGTCCAGTCCATCGGGATCAATTACCTACGAGGACACAGTTGCGCCAAATATTCATATCAGAAAAATCTTCTCATTAAGCTCCACAAATGGAGGTAGTGAACTTATAGTACGAGTGCACGTACTTACCTTGGAAGATATTGCGTTGAAGAAATAACATAGGTTTGTGATTGTCTCTCTGACTTTAACTGGGAGAATGCCTCTGATAGCAATGGGAAGCATCTGTGACATCAAGACATGACAGTCGTGGGACTTCATGCCAACCAGTCTTAGGTCCTTCATAGACACAAGTTTTTTCAAGTTCGCGGAGTACCCACATGGAACTTTAACACCGTGCAGGCACCGACAGAGTTCTGTTTTTTCGCTCTTGGACAACGTGTAGCAGGCCGGGGGGAGGTATGTACGCTTTCCATTCTCTAAAGGTGCAAGCTCAGTCCTTATCCCCATTTCCACCATGTCACGACGAGCTTTCACACCATCCTTTGTCTTTCCCGGAATGTTCAACAACAAACCAATCAAACTGTCACAGACATTTTTCTCTACATGCATGACGTCAATGCAATGTCGAACTTGTAAGTGCTCCCAGTACGGTAGATCCCAGAGAATCGATCTCTTCTTCCAAACATTTTTTTCTCGAGGTTTAGAATGCTTACCGAACTCAACTTTGATGTCGTTCACGCGTGAGTAAATCTCCTTACCGGTCAGAAACACTGGAGCTGATCCCTTCTCAGGCTTCCCGTTAAATGATTTCCTCTTCTTACGGTACGTGTGATGCACCGGAAGAAACCTGCGGTGACCCATGTACACTGTTTTCCGGCAGTTTCGCAGCCAGATGCTCTCAGTTTCATCTAGGCAAATAGGGCAAGCCTTGGCTCCTTTCGTACTATACCCCGACAAATTGCCGTAGGCAGGAAAATCATTTATGGTGCAAATATCAGGGCCCGCAAGATGAAATTCTCTTTCTTGTATGCATCCCACACCTGCACACCCTCGCTCCACAATTTCTGTAAGTCCTCGATTAAAGGTGCTAGAAACACGTCAATATCATTTCTGGGTTGTCTGGGTCCTGAGATTAGTAACGCCATCATGATGTACTTGCGCGTCATGCATAACCAAGGAGGAAGATTGTAGATGCATAAAAGAACCGGCCAAGTACTGTGCCGGCTGCTCATATTACCATGTGGGTTCATACCATCTGTACTCAGCCCGAACCTTACATTCCTAAGTTCACCGCCGAACTCAGCAAATGTTCTGTTGATGTTTCTCCATTGAATAGAATCAGCTGGGTGTCTCAGTTTTCCGTCTTGTTTCCGGGCTTCAGCATGCCAACGCAAGTGCTTCGCGACTTTCGGATTTGCAAACAGCCGCTTCAATCTAGGTATCACAGGCAAGTACCACACAGTTTTTGCCGGGGGCCCTTTCCTTACCTCGTGACGTTCACTGTCAATCCGGTCCCTACGCGTATACCTCGATGCGCCGCATCTTGGACAAACATGCAAACTGGAGTACTCGTTACGGTACAACACACAATCATTTGGGCATGCGTGTATTCTTTCGATTTCCATTCCCAACGGACACAACAGTTTTTTGGCTTGGTAAGTAGATCTTGGCAACTCATTTCCCTCTGGAAGCATGTCCGCTAGAAGATCTAATAGTGCCGTGAAACTCTTATCACTCCAACCGTTTCCTGCCTGCAAGTTATATAATCTCAGCACAGAAGACAGTTTTGTAAACGTTGCACATCCAGGGAACAGAGGCTTCTCAGAGTCAGCAATCAGTTTCTCAAATTCACAGAAGTCATTTTCGTTGTAATCTTCCTCTACATCACGTAACATCTCATCTAGATTGTCATCATCATCATCTACGTGCACATCGGAATTAACATTACCAAAATTGGGATGATCATCGATATTATTGCAATCCACATCCGAGTCGTGCTGATTGGTAGTAGTGGTGCTTGTTTCCTCAAGATCTTCGCCATGCCATATCCAACGGGTGTATCGCGCGTTAAAACCACGACGAATCAAATGACTCTTAATTTGATCAGAGTTGCTAAACCTCTTCAAGTTCATACAATCTGTACAAGGACAGAGCATATTTTTCTCTCCCTTCCTCTCCTTTTGTTGCTCAGCAAATTTAATAAACTCATTCACACCATCCAAATATTCAAGAGTAGTACGTTTTATTCCATACATCCAATATTTCCTGTCCATCTACAATTAACAAAATTTAACGAGTAAGCCATGCATGAAACCTGCCCGATTAAGTTATGTATATGTACATGTACAGCCTCTTACAACAGATACATGTGTTGAACCCTAGCCTGACGAAATTAACACTAATTAACCTAGCTAACTACACAATACAAGCTAGTTAGCTCCTAAAACATGACGCATTTCCAGCTACCAAGCTCCCAAGCTTAGAGCTACAAACTTGGAACTACACAATACAGCTAGCTTGCAAGTAGAGAGGAAGGGAGATCTAGAGGGAGAGAGAGATAGGTGTCGACGATTAAGCATACCTTAAAGAGAGGGGCGCAATCAACTTCCCTCCAGCCTGCGCTGATCACCCTAGCAGTGTAGCTGGAACTTTCGTCACAAACAGAGGGACACAGAGTGCAACAGAACAAATTAAAGAGCAGCTCAGCAATGGTCGACTGGGGTTTTCCTTATAATGGACATTTTTCTAACGGTAAATACATGAAATAACCGTCAGACTAACTTAGGTAATTTGCCGCTCACATATTCTATCGGTAAAAACACACACATACCGTTAGAGAATATACATTACTGAGCAAATATATGTATTTTTCTATCGGTAAATATGTGCATTTACCGTTAGAATATGCATGACTAAACAAATATATGTGCTTCCTATCGGTAAATATGTGTATTTACCGTTAGAATATGCATGACTGAACAAATATATGTATTTTTCTATCGGTAAATATGTACATTTACCGTTAGAATATGCATGACTAAACAAATATATGTGTTTCCTATCGGTAAATATGTGTATTTACCGTTAGAATATGCATGACTGAACAAATATATGTATTTTTCTATCGGTAAATATGTGCATTTCCGTTAGAATATGCGTGACTGAACAAATATATGTGCTTCCTATCGGTAAATATGTGTATTTACCGTTAGAATATGCATGACTGAACAAATATATATGTTTTCCTATCGGTAAATATGTGTACTTACCGTTAGAGGAGGTACTGTTACCAAACTGGGACAAACATGCACATGCCATTTCTCACATTCAAGGAATCATATCAATGTAACATCAAACAGATCTTACATCAAACGGATCTTAACTAGAAGATAAAGCAATATATTTCAAGAAATGCTAATTTGTGGATTAACTAGGAGACACAAAAATACTTTTCGTAGGTAGTTGGGACTTCATCTTGCCAAAGAAATTACACATGCCAGTTCACAAATTCAGGTACAAACATACACATGCCAGTTCACCAATACAAATTCAGGTACAAACATACACATGCCAGTTCACAAATTGAAGTGCATGTCTGAAACAGCAGTACAAATACACACCTACCTACCAATACAATTAAATACACAAATGCTCCCTGCACATTCAAGTTCATGTCCCAATTAGCAATACATGATACACAAATATACAACAATATACAAATACAACAATTCACACATTCGATGTATATTACAAAAGCCACGTCTGAAATTAACAACAGATCACGACGAGGACCCAGTGGCCCATACATGCATTTTACATAAAAGGGAACCTTTGCAGGTTGCCACAATGCAACTACCGACTACAAGTTAGACCTGATACATCACAAATCCATTCATCCAAAACAGCAAATGTCTGAACCACATTGGACTTAACCATAGGAGTTCAGTTCGAAGACGCCCGAGGAGCTGGAACTGCCGTCGACATACATTTGTACGTAATGGTGATTTCCTCGGACTCAAACTCGATCAACTCAACTCAACTCAACTCAACTCCATTAACAAAAAGAACCTACCTTCCAAGATGTTGTTCTGTGTAGTGATGGTGTAGAATGGCTGTGCAAATAACAACAATTCTTCTTCTCCAAGCAGGTAAGCATCTGGCCACAAGCTGGTGCATGCAAAAACATGTAAGATGCTTTCTATAGGTCCTGATTTGAGAAACACGCCGGGCTTAAGCATCTTCTCGACCGAGCCAACCAAGATCTCGCCCTTCACGTCCTTCCAGCTCTCGACGGTGATCTTCACCTTTTCTTTCGCCAACAAGCCAACGTAGGCAGCGTACTGCGATGAAGAACCGTGAAATACGTTGCCCCTCACGAGCATCATCCAAGGACCTGAACAGATCATAATCATATTGAAAAGAAGACACATCAAAATGAAGGATACAAAAAAAGCAGAATTATTGCCATAATCGGATTAGAATAATCTAACAATATTGCAGAAATTTTACGTACCTTCCTTGGGATGCCGACGTCTAGAGGGCGTCGATGGAGGTGCGGAGGTGCAGCGGTCCCCTGTAGAGGTGCGCCGGCCGTCCATGGAGCTTACGGGTTAGGACTACGAGCCCAGATGAACTGTGAGAATGAAAGAGACATACCCGTGTATTTATACAATTATATATTTTCTATCGGTAAGAAAACAGAATACCGTTAGTAATAAAAACATCTATAGAAGCCGAATGGTTCTATCGGCACAACAAATATTACCGATAGGAATTTTTGTACATACTCTATCGGTCTGTACGTACACTACCGATAGAATATTACTAGTGTAGAAGGCCAACAGTTCTAAGATATTTTGTGCAATATTCTACCGGTATAAACATGCATTACCGATAGAATAAAACTATTAGAAGACGAACAGTTCTAAGCAATTTTCTATATATTCTAATGGTAAAAGAATCCATTACCGATAGAATAAAAATATTTGTAGAAGGTCAACTATTCTATCGGCGAACTACATATTGCCGATAGGAACTTTTAATATATTCTGTCGGTATATTCATACAGTAGCGATAGAATAAGTCTAGTTGTTGAAGTCGACCAGTCCTATCGGCGCACAACATTCTTCCGTCAGTACTTATGCATCTCTTCTAACGGCAAATATGTTCATCACCGCTAGAGTAAATCATACTATTTATTCTATCGGTAAGTTTCTTAGAAACCGATAGGGGAAATACATCCGTCGGGCTTTTTTGCCCGCGAGGCACATTTTCTATCGGTTTTGTGCTGTTTCGCTAATAACCGATAGAAGATAGGGGTTAGTAGACTGCATTTCTGTACTAGTGACTAAACCTTTTGAAGGAAATTGCAGACGATCAAACACTGATTTATAAAAGGGATGATTATTTCTCTTGGAACGAGAAGACAGGTTGTTTCTCTTAGAACTAACTAAATGCCAAGCATTGTCCTGTTCAGTAAACCACTTATTGAGTTCTCTTTGCCAATGAGGGCCACCATTGTTCCAGAGAGAAAAGTAGATAGCAGAGTCCTGATGAATAATCTTATTAATCTTGTAAATGGCTAAACCCACATGTTTTCCACTAACAGAGAATCTGAAGTTGGACTTTGTTAAAACCAAAACTCTAAAATATCTCTAGCTTGTCCCCCAAAATAAGCAGCAAGGATTAAACTCATAGAATCCTCAGAAGGACGAAATTTGCGATGACCAAAAGAAGCCACTAGAAAGAAATCTTCCAAAGCAAATCGAGGATGATTAGTAACAGGTGAATGATAAAAATCCCACATATCATTCAAGAAATTACGACCCTTCAGCCAATCCAAAGAAGAATGAACCAAAGCCATGAGAACAAGCGGAACCAAACTCGAAGAACTAAACAAAACCGAATTATGAGACCCAACACAAGAGAGAAAGGAAACCAAACACCAAATGAGCAAGCAGCAAATCAGGGAAAGGATCGAGAACAAGCAAACCAATCAAGAATCAGAAGGAAATCTTGGTTCGCTTCCCATGTTCCCTTGCGCTTGCGATTTCTCTTTTCGAACAATGGCTTCTCTTCGGTCAGAAGCAAAACATCTGAGTTTTTGCTTTATTGGCCGCTGTCTAGGTTGAATTGCTAGCCTGTGCTCGATCACTTTCCTTGGGACTCCAGGCATATCGGATGATTTCCACGAAAACACATATGCATTAGCTTGGAGGAAAGAGATGAGCGCAAGTTCCTATTTGTGCTCCAGCTCTGACCCGATCTGAATAGTTTTGGATGGGTTGTCTAGGAATAAAGAAACTTGTGTAAGTTTTTCGTCTGGTCACGAAGTTTCCTTGACTGCATCTGGCTCTTTAGCTTTGGTCGCAGCCTTGACATCCCTGAGGGGAAGCAGTCAACCACTTCCAAGGAAATGCGATCGCTAGTTAGGGCCGAATTTTGGTTGCTCCTCACCGTGATCGCACATTTTGGTCCCGGCACCTTGACGCACTTATAAGCATAGTGCATTGCTGCCATAAATTTGGCAAGCGAGGGCCTTCCAAGGATGGTATTGTATGCTGAATCAAAATCAATTACATCAAAAGTAACCAATTTTGTTCGAAAATTCTCTGGTTCCCTGATCGTTACCGGCAATACAATCTGGCTGATAGGAGTATACAAAGGACCAGGAATAATCCCAAAAAATGGTGGACCACAGTTTTAATTCTTGAATGAGGGATTTGCATCTCGTCAAGTGCTTTTGCAAAAATCAGGTCGAGAGAACTACCTCTATTGATCAGGACTCTGCCCACTTTAGCATTTCTAATCATGGGGGTTATAACCAGAGGGAGTCGACGTGGTTGCGATAGTCCTCTAGGGAAATCTTTCCAGTTGAAGGTCAGGGATGTCTCCAACCGGCAGGGGTATTGAGGCTCTCCTAGGGGAAATTCAATAATTTCACTTCTCGGCGACCAGACTTAAAATGATGCTTAGAAAAGTAGGACGAAGAACCACCAAAAATAATATTAACATGATTATTTGGTACCTGGTATGGCATGTCCTCATCTCCATCAGTGTCTTTATTTCCACCGGGTTTTCCTTTTTCTGGTATGGTAGGCATAGGTGCTTTATCTTGGTAGAATTCTTCCATGCGCTTTAACCAGTTTTGACAATTCTTGACATCGTGTCCAAGGACCTCATGCAACGGACACCACTTCTTGGTTCCCTATGGGTTAGCCTATTTTTCCATGTGGACGCTGTTGCGTCTGATAAGTGCTAACTTGGTAGCACTTTACCCTAGGTTTAGTATCGAAAACATGCAAAAAATCATGCTTAAAACTCCTTTGATGTGGCATTTTATGTATAAAATTTGATCATCTTCACAAAATGCTTTCACAATTATGTTCATCATATTTCAGGGATAAAGCCCTCCAAATTTGAAGTAATTTCGACCACATTTGAGCCTCCAACGACCAAGAAAAGCAACTATAGAAGCAAATGAGTCTTGGTCGAAGTCGAATTGGCGCGTAAAGAATCTTATCCGTACGAAAATGGGCCCAAAAAGGATTTGTACTCGAAAAGAACTCTCCTCGCAAAAGAAAGACTTGGTTGCGGTCGAAGAAGATTCTCGATAAGTCCCGATCGTGCCATGTGTCTGGCTGTCATTACGCCACGTGGCCCGGACGTGTTTGATTCAGTTTCGGCCAAGGCTCGCGTGTAGCGGTTGCGCTACATGTCCCGGTCGTGATAAATGCAGCTTCGGCCATGATGCGTGTGTGAACGAGACTGCGCCACGTGTTCGATCGTGTTCGAACTGGTTTCCTTGGCGTGTTTTGGATCGGTTTTGATCCAAACTGGTCATTGTGGGCCGAATTTGACCTAGATTGGTTGTGGAGGAGCCGTTTTGAAGTGGGTTTGGTCCAAATTGGTCGTTTGTGGGTCGTTTTGATCCGGTTTTGACTCAAACTGGTCAAATTGCTTAGTTTTTTACTAGAATTGGTCGGTTTGAGTCGTATTGAACCAGAACTGGTCGAATCTGGTCGGTTTTGACTCAGTTTCATCTGTTCTCGCATCGTTCGAAAGCGGCTTCGTCGCCTGCACGTCGAGGAGTTATTGTTGGACACATTTTCCTGTACTATAAATAGAGAAACTTTTGGCTCAATTAAGGATCTCTTTTCTTAGGTTTTAGGAGCCATTAGGGCTTAGTTTTTAGTCTAGTAGAGCCCCCTTCTCTATTTTACTGCTTTTGTAAGCCGGCAAGGACGGCAACTTCAATTCTCAAGAAATCAAGTGAGTTTTTGTTTATCTCTTATTATTATTTTCTGCATTCTTATGGCTTTTAGTTAGTATATCCCCTCTAGGGTTAGGGATGACCTAATCTTGAGGGCGTGATTCTTCCTCATCTTTATTTCAAGTTTTAGAGTAATTTCATGATGTTTTCTTCCTTCAAACCCTAAATTCTCATTTCAGTAATAGACGTAACAGTTGAGCCTTAGCAAGAATTTAGGGGAGTTCCTGAGTTTTTAGCGCCTTGATGCGGAACCTTGAATAGGATAGAGGCTCTTGCCAAACGTGACAATGGAAGCGATCCTCTGACTGTCGACCCAGCGCCCCGAACTGGAAACTTAATTTGTCTTGGAAAATGATTGAAATTATCATACAATCATCGGACCTTGGATAGAATTACGCCAGATGATTATGGGAATCCCGAAACCCTAGATTTTCATTCTAACTTGCAAACCGTAGATTTTTAGACTTAGTTGTAGAAAAACAACCATCCCAAAATCGCTTAGACTTAATAAGTGATCCATTAAGCTAGAAAGACGAATATGCTTGTTCCTCGTGGAATTCGACCCACAAGTGCTCAATGTTCAACTGTTCACTTGCGGTTATTACACAATCACGACCATTTCGGTTGCGATCAAGTTTTTGGCACCGTTGCCGGGGAACAACGGTCATTCACCTTTTTAGATTAAATTTTTCGCTGACCTAAGTCGGTCTCACTTCTCAATCTTGCTTCTATTTTTTTATTTTTCTTTTCTTTTGACCACTAACCTTTCAAGAAAGTAGTGCAAAACTGGATAGCTCGGACGAACCTGTCAAAACCGCGCGCTAACTTTGGTACGAGGCAAGACAGGTAAGATTGGAGGAAAACTCGCAAGACAACAAAATACAACCAACAATGGAGGACCAAAAAAGACTGAAGGATTATGCAACCCCACTCACAGCATGGGATTGCAATCAGGTATTCTTAGACCACCAATTGAATCAAACAATTTTGAGATAAAACCTACGCTTTTGAATTTGGTTCAACAAAACCAATTTGGCGGCCTTCCCGCTGAAGATCCATCACTTCATTTACATATGTTTCTTGACCATTGTGATACTTTCAAGATTCATGGAGTAACACATGATGCACTTCATTTGAGGCTCTTTCCTTTCGTGCTGCACGAGAAGGCGAGAGCATGGTTATACACTCTTCCTCCTATGTCAATCACTACTTGGGATGAACTCTCGCGAGTTTTTCTTGGTAAGTTTTTTCCTCCTGCTAAAACTGTTCAAATTCACAACTAGATTGCATCTTTTTCTCAGCAGGTAGGTGAATCACTCTACAACGCTTGGGAGCGGTGTAAGGACTTGTTGATCAAATATTGTCCGCATCACGGACTAGAAAAGTGGCTTGTAGTTCAAACGTTTTATAGCAGATTGAATTACAATGCATGGATGGCCGTAGATATCGCAGCTGGCGGCGTATAATGAACAAAAGTGTAGACAAAGCATACGACCTCATTGAAGGTATAACTCAGAACTACATGCAATGGGGAACCGAACGAGCTGCTCAACAAGCACCGACCAACAGCATGGATGTAAGTGTAATGTTGCAATTAGCCGAACAGGTAGCACTTCTAACGGATAAACTTTCTATTCTTGGATCAAATGCTACTTCGTTTGTTAATGCAATTACATTGATATGTGAACTGTGCGGTATACAAAGCCATTATGACCATGAATGCCAATTAACACATCCATGGACCAGGAAAATGCTTTTCAGGGTATGCAACAACGGCAAGGTAATACTTTTCCTAACTCGTATAACTCTGGATGGCACAGCAATCAAAATTTTGCATGGTCAGTACAAAATCAGCAACCTCAACAAAACTTCAGACAGCAGCAACAATAGCAAAAAAATCCCCAATGTCAAGCTCAAAGGCCGCCGTTTCAACCACAAAATCAGCAACCTTATCAACCGCCTAACCAATGACAACCCAAGCAATCAAACATGGAGCGCATGCTAGAAAAATTTCTAGCAAATCAAGAGAAAGAGAAGACGTCCATGAGCCAAAATATAGACTCCATATCAACTCACGTCCGCATGCTCGAGACTCAAATCGCACAATTGGCGAACCCTGCACCGAAAAACAATAACCCTCTTCCTTCTCAACCTATTAATCCTCACAATTTTGAGCAAATGAATTCTATAGCTTGTTCTAAACCTCTTGTGTCTAATGCAGTTATCCTACGGAGTGGAACAAAGCTACCAGAACGAACGCCATCAACCGAACTTGCGCCGGAAAATGAAATTGAAGAAACACCAATACCACCGACAAAGGATGATGACAATGTCGTCGAACCACAAGAAAAGGAGAGTGGAGAAAATCAGGTAACACCTACTTATAATCCAACTCGACCTTTTCCGGGAAGGTACGTAAAAGCAAAACTAGATAAGAAATTCGAAAAACTCATTGAAATCTTGAAAAAGCTTAATGTGACAGTGCCTTTTACTGATTTAGTAACTCAAATGCCATCTTATGGAAAATTCTTGAAAGACATTCTTACTAAAAAGAGAGATTTGAGTGATTTTCAAACTGTTGTTTTGACCAAAAATTGTTGTGCTCTAATTCAGAACAGGATGCTGGCAAAGCTACGGGATCAAGGGAGTTTCTCCATCCCTTGCAACATAGTACGGTACACATAAATCGAGCACTTTGCGACCTAGGCGTAAGAGTTAGTGTAATGCCTCTTACCATTGCACAACATTTGAGCATGAGTGCAATCAAACCTACCCGCAAGGTTCTACAACTTGCCGATCATTCTGTAAAACATCCAGAGGGAATCCTGGAAGATGTGCCTCTTCAAGTCAGTAAAATTTATCTTTCGGTTGATTTTGTTGTTCTCGATATGGATGAAGATGTTGCTATACCTATTATATTGGGATGACCCATGCTCTGGACAGCAGGTGCCCTCATTGATGTTCGTGAGGGATGAATTACTTTTCACATAGGGGAGGAGAAAATTTTATTTAAAATGTCTAAACTTGTTGACTGCCCTATGTATGAAGATGAGATGCAACCTGTCATAGTTAATGCAAACTTGACCAATACACAACTAGAAAAATTGATTTCTATACTTCGTGTGCATCGCAGTACTCTAGGTTATTCAATTGATGATATCAAGGGACTTAGCCTTGAAATTTGCATGCATAGGATCTCTCTAGTTGATGAAACTAAAACCTCCATTGAGCGTCAACGAAGACTTAACCCAAACTTGAAGGAAACTATCAAGGCTGAAATTTCTAAACTATTAGATGTGTGTATCATTTATCCTATGTCTGATAGTAATTGGGTTGTTCCTATTCATGTGGTTCCAAAGAAAGTAGGTATGATGTGGTTCAGAATGCTAATAATGAGTTGATCCCTACTAGACTTGTTACTGGATGGCGCATATGCATTGATTACCATAAATTAAATAACACCATTAGGAAGGATCACTTTCCATTACCTTTCATTGTTCAAATACTGGAAAGATTGGCTAATCATGAATATTTTTGTTTTCTTGATGGGTATTCGGGTTTCTTTCAAATCCCAATTCATCCTGATGATCAAGATAAGATGATGTTTATGTGTCCTTTTGGTACTTTCGCTTACCGGCGAATGCCGTTTGGGTTATGTAATGCGCCTGCAACCTTTCAATGATGCATGATGGCTGTCTTTTCGCACTTAATTGAGGAAATAGTGGAAGTCTTCATGGATGATTTTAGCATTTATGGTTCCTCTTTCGATGCTTGTCTACAAAATCTTTCTCGATTTATGGTTCAAGAAGACGTGGTACTTGGCCACGTGATTTGTGAACGAGGGATTGAAGTCGACAAGGCAAAAATCGATGTCATAGCAAGTCTCCCACCACCAACGAATGTGAAGAGCATACGCAGTTTCTTGGGACATGCAGATTTTTACTGTTGTTTCATTAAGGATTTTTCCAAAACTACTAAACCTCTCACACATTTGCTTGGTAAAGATATGCCTTTCGATTTCGATGAAAAGTGCCTTGAAGCCTTTAATCAACTGAAACTTGCATTAACTAGTGGTCCCATCATACAACCTCCAAATTGGAATGAACCTTTTCAATTGATGTGTGATGCTAGTGATTATGCAATTGGTGCTGTTCTAGAGCAAAGAACAAATAAAGTTTTACATGCTATATACTATGTAAGTAAAACATTGGATGACGCTCAAAGTAATTACACTACGACTAAAAAAGAATTGGTTGCTGTAGTATATGCCCTAGATAAATTTCATCCATATTTAATTGGTTCAAAAGTTATTGTGCACACTGATCATGCTGCTCTCAAGTATCTTTTGACCAAGACAGAAACCAAGCCACGACTTGCACGATGGATCCTTCTACTGCAGGAATTTGATTTGGAGATCAAAGACAAAAAGGGTGTTGAGAATGTCGTCGCCGATCATCTCTCGCGACTCTTGACTGACACCGCCGACGTTCACATAAATGACGCTTTACCCGACGAGCACCTTTACTTGATTCAACACACACTAGTACAGAAAAGCTTTCTTCTATCGGTAAAAAAAACCCTTCTACTATCGGTTTTCGTACCGATAGAGATAGACACGATAGAACAAGACAGAACATTTTCTATCGGTAAATAACCGACAGAAGAAATTAACAATTCTATCGGCATATTAGGAGTGTACCGATAGCAAATTCGTCGTAGTCTGACGATTAACGGTGGGAAAAGTACCACTATTCTAATGGTTAATTACATGATTACCGACAGGAAAATATTACTATTCTATCGGCACCTTATGATTGTACCGATAGAAAACCCGTCGTCGTCTGACGTTTAGCGTTGGGAAAAATACCCATATTCTAACGGTTAATTACAAGTTTACCGACAGAAAAAAGGGTAGCACTCTCTCGGTTGGAAATGAGATTATCGATAGAAAAAATCTTAGTACTCTCTCGGTTGTGTATGAGTTCACCGGCAGGAAAAATCACACTCTTCTAACGGTTAATTATAAGTTTACCGATAGAAAAAACTACAGTAGTCTCTCGGTTGTGGATGAGTTCACCGGCAGAAAAAGTCACACTATTCTGACGCTTAATTTCAAGTTTACCGATAGAAAAAACCACAGTAGTCTCTCGGTTGTGGATGAGTTCACCGGCAGGAAAAGTCACACTATTCTGACGGTTAATTTCAAGTTTACTGATAGAAAAATGTGTAGTAGTCTCTCGGTTGTGGATGAGTTTACCGATAGAAAATTTGTAGTAGTCTGTCGGCTGTGAATGAATTTACCGATAGAACATTCACATATACAGTACGTTTACATTTACAATACAGTACATTCACATATACAGTACAGATGCAATACATTATAGATTGGATACACAATACAGTACAGATGCAAAGAAGGGTAAATTCACAGAACAGATTGACACATTAGACAGTTATTCACATTTATTCACATATATATGGACAAATACAAATTGCAATCCAATGTGGACATTTATTGACATATATATTTATTAACATGTATATAAACAGTCTATGCACAGAGTACACGAAAAAGAGAAAATTATCATGGCGGATGGTTGGGCGCAACTTCCTCCATGACATATTGAGCTCAGATTTGTCGAAGATCTCTAATCTTTGCATTTTCGTATGAGTCTTTCGACATGGAGATCTGCAAGCATGTGTGAATACTTAGTAACTAACTTCCTAATTTAGAACGTGACACCCAATTTTCAAATTTGAGTTAGCTATCGATGCTTACCTGGGGGAATTGGGCAAAGTTTGTGTGCACTAGGTCGTACATGTAGCGCAACACATAAAACCCGCATTCCTACGATTGCAGCTGCTGATGGCACTGAGATAATTGCATATGCGAAGACATGTTAGCTATTGTTTCCATAAACTAATTAAGCATAAACAAAAAGTCTCGTGAGTACCTCATATTCTTTCCAAGCTAGTAGGGAGCCCTGTGGTGCGGCATGCCTCCCTCCAGCGGACGCATATTTATCAAAAGCCCTGCATTTCAGTTAGTATTGCCCGTTAATGTATTATCATTAGCTAGTGAGGTGAAAATTTAAATCAAACATATAAGTTACTTACACCTCCATATTCCCCTTGACTACATATTCGATCGATAATCTGTCACGCATCGAATCGAGGTAGTACACCTCGTTCCTCGACGGACAGATCACGATGAGGATCCAGTGGCCCCTGCATTGTACGTAAAAGAGGACCGCTAGCTCAAAGTATATCTTAGGTGTAACATATAAGATCGAGTTAAATTAGTACGAAATGCACTAACCTTTGGTGGTACAGCACCAGAATGAACTCCCTGTCCTGCTGCGCCATCAGCGCCTTGGATATGTACAGCTCAGCGTGCGCGGCGTCGTGCTCTAGCATCGTGAGGCTTATTTTCTTTGGGTCGAGGAAACCCACCTTGTCACACGCAGCCTCCGATGCTAGCCTGTACATGCACCTGCATGCAAAGGACGACATTAGTATTGCACAAAAAGTTACTACATTTCAAATGAACTACAACAATGCAGAGTTAGCAAACAGAGTTAGAAAACAGCAATACATAGCATCAGCAAACTCACAGGACTCCAGTCTGTATGATGGACATATCGAGCTCCCGCCAGTTGTAGAGGTCGAACAGATCCTCGTGTGCCACGGATATACTCCCGGGCTCACGGTGGAACTGCCCAGGCCTGTAGGGAACTAAGAAGTTCAGATTGCGCCGAGCTCGGTGTAGGTACCACGCGTGGAGGTCTTTGGTTGATCGATCCAATTTGCGCAAAGCTGCCTCCGACATGAGTGGGAACCCATTCGTGAACCTCTCCGGCTGTCCCTGTCGCCCTTTTCCCTTGCCTTTGCCCTTGCCTTTTGCCGGGGACTGAGTGCGTACCTTTGAAGGCAAGGGCGAGGTGATGGCAGCTTTCTTCCGAGGTGAAGGCATGGATGCGCTGGGTGGGGTCGAGGCCGTCTTTGATGTGTCCAGGGTCGCACGAGATCGGGCCTCATGCCCCGAGCTGGGGGCGCAGTCCCCTGGTAGCCTAGCGGCAGGCCACTTCAATTAATAAGCACGTATGTTAGATTATGCAAGTTGAGTGTACTGAGTAGGATGTAATCTAAAATGTGTAGGATTTACCGGTTGTATTACAAGACACTTCTTGGGCCACTGTACGTAGGAGCCCACTGCCTCAGCAAGTGTCTGCAGTTCCTCTGTTGGGACTGGCAACGGAGAATCGTTGTAGCCCGGCATGGCCATGTCCACCTGTACCTTTGCGAAACCCAACCACAGAGGTACACAGTGGATCCGGACATCCGGCCCAGACGGATATACGAAGCCGTGTCCAACCACTTCCTGCCCGGCGCCTACGTGATTCTGTAGGATGCAGCCCTCCAGCCCTTGCAAATTTGTAACAATTAAAATAGGTTAGCGAAACAACTCTAACAGAATGGGAGTGGCATCAACTTAAGTGCACAGATGAAGGCTTGCAGTACCTCAAGTAGATCCACTGGATCCGCGAGTACCTTCGAAGCGCAACTGCTTATCCGACCCCGCGGGGTACCGTCGTCCTGGGGATCCGCATCTGCACTCTTGGCCAGCAATGCTTCTCTCAACTGTGCAAACTCTTCCCTCATTTGTGCGACCTCGGACTGCACCTCAGACTGTACCTCAGCCCGTATCTCAGCCCGCATCTCCGCCCGTATCTCCTCCCGTACCTCAGCCCATATCTTATCGGAGAGGTCAGCTTCCTTTTCCTTCCAGGAGCGGGCCTTCTTCCTCGGTGGAGCAGGATCTACGAAACCGGCCTTCCACGACACAATGGCTCCCACGGCCCGTGTCCGCCCGGGATGCTCCTTATTTCCTAGAGCCCGGGTGAGGATGTCGTTCTCCCTCTGCGGGGTAAACAATCCCTCCGCTGCCTCCTTCTCAAAAGAGATCTGTTACATTTAAAGGTACCTTGTGAGACAAATTGCCTTATATACACTTGTGCGCACACAGTTTACGAGGTTAGCCAACTTACCATTTACCTCACAACGTCAGCGTCCCCAGGGGTTGCGAACTGCACAGACCCCGTGGACGACACGGACCCCCTCCCCCTCCACCATCGCTTTCACCTCTCATCCCAGATCTCGGAGAGCGGCAACTCAGGGGTGTCGATGACAGGATTTTGCTCGTCTTCCTTCTTCCATTGCTCCTCCTTCCCCGCATAGCCCTGGGATCTGAGCCGATGCGGGTGGTCGTTCCTCTTCTGGATCGCCCTATTCTTCTCGCTAAGGGCCTTGAACTCCTCAGTCCCCTTCTGCTTGGTGAATTCCTCCCATACCTCCTCCGATATGAAGGGGTACTTCTCGCAAGGAGATTTCCCCGCAGCGAGGAAGTTACTGACGAGCCAGCTCTTAAAGGTTTTCCATGTTCCGTTCATGTCCTTCAAGCAGGCAGTCCTAGGTGTATCGTCGGGGATGTTCCACTTAGCCTGTTTCCGAAAAATGCATACAATTAATCACGAGTTAGTTAAACTTTAGTATAAGCCAAGAGAACGTGATTACAAAAGAGTTCAGCGATTTCAGTTCATTTAACCTTCACTTCCGCCCACAACCTATCCCTCTCGTCTGCCGTCACATCCTTCTAGCTCTGGACGGTGATCTTCACCCTTTCTTTCGCCAACAGCCCAACGTAGGCCGCATACCTCCCAGCATTCTTTCCAATCGGCCTCCCAAATTGGTTGAACTCACAAGAGAGATCCGTGCGTTTGGCCAAACGCCCCAACGTCGTTGCGCCTCGCCCCACCCTCTTGCGCTGGGATGTAACAGCTGCATCTTCAGTAGTTACGATGGGGTTGTCCCTAGTCGAACCACTAGTACCATCCGATGAAGACGACGACATGTCTTCCCCTACAAAACCTTCAACAAACCATATATATGGCAATTAATTCGCCTTGGAGTTCCATAACTCAGCCCAGGACTGGAGACTAACTAGGGCGGCAAAAGGGAAAATAATACAAAAAGAAAGACATGCATAAATTACTTCCTGAACTGTTCAGAAATATTTTCTATCGGTAAACACATGAGCTTCCGATAGACCATAACCTCCACAGAAGACAATTTTTCTATCGGCAAACCCGTGAGATACCGATAGAACATAACAATGTTCTCTACATATGGAATTTTGTTGACAAGCCACCATTCACTGTCATCACATAGCATTCTCGATGATTTGCTATACTAATATTCATGGGCCAGCATTATTATTTCACACGTAAATATGCACACAAGCATCTAAGTGCCACTGTGCATAATCTTTAGCCTAGCCTGTATGTGAGTCATCAGGACTTCACATCTATTAGGTTGGGAAAAGTCATGTATAGGCATTTGAAACATATACATCGAAGACCCATCCACATTGCCATATATTCATACGAAGTGAGTAAAAATTCCCAACCAAACTAGTACATTGCATGGCTCATGTCCTTCCAGATCCAAATTAAGTTTTACTACTTGTGCAGAAATATTTTCTATCGGTAAACACATGAGCTGCCGATAGAATATGTGTAAGAACACCTCCAACATATAATGTGCATTACATGGCAGTTGGATACAATTGATCACACATACAGCAGTATAGATAAGTTAAAATCTCAAAACAGGTTCATTACAGCACTGGAACATATTATGTAAACCCTAATTTAAATCAACATTGCCTGCGGAATGTACATAGTCCAACACAATAGGGAACCCTAGTGTAATTGCAAAACTCGAAGAATTAGTATGTGCAAAACACTAGGATCAAATAAGGAAGATGTTGGAAATAGAACGACGAATTAGGGTATTTACGGCCGGCGAAGGACGAAAATAAGAACCGGTGGCAGTGGCGAACCAGTGTCCAGCCGGTGATCGTCGTGTGGGAGAGAGGAAGTGAGTGGTCACGGCGGAGGTTGTGGTTTTCTTCGCTCTCAAAGAGACGCAGTGCTCTAAGGTGGAACTGTTCGACTGGAGGGAAACTAAAGGGCCGTGTACGAGTAATAAAGTAGTGGAGGAACTTTTCTATCGGTACAACAAAATGATACCGATATAATTATGTACTTTTCTATCAGTACAAGAAAATAGTACCGATAGAAAAAGTAAATTTCCCGGAAAAATATTTGAAGTAGTGGATGCCTTTTTCTATCGGTATAAACAATAAAATCCCGTGAGACCAATTTTCCCCAGAAAAATTTTTTAATTAAGTGCTTGAGATTATAGTATTGGGTGCCCTTTTTCTATCGGTAAAAACAACAAAATACTGTCAGAGTAATGAAAAGGTACACACAATTTAACATCAAACAGACCGTGGTTGAAAGCTGCAGGATGATAAAGAAAGAGGGAAGATAGCCGGAAAATTGGAAAATTGACATAAAAAGAAATTGTTCATTCATTGTTGTTTTATCACTTACAAAAAAAAATAAAACCCAAAATGCTAGGTCAAGGGGTGGTCTTAGTCCTGGCTGCATGTAGAATAGAGTCAGTTAGACTTGCAGCCAGGACGCAGGACTTCTCTAGCGACAAGTTGTCCCTAGGATCAACTACTACCGCGTCGAGAAGGCCTGCGACCTCCCTCAGCTTCGCTATGGTATCCTTCATAGTCAAACCGCAGCCAGCGATGGTCATATCCGCGGCTTTCTTCTCCTCGCGAAGACGCCTCGTCCTCGCCCTAGCATTGTCACCATCCGTCTTCATGCGCTTAATGCGCTGGAAGAGATCGTCAAGGTCAAGCCGTAGCTGAGTGTGCTTGTCTGTAAGGAGCTTGTGCTCCTCCTGGAGGGCCGTCAGGTCGGCCTTCACTTTGGCAGTGTCTTCCACGGCTACCATTCCCTGTGCAAATCAACAGGTCAAGAATGAACTGAACATGGATTAACAATACAGGGGTAAACCGAGGAGATTTAGAGTTCTTACCGGGGAGGGCATGGCTGACGATCCCATGGAGGTTGCCATTGTGAAAGAGAAGATGAGGAGTCGAACCGTTCGAGAATTAGAAAAACAACAAAATACCGCGACGCATGGCGAGGTACTTATAGAGTTTCCAAGGCGACGCATGGCGACACGGTTGAGAATTCAAAGCGGCAGAGTATTCTTCTATCGGTAAAAACAGGAAAAAACCTTCAGACAACAAATACCGTGAGATTAACGAATTTATTCTAACGGTAAAATAGAACAATACCGATAGAAAACGTTTTGAAGTGCCTGAGAGAAGTGCCTGAGACATGAAAGTAGCGGATGTCCGTTTCTATCGGTATAAATAACAAAATACCGTCAGAAAAAAGGGATTTTTGCAGAACTTAATTTGAAGAAGCAAGAGGCTGCGATGAGATTTTTGCAAGTGCTATTTGAAGGGAAGAATTAAGTATTTACAGGATAAAGGTACTGTACATGTTAGAACTCATGCTGTGGAGTAAAATTGAGATGTATTAATGCTGTGAACTAGCTTATCATTAAGTTCTAAAGAAAAATGTACTGCCTGATGTATTAATGATAAGTTCCTCACCTTGCTGCAGAACTTGTGGGCTGTTTGCTTGGCATTTATCCCTGAAATAGAAATTAATAATCAATGGTTCTCAACCCATAATCCTTCTTCGTGGTCATCTCACAGATACGTTGTTTCGTCGATATCTTCAGTACGGATAGATTGAATGTCCTCTAAAAATGGAGGTATTTCATCGAATTGGTTATACTCCTCTTCGTCGACAACATCTTCGACCCCAACAATACGTCTCTTGCTGTGGAGGACAACATGCAAGTTTGGATTGGCCGGGTCAATGATGTAGAATACCTGTGTGGCTTGCTTTGCAAGTATGAATGGATCGTCTTGGTGTCCGACTCTACCAAGATCGACGAGAGTAAACCCGTAACTGTCAACTTGAACACCTCGAGGGATTTCAACCCATTGGCATCGAAACAGGGGAATCTTAAGTAATCCGTAATCGAGCTCCCATATTTCGTCAATAGCACCGTAATATGAGTTCAGCACCCTTACTGACCTAGCATCCTCGGAAATAGCAAACAGTGTCACTCCGCTACATTGCGTGCTACTCTTGGCGTCTTGAGCTCTTGTGTAAAATGAATACCCATTGATGTCGTACCCCTACCAAGTCCCTACAGTGAATCTTGGGCCTCTAGCCAACCATGTCACAGTTTCACTTACGGAGCCCTCGGCAGCTCGCGTGACTCTTTCTTGGATCCACTCAGCAAATTTCCTGTTATGTTCTCTGCTGACCCAAACGTCTGACTTCGAAGGATTCTGTGACCGTAACATTACCTTGTGCTCGTGTATGTATGGCTCGACCTCCGTCATGTGTTGTAAGACCCAAAAATGTGATTTTGCGTACACATCACGAGCGGGGACGATAGCTTTGAATCCAATCGTTCCGATTCCCTGAAGCCTACCCTCGTGTCGGGACCTAGGAACGCTAATTTGGTCAACCCCGGCCATATAATCTGTGCAAAATTCAATCACCTCCTCGGCGGCATAACCTTCGATGATACTCCCCTCGGGTCGACGACGAGTCCTTACGTATCCCTTCAATACACCCATAAATCTCTCAAATGGATACATGTAGCGCAGGCACACGGGTCCACAAAACTTAATTTCTCTGATAAGGTGAACAATCAGATGGACCATAACATCAAAAAAGGATGGAGGGAAATACATCTCGAGCTGACAAAGAGATGTAACCACGTCGCGTTGCAAAGCGTCCAGTCCATCGGGATCAATTACCTACGAGGACACAGTTGCGCCGAATATTCATATCAGAAAAATCTTCTAATTAAGCTCCACAAATGGAGGTAATGAACTTATAGTACGAGTGCACGTACTTACCTTGCAAGATATTGCGTTAAAGAAATAACATAGGTTTGTGATTGTCTCTCTGACTTTAACTGGGAGAATGCCTCTGATAGCAATGGGAAGCATCTGTGACATCAAGACATGACAGTCGTGGGACTTCATGCCAACCAGTCTTAGGTCCTTCAAAGACACAAGTTTTTTCAAGTTCGCGGAGTACCCACATGGAACTTTAACACTGTGCAGGCACCGACAGAGTTCTGTTTTTTCGCTCTTGGACAACGTATAGCAGGCTGGGGGGAGGTTTGTACGCCTTCCATTCTCTAAAGGTGCAAGCTCAGTCCTTATCCCCATTTCCACCATGTCACGACGAGCTTTCACACCATCCTTTGTCTTTCCCGGAATGTTCAACAACAAACCAATCAAACTGTCATAGACATTTTTCTCTACATGCATGACGTCAATGCAATGTCGAACTTGTAAGTGCTCCCAGTACGGTAGATCCTAGAGAATCGATCTCTTCTTCCAAACATTTTTTTCTCGAGGTTTAGAATGCTTACCGAACTCAACTTTGATGTCGTTCACGTGCGAGTAAATCTCCTTACCGGTCAGAAACACTGGAGCTGATCCCTTCTCAGGCTTCCCGTTAAATGATTTCCTCTTCTTACGGTACGTGTGATGCACCGGAAGAAACCTGTGGTGACCTATGTACACTGTTTTCTGGCAGTTTCGCAGCCACATGCTCTCAGTTTCATCTAGGCAAATAGGGCAAGCCTTGGCTCCTTTCGTACTATACCCCGACAAATTGCCGTAGGCCGGAAAATCATTTATGGTGCAAAATATCAGGGCCCGCAAGATGAAATTCTCTTTCTTGTATGCATCCCACACATGCACACCCTCGCTCCACAATTTCTGTAAGTCCTCGATTAAAGGCACTAGAAACACGTCAATATCATTTCCGGGTTGTCTGGGTCCTGAGATTAGTAACGCCATCATGATGTACTTGCGCTTCATGCATAACCAAGGAGGAAGATTGTAGATGCATAAAAGAACCGGCCAAGTGCTGTGCCGGCTGCTCATATTACCATGTGGGTTCATACCATCTGTACTCAGCCCGAACCTTACATTCCTAAGTTCGCCGCCGAACTCAGCAAATGTTCTGTTGATGTTTCTCCATTGAATAGAATCAGCTGGGTGTCTCAGTTTTCCGTCTTGTTTCCGGGCTTCAGCATGCCAACGCAAGTGCTTCGCGACTTTCGGATTTGCAAACAGCCGCTTCAATCTAGGTATCACAGGCAAGTACCACACAGTTTTTGCTGGGAGTCCTTTCCTTACCTCGTGACGTTCACTGTCAATCCGGTCCCTACGCGTATACCTCGATGCGCCGCATCTTGGACAAACATGCAAACTGGAGTACTCGTTACGGTACAACACACAATCATTTGGGCATGCGTGTATTCTTTCGATTTCCATTCCCAACGGACACAATAGTTTTTTGGCTTGGTAAGTAGATCTTGGGAACTCATTTCCCTCTGGAAGCATGTCCGCTAGAAGATCTAATAGTGCCGTGAAACTCTTATCACTCCAACCGTTTCCTGCCTTCAAGTTATATAATCTCAGCACAGAAGACAGTTTTGTAAATGTTGCACATCCAGGGAACAGAGGCTTCTCAGAGTCAGCAATCAGTTTCTCAAATTCACAGAAGTCATTTTCGCTGTAATCTTCCTCTACATCACGTAACATCTCATCTAGATTGTCATCATCATCATCTACGTGCACATCGGAATGAACATTACCAAAATTGGGATGATCATCGATATTATTGCAATCCACATCCGAGTCGTGCTGATTGGTAGTAGTGGTGCTTGTTTCCTCAAGATCTTCGCCATGCCATATCCAATGGGTGTATCGCGCGTTAAAACCACGACGAATCAAATGACTCTTAATTTGATCAGAGTTGCTAAACCTCTTCAAGTTCATACAATCTGTACAAGGACAGAGCATATTTTTCTCTCCCTTCCTCTCCTTTTGTTGCTAAGCAAATTTAATAAACTCATTCACACCATCCAAATATTCAAGAGTAGTACGTTTTATTCCATACATCCAATATTTCCTGTCCATCTACAATTAACAAAATTTAACGAGAAAGCCATGCATGAAACCTGCCCGATTAAGTTATGTATATGTACATGTACAACCTCTTACAACAGATACATGTGTTGAACCCTAGCCTGACGAAATTAACACTAATTAACCTAGCTTACTACACAATACAAGCTAGTTAGCTCCTAAAACATGACGCATTTCCAGCTACCAAGCTCCCAAGCTTAGAGCTACAAACTTGGAACTACACAATACAGCTAGCTTGCAAGTAGAGAGGAAGGGAGATCTAGAGGGAGAGAGAGATAAGTGTTGACGATTAAGCGTACCTTAAAGAGAGGGGCGCAATCAACTTCCCTCCAGCCTGCGCTGATCACCCTAGCAGTGTAGCTGGAACTTTCGTCACAAACAGAGGGACACAGAGTGCAACAGAACAAATTAAAGAGCAGCATAGCAATGCACGAGTGGGGTTTTCCTTATAATGGACATTTTTCTAACGGTAAATACATGAAATAACCGTCAGACTAACTTAGGTAATTTGCCGCTCTCATATTCTATCGGTAAAAACACACACATACCGTTAGAGAATGTGCATTACTGAGCAAGTACAGGACTTCTTCTTTCGGTAAATATGTGTATTGACCGTTAGATCATGCATGACACAGCACGCACATGAGTTTTCTATCAGTAGATATGTGTACGCACCATTAGATGATGCATGACACACGAGCAAGAGTTTTTCTATCGGTAAATATGTGTATTTACCGTTAGAATATGCATGACTGAGCAAATATATGTGTTTTCCTATCGGTAAATATGTGTCTTACCGTTAGAGGAGGTAATGGTACCAAACTGGGACAAACATGCACATGCCATTTCTCACATTCAAGGAATCATATCAATGTAACATCAAACAGATCTCACATCAAACAGATCTTACATCAAACGGATCTTAACTAGAAGATAAAGCAATATATTTCAAGAAATGCTAATTTGTGGATTAACTAGGAGACACAAAAATACTTTTCTTAGGTACTTGGGACTTCATCTTGCCAAAGAAATTACACATGCCAGTTCACAAATTCAGGTACAAACATACACATGCCAGTTCACCAATACAAATTCAGGTACAAACATACACATGCCAGTTCACAAATTGAAGTGCATGTCTGAAACAGCAGTACAAATACACACCTACCTACCAATACAATTAAATACACAAATACTCCCTGCACATTCAAGTTCATGTCCCAATTAGCAATACATGATACACAAATATACAACAATATACAAATACAACAATTCACACATTCGATGTATATTAGAAAAGCCACGTCTGAAATTAACAACAGATCACGACGAGGACCCAGTGGCCCATACATGCATTTTACATAAAAGGGAACCTTTGCAGGTTGCCACAATGCAACTACCGACTACAAGTTAGACCTGATACATCACAAATCCATTCATCCAAAACAGCAAATGTCTGAACCACATTGGACTTAACCATAGGAGTTCAGTTCGAAGACGCCCGAGGAGCTGGAACTGCCGTCGACATACATTTGTACGTATTGGTGATTTCCTCGGACTCAAACTCGTCAACTCAACTCAACTCAACTCAACTCCATTAACAAAAAGAACCTACCTTCCAAGATGTTGTTCTGTGTAGTGATGGTGTAGAATGGCTGTGCAAATAACAACAATTCTTCTTCTCCAAGCAGGTAAGTATCTGGCCACAAGCTGGTGCATGCAAAAAAATGTAAGATGCTTTCTATAGGTCCTGATTTGAGAAACACGCCGGGCTTAAGCATCTTCTCGACCGAGCCAACCAAGATCTCGCCCTTCACGTCCTTCCAGCTCTCGACGGTGATCTTCACCATTTCTTTCGCCAACAAGCCAACGTACGCAGCGTACTGCGATGAAGAACCGTGAAATACGTTGCCCCTCACGAGCATCATCCAAGGACCTGAACAGATCATAATCATATTGAAAAGAAGACACATCAAAATGAAGGCTACAAAAAAAGCAGAATTATTGCCATAATCGGATTAGAATAATCTAACAATATTGCAGAAATTTTATGTACCTTCCTTGGGATGCCGACGTCTAGAGGGCGTCGATGGAGGTGCGGAGGTGCAGCGGTCCCCTGTAGAGGTGCGCCGGCCGTCCATGGAGCTTACGGGTTAGGACTACGAGCCCCAGATGAACTGTGAGAATGAAAGAGACATACCCGTGTATTTATACAAATATATATTTTCTATCGGTACGAAAACAGAATACTGTTAGTAATAAAAACATCTGTAGAAGGCGAATGGTTCTATCGGCACAATAAATATTACCGATAGGAATTTTTGTACATACTCTATCGGTGTGTACGTACATTGCCGATAGAATATTACTAGTTGTAGAAGGCCAACAGTTCTAAGATATTTTTTGCAATATTCTACCGGTATAAACATTCATTACTGATAGAATAAAACTATTCGAAGACGAACAGTTCTAAGAAATTTTCTATATATTCTAACGGTAAAAGAATCCATTACCGATAGAATAAAAATATTTGTAGAAGGCCAATTATTCTATCGGCGCACTACATATTGCCGATAGGAATTTTTAATATACTCTGTCGGTATATTCATACAGTACCGATAGAATAAGTCTAGTTGTTGAAGTCGACCAGTCCTATCGGCGCACAACATTCTCTCGTCAGTACTTATGCATCTCTTCTAACGGCAAATATGCTCATCACCGCTAGAGTAAATCATACTATTTATTCTATCGGTAAGTTGTGTATAAACCGATAGGAAAAATACACCCGTCGCCCTTTCATGACCGCGAGGCACATTTTCTATTGGTTTTCAACTAAATCGCTAATAACCGATAGAAGATAGGGGTTAGTAGACTGTATTTCTGTACTAGTGACAAACCATGGTATGCTGATATTGCAAATTATTTATTTAATCATGAACTTCCTCCAGGGTTAACAAGTAGACAACGCAAGTGCTTCCTCCACGACATCTGATGCTACTACTGGGGCGATCCAAACCTTTTCAAAAAGGGAGTTGACAACATCTTTCAGAGATGCGTGCCCGACCACGAGATCCAAAGCGTTCTTGAACACTGTCATTCATCTCCATGTGGTGGACACACCTGAGCTTCAAAAACAGCGGCTAAGGTATTGCAATCAGGTTTGTTTTGGCCTTCTTTATTTAAAGATGCTTATAACTTTGTGCAAAAATGCGATCCTTGCCAACGTTCCAGAAATTTGAGTAAAATACATGAAATGCCCTTAACCAACATTCTTGAAATTGAGCCCTTTGACGTATGGGGGGTAGATTATATGTGACCTTTTCCATCTTCTATGGGTAACTCCTACATCTTGGTTGCAGTTGATTATGTTTCTAAATGGGTAGAGGCTGTTGCTACACCAACAAATGAATCAAAACAGGTGATCAAGCTTCTCAAAACAGTCATCTTTCCCCGATTTGGTATACCATGAGTAGTAATCAGTGATTGCAGTGCGCATTTCACTAATTACCAATTTCAGAAATTGCTCATGAAATATGGGGTACTTCATAAAGTTGCTCTTGCATATCACCCTCAAACAAGTGGACAGGTTGAAGTCTCAAATAGGGAAATCAAGTCGATCTTGCAGAAGGTGGTAGCTCCGTCTCGTACGGATTGGGCACTCAAGCTTCCAGATGTCATTTGGGCATATCGCACTGCATTCAAAACTCCACTAGGTATGACGCCCTACAAACTTGTGTTTGGTAAAAACTGCCATTTGCCTGTTGAACTGTCACACAGGGTGTTATGGGCGTTAAAAAAACTCAACTGGGACTTTGACAAAGTGGGGCGAAGGCACATCCTTGAATTGCAGGAATTAGAAGAGCTTCGGAACAACTCCTACGAAAGTGGCTTGATCTATAAAGACATCATGAAGAAGTGGCACGACAAACGGATCCTCAACCGCGAGTTCAAACTAGGTGATTTGATTCTATTATTCAACTCTCGGTTGAAACTGTTCCCAGGAAAATTGAAATCACGATGGACTGGGCCATACGCGATAGAAAAGGTGTTTCCGTATGGTGCCGTAGAATTGCAAGTGCAAAATGGCACCACCTTCAAGGTAAACATGCACCTTATCAAGCTTTACAATGCGGGAGACCAAGTAACACTACCATAGAAACAGACATCCAGGACGGCATATCACAGACGGTTATGAACTTTTCAACGGAACGCCGTCTGCGAAGGCCTGTTGGGAGAACATGTTAAGTTATCATAGTCGGTTCTGAGGTCAAAACCGACTGTGATAGTCAAGAAGACGGTTTTGACCTCAAAACCGTCTCTGATATTCTAATTATCATAGACGGTTCTAACCTCAAAACCGTCTGTTATAGTTCTAGACTATCACAGTCAGTTCTGACCTCAGAACCATCTGTGATAGTATGGTATTACAGTCGGTTCTGAGGTCAGAACTGACTGTGATAGTCCCAACAGTGTTTGGCACTTCAAATTCTCAACAGTGTGTTAATCAAGGCTTCGAGGCATCCGCGTGGCACCCTAGGCTGGGAATACAAAGCGTCGCCTTGGAAATACTATAAATAGCTTGGCTGTGGAATTACCGAGCTATTTTTCTAAGTCTCAAACTCTTCGACTCCTTAGCTCTCTTCGACTCCTTAGCTTCTCTGCGTCAATGGCATCCTCAACCTTGCCCTCCCTGGTAAGAACTCTCAATATTTTGGACTTACCCCTGTATTGTTAATCCCTGTTTAGTAGATTCTTGACTTGGAGTAAGTTGTTGATTTGCACAAGGAAGGGGAGTCGGGGAAGAGTTGGGCAAAGTGAAGGCCCAGCTGACGGCCCTCCAGGAGGAGCACAAGCTCCTTATGGAGAAGTACACTCAGTGAGGGCTTGACCTGGATGATGTCTTCCAGCGCATTTAGCGCTTGAAGACAGATAGTGACAAGGCTCGGGAGAGGACGAGGTTGCTTCGACAGAAGGAGCAGACTCTTCGTGAGGAGAAGCATGCCACAGATATAACCATCGCTGGCTATGGTCTCACTGTGAAGGAGACCATCTCAAAGCTGAGGGAGGTCGCAGGCCTTCTCGACGCGTACGTAGTTGATCAGAAGGACAACTTGTCGCTGGAGGAGTCTTGCGTCCTGGCTGCAACTCAAACTAACATTATTCTAGATGCAGCCAAGGCTAAGGCCACTCCTTGACCCCGTCTCCTTTTGTATTTTTACTTTTTTTTGTAAATGAAAAACTATTAATGGAAAATTTGTTCGTATATATGTCAAGTTTCCAATTTTTCAATTTTTGCTAATGGATTATGTCCAGCACGTTCTTGGACTACTATCTTATGTCTTCCTTTCGCTTTTGGCGAGCATAGAAAGGTATGTGCACTGTGTGCGATCACGGAATGACTATCGGGATCATATAACGATTATCGTGGGGTGATTAAGTGTGATCATGGGGGTGGCAATCTTTGGTGGAAGAACATGTTAAGTTATCACAGTCGTTTCTGAGATCAAAATCGTCTATGATAGTCTATCACAGACGGTTCTTATCTCAAAACTGTCTGTGATAGTTCTTGCGATGAACTGATGGATTGGATGGAAGAACTGATGGATTAGATGCACTGAGATGTATGAAATGTTGACTATTGTAATTGTGCTACATTCAGCTGAATCTTCTGAACTAAATGCAATTTCTGAATGCAATAGCATACTTTTTTCTCTGCATTGTTTTGGTTTCACTGGATTAATCTAATCTACACAAACACACCAATTCAAACATTCTATTACAAAAGTCATGTCTGAAACAGAAGATCATGACGAGGACCTAGTGGCCCCCTACATTGAACATAAAAGAGAACTGTTATGACAGTCGGTTCTGAGGTCAAAACCGATTGTGATAATCTAGTGGACAGTTTTGACCTCAGAACCGTCTGTGATATTTTTGTGATAGTTCTACACAACCACGAAAGCAATTTGTGAAAATAATCCAACTCCACCTTTTCCGAGAAGGTACTGATAAGTGCTAACTTGGTAGCATTTTTACCCTAGGTTTAGTATCAAAAACATGTAAAATCATGCTTAAAACTCTGATGCGACATTTATTTGAAAATTTTGATTATTTTCACAGAATTTGATAGCTCTACACAAATAAACCAATTCACACATTCAAATACATGTTTGAAACAGTAATACAAATACACAAATATATACCAACACAAATACACAAACACACCAATTCACACATTCTATTACAAAAGTCATGTTTGAAACAACAAATCATGACGAGGACCCAGTAGCCCCTACATTGCACATAAAAGAGAACCGTTACATAAAAGAGAACCAAGCATGGCGCATTGCTACAGCAATGTAACTACGACTATAAGTTAGACTTGATACATCACAAATCCATTCATCTAAAACAACAAATGTACAACTGAACCATGTTTGACTTAACCATAGGAGTTCAGTTTTCAGAGAGGCTTGAGGAAACCACTAGCCAGTGTGGCGAGGAGCTGCAACTGTTGAGTTGAGTTCATTTGAGCTCCAAGAAATCACCAATACAAACTACTTAATATACTCAACTCAACTCAACTATGTTATTAATAGTTACTTAATATACTCAACTCAACTCAACTATGTTATTAATAGTTGAGTTGAGTTGAGCTCCAGGAATTATTTTCTTGACCCTTTCTTTCGCCAAAGCGAACCAAGGCAGCGTACTTTCCAGCGTTCTTTCCGATCTGTCTCCCAACCTGGATTGTCGTGGTATTACAAATACCCTGGCAGGTTTCTTCGGACGTGCGTAACACGTGTATAGCGGCGCGAGCTGACCGAGCGACTGGTCACCTCCCACCGGGCAACGCAGAGATTGACACGGTGATTTTTATACAGGTTTGGGTCCCAGTGGGGGCCCTAGTCCTGTCGGCACCCTCCGGACACCAGTCCGCTGGGGAGGTGCTATCTCGGGGAGAGAGGTCTCCAAGGGAGACTGTTGTTTTGAGTGTATGTAAATGAATTGAGTTGGTTACAAATTAGATACAAGGGAGTATTTATAGGCCCCAAAACATGCAAAAGACCAAAAAGTCCTAACTATGACCGTTGGATTGAGGGGTGTTGGCGTCATTTCAACGGCCGAAGGGCTTGGATGCTTGACAAGTGTCCTCGCCAGTTCCCGAGGCACTCTTTACGTCACTCACATGTGACCCCGCATGAGAGACCTTCGTGGCTTTTCCCGGGAGGCCTCTGGGATTAGCACGAAGGACCAAAGCGCTCTGGAGACCCTAGGGGACCCGGGGACCTTCTGTGCACGAAGGATCGATGCGCTTTGGAGACCGCGCGGGACACGGGGCGCGGAGGCACGGGACCCGCTGGGGGCCTTCTCCGCTTGAAGGACCGAGGTGCTCTGGGGAGTGCACGGGACCCAGGGCCCGGAGACCCAGGGACCCGTTAGGG
The DNA here is from genome assembly GCA_019359835.1 of Pharus latifolius. Taxonomy (NCBI): domain Eukaryota; kingdom Viridiplantae; phylum Streptophyta; class Magnoliopsida; order Poales; family Poaceae; genus Pharus; species Pharus latifolius. Next base: position 23,983,533 of record CM033326.1, read on the forward strand.
ACCTTTTCCGCACGAAGGACCCAGGCGTTCCGGAGATCCCGCGAGGCGCTCAAGAGACCTCGCGGGACCCAAGGACCCACCAGGGACCTTCTACGCATGAAGGACCCTGGCGCTCCAGAGACCCCGCGGGACCTGGGGCCTGGAGGCCTAGGGACCTGCCGGGGACATTCTCCATAGAAAGGACCGAGGCGCTCCGGAGACACTGTGGGACCCGGGGCCCGGAGGCCCGGGGACCTTCTCCGCATGAAGGACCAAGGTGCTGCGGAGACGCCGTGGGTAGGGGTGGAAGTTTAGCTCGTGGCTCGTGAGCAACTCGGGCTCGTCTCGGTTTTTGGCTTGGCTCGGGCTCGGCTCGTTAACAAACGAGCCGAGTTTGGGCTGTCTTCCTAGCTCGGTTCAAAAACGAGCCAAGCCTGAGCCAGACCCCAGCTCACTGGGGCTCGGCTTGGTATATAAATTCATACTATTAATGTCGAGCCAGACCCCAGCTGCCCAACACTCCGCCGCTGCCCGCGCCTGCTTCGTCGCCCCCGGCCGCCTGCTGCCTCCTTCGTCGCCCCGTGCCTCCGCCGCCCGCGCCTCCTCCGCCGCCTCACAGGCCTCCGTAGCCTCGCTCCTCCTCTGCCGCTGCGCCGGCCTCCTCCTCGGCGGCCCCGCGCCTACTCCGCCGCCGCGCCAGCCTCCTCCGTGGCCCCGTGCCTCCTCCGCCGCCTCACATGCCTCCTCCGTGGCCCCGGCCGCCCGGCGCAGTGCTGCCTCCGCCGCCCCACGCATCCTCCATCTCCCCTGGCCGGCTGGCACTGCACTGAGCCTCCTCCATGGCCTCCTCTGCGGCCCTGCACCTCCTCCACCGCCTCGCAAGCCTCCTCCGCAGCCCCACTCCTCCTCTGCCGCCGCGCAGGCCTCCTCCTCGGCGGCCCCGCCGCTGCACTGGTCTCCTCCGCCCCCCGCGCCTCCTCCACCGCCGCACCGGCCTCCTCCGCCCCCCACTCCTCTGCCGCCTCGGCCTCTTGGCTCCGCGAAAACAATCGACCTCTCTAGCTCATGAGCTTGACCGAGCTAGATCGCGAGTTGATCCGTTTGAGACCTAGCCTTGGTTTTCGCACTAGGCTCGCCCATATTTTAATATGCGAAATAATGGGATCTTACTCAGAAATACCGAAACCAAAAGGTTGATCGAAAATATTTTTCAAAGTAATTGCACAACTCTTTATTTCGAAGAGGGCTTTACACGTCGAACGTTAGGCACACTTGCCTATGTCGAAGGAACTATAAGTGTCTAAAACTCAAATAAGTTCTATGACTTTTGGATTGTATTCGATGATCTAAACTAGTCTTATCACAAGGTATTTATAGTCCAATCGTATGAGTACGTATCAGACTCATATAACTAACTAATCCTAAACGGATAAACTTAGTTATATATATTCGGATTGGATTACAATTCCAAACAGGGAACAAATTCCTTTTCATGGTCGTGAACCAATCCATGGTTGCGGACCCATCCATGGTCGCGAAACCTTTCTGAACACGGTTAAGGTCGCGAAGCCATATGCGATCGGGACTTGAAGATCCTCCCGGATCATGACTCCCTTGTTGAGACCTCTCAATCAAACTGGAGATGTGGAAATTGGGCTTGTCCATGTTCTCTGGTGTACCACTTTGCCGCACCTGCCCGTTGATCTTTTCGACCGATTCGAAAGTCTCCTTTGTGCCACTGCGGGTGGTAGTCACCTTCTTCTCCAGAATCACATCTTTGCATAGAGCTTCGTCTTGTTGATAGACCAAGTCTTCAACAGATGGTACTATGGTATCTGGCTCATCATCCATCATTGAAGGCTCGAAGAGTTTGAGGTGCTCAACGTTGACAACCGAGTAAATATCCATGTATGGAGGTAACTCGAGCTGACAAGCATTATTACCCACTTTTCGCAAAATCCGAAAAGGACCATAACAAATGGGTTTGAGTTTCTTACCTTCACCTTTAAGTCTCTCCTTACTCAGATGTAACCATACCATATCACCTTCTTGAAATTGCGCATCAACTTGGTGTCGATCATGTCACGCCTTGTACTTGAGTTGAGCTTTCAGCAAGTTCTGTTCAACCTCACAATTGAGTCGTTGAATACCTTCCAGGAATTTTTGTGTTCGATCCTGATCAGATGCTTCCTTGTTGTTCTGTGTTGAGGTAGGGATCACAAACTCCATGTCGAATGGACTCTGTGGTAGAAATCCTAAACAGACCTCAAACAGTGACTTTCCAGTCCAACCATGCACTGCTCGATTAAAAGCAAATTGTAGGTACGGTATGCTTTCATCCAAGGTCTTCGGGTGCTTCAAGTTATATCCTCTCAAAAGATAAATGACCGTGCGATTTACCACCTCGGTTTGACCATCAGTTTGCGGATGAAAAGCAGTACTCCTCTTTAGCTTGGTGTCCATCATCGTCCAGAGCGATCGCCAAAAGTGACTAAGGAACCGGGAATCGCGATCAGACACAATAGAAGTCGGCAGTCCGAAGTGTGTCCAAACGTGTTGAAAGAATACCGGAGCTACTTCTTCTCCCGTGATAGTCTTTCGACAAGGTATAAGAATAATCATTTTGGAGAACCGATCAACAACCACGAATAGATAGTCGTTGCCACGTCGGGTCTTAGGCAATCCTCCCAAGAAATCCATGGATATGCTCTCCCATGGTTGCGATGGAACTAGCAAAGGAGTGTACAAACCTAATTTTTGGTTTGCCGGTTTCGAGATGCTGCAGAGACCATAGCCTCAGATAAAACTAGCCACATCTTGTTGCATACGCGGCCAGAACACATGTCGGTGAAGATTTTGCAATGTCTTTGTAACCCCAAAGTGACCAGCTACCTTCGATGTGTGCGCTTCTTGCAACCACTGAATTCGAGGTGCTCCACGAGGTATGCAAAGTAAGTTGCCCTTGTACAAGAGTCCTTCTCAACGAACGATCTCCGTATGTTTCCCTGTTTCGAGCTTAGTCAGTGCTGTTTGAAAATCAGGGTCTTCACTGTACATAGTGGCATAGTCATCATGACATGAGGGCTCGATCTGCATGAACGCTGATAAGCAGAGGGTCGTAACTGGTGGTCGTGACAACATGTCCGCCAATTTGTTGTGTACGCCCTTCTTGTACTTAATCACCATATTAAACTGCTGCAGATACGACATCACTTCATGTGCCGAGCGTGCTGTAGCTTGGACTGAGTTTGCAAATATTGCAACGGTTGATGGTCGGTGTGGACAACAGTCTCTTTACCCAAGAGATAACACCGCCAATGTTTCACAGCCTGATGCAGTGCACACAACTCTTTGTCATAAGTCGGGTAGTTCTTCTGAGCTCCCTGGAATAACTCGGAGTGATATGCCACTGGTCGACCTTCTTGCATGAGCACTGCGCCCATCGCATAACCTGAGGCATCGGTTTCTAGCTCAAACGGTTTCTGGAGATTCGGCAAAGCTAACACAGGCGTCTCGCTGATCTTCCTTTTCAGTAAGAGAAACGTGTCCTTATGTTTCCCTGTCCACTCAAACTTCTGATCGATCCTGGTTAATGCATGCAATGGAGAAGCCAAAATTGAGAAGTGTCAGATGAACTTCCGAAGATACTGGCATGCTCCCACAAAACTACGCACGTCCGTTACTGTTCGCGGTGGTGGCCATTTGCGAATCACTTTTACCTTATCCGGGTCGATTTGCAACGTACGTTGCCGACCATGAATCCGAGGTAAAATAGAGTTTGTTGGTCGAACTCGTACTTCTTACAGTTGAGGCGAAGTCGATGTTGCCGAAGCTGTTTGAACACCTTTTCGACATGAATGAGGTGCTCATCCCACGAACGACTATAAACTAGTATGTTGTCGAGGTAAACGATCACAAAGTCGTCGATGAACTGTCTCAATACGTCATTCATAAGACGCATGAAAGTTTCTGGGGCGTTGCAGAGACCAAATGGCATGACCAGTCATTCAAACAGACCTTGTCATGTTTTGAATGTTCTTCCACGTATCCTCCTCTCGGATGCTGACTTGATGATATCCTGACTTAAGATCCAATTTGGAGAAGACAACGGCATGCTTCAATTGGTCTAGCAGGTCATCAATACGAGGAAGGGGGTACCAGTTCTTGATGGTGATCTTGTTCAGTGCTCGGTAGTCGATGCACATACGCCAAGTCCCATCTTTCTTTGGCACTAACACCATAGGAGATCCACAAGGTGAACTACTTGGTTGAATGACACCATCGTTCAACAACTCACCAAGTTGACTCTTGATCTCTTCATTCTCCAATACTGAGTTGCGATACATACTCAGATCGGAAACAAGCTGAATTTCATGCTCGACTGGACGTTTCGGCGGACGACCCTAGGTAGTCTCGAACAGATCATTGTATTTCACTAGCAGTCCCGAAAAATGACCAGGACCCTCTCGGCACGCCAACGACAATGCTGGTCGAGTACCCTCACCTCGACCAATGGGTTGAATCATGACAAGCACATACTTGTGACATGCATTAACAATTTGTTTGCCCTGATTTGCGGTAATCAAGTTCGAAGTGTTGACATGGATATCTCTACTGATCATGAACTTAACTCCATCTTTGGTGAGGTCATACTCTTGCCCTCGCCGATGGAAGTGAGCGTCTTGATCATACAGATATGGACTCTCAAAGATCACTTGACATATATCGATAAGGACAACATCGCATTGCACCTCATCGATATATCGTGCATAGATCACAAACTTCAACACACACTGACTCGTAATCTGTTGGTTCATGTCAGATGTAAACCAACCCAGCAAATATGGTCGCGGGTGTATGGTTGTCTTCAAACGAAGTCACCGAACCAGTCCAGCGGAGACCAGATTCTTCTGACTTCCAGGATCGAATATCGCTGCGACCAGTTCGTGCTTCACCTGGATGTTGATGGTGAACAAGTCCTCCGTTGGGTGTTGGTCGTTCGGTGGATCCGAACCCTTCTCCTTCGGCATTGCCATCAAAGACAAGGTCTTATCCTCCTCATTAACCGAATTCACTCAGACAACTTCTTCGTTGGATGAAGTGGTAGTAGCTGTAGCTGTTCTTTTCCCTGGTCCGTTTTTCTTTGGTTGAAGTTCTGGATGAAGCTTGTAGAATTTGTCCTTGGTATGTCCTGTGACTTGACAATGTTCACAAAAGGCACCCGTGCCCGATTTTGAAGCGTTCTTCTTCGGACTTGGCTGTTTCTTTGTTGAGGTCGCACTTTCCTTCGTGCTTTTGTTGCTGCGGGATTTGTTCTTCTTGTCGATTGCCATAGCAGTTGTGCTTGCGGTCGCGATGTCTTGGATGCCTAACAGACTTAGCTCAGTATTGATCGATTTCTGAAGTCCATATGTGTATTTCCGAAATACCTGAGGATCAGACAGTGAGATGCCGATGACCATTTCTTGTCTCCGGAATTCCGTATAGTCTTAGACGGTCTAGTCGCGCCGTTGGTACAATCTGTGCCAACGCTCCCATCTCTCCTCAAGGTAACCCATCGGATAGAATTCTGGTCGCAGAAGTCATTTGAATTGACCCCACGCAAGGTCGTCAGCTTCACCACTGGCGACAAGGGCCTTCCACCAAGTCTTGGCATGGTCCTTCATCTTCAAAGGTGCGAGCTTCACCTTTTCAGTGCTACTGAACCCTTTCAGGTCAAAGTAGGTCTCAAGCTGGTCGATCCAAGAATCCAGTTTCTCGGCATCGATCACCCCATCATATATGGGTATATCAATCTTAGCGTCGACCTTAAAAGATCTGACAGCTAAGGAGGTGTTGGCGAGGTCGTCGGTCTTGTGGTCGCCTTCGTCTTCATTTTCGTCTGTCCGGCGCAAGTCTTCACACCCATAACCTTCCCTACTTCAGGAGGTACAATCATGGCCTGCTGCTTAATCCAAGCAAGCACGGTTTCCATGTCGGTGGAGAGCTTAGCCATTTGTTCTGTTAGGTTAGCTTGAACGGAGGTATTGTCAGACATTGTCGGAGACGCGGCTATAGGAACCGTTGATTGATCGCTTGGAGTTTCACCGGAGGTTTTGTAACCCTGGCGAGTCTTCACCATCCACAGGATAGGAAAGTTGCTCTGATACCAACTTGATCCGTTTGAGACCTAGCCTTGGTTTTTGCACTAGGCTCGCCCATATTCTAATATGCGGAATAACGGGATCTTACTCGGAAATACCGAAACCCAAAGGTTGATCAAAAAGATAGTTCAAAGTAATTGCACAACTCTTTATTTCAAAGAGGGCTTTACACGTCGAACGTTAGGCACACTTGCCTACGTCGAAGGAACTATAAGTGTCTAAAACTCAAATAAGTTCTATGACTTTTCGATTATATTCGATTGTATTCGATGATCTAAACAAGTCCTATCACAAGGTATTTATAGTCCAATCGTATGAGTATGTATCAGACTCATATAACTAACTAATCCTAAACGGATAAGCTTAGTTATATATATTCGGATCGGATTACAATTCCGAACAGGGAACGAATTCCTTTTCATGGTCGCGAACCAATCCATGGTCGCAGACCCATCCATGGTCGCGAAACCTTTCCGAACACGATTAAGGTCGTGAAACCGTATGTGACCAGGACTTGAAGATCCTCCCGAATCACGAGTTCGAGCTGGGTGTCCAGCTCGGTGACTAACCGAGCCGAGCCGAGCTGGCTCGCTGGGCCGAACGAGCTCTAGCAGAGCCAGGGCCAGCTTGCTCAAACTCAGCTCATTTCCACCCCTAGCCGTGGGACCTGGGGCCAGGAGGCCCAGGGACCTGCCGGGGACCTTCTTCGCACCAAGGACCAGGTGCTCTAGAGACCCTGTGGGACCCAAGGCCCGAGGCCCAGGGACCCACCGGCGACCTTTACCACACGAAGGACCGAGACACTCTGGAGACTCCGCGGGGCCCGGGGCCCAGAGGCTCAGGGACCCACCGGGGACCTTCTCCGCATGAAGGACCGATGCGCTCTAGAGACTCCACGGGACCCGGGCCTGGAGGCCCGAGGGTTCGCCGGGGACCTTCTCCGCACGAAGGACCGAGGCGCTCCGGAGACCCTGCGGGACCCGGGGGCAGAGGCCCGGAGGCCCAGTGTCCCGCCGGGGACCTTCTCCGCACGAAGGATCGAGGCACTCCAGAGACCCCGCGGAACCCAGGGCCCAGAGGCCCGGAGGCCCAGGGACCCGCCGGGGACCTTCTCCGTGTAAGATCGAGGATGCCGACTAGAGGGGGGTGATTAGGAGGCTTTTAAATTTTCTCCCCCACTAATTAATTTCAACAAGATAATTGATTGAACTAGATTATACAATGAGGGTTAAAACAATTTAATCAACTAATTGCATTCAACTATATGAAATATTTAACAATACATGCAACACTAGTGATATAAGCAATTGTGTCAAGATGAATATAAAGCAAATAAGAATTACGCAATTGACATAATATTTTTACCGAGGTCTCGGAGACTCGCCCGGTCTCCCCTACTCCTCGTTGAAGCGCTCGCTCGGAGCCTCGCTTCTATATCCACGTAGGATATCTCACTAGGGTTGCTCCTTCTCCACACCAGTTAGGCGAGCACCACACCTTTCACAATCTTTTGCCGGCCTCTCCGACAAACTTCAATTGGAGAGATCACGACTCTCCTCCGACACCGTCTAGGTGAAGGCGATCGCCAAGAGTAACAAGTCGGACACGCTCACTTGAACAAATCGAGCGCTAGAAGCTCAAATATGCAAATGATATGCTCAACACTCTAGCACTAGCAAGCAAATGGTGATTCAAATGCACTAAGCACTCTTAACTTCACACACTTTGTTTTCTCTCACAAATCACTCTAGATTTGGGCTCAATTCTACCCTCTAAATGCAATAACACATATACAACTCAATTGGCTAGGTTTTCAGCTGAAGAATGAAGTCTTTGAGCACACCCAAATGATGCCATACACGAAGTATTTATAGACTCAAAGAAAAACTAGCCGTTTGCAAGAAACTGAGCCAAATTTGTACAGGCCAGACATTGTCCGGCCACTTCAAACAGTGTCTGCCCAGTTCAACGAAAACAGCCGTTGCAATGTGTCAGTTACCGTTGGGCGATTTTTCTGTGAAGGCTGGGCAATGTCCGGCCATTTCGGACAAAGTCCGCCCATGACGGACAAATGCCCCGGACGGATGCCTTTGTCTTTGTTTCATTTCTGGGCTTAAAAAATTTATACAGGCCGGACATTGTCCAGCCACTTCGGACAGATAGCCCCAGACGGATGCAAACGTCTTTGGTTTCATTTTGCAAAAGGCTGAAAAAATTTGTACAGGCCAGACAATATCCGGCCATGCCCGGACAAAGTCCGGCCACTGCACACTGACAATAAAATAAGTATTAACTTTTGATCCATAGATCCGATTTAGGTGATTTTTGGCTTTTTGGAAAGACTACTTAGAGTTCTACAATTTTCTCAACAGGAGCAAGACCTAGAAAGGTGTACAAACTTCTAGAAAACTCATAAACTTTCCTATTGTCAAAATGTTCAATCCAAAAATCATCTCAAATGCAATTTGGGGTATTTGCACATACGGATTTTGCCGTTTTCTCGCGGATGTGATTGCTGTCACTCAGCAACGACCACGACCACATAGGTGTGACATCCGATTGAAAACAGGTGGTCGATAGGGTTTGGTCGAGCGTACGCAAGCGAGCCGAAGACTGGTACGACCAGTCCGAACTCCTACGACCACGCCCAAACCCTAAACAGAAAGCCACCAAACAAGCGACACGACCACGACCACGTATCAACACTGATATGATCAGAATATGCAAATACGACCACGACCAGCTCTAGATAAATAAACGAATTTAAACAGCTGGTAATCACGGCTAAGTGCAGTTTTCAAAACATTTAATCTAATGCACATGAACTACACTTAGACTCACTAGCAATGCAAGACACTAGTGCAAGATAATATGAATGCATCTGAGCTTCCGCACTAGATAGATTCAAGCTACTAGTTTCCGACCCCTCTTAATAGTACGGTCAAACTAGTAAAAAGAAACCTATCAACCCGGTCTGTCTCCAAACACTGAGACCGGTAAAACCCTAAGAAAACAATCCTTAATCTTGGATTTTACCTTAGGTGGAGTTTGACCTCATGAAGCTCGATCGCTCGATGCTCATCATCGCAAAGCTCATCCTTGCTAAGCTTGACTTTGCTCGGGATGTCTCATATCGTCTTCATCCTCCTCACGTCCTTGCTCACTTTTATCCTGCAATCAAACTGAGACTACAATACGTACACTCAATACACAATATTAGTCTCAAATATAGGTCGTCATTAATCACCACCAGAGAAACTACTCTACACAGGAGTAAGCTCGACAGTTTCTCTTTCCAGTGAAATGATGCAACCATATTCAACGAGTAGCAAATGAGTATGAGATAGAATAAAATCATATAGATCGTAGATGATAAACACATATGCACACGATCTATACTACTCATGTCATGATATCAATCTAATCAAGGTGATGAGCTCGCCCTCAACATATGTATCAATGTCAAGGACCAAATCACGCGCAACGTCGAAGTCTACATCGACGACGCGGTCGTCAAAAGTCCCCGCGCAACCGCCCACTTCGACGACTTAGCGGAGACCTTCTGCAACCTCCGCGCATACGGGTTGAAGCTAAACCCGGAGAAGTGCGCCTTTGGCGTGCACGGGGGAAGCTCCTAGGCTTCCTTGTGTCCCAGCGGGGCATAGAGGAAAATCCCGAGAAGATCCGGGCGTTCCTCGACATGCCCCTGCCGCGCTCGGTCAAGGACGTTCAGCGACTCACTGGCCGGTTAGCCGCGTTGAGCCGCTTCGTCTCGCTGTCGGGGGAACGCGGCCTTCAATTCTTCAAGATCCTCCGGGGGCTCGAGGGGTTCCGGTGGACCCCCGAGGCCCAGGAGGCCTTCTACGACTTGAAGAAGTACCTCACGAGCCCCCCAATGCTCGTGAGTCCATCTCCGAAAGAGCCCTTGCTCCTCTACCTTGCCGCGACCCCGGTCGCCGTAAGCGTGGTACTGGTAAAGGAGCAAGATGGCCGGAGCGTCCCATGTAGTACGTGAGTGAAGCCCTCCAAGGGGCCAAAACTCGGTACACGGAGATGGAGAAGATCTGCTACACCCTCCTGATGGTGTCCCGGAAGCTTTGTCATTACTTCCTGGGGCACCCCATCACCGTTCCGTCATCCCTCCCCTTGGGGGAGGTGCTCCGAAACAAAGAAGCCACCGGTCGGATAGGGAAGTGGGGGGCCGAGCTCGCCCCTTTCTCCCTTTCCCTCACGGGGCGCTCCGCCATCAAGTCGCAGGTCCTCGCCGACTTCGTGGCGGAGTGGACTCCTGCCTCCAGGCTCGGGGACAAAGACCTCCCCGCACCGCCCTGACGCAGCGACCATTGGACACTCATGTTTGATGGCTCCCTGTGTCTGGCCGGGGCTGGTGCGGTAGTAGTTCTCTGGAGCCCCGAGGGGAGAGAACTCGAGTACGTGGCGTGGCTCGAGTTCCCCACCACAAACAACGTCGCCGAATACGAGGCTTTGCTCCTCGGGTTGCGTCTTGTGCGCTTCCTAGGGATTCGACGCCTCCTAGTGAAAGGAGACTCCCAGCTCGTAGTTTACCAAATGGACATGTCCTACTTGTGCCATGACGCAAACTTGAGCCTTTACTTGCAGGAAGTGCGCAAGATGGAGAAGCACTTCGACGGCCTAGAGGCCCGGCACATCCCCCGAAGGGACAACGACCGGGCCGATGCCCTAGCCCGAGCCGCCAGCGCCCGGGAACCGCTCCCCAAAGGGGCCTTCTTGGATATTATTGCGAAGCCCTCGGTGAACTCCCCGGACGCTGGCGACGAGCCTCGCGTCCCAGAAGTCGCCGAGATCACTCGGACTTCGTCTTGGATGGACCCCCTTATCTCCTTCATCAAGGGGGAGGGGGACCCTCCCAACGAGACCGAGGCTAAGCACCTCCGGGCCAAAGCTCGGGCATACCTCCTGTTGGAGGGGAAGCTCTACAACCAGGGAGCTTTCGCCCTGCTTCGATGCCTCCCACGACCGGAAGGACTCCGGCTTCTCGAAGACATCCACACGGGAAGCTGCGGGTCTCATCTAGCCCCGCGCGCCATTGTGGCCAAGGCTCTTCTCCAGGGCTTTTACTGGCCCACGGTGATGCGTGACGCATGAGACCTTGTCTCCGCGTGCGAGGCTTGCCAGAAGATGGCAAAGGGTTCGAACCTCCCCCCGTAGCACTGCAGACTATCCCCATCACTTGGCCCTTCGCGCGCTGGGGGATGGACCTCCTAGGCCCCTTCCCCCCAGCGCCCGGGGGCTACAAGTATGCGGTAGTCGCGGTCGACTACTTTACTAAGTGGGTAGAGGCTGAACCTTTGGCAAGCATCACATCCCGGGTGGTACAGCGGTTTTTCTGCAAAAACGTCGTTTGTCGTTTTGGCATCCCCCGGGAGATCACCGTCGATAATGGGACCCAATTCGACTTGGCTTACTTCCGAGAATTCTGCGAAGGCCTGGGGCTCACCATCCATTTCGCATCAGTGGCCCATCCCCAGAGCAACGGGGCCGTTGAAAGGGTCAACGGCGTAATCCTACAAGGGTTACGCCGACGACTCGAGCAAGCCGCTTCCAAGGGGGGTGGATGAGCAGAGGAGCTCCCTAGCATCCTCAGCTCCATGCGCACGACTCCGAGCGGGGCGACGGGACGTACTCCCATTTCCTTGGTATACGGGGCTGAGGCAGTCCTCCCCCCGGAGATTGCCTTTCGGTCACTGTGAGTCGAGCTCCTAGATTTAACATATTACATCTTAATCAATCAATCAGCACAAGCTTGATGCAACCACCGAGCTCCTCCTCTACATAGCATCAATATCAAACCCACAACCGAGGAAACATCCATTAGGGTTTACCGATAATCAATTTAATTCACTTGTGCTAAAACAGGATTTATCTAAATTGTCATTAATCATCAAAACCTAGATACTTAGATCTACCTAGATCCAACAATCTCCCCCTTTTTGATGATTGATGACAACACTTTTTATAAGCTTTAATAAATCCAAAACAAAATTTTCAGCTCCCCCTGAATATGTGCAAAAATATATCGGAACTGAACACAACATCTAATCTTATGAGTTAAGAGATATACATGAAAATTGAGCACAAGTTCAATCAAGTCATCTTCCAAAAACATCAACTTTCTCAATTTTTTCTAACTCAAATATCTCTTCCAAAGATCGATGTTAATGATATCAAATAATATCTCTCCCCAAATATCATTTATCAATCTCAATTTACTTCTATCATTTTTCTCAGATATCAATATCAATTGTATCAAATACTAATCTATCAAATACCAATTGTACCAATTTGATATCTATCTCTCCCTCTTTGTCAATTAACTCAAAAGATATCCATCTCTCCCAAACTCTCCTAAAGTCTCTCCCCCTAAAGCTTATCTCTAAACCATCCTCTCTCAAACACTATCAAACACTATCTCCCCCCCTTTGTCATCAAGCACAAAAAGGAAGGGTTGAGAGCTTAAAATTTGAGAAACACTATTTTCTAGGTCATAAGAGTTTATATGAAATGGTTTTTATGCAAAAGCATGATTTCAAGAAGGTTTGTTTAAAGGGATTTTGAAAATCACATTCAAAATATGGAGAAGACATCAAAACAATCAACATATAATGAATATATCGATGACATTTATATCTATGGCATTTGATCCATTTTCAATCATTCAAAGTCTTGATGCATCTAATTGTTTGATGTGAGGATGTCCACTAGATGCATGTTTTCCATATCAAGATCCAACTCTAAACCTCTTCATGCCACAACCTCTTGTATACAATGGTGTCATATATCAATATACTTTAACCGAGAGTTTTGAATCAAATTACTCAACATTTTTATGATACTTTCAATATTTCATAAGAGTGTCATCTATTCGAAAGCAATTAGATAATCCAATGTGTTGTTTTCATTCATAAGAATTTAAGTACAACAACCATCGGATTTATTCTTTCGATCTATCCTTCAAGTCATAAGATCCAAATCCAAATAATCAAGTAATTCAAAATTTGTATTTTTGGATATCAAAGATCTATCTAGGATTGCATTTCAATTACCTAAGAATGTATTTCATGGCAATCATATGACATTCCTTAGGAAATGATCAATTTCTAGTACATTTGCAATCACTAAATATGATGACGGGATAAGATGCGGTAAAATAAAACAAAACTACCAAACAAGGACTGATAGGGTTTAGAATTGACCGCTTGTTTGTGTTCATCCATGTCGAGATGTTCGTTTGTAGCCTTGAGAGTTGTAATAGCTTCATCATCTTGCATCCCGAGGCTGTTGAGTGATTGCTTCACATGCTTGAATTTACTCTAGAACATTGCGTTCTTGAGTTGCTTGATTTGTCGTGCATGGAAGCGACTTTATTCTTGGATCATCTCGCTTTCCCTAATTGTTATCTTACAAAAATTCTTGATATAGAGATTCATCAGTGGTAATAATATCATCAATATGTTTGATTCACAAGAGAATAAAGTCTCGATTAAACTTATGATGATGATTGTGTCAAACTTCTCATTTTGAAAATCATTTTGATATAGGAGAGGATTTTGAGTTTTTAAACCAATCTAACTTGAAACAATGGATTTAAACTTCAAAAATTCACTTCTTTTGGCATTTAAGATAAAAACACATACAGATGAGATATATGCCAAAAGGAGGTTGTCGAAATATGTTTAGGTCACAAGGTTAAGAGAAGGACATATGACCTCTTCAAATATTCAAATTTTCAAAAGAATACTCAAATCTCAAATTCATTTGAATATGCTCCAAAAACATGAAAATAATCTTTACTTGTTATTCAAAAACACAATTAGAAGATTTTCAAATCTCAGCAAAAGAATCATGAAGAATTTGCAAAATATGAGGAGAAATGAAAGCTAGGATCTCACAAAACAAGGAGTAACAAGAAACAGCTGAAAAGTTAAACAACCATCCAGTTTGCACACAGGCCGGACAAAGTCTGAACTGGGCGGACAGAGTCCTGCTCTGGGCGGACAATGTTCGGACAGTTCAGTTAAAACTGCTGAAACTTCTGAAATTTGTGATTTTTGCAATTTTGCTTCAAAAATTGATTCAAGTTCCATAATAGATTTGAATAACAAGTCAGGAACTTAGTTAGATACCAATTGAATTAATTTTATTTGCACGAGATCATGAAATAAGTTCTCAAAAAGTGATTTTTGGGTAAAAGGGTAAAACAAAAGTAATTTTCTCGAAAAACTTCAATTCTTGAAGAAACTCAGATTTTTCTGAAGTTTTGGACTTAGATGAGTTTGAAATACCATTTCAAATCAAGACATGAAAGAAAGTTTAGTCCAAATAGCCAAAATCACAAAAATGCACTTTTGGGCATTTTCGGGTCGATAGCCGTTTTCGGGCGACATAGGATATGTGATAATTTGAAAACCATAGGCCTTTTGAGAATAAGTTCAATACGAACTATCTTTGGGTGCGTGAGTTCTAAATGTTTCATGTAGAAAGTTTTTATCAAATCTCAACCCATCTTGTTTTATGGAAATAAATCGTTTTGGGCCAAAACAAGATCCCGAAGACTTCAATTTTGTCGAAATTTTGCATTTTAGCTCGAAACTCTTTTGTTTCACTTTCAAAACCTTTGAAACCATATTTGAAATGTATTTATGAAGGTTTTGTGGTAATTTTAAATATTTTAAAAGTTTTGAACTCTTTTTACCTTTTTGCTCGAAAATGACCCTTATTACCGAAATGTTTGCAAAATATGATATATGTCCACAATTAGGGTATACAAGGCTTCAATGACTTTGAAGTTGCTCCCTATAAATGTGTCATCTAAGTTTTGTCGTGAAAAATATGCAAGATATGAAAATGATCCATTTGAAAATCAAAAGCTCAACAAAATCCGAATGAACTCAAATTAAGAAAACATCCAAATAAATATCAAAACTCATGGAAAGTTTCATAGAAGTAGAACACATCACACAAGAACTTTCCAAGAAGATTCAAGATTCAAATATTTTAGTCATTTGAAAGAAATGAGAGATTGACATCCAAATAGACTAAAATTTTCTTAAACATGTTGGCTTCATAATCATCAAAACATATGCAAACAAGTTCCAAAAATACCAAAATAAATTTTGGAGATATATAAGGTAATGAGAAACAATATTGCATTTTATAGTGAAGCCAAATTCTGATCCAACAATGAGATATGAAAAAGACAAATGTTGATTAGATCTAAAGTTTCAGATTTCAGGTTTCAGAAATTCATTTTACACTTTTAAACACACCTGAAAATCTATGCAAATGACTTCCAATAATTTTGAAATAAATTAACAAGAAAGACCAATCATAGAGGATAAGATTTGATATATAAAATTTCTTCAAATAGTCAACCAATAATGAGATATGAAAATGACAAATCAGCCTAAAACCACGAGAAAACTGAATTTTGCAAATTTCATTTTCAATTTGTGAAAAGAGTCAATTTTGCTCAAATCATGTCCAAATGAGATGAAAATTTGCAGATATGATTTTCAATGCATCAAGTGCATTTTCCAAAAAGGAATTTTCAATTGAAAGTTATGGCCAAATGATGTTTGTATTAAGTAAAAGGATTGAATTTTGACAAACTTTTGCAAATAGAGTTCAAATTTGATTTTCATGATATTTTTGACATGAAAGGGCTTACATGAGTTAAACATATCATTTTGAACCAACGCTCGCAAATATGGACCATCAAAATAGCTAAACTCATGTTTTGTATATTTAGGGTATTTCGTGTCAATTCAAGTTTTTCGGTGAAATTCAAATACCCATAGCTTTCAAATGGGAACTCTTTTGAGAAAGTTTCCAACATCAAATTTCTTCGGGATAGTAAGATCTAAGTGTTTTGTAAAGCAAGTTTTTGCAAATTCCAAATAGATTTTGATTTGTGTTTAAAAACGATTTTATTAAAAAACTAGATACCCGAAGATTGTTTTGAGGCTAGTTTTTGATAGGAAGAACCTTTTGACATTGTTATTCAATTAAAGCCTCTAAAAACCTTTTAAATACATTTTGAAGACTCTTTTGATAGAAATTGATGAATTTTGGCTTTTTGAATGGAAATTTGACGTTTTGACCAAATGTGCTCAATTTAAGAACTTATAATTGTAGTTTTGAAATATTTCACATATAGGGTTGTGATGAGTAATTGAAGCATTTTAAATTACAACCCATAGAGATGCAACAACATAAGATTTAAATTTTCACTCTTTTGCAAAATTTGCCATATGGATTTAAAACAACAAAGAATAAAGGGAGAAGATGCAATGCAAATATTTTTATGTAAAATATCAAAAGATTTAAGCCCTTTTTGGTACCCAAACTATACGAGGCCCTCTAGCCTTATCGTATAAGTCTTTTGGTACCCAAATAGCTCTATCTTTAGGTTTTTGAAAATGAAAATCAATTGGTTTTGCAAATAAACCCTTTCTAGAGCAAGAAATCAAATAAGAGCCAAAAGAAACATCTTTAAATGAGTTTGATGCACACTCATGCGAATGTTGCCCTATTAAGTGATATGATAAACATGAAGTACGAGAGGGCTTTTTGAAAGAATTTGTATGAGTGTGATGAGAAATATGATGCCTCTTACTAGATGAGTGTGCAATTTTTAATTTTCCCTTTTTAAATGAATTTTTATGTTCTAAAGAGAGTTTAGCAAACATAGCACTACTCATATGACATCTAGTAGGATTTTTCCTCAATCTATTTATTTTACTCCTAAGTTCATCATTTCGAATTTTAGGTGCTTGAGATGATTTTGTGTCAACACAAGAAATATGATAAGAACATGATGGCATATCATCACAAGTAGATGAACTAGAAGGTATAGCACTAAAATGACAAGATGAGCTAGGCATATCAAATGAAGAACTCCTAGTACTAATACCATGTCATAACGATGAGTCACTAGAAGAATCATGGCATGAGATACTAGTATCATTCGTACAAGCATACGAATCTATAATTAAATCATCAGATAAGTTTTCACATGAAGTACTAGTGTCCACAAGCTAGCATTTAAATTTAACCATGAATCAACAATTGAATTATCGCTAGCATGTGGAGTAGAGGTGTGTGACTCTAAAGATGGATCAATAGGGGTGTCACAAGAAATTCTAACATCTAATACACATGTTGAGCTAATGGAACTCTTGACAAGCAAAGAGTCATAAGACTTTTTCAATTCTTGATGTTTCTCTTTGAAAGATGAGTAATCATCCTTTAAAGTGCTAAGGTTTTTAGTCATTTTGCCAAGCAAGTTTTTTTAACTCTATAATTATATCCATGAGCTCGTTATTAGAGAGGTTAGAATTTGATACCATCGAGTTGGATGCCTTAGAGCATGCAGAATTGTCTTGAGATGAAGACTTCGACCTCGACGCTTTCTTTCTAGCTTTTCTCGAACTCTTCTTGCTTGGTTTCGCCTTTGTCTTGCTAGGGCAAACCTCATCGTTTACGTCCTTGAGCTCACTCGAAGACTCTTGATCCTCCGCATTTAAATCATTGTCCTCAATATGCTCGGATGTGAACACATGTCCTTTTCTTTGGACATTGCCTCATTTGACATAAGCATATCAATGAGCTCGCTCGGTGAAGTGTTGGAAGGGTCACAATTTTCAAGATTGGTGATGAAGTCTCCATAGCAACCCTCCGGCAACACTTGGAGCAATTTTCTGCAAATCTCTAGATCGGAAATATTAGCACCAAGGGCTTTGAGCTCATTTGTGATGTTGATCAAGCGATCATATATGGTGGAGAGTGTGTCATGCTCCAACATCACAAATGCCTCATAGGCCCACAATAATATACGTATCTTAGTGTGCTCATAGCTAGATGTGCCGACAAATAATGACTCAAGAGTCAACCAAACTTCGTTAGCGGTCGAACAATCACTCACTAGTTCTAGCACATCATGGCTAAGAGAATCAAGAAGCACACTTTTAGCTTTTGTATATAAAAGAAGAGTATGGTTATCCGAAGATAATGAGCTATCCATACCCTTTTGCACAAATCTCCATAATTTCAAATTTAATGCCTCAAGATGAGTACTCATCATAATTTTCCAACGTGTATAATTTGAGCCATCAAATTGAGGAGCAATCAATCCAAATTTCTCTAGTGAATTCATCCTTTCTCTCTAGCGGTTAAGCCGATAAATGAGAGACCTTGCTCTGATACCAATTGTAAGATCGAAGATGCCGACTAGAGGGGGGGTGATTAGGAGGCTTTTAAATTTTCTTCCCTCCTAAGCAATTTTAATCACGATAATTGTTTGAGCTAAATTATACAATGAGACTTAAAGGCAATTTAAACAATTTGTTGCATTCAACTAAATGAACTATTCAATATGACAAGTAAGAATGATAAATTTAGCAATTATGTCAAGATGAAAGTAAAGCAAGTATAAAAAACGCAATTGACACAATATTTTTACCGAGGTCTCGGAGACTCGTCCGGTATCCCCTACTCCTCATTGAAGCGCTCGCTCGGAGCCTCGCTTCTATATCCACGAAGGATATCTCACTAGAGTTGCTCCTTCTCTACACCGGATAGGTGAGCACCACATCTTTCACAATCCTTTGTCGGCCTCTCCGACAAACTTCAATTGGAGAGATCTCGGCTCTCCTGCGGCACCGTCTAGGCGAAGGTGATCGCCAAGAGTAACAAGCCGGATGCGCTTTCATTTGAACCAACCACGTGGTAGAGGCTCAATGATGCAAATGAGATGCTCAACACTATAGCACTAGCAATCTAATGGAGATGAAGTGCACTAAACACTCACTAACTCTCCCTCAAGCAGTCTCTCAAATCCACTAAGGATTTTTGGGCTCAAATCTAGCCTCTAGATGTAAAATAGCAATTGCAAACAATTGGCTAGCTTATCAGCTGAATAATGAACTCCTTGAGCACCCGAAAATGAAGCCAAACACGAAGTATATATAGCCTCAACGAAAAACTAGCCGTTTGCAAAAAACCGGGCCAAAAGTTGTACAGGCCGGACATTGTCCGGCCACTTCAGACAGTGTCTGCCCAGTTCAACGAAAATAGCCGTTGCAATGTGTCAGTTACCATTGGACGATTTTTCTGTAAAGGCCGGACAATGTCCGGCCATTTCGGACAAATTCCGCCCATGACGGACAAATGCCCCGGACGGATGCATTTGTCTCTGTTTCATTTCTGGGCTCAAAAAATTTGTACAGACCGGACATTGTCCAGCCATATCGGACAATGTCCGGCTACTTCGGACAAATAGCCCCAGACGGATGCATTTGTCTCTGTTTCATTTCTCAAAAGGCTGATAAAATTTGTACAGGCCGGACAATGTTCGGCCACTGCACACTGACAGTAAAAAAAACATAACTTTTGATCCAGAGATCCGATTGAGGTGATTTTTGGCTTGTTGGAAAGATAACTCAGAGTTATACAATTTTTTCAAAAGGAGAGGGACCTAGAAAGGTCTAGAAACTTCTAGAAAACTCAGAAACTTTCCTGCTGTCAAAATGTCCAATCCAAAAATCATCTCAAGTGCAATTTTAGAGTATTTGCACATACGGATTTGCTGTATTCTCGTGGATGTGATTTGTGTCACTCAGCAATGACCACGACCACACAGGTTTGACATCCGATTGAAAACAGGTGGTCGATAGGGTTTGGTCGAGCGTACGCAAGCGAGCCGAAGACTAGTACGACCAGTCCGAACTCCTACGACCACGCCCAAACCCTAAACAGAAAGCAGCCAAACAAGCGACACGACCACGACCACGCATCAACACTGATATGATCAGAATATGCAAATACGACCATGACCAGCACTGGATAAATAAACTAATTCAAATAGCTGGCAATCACGATTAAGTGTAATTTTCAAAACATTTACTCTAATGCACAAGAACTACACTTAGACTCACTAGCAATGCAAGACACTAGTGCAAGATGATATGAATGCATCTGAGCTTCCGCACTAGATAGATTCAAGCTACTAGTTTTCGACCCCTCTTAATAGTACGGTCAAACTAGTAAAAAGAAACCTATCAACCCGGTTTGTCTCCAGACACCGAGACCGGTAAAACCCTAAGAATACAATCCTTAATCTTGGATTTTACCTTAGGTGAAGTTCGACCTCGTGAAGTTTGACCGCTCGACGCTTGTCCCCGCAAGGCTCGACCTCGCTAAGCTTGACCTCGCGAAGCTCGACCGCTGGAGAAATATGGTGTGGAGAGAGCGGCGAGGCGACAGAAATACGGCGGCGACAGCCTGGTCTGAGGCGGCGGTCGTCGGATCTGAGGTGGCGGCGCACGAAGAGCAGCGCGGTGGCACAAAGACAGTGGCGACAGCTGGATCTGTGGCGGCGGCGCACAGAGAGCGGTGAGGCGGCACAACCACAAATATGGTGTGGATGCACGATGGAGATGTGGAGTTGAGGCTTGGACGACGGATGCAGGTGCGGGTGCGGATCTAAGGTGGTGACGACGGACGCGAGTGTAATTGGGTGGGTTAAGAAATTCGGGTTTGGAATATATTTATCAGAGAAAAGAATTTTTGAAAACCAACGGAGGCAAGCACCTGTACCACCACAACCAGTGCTGGTTTCAGGTGGTTTTCGAAAGAAATTTAAAAAAGTTTGAAAAGCTAACCATTGGGGCCATGATCTCGAGCACTCCACGTGGCACGCCCAGATTGATTTTTCAAAATATAAAAATATCTTTTTATTTTCGACCGCAAAGTCCACGACACATGGCACGTCCTGTGTTCGTTTCTTGTAAAACCGAACCAAACCGAACCAAAAACAAAGTAGTGCTCGTGTTCGAGGCCTCAAAAGTGCGATCAGCTGGTTGATGGCGGGTGAAACTGACCTGCCCACGTCCCGTGGCCGTGGCCGTGGCCTTGTCAGTGCGACCACCTGGTCGTAGCGGGTGCAAACCGAGCCGAACATGACCCAGACACTACTACAGAATACAACATCACAGTCAGTTGAAAACAGTCATCATAGACGGTTCTAAACCATCAGTGATATTCGAGTCAGTGATAATCTGAGTACTATCCCTGACATTTTTGAACTGAAAATCGTCTCTGATAATCACTATCAAAGACGGTTTTGAGCTCAAAACTGTGAGTGATAATCATTATTAGAGACGGTTTTCAGCTCAAAACTGTCTCTGATAATCTCCTTATCACAAACGGTTTTCAGCTCAAATATAAATCACTGAATCATCACATAAACACTGAATTTAGATTTCATAAGTCTGTTCACAGTTAATAGCCAAAACACAGATTTTAGATATCAAAGACAGCAGAGAGTTTTAAATTTACAATCAAATTCACTAAGAGCTTCAATTAAACATAAACAATTATCAACTAAGAATTCATAGCATTCAAACAGAGAATGGGTCAAACAGATTCAACATAAATAATTATCAACTAAGGTTCAGTTCACACCAGATTTTAATTTTCACTATTCAGCTGTTCATCACACAACTACAAGATAGTCACTTTACAACATCCAGGAAACAGGAGCAGGGGGAGAGAGAGTTTAAGAGAGAAAATTGTCACTGAGGCTTGAAGGAGAGATGATGCCGTGGTGCTGAAGAACGCGGCTGCAGAAGAACTTGAGGAAGCTACTGGAGGAGGTCGCCGTAGCTCAACCACGACTAAAGAGGTGCTAAAACCATCGCCTGTCTCGTGGCAGAGGAAGAAGAAGTGGTTGTTGGATGGTCGTCGTTGAGGGAGCCGCTTGTAGTCGTCGTTGGCCCACGGGATGTGGCCGACGAGATGTTGGTGGGCAATGGAGTGGTGGTGGCATAGTCGAGCTCAGATCGGCGTGGATCAAGGTTTACAGTGGCGGCGCAGTGTAGAACGGTGGTGGATGGTGAAGGATCCAAAGGCGAGGCCACGTGATGGCACTAGATATACGGCGTCGCGTTGAAGGTCGCTATTTGGTGAGGTGCGGTGTAGGCACAATCGAGGAGACAATGAGGTGGCGGCGGTGGATGGTGAAGGATCCAAAGGCAAATGAAGTGAAGTGTCACAAAGTGTGCCGCTTTGAGCTAGTGCAAGTGAAGTGAAAAGTCACAAAGTGTGGAAATGAATGGGACGAAGCCCGCCTTAAATTTTATATTCGCAAAGTCGCAAAGTCTAATAATCATTATCAGAGATGGTTTTGAGCTGAAAACCGTCTCTGATAATCAGAGATGGTTTTCAGCTCAAAACCATCTCTGATAATGATTATCAGAGATGAATCTGACTATAGAACCATCTCAAATGAGTGTGCCTCAGATTGTAATACCATACTAGCACAGACAGTTCTGAGGTTAGAACCAACTGTGATGATCCAGCACTATCACATACTGTTTTGAGCTCAAAACCGTTTGTGATAATTAGAATATCACAGATGGTTCCGAGGTCAAAACCGTCTGTTAGACTATCATAGTTGGTTCTGATCTCAGAACCGTCTGTGATAACTTAATGTTTTCTCGCGACAGGCCTTCACAGACGGTTTTACATTGAAAAGTTCAGAACCTTCTGTGATGTGCCATCCTGGATGTCTGTTTCTGTGGTAGTGGGAGCATGCCCCATGCTCGGTTTCCTTTCCTTTTTCGGCCGAAACTCACCTTTCTGCCTCCTTTTTGTCCTTTTTCTTTCCAAAACCTTTTCAAAACCAACCTACGACCCTATTTAACCATACCCATCCTCTCAAACAGCAGCATCCATTGTTTTAGTCCATGTTTTTCACAAAAACCACACACAAGTCCAAATATAACCGTTCAAACTTTGATCTGATCGCGGATTCTGGCTCCTCGCGCCTCGACACCCCCGGATCTACAGTATTTTATGGCAATGATGACTCCCCTAAGCCATATTAAGAAGGTTACAAAGCGCAAACGTGGTATGTATACGCAAATTTACTTCACAAACCCTGATCATCTTGCTAGATTTATGCATTTAAAAAAGAGACCTTTGTGGCCTACTCTATTTTTGGATGTTCATGCCACAAGATCTCTCGGCATTGAAGATGATGTTAAACACTTACTTAGTAATGTGGGTTGGGATGCGCTCATAGGAGTTCTGGTTCTGACTTTTCGTGAAATCGTATTGGAGATTCTAGCCTCCTTTGAACAAAAAACTATACGTGTTTCTCTCGATGAAATTGAAGGTGTTAGATTTAGGTTTGCAAATGTGGATTACAATTTTTCGATTGATGAATTTGCAAATCTATTAGGGTTTAAGCCCGGGAGAACTCTTCATGCTTCTATTATTTGCACCCTTGGTAAAATTTGGAGTGATATAGCAGAAGAAGGGCAACATCTTTTTCAACCCGGTAAATCCAACGCCGCCAAAATTTGTAATCCGGCCTTTCACTATTTACAGCGTCTCATGGCTGGCACAATCTTGGGACGTGATAATAACCAGGATAAAGTTTTAGAAACAGAGGTTGAATTTTTGTGGGGTATATTAGGCAAAATTCATATATCATTTGCAGCCTATTTTTCTTGTGGCCCTGGAAGTATTGGGAAGGATTTATGCAAAACCTCACCCATTGTCTTAGGTGGCTTACTCACTCACATGGCAAAAGCCCTATGGTTTGATGCTACAGATTATCAAGAATCAGTGCCAGCAGCCACCTTAGATTTGAATGCATTGTTTTCAATGGGGTTTTGTAGGAGGCAAGAGAATTCTTTTCGTTGGATTATTAATGGCATTCCCTCTATCCTTTTGCCTAATATTTCTTGGACTTGCTTATCTAATGAGCAGAGTTGGAGAATGCTCCCATCTAGCTCATCTGATTCTAACTCCTCATGTGCTGCTAAGTCTGACCAACCAGCAGCAAATGTTATTCCCACTCTGCATGTTTCCATAGAGTCCTTGCACACTAGTCTCTCTGACTTTAGGTCGGAATTTGTAGAATACAGGACTGTGATGGATTCTAGGATGAACCAACTCCAAGGCCGTGTCAACAGCATCTTCGACAACCATGTAAACATAGGCCACATTTTTCTGGACGGCACATTTCCAAGCGCTCATACCCACTACGGGGACGACCTCCACACCCACCAACTTTCCCCACGACTCTTTCATCCACCTACATATCCATCCTATACATCGCCACAGTTCTACTATTCTCCTCCACTGGCCTCCGACGAGTGATCTCCAAGGTACGCACATTTTTCTTTTTATTTTCCTTTTCCTTTTTGTTTCTTTTTGTTTTTCTTTTCAAGTTTTTACTTGCGCCACCTTGGATTGCACCATTGGAGTTATGTGGACTGCAACATCCTCTTTCACTACCTCATCCTCGATAACACCTACCAACCTGAACCACAACCGCAAACGGTAATCTTTATCTCTCTCCATACATTAAGGACAATGTTTGATTTAGCTTGGGGGTGCTCACTTAACTGTTTTCTTAGTCTGAATTAGCTTGGGGGATGTTCACTTCACCATACATTTAATCTTCAGCAAATCATCATTCCACCACATTCCATCATAAATTGAAAAATAAAAAGAGATTTAACACTTGGAATGCTTGGTTTTGAAGATGATATTTAATCAATTAGATAATTATTCTATTACATCTTTGCATATGATCCATTGAACTTATCTCTCTTAAAATTTTCATTGCTTATGTTCAGTTTTATCTTAAATAAACCATTAAAGTTTGAAATTATCTATTAAATTGTACTTAACTTCTTCCAAATTGAAGATTTCTAATAAAACCATTTTTTGGAATTAACCCTCTTATGTTACTCTTTATGCCTAGATTGCTAATTTTCCTTCTCTTTAAAAATAAAAAATGTGTAAGAATAAGTATAATCGACCCACTGGGGGAGGCGGTGGTGAATCGTCGACTAGCTGGGGAAGGGAAGATTTACTTAAACTTACGCACACAAATTTTTTTTTTTCACTAAAACTGTTGCTTAAGTTGCGGCTTTGTCTAATCTCATGTAACGTATATGCGACCCGCTTGGGGGAGGCGGTGGTGAATCGTCGACCAGCTAGTGAAGGGAAGGTATACAGAGCATCGAGGTTGCTTACAGGGGATCAGGAAACTGAGAAAGTTGCCTTTCTGTAAGTGCACTTAAGTAAGTGTCTTCAGCTATGTCTCCTCTCGCCGCGACAGAATGATTCAGTAAAAACATTCTACTCAAGGGCACGAAAAAGTTGAAGACAAAAAATAAAAAAATAAAAAAAGAAAGAAAATAAGTGTTTTTCTTTAGAAGAGGGCAGTCCAGCAACTTTGTATAAATCTTAGCATAACGAGTGTTTTCTTTGCGTGGTTTATTTTAAATCCCATATGAAAGAAGATTGTTAAGACAATTTAATTGATTAAGCTCTCTTTTCTAAGGTTGAAATTTGGTAATCTTAACATATGCATTTGGAAAGTATATATTGCTAAGATCAATTGCCTCATATACATAGATGTATTGTGAATCTTCAGAAGATTGTTTACTGAAAATCAGATGAACCAAGGCATCTCAATTTTTGGAAAAGTCATCACATTCTTTGCTTGAGGACAAGCAAAATGCTAGCTTGGGGCAATTTGATAAGTGCTAACTTGGTAGCACTTTTTCCGTAGGTTTAGTATCAAAAACATGCAAAAATCATGCTTAAAACTCCTTTGATGTGGCATTTATGTACAAAATTTGATCATCTTCACAAAATGCTTTAACAATTACATTCATAATTTTTCAGGGATCAAGCCCTCCAAATTTGAAGCAATTTCGACCACATTTGAGCCTACAACGACCAAGAAAACCAACCGTAGAAGCAAAATAGTTCTGGTCGAAGTCGAATTGGTGGGTAAAGAATCTTATCCGTACGAAAATGGGTGCAAAAAGGATTTTTACCCGAAAAGGACTCCTGCTCGCAAAAGAAAGACCTGGTTGCAGTCAAAGAAGATTCCCGATCGGTCCGGTCGTGCCATGTGTCTAGCCTTCATTGCGCCACGTGACCCGGTCGTGTTCGACTTAGTTTCGGCCAAGGCTTGCGTGTAGCGGTTGCACCACGTGTCCCGATCGTGATTGATGCAGCCTCGGCCACGATGCGTGTGTGATCGAGATTGCGCCACATGTCTGATCGTGTTTGAACTGGTTTCCTTGGCGCAATTTGGATCGATTTTGATCCAAACTGGTCATTGTGGCCAGATTGACCCGAATTGGTCGTGGATGAGCCATTTTGAATCTTGTTTGATCCAAACTGGTCATTTGCGGGGTGTTTTGATTTGGTTTTGACTCAAACTGGTCAAATTGCTTGGTTTTTTACCAGAATTGGTTGGTTTGAGTTATATTGAACCAGAACTGGTCGAATCTGGTTAGTTTTGACTCAGTTTCATCCGTTCTCGCACCGTTCGAAAGCAGACTTCATCGCCTGCACGTCAAGGAGTTATTGTTGGACATATTTCCTGTACTATAAATAGAGAAAGTTTTGGCTCAATTAAGGGTCTCTTTTCTTAGGTTTTCGAAGTCATTAGGGCTTAGTTTTTAGTCTAGGAGAGCCTCCTTCTCTATTTTACTGCTTTTGTAAGCTGGCAAGGATGGCAACTTCAATTCTCAAGCAATCAAGTGAGTTTTTGTTTATCTCTTATTATTATTATTTTCTGCATTCTTATGGCTTTTAGTGAGTAGATCCCCTCTAGGGTTAGGGATGACCTAATCCTGAAGGCGTGATTCTTCCTTGGTCTTTATTTCAATTTTTAGAGTAATTTCATGATGTTTTCTTCCTCCAAACGCTAAATTCTCGTTTTGACAACAGACGTAACAGATGAGCCTTAGCAAGAATTTAGGGGAGTTCTTGAGTTCTTAGTGCCTTGACGCGGAACATTATAGGAGAGAGGCTCTCACCAATCGTGACAATGGAAGCGATCCTCTGACTGTTGACCCAGCGCGCCGAACTGGAAACTTAATTTGTCTTGGAAAATGATTGAAATTATCTTACAATCCTCGGACCTTGGATAGAATTACGCCAGATGGTTATGGGAATCCCGAAACCCTAAATTTTCATTCTAACTTGCAAACCCTAGATTTTTAGACTTAGTTGTAGAAAAACAACCACCCCAAAATCGCTTAAACTTAATTAGTGATCCTTTAAGCTAGAAAGACGAATACGCTTGTTCCTTGTGGAATTCGACCCTCAAGTGCTCAACGTTCAACCGTTCACTTGTGGTTATTACACAATCACGACCCTTTCAGTTGCGATTAGCGTCCACCAGAAGGAGTTTTATTATTCTTTGATGGAATTTTGTTACCTTTATCCTATGGTCGCTTTTCCATGTTCGCGACCTCTCGGGAATGGTTTGTTCCATCATTTTTTGACTTATTGAACTTCCCACTTGTGGATGATCCAGATTTCTTGTTAGAAACCTCTTTCCTTTCGGAGTCTAGACCAGGTTATGGTGGTAAATCACCCTTATCAACCATCCTATTCCATTCTACTACCTCAGCAGCGTCAGAATAACGATCAGCTATGTCGAAAAGCTCTCACATTGATCTTGGCTGGTGGATGCTGAGATCTTCTATGAATCTTCGGTATTGAACACCATGTTTAAAGGCTCTAATTACCGAATTGTCAGAGATGTTGGGGATAGTATTTCTTACCCCCACAAACCTCTTGACAAATTGTCAGAGAGTTTCGCTCAAGGTCTAGCGTAGACGATGAAGATCATCTTCTTTACCAGTTTTTTGTAGCGGTTTTGGAAATTGCTAAGAATAGCATCACATAGTATTTCCCAGTTGTAGATTAATGCCTCCAGCTGGTTGAAAAGCTATGTTCATGTCGGACCCTCAAGGATCGTTGGTAAATAATTAGCCATTACTTTTTTGTTTCCACCTGCCACCTGGATAGCAGTGACATATATTTGGAGGAATTCAGATGGATTCTGCATCCCATTGAACCACTCGATCATGCCTGGCTTGAACAAGCACATCTCTCGGGAGTTGTCAGAGGGCCTCTGAGAGTATTAGGTATATTTGCTCACTGGAGGACGTTGTCCTCCAGGGTAGTCTCCCGAGGGAGCTTAACTTCCCTGAGTTTTGCGGTTGTCCCCGGTTCAATGTTAATCAATAAAGAATTTCCCCCTGTTGTTTTACGAATTCGCGAACCTATCCGCTCGGGTCCAGGTTATCCCCCCCCCGCACAGTGGGGAGTAGATAAGTATCACGCGCTGTGCGTAAGGGACGAAAAGCCCCAGATGACAATAAGTACTTGCGGAAGAGGAAAATTCTGGAGGGTTTTTATTTGAAAATTTTCATGACCCGGTCAGAAATTTCTATCTTGTTGAAGGTTCTGAGACCTGGTCGAAAATTTCCCCCCGTCATCGTGAAACAGGAGCCGGTCGAAACTTTTCCCCGATCGAAAATTCCGAGACCCGGTGGAAAATTCCCCCGGTCGCCAAGAAATGGGAGCCGGTCGAATATTTTCCTTGGTCAAAAATTTTGAGACTTTTAAAACGGGGGAGTCCGCTCCCGGAGGAGCGTAAGCCTGGTAGCGGGCTTTGGAGTATTCGAGGGGGATTAGTTTCTCAAAGTGACTCGTTACCATGGTTCGTAAGAACCAGGTTGCCGCTTACCCTCTCAGTCCTCGAGGGGTTAACATAAGCCGCTCTAGGGGAGCGGGGCTACCGGCATAAGGACTTTTCGGGACAGCATGGCTGCCCGTGTCATCCTCACAGTGAGGGCATCCTCGCAGGGAGGGTAATGCCTTGAAGGCAGTATGTTGAAAACCGTAACGAAACATTTCAGAGATAGTTGTTTAGACAGAAAACCCCTTATATTGAAAAACAGTGAATACAACACCTCCCCCTGCGGAGTCGTGATGAGGGAGGGAACAGGCCCGGAGGCTATATTTAGAACTTGCGGAGCAAGTTTGCATTCCATGTATGCTTCAACTCTCAGTCTTCGACGGTAAAGAGCTTATAAGCTCCCGATCACAAGATTGTTGTGATCTTGTACAGTCCTTCCCACTTGGGGCTGAGTTTGCCCAGGGCCTGGGGGTCAGTGACGCGCTTGAAGACAAGGTCTCCAAGGCGAAAAGCCCTCTCCTGGACGCATTGATTGCAAGCACGTGCCATTTCACACTCGTAGACAGCGTGGTGGAGGAGCGCTTTATCCTGCTCTTCTTCGACGAGGTTGACTTCTAGCCATTGGCTTTCTTCGTTGGTTTGGTATGCTACGGTTGTAGCTCCGTCTAGGAGCTTGACTCGCAGCGACCGAAAATCGATTTCCGAGGGGAGGACCGCCTCGGCCCCGTACATGAGTGAGAAGGGGGTGCGCCCTGTCGGCCGACTCGGGGTCGTGCGCATGGAGCAGAGGATACTTGGAAGTTCTTTTGCCCACGCACCCCGCCTGGAGGTGGTTTGCTCGAGTCGTCGGAGCAATCCCTATAGGATCACACCATTAACCCTTTCAACGGCTCCATTGCTCTGGGGATGAGCCATGGAGGTGAAGTAGGGGATGGTGTCCAAGCTCTGGCAGAACTCCCAGAGATATGCTGAGTCGAATTGGGTCCCATTGTCAACTGTGATTTCTCGGGGGACCACAAAACAACAGACGATGTTCTTCCAGAAGAAACACTGCACTGTTTGGAAGGTGATGCTGGCCAAGGGCTCAGCCTCCACCCACTTAGAGAAATAATCCACCACAACCACAGCATACTTGTAGCCTCCCTACGCAGGGGGGAAGGGACCGAGGAGGTCCATCCCCCAGTGCGCGATGGGTAAAGTGATGGGAATAGTCTGTAGTGTTGCGGAGGGTAAGTTGGAGACCTTAGCCATCTTCTGACAAGCCCTGCATGCAGAGACAACGTCTCGTGCATCTTGGACCACAGTCGGCCAATAGAAACCTTGGCGGATAACCTTCGCTGTGACTACGCGTGGGGCTAGGTGAGAACCACAGCTTCCTGAGTGTATGTCCTCGAGGAGTTGGAGTCCCTGTACTTGTGGGAGGCAACCATGCAAGGTAGAAGCCCCCCGCTTGTAAAGTCTTCCTTCCAGCAGGAGGTACGCCCGTGCCTTGGCACAGAGACACTTTGCCTCTATATCATCAAGAGGCTCCCCCTCCCTCCGTATGGAGACGAGGGTGTCCATCCAGGACGCGGTCCGGGTGATCTCAGAGATCGTGTCATAGGGCCCTGCATCCGAGCCTGGGGTGGTTACCGAGGGCTTTATGATAACCTCTAGGAAGGCACCCTCGGGGAGGGATCCCCGGGCGCTGGCCGCCCGTGCTAGAGCGTCGGCATGGTCGTTGTCCCTTCAGGGGATATGTCACGCTTCTAAGCCCTCGAAGTGTTTCTCCATCTTCCGCACCTCCCCAGATAGAGGCTCAGGTTCGTGTCATGGCACAGGTATGACTTTTCCATTTGGCAAACCACGAGTTGGGAGTCTCCCTTGACCAGGAGGCGACGAATTCCTAGGGAGCGTACGAGGCGCAACCCTAGTAGCAGGGCCTCATACTCAGTGACGTTGTTTGTGGCTGGGAACTCAAGCCTTGCCGCGTACTCCAAAGCCCTCCCCCCGTGGTTTCGGAGGACTACCCCCACACCGGTCCTAGTGAGACACAAGGAGCCGTCGAACATGAGCGTCCAATGGTCGTCACGCTGGGGCTGTTCGACATGAGTGTCCAATGGTCGAACATGAGCGTCCAATGGTCGTCAATGAGGACTTATGATTTGATGGTGGAATGGCCCGTGAGGGAGTGCGAGAAGGGAGCCTGCTCGGCTCCCTACTTCCCAATCTGGCCGGTGGCTTCTTTGTTTCGCAGCACCTCCCCCAGGGGGAGGGAAGATGGGACTGTGATCGAGTGTGCCAGCAAGTAGTAGCGAAGCTTCCTGGATGCCATCAGGAGGGCATAACAGATCTTCTCCATCTCTATATACCTCGTCTTGGCACCTTGGAGGGCTTCTCTCACATAGCACACGGGCAATTGCTGCCCATCCTGCACCATGACCAGGACCGTGCTTACAGTGGTCGGGGTGGCTACAAGGTACAAGAGTAGGGAATCCTCCCGGGATGGGCTCACGAGCATTTGGGGGCTTGCAAGATACTTCTTCAGGTCGTCGAATGCTGCCTAGGCCTCGGGGGTTCATTGGAACCCTTCGAGGCCCCGGACGATCTTGAAGAATTGAAGAATGCGTTCTCTCGACCATGAGACGAAACGGCTCAGCGCGGTCAGGCGGCCAGTGAGTGACTGTATGTCTTTTATGAAGCACGGTGGGGGCATGTCCAACAGAGCCCGAATTTTTTTGGGGTTAGCTTCTATGCCCCGCTGGGACATGAGGAAGCCTAGCAGCTCCCCCCCGCGCACGCCGAAAGCGCATTTTTCCATGTTGAGCTTCAATTCGTATTTACAGAGGTTGCGGAAGGTCTCTGCCAAGTCTTTGAGATGGGCCGCCCGCGTCGTCGATGTAGCCTTCCGCGTTATGACCAATCTGGTCCTTGAGGACTAGAGATATAAGCCACTGGAAGGTTGCCCCAGTGTTCTTGAGCCCGAAGGGCATGTGAACATAGCAGAAGGTGCCGAGGGGAGTTATAAAACTCATCTTTTCCTTGTCCTCCTTAGCCATCCGAGGTTGGTGGTAGCCCGAGTATGCATCTAGGAAGCTCATGAGCTCGCACCCCACTATCGAATCCACCAGCCGGTCGATCCGCGGGAGCAAAAAGTTGTCCATCGGGCAAGCCTTGTTGAGGTCGGTGAAGTCCACGCACATCCTCCACTTGCCATTAGACTTTTTCACGAGGACAGGGTTCACGAGCCACTCGGGGTGTAAGACCTCCCAAACGAACCCGCCCTCGGAGCCTTGGGATTTCATCCTTAATGGCTTCTTGGTGCTCAAGGGTGAGTTTTCTCAATTTTTGCTTCACTGGAGGGCGGCCGGGTGTTACAGTGAGCCTGTGCTCGACAACGTCCCTGGCGACACCCATCATGTCTCCGGGCTTCCACACAAAGACGTCAGAGTTTTCGCGAAGGAAGACCGAGAGTTGTTCCACGCGCTCCTCAAGGAGGTCTGCCCCAATTTTGAAAACTTTCTCCCCATTCTCTGGGGACAGGCGGATCTCCTGGAGCTCCCCTTCCGGGTTCAGTTTCGGGAGACACTTCCTAGGGAGGGCGGCTATGATGTCAAGAGCCGAGGGAGCACTCCCCTCCCCTGGGACCTTGATCTGGTTGATGTCCCCGATTGTAGGGGTGGCGCAGTCGGAAAGACCACGAGCTGCGTCCTAGTCGCCCCGGGCGGTGATCACACTGCATGGCCCAGGGATCTTCATGCAGAGGTAACCTTGGTGGACCACAACACCCAGGAGGTTGATCGTAGTCCTCCCCATGATAGCGTTGTAGGAAGAGGGGAGATCAACCACGTCAAACCGGACCATCTCCGTCTGATAGTTTTCTTGGGTGCCGAAGGTCATGGGAAGGTCGACCTTCCCTACCGGGTGGATGGTCTTCCCCGGGACGAAGCCCTGTAGTGGCCCAGCTGTGGGTTGCAGTAGCTTCTCCGCTACTTGCATTTCCCTGAAAGCTTTCAGGTACAGGATGTCCGCGGCACTTCCGCCGTCGACGAGGATGCGGGGCAGCTGGCAGTTGAACACGTTGGTGGAGACAACAAGCGCGTCATCGCGGTGGAAGCGAACCCCACGCACATCTTCTGCCATGAAGGTGAGGGGGATGTCTAACCACTTTGGTGGCCGGGAGGTGTTCAACACCTCCACTACCTTCACCTCCCGCGCATACTCCTTGCGCTGGCGCTCGGAGTCTCGCCTAGAGGCGGATCCTCCCGTAATATTGTTCACACGTCTCGGGAGGTCTAGAAAGGGAGCTCCTCAGTTGGGTCCCTCTCCTGTGTCTGCTTTTGTTGCTCCCCAAAGGGAGCAGGGAGAGCCACTAGAGTGGGAGGAGGGGGCAAGGAGGCAGGATTCCCCCTTGCCCATGCCGGTCGAGAAATGCAGCGAATTGCTGCAAGAGAGTGTTGCATTCTTGGGTGGCATGGGAAGTGGACTTGTGGAAGGCACACCACAGGTTGGAGGTTCCCTCCTTGCCGGTCGGCATGGGTCCTTCCCGGCTGCGGGAGGACTGTCCCACACGTTGCCTTTAGGCTTCGAGAAGGAGTGGTTGCTCGTGTTTCCTTCGCACGAGCTGCCTCCGCCCTCGAGGACAAAGGTGTCCCGAGGCCATGGCTCGTTACGGTTGCCCCTCTCGGGACACTTATTGGGGGGGTCCTGGGCCTGCTGCTCGGCAGGGGCAGGCACCCCCTGGTGTCTCTTCTAGAGGTCGTCCTCCTCTGCCCGGGCGTACTTCTTGAGCACGGTGAAGAGCTCGTCAGTTGAAGTGGGACAACTCTGGGAGAGTCTCCAGTGGAGTTCCCCAGAGAGGATTCTGCTCTTGCGCGCCTCAATGATGGTAGAGTCAGGGACGTGAGCTACATTGCTGTTAACCTGAGAAAAGTGCTTGAAGAAACTCCGGATGGTCACCCCGTCCTTTACCTGACGGTGTAGAGTTGTGACAAGTCTAGGGGACGCACGTAGTTCCCCTGGAAGTTGGCACTGAACTCACGCTTGAGTTGCATGAAGGACTTGATGGAACTTGTCTTCAGGTTATAGAACCATGAACGTGAGATTCCGATGAGATAAAGGGGGAAGACATTCCACTACATCGTCTCATCCCCCCACGGTCACCGACATGGCCATAGAGTAAACCTACACAAACTCGTAAGGGTCATCCTCACCGTCGTAGTGCTCTATGTGCGGCAGGAGGTATGGCTGTGGCCACCAGATTTAACGAAGGCGGCGGCACAGCGGCTGATTAGCTCACTCAACCTCTCGGGGAGATTCCTGGTCACTGTCCCCTTTGACAGGGGAAGCGTGCTCGTTGTCCTAATCAGGGAGGGGCCCCAGTGGCCCACTTGCTAGGCGGTAGTAGCTTTTCTCCTCAGGGTTCGACTTCCTGAATTTCAGGATGCCCTCCGGAGGTGACAGTGGCTTCTTTGGCTGGCCTCTTCCCCCGGTGTGCCCGAGAGTGTGGTCCCTCGCAGTCGTGGGTCGGGCACGGGTCTGGCTTCGGTAGTGGTTCCTACCGGTGGCGAGAGGGAGCCTCCTCAGACCTTGCGGTACGCATGGACTGTACCTCATCCCGGGTGAAGCGGGTCTGATCCGCTGGGGGGCCCTCGGAGGTGGTCTCGGGGGAGGAGGGAGCTGATGTGTATGGGCTGTCGGTCCGCAGGAGGCCACCAGCACGTGGGTCAGGCCCAGCGCTGTGAATATGTCCGAGGTGATGACAGAAGCCGGTACAAGGAAGGTTCCTGAGGCGAAGGCTGCTTCGGGCACCAGAGCAGTTCCGATCGCTCGGATAGTCACTGACCCGGAGAGGGCTTCGAACGTTTGAGTGGCTGCTGGCTCGGGGAAGGCTCCCGGTGTGGGGAGGGTTCCCGGAGCAACGACGATCGCCTGCACACGTGAACTTATCGCTGCGGGTTAACCTCTGGGTGGGAAACATCCTCGACACGGGGAAAGCAGCCGGGTGCTCCATGACGAACCAAGGTGGTGCTCCCATATACGGGAATGGGGGTGGATAGACGGGAGTCGGAGGCCATGCCAAGACGTGCAACAACTCCTCCAAGGTGCGTTGGGCACAGAGCTGATCTTCGACCAAAGCCCCGAGCAATGGGTCCCCAGGAACCAGGAGTGCCGGTTGGGGGGCCGCTTTGCCCTGCAAGGACAGTCGCGGTTGCCGGGATCGGCGCGGGGCTGCTTCCGCCGGAGATGGTGGGAGGAGCTAGTGGGACCTCCGTCCGGGTGTCCCCAGACGACAGTGTCGGGACCACACCTTGCAGGGGCGGCGCCGGGTCACTCGAACCGACGGCGCCAGAAAGGGAGAGAGTCTGAGCCCTCATTCTTGGGGGAGCCATGGCAAATTGTCAAGATCCCTATGGTCGGTGCTAACTGTCATGGTATTAAAAATACCCCAGCAGGTTTTTGGACATGCGCAGCATTGTACAGTGACGTGAACTGACTGTACCACCGGTCACCTCCCGTCGGGCAATCACAAAGATTGACACGGAGAGTTTATATAGGTTCAGGTCCCGGTGGGGACCCTAGTCCTGTCGGCACCCCCTAGACATAAGTCTGAGGGGAGGTCTCTCTCGGAGAGAGGTCTTGAATTGATGCCAATTGCCTTTGTGTAAAAAATGAATTATGTCCCCCTGCAAGAGTGATACAAGGGGGAATATATATGCCCCAAAAGAGGCAAAAAGACTAAAAAACCCTAGCTGTGACTGTTGGATTGAAGGGCACCTCGCCTTTTTTCAGGATGAGGGGCCCGGATGCTTGAAAAGGGTCGCCGCTGATTCCCAAGGCGCCCACGATGTCACCAGCTACCGGGTGCATGGTCCCGGACGGTCGGACCCGGACGACCTAGCTTGGACAGCCGGTCCCAAGCAGTCAGTCCCAAACGACCACGGCCTAAATGACCTGAGGGCCCAAAGGGCCCCATGTCTAATGACAGCGGGGCACTCTGTCAACCGTGTGAAGTCACGGGGCCTTGTGGCTTAGGCGTTCTGAGGCTCCAATGACCAGCACCAACGGGCCCGTGGCTAACGACGAAGGGTCGCTGTGACGCCATGTTAAGTCATGGGGCCCTCCGGCCCGGGCGTCCCGACGCCCTGACAACCCTGGGCCAAGGGGCCTGTGGCTAACGACGGAGGGTCACTGTGACGACCGTGTCAAGTCACCATGTCCTGCAGCCTAGGTGTCCCGACCTCCCGACGATTCGGGGCCATGGGGCCCGGGGCTAATCACGGAGGGTCGCTGTGATGACTGTGTTAAGTCGCGGCGTCCTGCG
This sequence comes from Pharus latifolius, assembly GCA_019359835.1. NCBI lineage: Eukaryota > Viridiplantae > Streptophyta > Magnoliopsida > Poales > Poaceae > Pharus > Pharus latifolius. Next base: position 24,019,534 of record CM033326.1, read on the forward strand.
GCCCAGGCGTCCCGACGCCCCGACGACCTGGAGCCAATGGGCCTGTGGCTAAGAATGGGGGTTCACCATGACGACCGTGTTATGTCACAGTGCCCTGCGGCTCGGGTGTCCCGACGGTTCAGTGACCTTGAGCCATTGGGCATATGGCTAAGTATGGGGGCTCACTGTGACGACTGTGCTAAGTATGGGTGGCCACGGTAAACATCCCTACCTCTCATACCTCGATAAGCACGATTGGGAATTTTTTCTTGCTTGTACAAGGGGATGGAAGCGAAGAGGAGGAATATGAAACTCCCCTAATCCTTTGAAGGAGAAGGTTAGTGGGACCTTTGAAGGGACCCTCATCGAAGGCACTATCTTCACTTTTGTCTCCCCAAAGTGGGGTGTTGAGTTCCCAAAATCTCCTAGGACTCAGCATTAGGTAAATAATTCTTTCTTTAACGAAGTTCCATTGCTCAGTTGGGGAACAACCGAGTTACTCATAAATTGAACATACAGGGCTTCCTCGACCGTGGCCACATCGACTCCGGTGAAAGAAACGGGACTAGCCCTTGTCGAGGGGAGGGAAGCTGCTTTGGTAGTCCTCCCTACCGTGAGTAAGAGCTCATAGGGCTAGTGGCTACGGTGGAAGCCACTCCGACTACTGAAGCGGCACCGTTGCAGGATGTCATAGAAGACCCTGCGAGCGTCATTGATGAGGTGGTTGCAGATACGTTGTATATCGAATCTGTCAATGATGATGAAGCTAAGGTCGCAGCGACGACCACGACCATGGAGACAGTTGTGTAGGCAGATACATCTTCCTTTCCGTTGGTCGAAGAAACCATTCAGCATTGTTGGGGGAAATCTCCGTGAGACTAAGTCCATGTAAGGGGCTGCGCCATTTGCTCGGGGACAAGGCCCCCCGGTGGCTTGTCCCGGGCGCCGCCATTTTCCCGGGGACAAGGCCCCCCGGTGGCTTGTCCCGGGCGCCGCCTTTTGCCCGGGGACAAGACCCCTCGATGGCTTGTCCCGGGCGCCGACATTTGCCCGGGGACAAGGCCCCCCAGTGGCTTGTACCGGGCGCCGCCTTTTGCCTGGGGACAAGGCCCCCAATGGCTTGTCCCGGACGCCGCCTTTTGCCGAGGGACAAGGCCCCGCTGTGGCAGGCGGGGTAGTCTAGTCTTTTTGCGTCTTTTGGGGCTATATAAGTCCTTGTAACACCTCATGTAAAGGGGACAATTCATTATTACTTGGAATAGACAATCTCACAGGTGTGCTCTAGAGCCATCTTTCCCCCGAGAGAGCTCCCCTAGCTAACTCCGGTTGGGAGCTTGCCGACAGGACTAGGGCCTCCACTGAGGCCCGAACCTGTATAAACCCTCGTGTCATTTGTTGTGTTCGTCCGACGGGAGAGGACCGGTCACACGTTCAGCTCGCGTCGTCTTTTCTTCGCTTGGATCTTCCACAAAACCTGCCGGGGTATTCGTAATACCACGACAGTTGGCGCCGTCCGTGGGGACTCGTGACGAGGCGCCATGGCTCCCCCAAGAACGAGGGCCCGCGCCCTTCCCGGTGACGTTGGTCCCGGTGACCCGGCACCGCCCGTCCGGGACACGACCGTCCCAGCTCTTCCGCCCGGAGGCGGCCAAACCCAGGTACCGCCTCCCACCTTCCCTGTTAATTTCGGTGGTTCTGACCTCCGGGTCAGTCTCGGTGACCGTGGTTGCCTCGGCCGAGACTAGTCTCCCCCCGACGGCTTCCCCGACCCCCCAGGATGCTTTGCTCAAGGCCTTAGTGGAGGGCCAGCTCTGCGCCCAGCGCTCTATGGATGAGCTGCTCCGAGTCTTGGTGCGGCCACTGGCCACCACTTACCCGCAATACCCGTTCCTGGGACCTATGGCCCCGTTTACGGGTCACCCGGTGGCCCCTCTAGCTCCCGGAGGCTTGGCCGCTCCGTATGATCCCGCCGGAGGGTATCCTCTCCCGACGGGCCATCCGTCCGGAGCCTTCCCTGCGCCGGGAGCCTTCCCGATGCTGAGAGGTTACTTCATGCCCGGGGCCTTCGCGGTACCAGGGGGACACCCTGTTCCCGGCCCATTCTCGGGGCCGGGGGCCCACTACATGCCGGGGGTTTTCCCAGTGCCGGGAGCCAGTCCCGCCCCGCAAGTCGCGTGTACCGCACCGGGGGCGGTCGACAAAGCAGCTCCCGCGCCGCAGCGGGCCTCCCCCCGCAATGGCACCCTGGCTACGGACGTCGCCGCGGGGGTTCCCCCCTCTCCGGTTCCGGATAATACAGGGGTTTCTCCCTTTCCGATTCCGGGCGTCGCGGTGGGGGTTCCCCCTCTTCGGTACCAGATAATACAGGGGTTTCCCCCTTTTCGGTTCCCAACGTCACCACGGGAGCTCCCTCCCTGGTTCCGGATAATACAGGGGTTTCCCCATTTCCGGTTTCGGACGTCACAATAGGGGGCTCCCCCTCATCGGCCCCGGTAGCGCTTGGGCCGGTAGCCACAGCGCATGAGCTCCCTCCTCCTCCGGGGCCGCCCACAAGGGTGCCTCCGGCGGATCAAGTCCACTTCACCCGGGAGGAGGTTGAGCGAATGCGTACGACTAAGTCGGGGAGGAACTTCCCCCGGGTCGCGGATGCAGAGAGCTTCGCTCTCGCTCCGACCGGGGGAAGAGACCTGCTGAAGAACCAACCTCTCCGGGGGAGAGCCCGGACGTCTTGGAGATCAGCTCCAACCCGGAAGAAAGCGCTGTTACCACCATGCCGGCGGACCTCTTGGGACACTTCCCGACTCGGTCATCGAGCGCGCGTCCCCTGTCAAAGGAGACAGCGACCGGGATTCACCTCGAGAAGTGGAGAGGGCTAACCAGCCGCTGTGCCGCAGACTTCGGTGTATTCGATGGCCGCGGCCTTACCGCCCGCCGCACATCGAGCACTACAATGGTGAGGCCGATCCATATGAATTTGTGCAGGTGTATTCCACAGCCATCTCGGCGGCTGGGGGGGACGAGATGGTGCAATGCAACGTCTTCCCCCTCTACCTGACCGGGATCGCCCGCTCGTAGTTCTACAACTAGAAGGCCGGCTCCATCAAGTCCTTCGGGCAGCTCAAGTGCTCGATGTACGGCGGAATGTGACTTGTTTTCCTTCAGCATTCGTCAGGGTTATTGCTTTCTTCTCAAAGTCCATTTGACCTTTATGCTTGGCTAACTGTAACATCCCTGTTTTCGCTATCTTTTCTGCTTACGAGTCAGCATATCTTCTTTGGAATCCCTGATGTCTCAACCCTATCTTGATCTTAGGTATGCCACTACCTTAACTTAAAAAGTTGGCAGCTAAACTTCATCTCCCAGATCATTTTCACATTTCAGTCCAAAAGTGTTTCAATTTAGTCCTTTTCAGAATTTTCAAAAAAGCCCGAAAAGGCTAAAAGTCCCAGACCATCTCCAAATTCAAATTTGATCAAATGGTTGTCCCCCTTTTATTTTTCTGAACGTTTTTCCCTTCAGGAAGAACTCAAGAATCTCAACCGAAACCCTAGTTTCAGCCCCGGCAAAATGTCAAACCCTAATTACCCTATTTTACCCTGTTTTCAATTTTTGTTGAAACCCTCAGATCTTATCGGATTTTGCCATTTTCTCTGATGGATGAGTCTAAGTATCTTGGAAACACTCATATGCAAAATCAGAATGCAAATCAGCCCCTTAGATTTCCAAATTTGCAATCAAGTCCAAAATCCCGAGAAGAACCTTCGCATTTCAGTCCAAACCCTCACAAATCAGTCCTTTTGCCTCACGGTTTAGTCCCTGGCTTCTTTTCTTCGATTACGACCAGGAGGCCGCGTGCACGACCGTGACCAGAGGACATTCGACCGCGATTGCTGCCGCCGTTCGTCGTGAACCACCGCAACCTTCACCGCCGGCCAGTTGTGCCTCCGCCAACGGCCAAGTCCCACGTGACCGCACGTGCTCCCATCGCGCCAAGGAACGCCACCGTGGCGATGACCAGAGACCGTAGCTTCACCGTTCGCGCGCGTGCCTGGCATTGTCAGAACTTTACTGCCACATGGTTGCCATGCCGAAGCTCGCTATCCCGTCGTCCTGATGAAGTCCCGATTTTGTGTGATGCTCCATCTCTGGCCGAGCTCCCGCCGTGTCCCAATGTGCCTCGCTGACCGCTCCAGCGCCAGAGAGCATCTCCCCGTCGATTGCTGCCGCTCCCGAGGACTCAACCCCATGGCTATATAAAGCCCCCTCTCGCCAGTGCTTTACTTCACACCAAAACTCACTTGAAATGTCGTAGCTTTAGCACCAGAGCTCGCCTTCGTCTTCTTCCCCGACGAGCCGCTTCTGGAGCTCACAGTGCCAGCCTCGATCGTTGCTTCCCACTCCAAACCAAGGCCACCAGTAAGCTTCCCTCATTCCCCTGTACGTTTCATAGCAGTTGATTGAACTCCGACGAGACCTAGCGCCGGCGATCGCCGAGATTGCCTGTTGCCCTGTTCCCCTAATGCCGAGTGATTCAAGCCAAATTGATCCCCGTGCTAGTAGAGAAAAGTGATCAGTAAGCTAGGAGGAGTAAGCCTGCAAGTTTGGAATCGTCAATTTTGCCCCGAGCGTCGAATCCCCAAATTCGAACCTCGGCAGTTCACCGGAGAACACCGCCGTGCTTCTCCAGCCATTCCCTGGCAAAATTGAGCACACCAGTAGCTTTGTGATGACCCCTAGATGCTTGCCGAGCGTGGAATTGAGTTCAAACGCCCTGGAATGAAAATGCCCAAATTAGTGCCTTCGTCTTCGGCTCTGATCACAGGAGTTCATTTTTCGGCCAAACCAGCTGATGAAACCATGTCATCCAGCTAGGCCTCAACCCCCTGAGCATTTAACTCCACTGGCTCGAACCCTGAATCGGCCTGCATCAAAAGTTATGATCATTCCAAGTTTTGTCCAGAACCATATATGTCTATGCTGTGTCACCACCGTGGTTCATCGACGCCGTTCATCACCGTCCGGTCACTTTCTGCCCTTGAACCAATTGAGTGATTTGTTCCTGTTATCAAGGCCTAACCCCCAGATAAAGTTGTGCATCAATTGATGCCCTAGGTCAAAAGTTATGCAATGCCCTAGTTTCCGACCATGTCCAGCACAATGTCAGTGCATGTCCATCAGTGGCATTGGATGATTTAGACCTGTTACATTTGAGAAATTGAAATGCCACTTTGTCCACTAAGCCTTTTGAACCATGTTCTACAATATTTTCTACTGTCACATCCCCAGAAAACAAACCTAGAACCAATTTAGGGCTATGTCAAGCCATGAGCCGAATGTCAGCCCTTCGACATTCAAGTCCTTTTGAGCCCATCTCTTCGATCAATATCAAGTGACCTTGTCCAAACCCTTGCCCCTGCATGCATGATATATTTACGCATTATTTTCTAGTACTTGTGTGCTTATATAGCGTGTATGTGTTGTTTGTGTCCGCCGTGCAACCAGAGGTTGAAGGAACAGAAGAGATCTTCGAGGACTCATCTGAGCAGCTAGACCCATCACTGCAAGGCAAGTCTCAAACCCTTGATCATGTCTAGCCTAATATTTTGAAATGAAGTATGTTAACTGTTTTCAAGTATATGCATGCCTTAGATTCAAATAAGAGTTATGTTTTAATGAAATGATTAGGTATGACCTAAATAATTGTAAAGCCCCTTTTGACATTGAATGTCCATGCACCCTTGTCACCCTAGAATATCATGCTTAGGCTATGCTATGCTCAAGATTATATATTAAATGTTGAATGGTCACATATGAGAAAAGCATGTTCAACACCCCTTTTGTGAAAGAAAATGTGATTGGAATCGATAGTGAGGATGGTTTGATTGGATGATGCTGTGTGCGCACTGGGAATGTAAAAGACTCCTCACTAAAGATTCATAAGGACTAGAACCTTGTGTTGTGCTTCTATGCGGCATGAAAAACGTACCAACCACTTGCCCGGTTATGGGACGGGCGCAACTTAGTTGCTTTCTTTAGTATTAGCTTTTCCCTGCAATGGTTGTCGATCCTGTTTCTTGTGAGAGCTGGTGGGCCGCAGAAGGTCATGAGTGATGTGAGTTCAGAAAAATCATGAGAGGAAAAGGTGGAAAGAAGGAAGACGCCCTATGCCAGATTAAGTCGTGTGCGACTGTAATCAAGAGAGGCTATGTGTCTTGCGAGAACATAGACCCAGGCTAGGAAGTAAGGCAGTGGGGAGGACCCACAACGGTACTTGAGACTTGACTGTCTATTTACCGGGCAGGGAATAGTTAATGCTAGGACTGTAAACTGTTGTGTCATCTCGGCCTTGTCACATGCGTAAGAGTCGCGTGGAGAGGTACCGACTTGAAAGCCGAATGATCGGTGGATTAAGGTGGTACACCTTTGCAAAGTTTAAAAAGTATCGGATACTCTGAGCTCCCAGGTTATGGAGTCTGCGCGTTGTGGATTCTATCCACGTCGATGCAGCACAAGTAGCTTTTGGAAGATTCTCACAAAATCTGAATAAAGTGGTGACTCATGAAAGACCGCCACACTTAACATTCTCTGAAAATCTAGCTTAGGATTTGAAAAGCCCTGCTTTTGAAAATAAAGATCTTTTCTTCAAAGACTAAGTGTGAAAATCTATTCTATGTACTTATATAAAACTAAAGAGCCATTCTTTGAGAATTTTCCTCCATCTATATACTTGCATTCTTATTTGGGACTTGTTGAGCACCATGTGGACAACATGCTCACCCTTGCTTTTACAAACAAATTTAGAAGAAGGATTCGTCGACCCTGAATCTTACGGTGTTGAACCCAATGTGGAACAAGAAGAAGAAACTGAAGACCCAGCTTGTTAGAGGGTTATGTACCAAAGTAGAGTTCGATGTGGAGAAGGCCCGTAAAACACCGCTGCTGCTGAAGAAGAAGACTGATGAAGTCCTTTTGCTTACTATTGTTGTTCCATTTTGTGCCGACCTTTGTGTCGAAAACTCCTTAATTTGTATCAACATTTAAATGCGTCATTTTGGCGCTAAGTTATTGTAATGTTGGTCCTTGTGATCAGCACTTGTTTTTAATTACTCGCATTTTTATATAATGCATCTTGTTGTTGTGAGCTGCAATGTGCCATTTCTGAGTGCAAGCCACCTGGGCGGTTGCCACCGGATTCCTCAAATGAGGGTCCCACACTAACCAATCCATGCCAAGGATGACATCTAATCCTTGAAGGTCCAAAACTAGCAGGTTTGCTAGGAATCCTAGATTGCCAATACTAAAGGCGATATTTCTACAGATAGAGTTGACAGGCATCCGAGCCCCAGGGGATTGAATCAAGATAGGGGACTCTAATGCAGATACTAGTAACTTATTTCTGAGCACGAAAGGCCTTGACACAAATGAATGAGTAGCACTAGGGTCAAATAATGCAACTGAAAGTTCAGAGTGAATGAAGATCCTACCGATCACCACGTTAGATGCTTCTCCCGCTTCAATGGCAGATGCGTAGTTGAGTCTTCCGCGACCTGCAACAGGCATCCCTCTCCCTCGGCCATTCTGGAATCTTCCTCCTCTAGAGGGTGGAGCACTTCTGGCGAAGCCTTGGGTTGGAACAGGGGGTCTTGCAGCTTGTGCTCGGGCAACGTTGGATGGTAAGTGTAGTAGTGGACATGTGTTCCTGCGATGTCCCTTCCTTCCACAATGAAAGCATTCTTCATTCTTCATGGGACAATCCTTCAAGAAATGGTTTCCTCTGCATCCGGTACACTGTGGTATTGCAGTAGGCATAGGCCTTTGGGGTCTTTGCGGCGGTCTGAAGGCTGGTCGGTAAGTAGGCATCGGTCTCCCTCGACTAGCGCTTCCTTGATAAGAGTTGGGCAAAGCCTTCCTCTTTCAGTCTTCCTCGATTACTCCCCTCTTCTTCTCCATTTTAAGCAGTCGGTTTATCAGAACGTGGAAGTCCGTGAACTCATGAGATGATAGCTGGTATTGCAAGGAGTTTTGCAGTCCTTCGCAAAATTTATCGATCTTTCTCTCCTCCGTTGCAATATATTCAGGGGCATACCTTGCCAGTTGAATAAATTCATGCAGGTACTGTTTGACAGTCCTGTTTCCTTGTGGTAGATTCACGAACTCTCGGCTTTTTTCTTGAACAACGCCTTTCGGGACGTGGTACTTGCGGAATTCTTCCTTGAACTCGTTCCACGTGATTGAATCTTTGTTGGAGTGCACAGTCTGGTAGTTTTCCCACCAAGCAGCAGCGGGTCCAGCTAGTTGATTTGATCCATACAGAAGTTTCTCTTCATCGCTGCACCTAACGGTGTTCAACTTCTTTTCTACATCTCCTAGCCAATCGTCGGCGATGATGGGGTCCTCTGCACTCGAAAATGTCGGGGGACATGTTTTCTGAAAGTCGGTTAATTTGGCACCCGTTGCGGATCCCTCAGCTTGTCCCGATGCTATGTGTTGCATCAACTGTCCTAAGATCTGATTCTGCACAGTTGCTGACTCCTGTCGGTTTCGCTCCATCCGTAACAGCACGTCATTGATGTCACCTCCTTGTGGCATCGTCGAAGAAGATCCTGGTCTATCAGGGTTAGTGCGACTTCTTGTTCCAGGTGTAGCCCTTGCATTGCTGGGATTTCCCTCGAGTTCTCCTTCTTGGGGTCTTGCACGCGTGTTAACCATCCTACTCAAACAGGAGGTTAAGAATAGAGACATTGCTTCAGAAAGAATCACACACAGGGATGCTAACAGAATGCTGGCATTTAAATCAAGAGATAAGAGTAAGGATATGCAAAATGACTTTTTCATAAATCAGCTTTTCAAAAGATACAAAGCTTCTAGCCTCATCGGCTTACAGAGCTCATCTAACATCCAGCACACAGACATACATAAACCAAACTAAAACAACTGCTACAACAAAAGGAAATCTAACGTCTGCTGGGTCAGGCACAAAAGGTCGAATCGAAGGAAGTCTGCGGTCACTCATCATCATCAGAAGAATCACAAGGCTCTACCTCCTCAGGATCCTCCTCCTCAACGTCATCTGCATCCATCGGATCATCCTCCTTGTCGTCGTCAATGTTAACAATCTCCTTCCCTTTTCCTTCAGGGGTCTTCTCCTTTTCCACAGTGCAGGGAAGCTCGATCGTCTAACCGTTGATGATTATGCCACGCGGCGCAGGCGTGAAACCGCTGAGATACTCCTTCAAGTTTCCTACTCTCTTGCGAGCGGTGATCTTCAACTTTGGGCAACTCTTCTTGACAACTGACTCTGTAGCTTTGAGATCCTTCTCTCCACTTGATTCAGCTAATTCTTGAATTTGCTTCTCCTTCTCTTGGAGACTTGCGCGAGCCCTCATAAGCATGCCCTCAAGGTAGTGGCAGTCATCGCGAACACGCTCGTAGTCATGAAGTAGGCGGGTGTATCCGATCTCCGAAGCACGAATGACGTCTCGGGTCTTCATCAGGATAGCGTCCTCTCGGTCGCTGGACGGAAGAACAACTCGGTGCTCTGATCCGGGGACCTGGTAAGGCACGAAACGGTAGGGGGAATCAGAAAGGAAGTCGCTGTACAACTGCCGGACGGTACCTACGGCACGACGAGCAGCATCTAAGATGGCATCTTCTTCTTCTTCTCTGCGGGCTTGATGTCTTACTGAGCCTCTCCCGTGCTCGGGAATCTCATAGACAATCACTGAAGCCCGACAACCAATGGGTCATCCATTGATCTCATCCTGCCAGACACAGTATACTGGCCTCTGACTGTCCCGTGCTCCAAGAAATTGCAGCATCATCCACAGCAACAGCGCCCACGATCCAAGCTCGTCTCCGTGAAGGTATCTCTTGCCGGAAGCCATCTGAAGACAGAACAAAAGGAACCTATGAGTTTAAAGAGAAGTCTAAGGCCTTTTTCCAAAAATTGAAAATAACATTTTTCTTAAGGAAAATAGGTTTTCTTAAACAAATTTTTTTCAAAGAACTAGCGAACTTTTTCTTCTAGGGACGCCAAAGTCTATCTAAGGGTCACGACCTACAGTTGAGCCTTTGCTCCGATACCAGATTCCGTGGGACCCTCATTTGAGGAATCCGGTGGCAACCGCCCAGGTGGGTTGCACTCAGAAATGGCACATTGCAGCTCACAACAACAAGATGCATTATATAAAAATGCGAGTAATTAAAAACAAGTGCTGGTCACAGGGACCAACATTACAATAACTTAGCGCCAAAATGACGCTTAAGGAGTTTTCGACACAAAGGTCGGCACAAAATAAAACAACAGTAGTAAGCAAAAGGACTTCATCAGTCTTGGTCTTCAACTACAGCGGTGTTGTACGGGCCTTCTCCACATCGGACTCTACTTGGTACGTAACCCTCTAACAAGCTAGGTCTTCAGTTTCTTCTTGTTCCATATTGGGTTCAACACCGTAAGACTCAGGGTCAATGAATCCTTCTTCTAAATTTGTTTGTAAAAGCAAGAGTGAGCACATTGTCCACATGGTGCTCAACAAGTCCCAAATAAGAATGCAAGTATATATAGATGAGGGGGAAATTCTCAAAGAATGGCTCTTTGGCATTATATATGTATATAGAATAGATTTTCACACTTAGTTTTAAAAAAAAGGTCTTTATTTTCAAAAGCGATGCTTTTAAAACCCTAAGCTAGATTTTTAGAAAATGTTGTGTGTGGTGGTCTTTCATGAGTCACCACTTTATTCAGATTTTGTGAAAAACTTTCCAAAAGCTATTTGTGCTGTATCGACGTGGATAGAATCCATAGTGCGCAGACTCCATGACCTGGGAGCTCAGAGTATCCGATAGTTTTTAAACTTTGCAAAGGTGTACCACCTTAATCCACTGATCATTCAGCTTTCAAGTCGGTACCTCTCCATGCAACTTTCACGCATGTGACAAGACCGAGATGACACAACAGTTTACAGTCCTAGCATTAACAATTCCCTACCCAATAAATAGACAGTTAAGTCTCAAGTACCGGTTGTGGGTCCTCCCCACTGCCTTACTTCCTAGCCTGGGTCTATATTCTCGCAAGACACATAGCCTCTCTTGATTACAGCAGCACGCGACTTAATCTAGCATAGGGCGTCTTCCTTCTTTCCACCTTTTCCCCTCATAATTTTTCTGAACTCACATCACTCACGGCCCTTACTGGCCCACCAGTTTCTCGCAAGAAACCAGACTGACAATCATTGCAGGGAAAAGCTAATACTGGGAAAGCTACTAAGTTGCGCCCGTCCCATAACCGGGCAAGTGGTTGGTACATTTTTCATGCCGCATAGAAGTACAACACAAAGTTCTAGTCCTTATGAATCTCTAGTGAGGAGTCTTTCACATTCCCAGTGCGCGCACAGCACCTTCCAATCAAACCATCCTCACTATCGATTCCAATCATATTTTGTTTCACAAAAAGGGTTTTCAACATGCTTTTCTCATATGTGACCATTTAACATTTAACATATAATCTTGAGCATAGCATAGCCTAAGCATGATAATCTAGGGTGACAAGGGTGCATGGATAATCAATGTCAAAAGGGGCTTTACAGTTATTTAGGTCATATCTACCATTTCATTGAAACATAGCTCTTATTTGAATCTAAGGCATGCATATACTTGAAAACAGCTAACATACTTCATTTCAAAATATTGGGCTAGATATGATCAAGGGTTTGAGACTTGCCTTACAGTGATGGGTCTAGCTGTTCAGATGATTCCTCGAAGTTCTCTTCTACTCCTTCAACTTCTGGTTCCACAGCGGATACAAACAACACATACACACTATATAAGCACACAAGTACTAGAAAATAATACGTAAATATATCATGCATGCAGGGAAAAGGTTTGGGCAAGATCACTTCGTGTTGATTGAAGAGATAGGCTCAAAAGGACTTGAATGTCGAAGGGCTGACATTCGGTTCATGGCTTGACATAACCCTAAATTGGTTCTAGGTCTGTTTTCTGGAGATGTGACAGTAGAAAATATTGTAGAACATGGCTCCAAAGGCTTAGTGGACAAAGTGGCATTTCAATAGCTCAAATGTAGCAGGCCTAAATCATCCAATGCCACTGGTGGACATGCACTGACAGAGTGCTGGACATGGCCAGAAACTAGGGCATGGTACAAATTTTGATCCAGGGCACCAAATGATGCACAACTTTGTCTGGGGTTTAGGCCTTGATAACAGGAACAAATTACTTAACAGGCTCAAGGGCAGAAAGTGGCCAGACAGCGATGAACGGTGTCGATCAACCACGGTGGCGACACGGCACAGACATGGTTCTGGACAAAACTTGGCATGATCATAACTTTTGATCTAGGCCGATTCAGGGTTCAAGCCAGTGGAGTAAAATACTCAGGGGGTTGAGGCCTAGGTAGATGACAAGGTTGCATCTGCTGGTTCGACTGAAAAACAAACTCCGGTGATCGGAGCCGAAGACGAAGGCACTGAATTGGGCATTTTCGATCTAGGGCGTTTGAACTCAATTCCACGCTTGGGAAGCACCTAGGAGATAACACGAAGCTACTGGTGTGCTCAATTTTGCCAGGGAATGGCTGGAGAAGCACGGCAGCGTTCTCCAGCGAACTGCCGAGGCTCGAATTTGGGGATTCGATGCTCGGGGCAAAATTGAAGATTCCAATCTCGCAGGCTTACTTCTACTAGCTCACTGATCAACTTTCTCTACTGGCACGAGGATCAATTTGACTTGAATCACTCGGCATTTGGGGAACAGGGCAAAATCAGACCGCGAGGCTTTGGACTGAATTGCGAAGATTCTTCTCGGGATTTAGGACCTGATTGCAAATTTGGGATTCTGAAGGGCTGATTTGCAATCTGATTTTGCAGATGAGTGTTACCAAAATTCTTGGACTCATCCAGTAGGGAAATGGCAAAAATCTGATAAGATCTGAGGGTTTCGACAAAAATCGAAAACAGGGTAAAATAGGGTAATTTGTGTTTGACATTTTTGTCGGGGCTGAAACTAGGGTTTCGGTTGAGATTTTTGAGCTCTTCTGGAAGGGAAAAATGTTCAGAAAAGTGAAGGAAAGATAATCATTTGATCAGATTTGAATTTGGAGATGATCTAAGACTTTTAGCCTTGTTGGGCTTTGAAAATTCTGAAAAGGACTAAACTGAAATACTTTTGGACTGAAAGGTGAAAATGATCTGGGAGATGAAGTTTAGCTGCCAACTTTTTAGGTTAAGGTAGTGGCATACCTAAGATCATGATTCTGAGATAAGAGATCAAAATAGGGTTGAGACATCTGGGATTTCCAAAGAAGATATGCTGACTCGCAAGCAGAAAAGGTAGCAAAAACAGGAATGTTACAGATTCGTCCCGGGGAAGGCGATCCACCCCGTGGGGAAGGTGGATCTCCCCATGACGTTCGGCACCCCGGACAACTACCAGACTAAGATGGTCCGGTTTGATGTGGTAGACCTCCCCTCCTGCTACAACGCGGTCATGGGGAGGACCACAATCAATCGCTTGGGGGCCGCGATCCACCAGAATTATCTCTGCGTGAAGATCCCTGGGTCTCATGGCGTGATCACCACCCGGAGAGACGAAGACGTGGCCAACGCTCTATACGAGTGTGCCGCCGCAATGATCAGGAGTGTCAACATCATCAAAACACCGTGGGGGGGAGGCCTCTCCCCTGGAGTCAGATGTCGCAGTGATACCTTTCGGGAGGCCCCTCCCCAAGCCGCGTCCGGAAGGGGGCCTCTGGAAGATCCCGCTGTCCCCGGACGACGGGGACAAAATCGTCAGGATCGGGACAGATCTCCATGAAGAGCATGCGAAGCGACTCACTGCTTTCCTGCGCGAAAACTCTGACGTTTTTGCGTGGAAACCCTCCGACATGCGGGGCGTCGCCCGGGATGTCATCGAGCACAAGCTCGCGGTGACCGCCGGTCACCCCCCAATCAAGCAGAAGCTGAGGAAACTCTCCCTCGAACGCCAAGAGGCAATCAAGGTAGAGATTGCCCGACTCCGAGAGGCGGGGTTCATTCGGGAGGTCTTGCACCCCGAGTGGCTTGCGAACACCGTCCTCGTGAAGAAGTCGAGTGGCAAGTGGCGAATGTGGGTGGACTTCACCGACCTCAATCGCACCTGCCCCAAGGACAACTTCCCGCTCCTGCAAATTGACCAGTTGGTCGACTCTACCGTGGGGTGTGAGTTGATGAGCTTCCTGAACGTGTACTCGGGCTATCACCAAGTCCGAATGGCGGAAGGGGACGAGGAAAATACGAGTTTCATAACTCCCCTCGGAACCTTCTGCTGCGTCCATATGCCTTTCGGGCTGAAGAACGCTGGAGCGACCTTCCAGCGGCTCATGACGCTGGTCTTCAAGGACCAGATTGATCGCAACGTCGAAGTCTACGTCGACGACGCGGTCGTCAAAAGCCCCCGCGCGGCGGCTCACATCGATGATTTAGCGGAGATCTTCCGCAACCTCCACGCATATGGGTTGAAGCTCAACCTTGAGAAATGCCCCTTCGGCATGCGTGGGGAGAAGCTCCTGGGTTTCCTTGTGTCCCAGCGCGGTATAGAGGCAAACCCAGAGAAGATCTGGGCATTCCTGTACGTGCCCCCGCCGAACTCGGTCAAGGACGTTCAGTGACTCACCTGCCGCCTAGCCGCGCTGAGCCGCTTCGTCTCGCGGTCGGGGGAACGCGGCCTTCAATTCTTCAAAATCCTCTGGGGGCTCGAAGGGTTCCGCTGGACCCCCGAGGCCCAGGAGGCCTTCGACGGCTTGAAGAAGTACCTCACGAGCCCCCAATGCTCGTGAGCCCATCTCCGGAAGATCCCTTGCTCCTCTACCTTGCCGTGACCCCAGTCGCCGTAAGCGCGGTATTGGTAAAGGACCAAGACGGGCAACAGCGTCCCGTGTACTACGTGAGTGAAGCCCTCCAAGGGGCCAAAACTCGGTACACGGAGATGGAGAAGATCTGCTACGCCCTCCTGATGGCGTCCCGGAAGCTTCGTCATTACTTCCTGGGGCACCCCATCACCGTGCCGTCATCCCTCCCTTTGGGGGAGGTGCTCCGAAACAAAGAAGCCACCGGCCGGATAGAGAAGTGGGGGCCAAGCTCGGCCCCTTTTCCCTTTCCCTCACAGGACGCTCTGCCATCAAGTCACAGGTCCTCGCCGACTTCGTGGCGGAATGGACTCCTGCCTTCGGGCCCGGGGACAAAGACCTCCCAGCGCCGCCCCGACGCAGTGACCATTGGACACTCATTTTCGATGGCTCCCTGTCTCTTGCCGGGGCTGGTGGGGGAGTAGTCCTCCGGAGCCTTGAGGGGAGGGAACTCGAGTACGCTGCGCGGCTCGAGTTCCCCGCCACGAACAACGTCGTCGAATACGAGGCTTTGCTCCTCGGGTTGTGCCTTGCACGCTCCCTTGGGATTCAACACGTCCTAGTGAAAGGAGACTCCCAGCTCGTACTTTGCCAAATGGACAAGTCCTACTTTTGCCATGACGCAAACTTGAGCCTTTACTTGTAGGAAGTGCGCAAGATGGAGAGGCACTTCGATGGCCTAGAGGCCTGGCACATCCTGCGAAGGGACAATGATCTAGCCGACGCCTTAGCCTGGGAAGCCAGCGCCCGGGAATCGCTCCCCAAAGGGGCCTTCTTGGAGATTATTGCGAAGCCCTCGGTGACTTCCCCAGACGTGGGCGATGAGCCCCGCGTCCCGGAAGTCGCTGAGATTACTCGGACTTCATCTTGGATGGACCCCCTTATCTTCTTCATTAAGGGGGAGGAGGACCCTCCCAGCGAGACCGAGGCTAAGCACCTCCGGGCCAAAGCTCGGGCATACCTCCTGTTAGAGGGAAAGCTCTAAAAGCAGAGGGATTCCGCCCTGCTTCGTTGACTCCGGCTCCTCGAGGAGATCCACGCGGGAAGCTATGGGTTTGACCTAGCCCCGCGTGCCATCGTGGTCAAGGCCCTTTGCCAGGGCTTTTATTGGCCCACGGTTATTCGCGACGCACGAGACCTTGTCTCCGCGTGCGAGGCCTGCCAGAAGATGGCTAAGGGTTCGAACCTCCCCCCGGTAGCACTGCAGACTAGCCCCATCACTTGGCCCTTCGCACACTGGGGGATGGATGTCCTGGGCACCTTCCCCCCAGCGCTTGGGGGATACAAGTATGCGGTGGTCGCGGTCGACTACTTTACTAAGTGGGTAGAGGCTGAACCTTTGGCCAGCATCACATCCCGGGTAGTACAGCGGTTTTTCTGGAAAAATATCATCTGTCACTTTGGTGTCCCCTGAGAGATCACTGTCAATAACGGGACCCAATTCGACTCAGCTTATTTCCGGGAATTCTGCAAAGGCTTGGGGCTCACCATCCACTTCGCTTCAGTGGCCCATCCCCAGAGCAACGGGGCCGTTGAAAGGGTCAACGGCGTAATCCTACAAGGGTTACACCGACGGCTCGAGCAAGCCACTTCCAAGCGGGGTGCATAGGCAGAGGAGCTCCCTAGCATCCTCTGCTCCATGCGCGCGACTCCGAGCCGGGCGACGGGACGTACTCCCTTCTCCCTGGTATACGGGGCTGAGGCAGTCCTCCCCCCAGAGATTGGCTTTCGGTCACTGCGAGTCGAGGTCCTAGACAGAACTACGACTGTGGCGTACCAAGCCAACGAGGAAAATCAACGACTAGAGGTCAATCTTGTAGAAAAGGAACGCGACCGAGCGCTCCTCCGCCACGCCATCTACGAGTGTGAAATTGCGCGCACATACAACCAGCGCGTGCGCGAGAGGGCTTTTCGACTCGGGGACCCTGTCCTCAAACGCGTCACAGACCCCCAATCCCAGGGCAAGCTCTCCCCCAAGTGGGAGGGCCCCTACAAGATCTTGGCAGTCCTGGGCTCGGGGGCTTATAAGCTCTCCAACCTTCAAGAGCAGGAGCTCAAGCACACGTGGAACGTGCGTTTACTTCGCAAGTTCTACGTCTAGCCTACGGGCTCCTCCGCTCCCCCAGAGCGATTATGCTGGAGGGGGAAGGGAGACATTGTACTCACCGTCCCCTCCCCCGGAGCGATTACGCCGAGGGGGAGGGGGGACATTGTAATCACCGTTCCCTCCCCTGTCGCTGTCTCTCAGGAGGAGGCGTTGTACTTCGGTTCGTTATCAATACAACTAGTTTTCTCTTCAGCTCTGTCTCAATATAGGTTTTTACATTACAGTCTCTCATGGCGATGCCCTCCACGTGAGGATGCCCTCTCGACGAGGATGCCCTCCCCGTGAGGAAGTAGGCTATGACGACCCAACAAGTCCCTAAAACGGGAGTCCCACTCCCGTAGGGCGGCTTACGATCACCCCTCGTGGATTGAGGGTGTAAGCGGCAACCCGGTCCTCAAGGACCACGGTAACGAGTCAATTTGGGAGACTAGTCCCCTACCCAAACACTCAGACCCGTCATGGAGCGCATCCTCCTCCGGGAGTCGATTGTCTCCTCAGTGAGACGGAATTCTCGGATATTCTTTCTTGGAGATCTCGTTCCTGGCCCCCCGTTTCCACGGCGACCGGAGGGTTGTCTCCCGAAGAAATTATCCCTGGGAATTTCGCCTTCTTGGATATTTTTCCCCCAGAGATCTTATTCCCGGCTCTCCGTTTTCACGGTGTCCGGAGGGTTCTCTCCCGGGAAATTTCCAGGAGATATTGGGCCTCCCGGAAGACTCACCCGGTTCCCTGTTCTCACGGTGACCAGAAGGTTTTACCCCGGAGAGAATTTCTTGGAATTTCAGAATTCTCGGACATTTTTCTCGGAGATATCGTTCCCGGCTCCGCGTCTTCACAGCAACCGGAGGATTGTCTCCCGGGAAAAATTATCCCCAGAAATTTTACAAATTTTCTTAGAAGTTTTCATAACCTTGGGAAAACTTGGAAAAATTCTTAAGTGATGGGTCTTTACCCCGGGAGCTTTGTCACCTCCACAGCGCGCGGAGCTAGCCTCTGGCCCGCTATGGAGGGGGGGATAAGAGCACACGGGAATCACCCCGTTCTGGACCATCTAAGATAAACACGAGCAGACTTAGCTCTTATCAAAGAAATCTATCAAAGAAATCTGAGTACACAAGAAAATTTAGCTTTATTGAAGATCATTTAACCGGAGGACATCTTCCCCCTCCAATGAGCATCATTACATCAGATACAATACAACCCGGAAAGATCCTACGCCTAATAATCCCGAAGGCCTTATGATATCTCCCGGGCCAGGTCTTGGTACAAACCGCGTATGCGACACTGGCCCTCCCGGAGCAGGTCTTCAGACCAATACTCGTAGCCCGCCGGTGGAAGTATTCGAAGCGGGGGAACCCTCCCAGACCCCGGTCGCCGAGGGGATAGTTCAGCGTGATGATTATCGAAGTTGTCCAGGTGCCACTCCGGATGCCACCGCAACTGGATCGGCTCCCGGGCATCGTCCCCGTTGCGTCCCCCGGAGAAGAGACTTAACAAAATAAAGGTGGCCTGGGCATCCCCTGGGTGGTACCTGTTGGGGCTCAAAGGCCTCACCCCCGGAGAGTTTCTCCGGGACCTTCGCCCGGGAGTAACCTCCTGGGAAACCTGGTACATTTCATTTATTTAGACTTAGGAAAAAATTCAATTTCTTTTGCATCAAAATGTCTTTGTACAAGTGTCCGGTGCTTTCTCTAAGAAGCTACCGGGAGCAAAAAACCTAAAAACCAAAAAGGGCCCTATCTAAAGGCCTGGGGGGAGCCTCATACTTGTTCATTGGCGTCCTCCCCCCGGGGGGCTCCCGCCGGAGCTGCAGCATCTGCCCCCGGAGGCGTCGGCGCCGGGAATCGAACCCGGATTATCCGGTCATAGAAGCCGCCGGCGAGCTGCTCCACTTCTCGCCGTGATGGCTCGAAGAACTCCGGGAAGCTCCGGGGGAATTCGGCCCCCGATCGCCCGGGCGCCCACCCCCCGGTGCTCCACGAGCCCGGCCGCGGTGGCCACCACCGGGATCGCCCGACCTCACACCCGGGCATCAGCGGCCCCCGGGATCACCGAGACTTGTGTGCTGAGAAAACGCACAGCCTCCATGAGCGTCGCCGGGGCCGCCTCGGAGCTGCTCCCCAAGCCCAGGCTCACTCCAAGGCCCTCGAGGGTTGAGCGAACGGAGCAGCCCGCGTCCGTCACCGCCCAGACACTGGAGCCCTCGAGCCCTCGGAGGGCGTCGTCCTTTGCCTTCGCCTCCCTCCGGAACCGGTCGTTGGCGGTCTCAGAGGCGTGGACTTGGGCCCGGACCCGGGCTAGCTCCCAGAGGGCGTTGTCCCGCTGCTCCAGGTAGGCAGCGGCCTTCTCCTCGGTGTCCTTCAACAACTGGCTGAAGCGCGCTTCAATCCCCCAGGTGATGGCCGCCCCCTACAAGCTCAAGAGTTAGAAAAAAAAATTCGAGTTGGGAGCGCCGAAGGAAACCTCTCACCGGTTCGAGAAAGTACCCGGATCTTGAGGGATTGAAGCTCCCCGAAGCGCTCGCGGAGTGTCCCTTGTGAGACATAGTCCTGGACCTTCCGGGTCTGCAGGGTCTCTGCGTACCGGTCGACCTCCCCTGTGGACAGCAGGGGGTCTCCCTCCCGGCACCGGACCTGTCGTGACTGACGATGGGCCCCCATGCGAGAGTTGGGGGGGTGATGTGGACCGGGGTGGCAGTGGTTGGCGTCTTCGCCGCCGAGGAAGTGGCCGCCGAAGAGGAGGTGGCCGAAGAGCTTTTGGAGGGGGTCCCCCCCGGGGAGGGATCAGGAGTCCCTTCCCCTTCCCAGGCCATGGGGCCCCCAGGACCTCCGTCACCAGGGGAGCCTCGTAGACTGAGGGGTGCTCCCCCTCGTTTACTGGCCACTCAACACGCGGGGGCGAGGCCTCCTCAAACTGGACCTCTGGTCTCTCAGGCTCCGGTAGCGCCGGGGCCGCCGAGACGGCTATCGCCGACGGTGGCGAGGGGGCGCAATCCGCCGAATCGGACGCCCCCCAGTCGATGGCTGGTCCCTTTCCCTGAGCCTCTTCGAGGCTCTCCGGGGGAGGGGGCGTCGCTTCCTTCTGGGCCGGTGCCTGCGCGCGCCCTGACCTGGGGGTTGCGTCCCGGGCCTTCACGGGCGTGGAGCCCGGCGTCGTCGATGGACCGGGCGCTTTCTGAGCCTTGGCCCGCTTCTGCTCAGAGCCCCCGGTGGCCTCCTTCCCCCTCTTGTGGGAACCGGGGGTGGGGAGGGGCGTTCTCGCCGGTAGCATTAGCCCGAAGGCCTTGGCCACCAGGTTCTGGGGAGGGCCCTCCGCCATGACGCGCATGATGCGCTCGTGCTCGTCGGCGTAGTACCTCCCGAGGAGGTTCTCCGCCTTTTCCCGGGCGGACAGATATGGCCAGACTGCAAGAGGTAAGGAGTTAGAAAAATTCGCGAAAAGAAAGCGAGCGAGGTAACCGAGAGCTTACGTCGGGTCAACGGCTTCTACGGGGGCCGCTGGGGCGGGCACATCCCGATCCCCCTCCTCCCGTGCGAGAAGGGGGAGATCTTCCACAGCGTCAACTCCTCGGCGGCGTCCCTCAGAGAGCGGATGCCCGGGAGCCCACGACCTTGCTGAGGAGCTTCAGCTCCTCTTCGGTCCATACCGGGGGCTTGGGCGTGGACGACCGGCTGTAGGACGTAGGCTCTAGGGAGTACACCACCTCGTCGTCCCGGACCCGGAGGTAGAACCACCTCCGGGTCCAGTCCCCCCAGTGGTCCCGGGAGGCCTCCACCGGGTACTCCGCTACCCGGGACGGTAGCAGCTGGATCATCACCGAGCCGAAGGGAGAATTTGGCCCTCCCTTCACCAGGTGGGAGCTCCTCGCCGCCGGCTTGTAGAAATACCGGAACACCCGGAGCGTTGGGTCCGGTACGGTGGCCGTCTCGAAGAGCCAAATGAAGAGGCCCATCCGGATGAACACATTCGGCGTGAGGTGGTTCAGCGCCACCCCATACACCTTCAAAAACTCCCGGAGCAATGGATGCACGGGAGCCGGAGCCCGGCCTGAAGGAAAGCCTCGAAGGCCACTACTTCCCCGGGACTGGGGTGGGTGTAGCTTCTAGGCCCCTATAGAGTGTTTTAATAATTAATGACAACTACAAATGGTATACTAACATTACCTGTCTAGTTGTGTCAAAGAAGGTACTTAAAAGACAGGTCAATGAAAGGCAAAGAAAGAGCATCATGATGAAGAAAGGGCATTGATCAAAAGGGCAAAGGTACGAAATAGGATCTTTTCCATTTTTACCGGTCTAAGGTGATTAGAGAAGAATTTTGACCGGATTTTAGGATAGTTTCCTTACTATTAAGAGGAGCATGTGGTGTATCACAAAATACTTCATCTATATGCCACAATTCATAAAATCAACTTGCATTGCATACTAGAAGGTCACATCTTTTGAGAATGCTTTTTCAGCTCTTTTCTGTCTTATTCGGTCTGACCGTTTGTTAGGCCGGTCTGACCGTTTGGCCGGTCTGTCCGTAGTAGAGACCAAGGTCAGACTCCTGGAACCTCTTGTTTTATCCTTCTGGTGTTTTGAGCTATTGCGGTCTGACCGTTTTGTTAGACCGGTCTGACCGATAAATCGGTCTGACCGTGTTTTTGTGCTACGGTCTGACCGTTTTGCCGGTCTGTCCGTATATATCGGCCTGACCGTATAAGGTGTCCAGAAACTATGTCGTCTCTGGACAGTTTCACGGTCTGACCGAAATAGTATCCGGTCTGACCGTATGTGTGCCTGACAAGGGCAGTTGAGTATTTATTGCGCCTGTTTAATGCCGTTGCAATTGCGGCGGTCTGACCGAGCTTGTGGCTGCGGTCTGACCGCTAGGTGATCTTTTTCTTCCAACGGCCTGTAACGGCTATATTAATTGTGGGGGGTATATATACTCCCATGCACGGCCCTGTTCAGGACTTTTGGCATAATCTTGAGCATTGTCATCATCCTTGAGAGCCTAAGCTAGTTTCATGCACTCTAGGTTTTAAATTCTCAAATTTGTGAGAGTGTGCATTTGAGATCTTCTAGTGCATTGCATTTAGATCATTGAATCAATCGTGTGGCACTAGAAGAAGGCAAAGTGATCATCACCGGCTTGTTACTTTTGGAGTTTGCCGGCTCCTAGACGGCTAGGAGAAAGGTTTTGAAGAGCTCTTCAAGGAAGATTGTGAAGAAGCTTCAAAACGTCTTGTGAAAGGTTGAGCACGCCTTGCCGGAGTGGTAAAGTGCATCCTTAGTTAAATCGAGGTTTGGATAACTCATCACACTATTCCGGCTCAAGATCTAGGTCACTTCTCGAGAGAAGGTTGACTAGATAGAGGAGCGGTTAGAGATTTGAGTTTACCTCAACGTGGATTAGGGGTGATCGGCAAATCACCGAGACCACGGGATATATCCTTGTGTTGGAATTGTGCTTTATTTATATTGTGTTACTTATTTGCTCTCATTGTCTTTAAATTGTTTGATTATTTGCTAAATTGCTAAAATCGCCTATTCACCCCCCTCTAGTCGATATCCTAGATCCCTTTCAATTGGTATCAGAGCAAGGACTCCTTTTTAGAGGATTTAACCATCCCGGAGTAGGATAAAGATGGCTAGTGAGGGTCGGATCAATATTGGTAAACCACCACTCTTTGATGGATCTAACTATACTTATTGGAAAACTAGAATGATGGTCTATCTTAAAGCCATGGGTGGAAAGATTTGGAAAGTGGTGGATGAGGGGTTTGCAATTCTTGATGATGATGACGTGACCAACTTAGATAGAGATAATGCCTTAGCAAATGCTCAAGCCATGAATGTTCTTTATAGTGCTCTAAATCTAGGTGAATTTAATAGAATTTGTAAACTTGAAACGGCCCATGATATTTGGAGAAATCTTATGGATATTCATGAAGGAACCTCGATGGTCAAGGATGCTAAACTATTTATCCATAAGGGCCAATTTGAAAAGTTTGCCATGTTGCCCAATGAAGATGTATCGGAGATGTTTAACCGATTAAATAACATCGTAAATGAGTTAAAAGGGCTTGGTATGGATGTCACAAACGTGGAGTTTTGTCATAAGTTTCTTAGAGCTTTACCTTCTAAATGTGATACAATTGTAACCTTACTTGTGCGTTCGAACTTGAAGAGTGTGACTCCGTTGGAAGTCTTGAGTGAGATTCTCACTCATGATATATTCAAGAAGTCTCAAGAAGAAGTGAAAGATGAGGCTTCCGACTCCAAGAAGAAGAACATTGCACTCAAAGCTCAAGTCTCCAAGAGGGAAGACAATGAAGAGGAAAGTGATGAGAGAGACACCGATGAGGAAATGGCTCTCTTCGTGAGAAAATTCAAGCAGTTGATGAAGAAAAGATATCAAGGGAAATCTTTCAAGAAAGGACAAACATCCAAGAGGAACCCATTTGAAGAGAGAAGATGTTTTGAGTGCGGTGAAAAGGGTCACATCTCCACACAATGCAAACATAAGGAAGAAGAAAAATCAATGAAGAAGAAGAAATACGAGAAGGAAGGAGAAAGCAAGAAAAAGGTTTTCAAGAAATATTATAAGAAGAAGGATGGGCAAGCTTGCTTCATTGAGTGGGATTCGGATGCTTCAAGTTCCAATTCCGATGATGATGATGAAGCGTCACCCAAAGGACTTGCCGGAGTAGCTATCAAGGAAGCTCCATCTCTATTCTCCACTCCTCATTGCCTCATGGCTAAAGGAGAATCAAAGGTATCTTGTGATGAAAATGAATATACTTATGATGACCTAGTTGAGATGATCACTGATTTTGATGACTATATGAGTAAGGAAAAAGAAAAATTCAAGGAATTGAAGAAGAGATACAAAGCTCTTCAAAATTCCTATGAGGAGCTAAACACATCTCATGAGAGTCTCAAAGAAACTCATGAGATGCTCAAGGAAGCTCATGACTCTCTAATTACTCATAAAGCCAACAAATCGAGTAATGACATAGGCATCACTTGCAATATGTTGAATGATTTTCCCATGATGTCTACTTCCAGCATATCTACTTCTTGTGAAGACTTAAATGAATTCCCTACTAGACCTAAAATTGAAGATAATGTGCTTAGTCTTGAAAACAACGAACTTAAAGAAGAAATTGAAAAACTAACCAATGACCTAGCAAAATGCTATGTAGGAGAATCAAAATTAAGACATCTCCTAGATAGTCAAAGATTTTCCTTAAGAAAAGAAGGACTAGGTTTCATTCCCAAAAAGGGTAAACATGCTTTTGTTCCAACTAAAACCGTTTTTGTAAAAGAAAAGGGATATTGTAACAAATGTAAAAGTTTAGGTCACATTGAAAAGAATTGCCATGCTAACAAAAGCATTTCATCTCCTATATTCAATTCTTGCTATGTATTGAAGAAAATGACAAATGGCGATGTTAAAGCCAAATTTGTTGGAACCCCGATCATTGGTGCCAAAAAGAAAGCCATTTGGGTCCCAAAATCCTTGGTAACTAACCTCCAAGGACCCAAAAAGGTTTGGGTACCTAAAAGGACCTAACTTTGTTTTGTAGGTAAATTACAAGGCGGGAGGACAACATTGGGTGCTCGATAGTGGATGCACTCAACACATGACCGGTAATCACAACATGTTCTCCTCACTAAATAACCAAGGTGCGGAATATGACAAGATCACGTTTGGAGACAATAGTAAAGGAAAGGTAAAAGGTTTAGGTAAAATTGCCATCTCAAACGACCTCTCCATATCTAATGTATTGCTTGTTGAATCTCTAAACTTCAACCTCTTATCCGTAGCTCAACTTTGTGATCTTGGATTCATATGTGCATTTTATCCAAAAGAAGTAATTATCACTAGCATTGATGATAATAAGTTGATTTTCAAAGGTTTTAGACATGGCAACCTCTATTTAGTTGATTTCAATTCAAATGATACTAATCTTGGTACATGCTTGTTTACAAAATCTTCCAAAGGTTGGCTATGGCATAGAAGGCTTGGGCATGTTGGAATGAAACAACTAAATAGACTAGTTAAACATGATTTGGTTGTTGGACTAAAAGATGTAAAGTTTGAAAAAGACAAATTATGTAGTGCTTGCCAAGCCGGAAAACAAGTTGCAAACTCACATCCAACTAAAAGCACAATGTCAACTTCGAGTCCACTTGAATTATTGCATATGGATTTATTTGGACCAACTTCTTTTGTGAGTATTGGTGGCAATAGTTATTGCCTTGTCGTTGTAGATGATTTTTCTAGATATACATGGATATTCGTTTTGCATGATAAGTCAATTGTGTTTAACACTTTCAAAAGCTTTGCTCAAAGGGCCAAAAATGAATTTATCTTCAAGATCAAGAAAGTGAGAAGTGACAACGGCTCCGAATTCAAGAACACCAAGGTTGAAAATTGGTGTGATGATAAAGGCATCAAACATGAGTTTTCGGCCAAGTATACACAGGAGCAAAATGGAGTAGTCGAACGAAAGAACCGGACATTGATAGATATGGCAAGGTCTATGCTTTCGGAGTACAATGTTTCGGACACCTTTTGGGCCGAAGCAATCAACACCGCGTGCCATGCATCAAATCGTCTTTATTGTCATCGACTACTAAAGAAAACTCCTTATGAGCTTCTCATTGGAAGGAAGCCAAACATTTCCTACTTCCGTGTGTTTGGGTGTAAGTGCTATATCTTGCGGAAAGGTACACGCTTATCTAAATTTCAAAGTAAATGTGATGTAGGATTTTTGTTAGGATACTCATCAAATAGCAAAGCATATGGTGTCTACAACCAAAACTCCGGTTTGGTTGAGGAGACACATGATGTTGAATTTGATGAGACTAACGGCTCTCAAGAGGAGCAAGAAAATTTGGATGATGTAGGTGATGAAGGGTTGAGAGTGGCAATGAAGAACATGACCATTGGGGATGTCAAGCCTAAAGAAGATAGTGATCAAGATGAAGATCCATCCACTCATGCTATCCCCTCTTCATCAACTCCTCAACACGAAGATCAAATAGTTGAAGTGGTCAATGTGGAAGACTCCTCTCAACCACAACTGGAAGTACCTTCTACCTCTATCTCACAAATCCCGGTTGACCATCCAAGAATTCATCACTCAATTTCCAAAGATCACCCCGTCGATCAAATTGTTGGTGACTTGTGTAAGGGTGTTCAAACTCGTTCTCGTCTTGCTTCATTTTGTGAAAATTACTCTTTTGTTTCCTCCTTTGAGCCCACACTTGTAGATGAAGCTTTAAAAGATCCGGATTGGGTGAATGCTATGCATGAAGAATTAAACAACTTCACCCGCAACAATGTTTGGGAATTGGTAGAAGAACCAAATCCGGATGAGCATAATGTCATTGGAACCAAATGGATTTTCAAGAACAAACAAGATGCAAACGGAGTGGTAGTAAGAAACAAGGCAAGATTGGTGGCTCAAGGATACACTCAAGTTGAAGGTTTGGACTTCGGTGAAACCTTTGCTCCCGTAGCTAGACTTGAGGCTATTAGAATCTTACTTGCTTTTGCTTCATCTCATAATATTAAACTATATCAAATGGATGTCAAAAGTGCATTTTTAAATGGAAAAATTAATGAGTTAGTATTTGTTAAACAACCTCCCGGATTTGAAGATCCTACAAAGCCAAATCATGTGTATAAACTCTCCAAGGTTCTTTATGGTCTTAAACAAGCACCTCGTGCTTGGTATGAAAGACTTAGAGACTTTTTAATTTCAAAAGGCTTTAAAATTGGGAAAGTTGATACTACATTGTTTACTAAGAAAATTGGAAATGATTTCTTTGTATGTCAATTTTATGTTGATGACATCATATTTGGATCTACTAATCAAGATTTTTGCGAGGAATTTGGTGATATGATGTCCAGGGAATTTGAGATGTCTTTGATAGGTGAACTAAGTTTCTTTCTCGGACTACAAGTTAAACAACTCAAGGAAGGAACTTCCATCAGTCAAAACAAATATGTGAAGGATCTACTCAAGAAGTTCGGACTTGAAGAAGCAAAACCAATCAAGACACCAATGACCACAAATGGACACCTTGTCTCTGACGAAGGAGGTAAACCGGTAGACTCAAAGCTTTATAGATCCATGATTGGTAGTTTATTATATCTTACTGCTTCTAGGCCCGATATTATGTTTAGTGTTTGTATGTGTGCAAGATTTCAAGCCTCTCCTAAAGAAAGTCATTTAATGGCCGTTAAACGCATTTTGAGGTATCTAAAATATTCATCTAGCATAGGGTTGTGGTATCCTAAAGGTGCAAAATTTGAATTAATTGGATATTCTGATTCCGATTATGCGGGATGTAAAGTGGATAGAAAAAGAACCTCTGGCAGTTGTCAACTATTAGGAAGATCTTTAGTATCTTGGTCC
Source organism: Pharus latifolius (assembly GCA_019359835.1). Lineage (NCBI taxonomy): Eukaryota > Viridiplantae > Streptophyta > Magnoliopsida > Poales > Poaceae > Pharus > Pharus latifolius. Next base: position 24,046,939 of record CM033326.1, read on the forward strand.
TCTAAGAAACAAAACTCTGTAGCTTTATCAACCGCCGAAGCGGAATATGTTTCCGCGGGTAGTTGTTGTGCACAATTGCTTTGGATGAGGCAAACATTGTTGGATTATGGAATAAAATTTGAAAAAGTGCCTCTTTTGTGTGATAATGAGAGTGCGGTGAAAATAGCCACAAACCCAGTTCAACACTCTCGGACCAAGCATATAGATATCCGACACCACTTCCTTAGAGATCATGTTAGCAAAGGTGATGTGGTGGTGGATAATGTGAGAACCGAAGATCAATTAGCGAACATATTCACTAAGCCCTTAGATGAAAGTCGTTTTTGTAAACTTCGAAATGAGCTTAATGTCATTGATATATCAAATGTGGCTTGAATTGTTGGACTCATATTGAATGTGCTTATATTATCACTTGGTTGCTTAAACTTCCTCTTTTAGAGCTTTTTAGGCTCCTTTATCTGCAATTGAGTGAAATGAACCAAAAACATGTTAAGTTGTAAGAAAAATTCTTCCCCTTTGGTGATATTGCCTATATCTTACCTATAATTATCTTATAGTTATATATGTCTATCTCAAAATCTCTTGAGCTTCAAATCAATCAAAATCTTCCAAGAAATTCAGTCCTTCCAGCGGTCTGACCGAACCATATGCGGTCTGACCGACTGTAACAGTAGAGCCAGGATGTGCAGTTCTGTTATCATCTCTGTTCTCGTCATGCCTTCCTGTTTCTTGTATCTTACCTGCTGCATATCTTCCAAATCGTACAGTGGTCGAGGTACTCAAGGCGCTGGCTCCATTCGGACCAACAAGAATAAATTGGCCAAGCTGCCGAAAAGGGTTCTACCTTCAAGTAGCAGCGACAGTCACGATGACGACTGGGTACCCTCGGCCGGTGACTCAGAGACAGAGCAGTCGTCTCATCGGGGTGGATCTTCTCATGTGGGCATGGACATCGAAAGTGAGGACGATGAAATAAACGTCCACGCTTATCAAGGCCCGAAGAAGAACTGGACGTCGAGCGACTACACGAAGGCGAGGACCACCTATGCCTACGATCATGCAAATGACGCCACGACGCCTCACTTCTACACGATGACGCAGCAGGATGCCTTCTACGGTCATTTGGTCCACAAAAACATTTTCGAACATAAATGAATCGAATGGGCCTATGTTGTGAATCAGCCCATCATGGCTCCCTTGGTGCAGATCTTCAAGGATATAGGACTGTATGACTTCGTGGAGCACAAGTGCCCATGGAACGCCACTGCCGTCAGACAGTTCTATGCTACATTTGAGATCAAATGGGCGGACCAGCAGATTATATGGATGACAGGGTCTAGGCGCTATGAGGCCACCTTTGAGGAGTTTGCTGCGGCAAACAAGCTGAACTATGAGGAGCTGAAGGAAGGGATCAACATGGAGGAAGAGGATTACCTTCATGAGGACGACTGGCTCCAGTTCTATGAGCAGCCGGGAGGTGGACAGCGGATTGTACCCGGTACTGTTACCGGTCTCAAAGTCCTCCCCGCTGTAGTCAACAAAATTGTACGAGCCACGATCCATCCGAAGAGTGGAAACCGAGAAGCGGTCCGGGATTACTACTGGAACTTCATCGACCACATCCTCCAAAGTCATCGGATCAACATTGTCTCCTTCATTTTGAAGACTATTGAGGATGTCTCGGCGGCCACTCTGCCAAATCTCTACTATGCTCCATATATCATGTCTCTGCTGCTCCAGAAGACAAAGTTTCCTCGCGGGTCTTGCGACATCAGGCATCTCGGCTATAAGCCGTTCAGTGTCAACCCGCGCGTCTTAGCTCGAGGCCAAGGAGCACAGCATCAGCAGCATCAGCAGCAGCCGGCTCAGCCTATGCCTCCTCCTCCTCCACCTCAGGCTCAGCAGGCACCTCAGTCGAGCCAAGCCCCCGCCTGGTTTTCTCAGTTCCAGCAGCAGTTCCATCAGCCCATGATGGATCAGTTTGCTACTCTTCTCCAGGGGCTTGAGCTCGCTCGCTCGGACTTGGCGGCTCTGCACGATCAGTTCCAGACCTTCTCTTCGCGCCAGGATCAGTTCGAGCAGCGCTTCGACACCTTCTCCACTCACTTCTACACTCGTTTCCCACAGACTCCTCCTCACCATCCTCCCGATGATGATGCTCCAGCTGATACTTAGCTTTTTTTTTGGCAATTGATGCCAAAGGGGGAGAGAGTAGAAGAGTAGGAGAGGGATGATAAAAACTCTTGGTTGAAAGAACTTTTGGATGTATAAAAGTTTTAACTTAACTTGTTTATGTTGGATGACTCTTGTATGAGAAATGGTACTTCATGATATATGTGATATGCTTATAATAGTTACATATGACCTTGTGATCATGATATATGTGATATGCTTCCTATACACATGCTTGAACTCCACTAAAATGCCAAAATTCTCTTATTCATACATTTAGGGGGAGTGTCTCATTCTTCGATGCTTATTGTAAAATTCCCGTTATGCTTGCAAACTCTTCATCTACTCTTTATGTTGTCATCAATTACCAAAAAGGGGGAGATTGTAGCTTCTAGGCCCCTATAGAGTGTTTTAATAATTAATGACAACTATAAATGGTATACTAACGTTACCTGTCTAGTTGTGTCAAAGAAGGTACTTAAAAGACAGGTCAATGAAAGGCAAAGAAAGAGCATCATGATGAAGAAAGGGCATTGATCAAAAGGGCAAAGGTACGAAATAGGATCTTTTCCATTTTTACCGGTCTAAGGTGATTAGAGAAGAATTTTGACCGGATTTTAGGATAATTGCCGTACTATTAAGAGGAGCATGTGGTGTATCACAAAATACTTCATCTATGTGCCACAATTCATAAAATCAACTTGCATTGCATACTAGAAGGTCACATCTTTTGAGAATGCTTTTTCAGCTCTTTTCTGTCTCATTCGGTCTGACCGTTTGTTAGGCCGATCTGACCGTTTGGCCGGTCTGTCCGTAGTAGAGACCAAGGTCAGACTCCTGGAACCTCTTGTTTTATCCTTCTGGTGTTTTGAGCTATTGCGGTCTGACCGTTTTGTTAGACCGGTCTGACCGATAAATCGGTCTGACCGTGTTTTTGTGCTACGGTCTGACCGTTTTGCCGGTCTGTCCGTATATATCGGCCTGACCGTATAAGGTGTCCAGAAACTATGTCGTCTCTGGACAGTTTCACGGTCTGACCGAAATAGTATCCGGTCTGACCGTATGTGTGCCTGACAAGGGCAGTTGAGCATTTATTGCGCCTGTTTAATGCCGTTGCAATTGCGGCGGTCTGACCGAGCTTGTGGCTGCGGCCTGACCGCCAGGTGATCTTTTTCTTCCAACGGCCTGTAACGGCTATATTAATTGTGGGGGGTATATATACTCCCATGCACGGCCCTGTTCAGGACTTTTGGCATAATCTTGAGCATTGTCATTATCCTTGAGAGCCTAAGCTAGTTTCATACACTCTAGGTTTTAAATTCTCAAATTTGTGAGAGTGTGCATTTGAGATCTTCTAGTGCATTGCATTTAGATCATTGAATCAATCGTGTGGCACTAGAAGAAGGCAAAGTGATCATCACCGGCTTGTTACTCTTGGAGTTTGCCAGCTCCTAGACGGCTAGGAGAAAGGTTTTGAAGAGCTCTTCAAGGAAGATTGTGAAGAAGCTTCAAAACGTCTTGTGAAAGGTTGAGCACGCCTTGCCGGAGTGGTAAAGTGCATCCTTAGTTAAATCGAGGTTTGGATAACTCATCACACTATTCCGGCTCAAGATCTAGGTCACTTCTCGAGAGAAGGTTGACTAGATAGAGGAGCGGTTAGAGATTTGAGTTTGCCTCAACGTGGATTAGGGGTGATCGGCAAATCACCGAGACCACGGGATATATCCTTGTGTTGGAATTGTGCTTTATTTATATTGTGTTACTTATTTGCTCTCATTGTCTTTAAATTGTTTGATTATTTGCTAAATTGCTAAAATCGCCTATTCACCCCCCTCTAGTCGATATCCTAGATCCCTTTCAGTGGGGGGCTCTGTCCTTCTTCGCGGGGGTCCGGACGTCCCCGTCCGCAACTACCCCCCGGTCCACCAGGGACTCCAGGTCCCCGGTTGTAAACTCGGAGGCCCAGAGGAAGTCCACGGTGACTTCCTCCGGGGGCACCTCCGCGGCCTTGGCACGGCCCTTGGGTCCCATCTAATTTTTCCGGTGGCTTAGGCTCTAGGAACAAAGGGGGACTTAGGGGTTCCGGAGGCTAAGCTTCCGAGAATGAGCTTCCGGGAGAGGGCTACTGGAAGAGCTAAGGGTGCTAAGGGAGTTTGAAGGTTTGATGTTTGGAATGATCTCTCTGGGCCCCCCGAGGCCCAATTTATAGGGGACAAACACGGCCCCAATAGGTGCCACGTGGCCCTTCGTGGTGCATCCGCGCCATTCGAACCGCGAGCGGCCATTATGGCCGAACGGCGCGCTCCCATCGAGAAGACCTTAATGAACGATGGCGCGGTAATAAATGCGCGGCGCGGGAGTCGAAGCGTCATGGCTCCGGTGGCTTGTCCCGGGGATTTTCCCGGCAAAGTGAACCATCCCCTCCGGGAACTCGAGCATCGTCCGCGGAGGGCATGGGGGGGCTGCTGTTGGGGAAAATCTCTGCGAGACTAATCCAGGTAAGGGGCTGCACCATTTGCCCGGGGACAAGCACCCCCAGTGGCTTGTCCTGGGCGCCGCCATGTGCCCGGCGACAAGGCCCCCCGGTGGCTTGTCCCGGGCACCACCATTTGCCCGGGGACAAGGCCCCCCGGTGGCTTGTCCCCGGCGCCGCCATTTGCCCGGGGTCAAGACCTCCCGGTGGCTTGTCCCCGGCGCCGCAATTTGCCCGGGGTCAAGACCTCCCAGTGGCTTGTCCCGGGCGCCGCCTTTTTGTAACATCCCTAATTTTGCCATCTCTTTAGCTTGCCAGTCAGCGTATCTTCATTGCATTCTCGGATGTCTCAACCTCATTTTTGATCCTTATCTCAGAATTATGATCTTAGGTATGCCACTACCTTAATTTAAAAAGTTGGCAGCTCAACTCCGCCTCTCAGACCATTTTCGCTTTTTAGTCCAAAAGTATCGCAGATCAGTTTTTTCATATTTGTCAGAAGCCCAAAAAGACTAAAAGTCTCAGACCATCTCCAAACTTTGATCTGATTCAGTGAATATCTCCCATTCACTATTCTGAACATTTTTCCCTTCAGGAAGAATTCCAAAAGCTCAACCGAAACCCTAGTTTCAGCTTCGCCAAAGTTTCAAACCCTAATTACCCTGTTTTCGATTTTTGTCAAAACCACCAGATCTTATCGGAGTTTACCATTTTTCTTGCTAGATGAGTCCAAGTAATTTAGTAGCACTCATCTACAAAACCAGATCTTAGATCAGCCCTTCAGATCTCCAGATTTGCAAATAGACCCAAATTCCTTAAAGAATTCCTTGCAGAGTAGACCAAAACCCTCTCGAATCAGTCCAAACCTTTCAACCAGGCCCCTGTGCCATTTTCGACCACGACCAGAGTTCCAGCATCGTTCGATCAGAACCCCGCCACCTCGCCTCGCCGTAGGAACTCGCCGCCGACGAAGTTTCCCGCGTAGCCACCACCGTAGCCACGTAACCACCACCTGTGCACAACCGTGCCGCCACCTCAGCCCGCGCTGTGCCGTGACTTCCTCGCGCGCGCGCGTGCTTCAGCAGCAGCAAAGCAACGCCACGTTGCATCCATGCCGAAGCTAGTGATCCCGTCGCCTTGCTCCAGCCGTATTTGCCGTAATTCCCCTCTCCTCGCACAGTCGTTGCCGCGTCCCAACGTCGTCTCGGTCCCGCCTCCGGTATCAGTCACGCGCATCTGGTTTGATATACTTCAACTCCCGAGAGCCCAGTCCTTCGCCTATATAAGCTCCCCCTCAACCGCAGCATTACTTTGTACCACTCCCTCAGCTGCATTGCTTTAGCTTCTAGCACGAGAGAGCAGCAAATTCCCCAGCACCGCCGTGAAGACCTTCTTCTCCGGCGAGCTGCTTTTGAGGCCACCGTCGACAGCTTCGCCCGCAGCTTCTCTCTCCAAACCAAGGCCACCAGTGAGTTACTCTCATCCCCCTCTCTGTATCATAGCATCCAATTGGCCCCCGGCGAACCTCAACGCCGGCGATCACCGGAAGAGCCCAAATCCCCTGTTTCCTCAATGCTGCCCGATTCAATCCAAATTAGCCCTCGTACCAGTGGAAGAAATTGTTCAGCACAGTCCCCTTAGCAAGCCTACCAATCAGGATTTCAAAATTGAGCCGAGATTGTGGTTTTCCCCAATTTGCGCGCCACCAATGAATCGGCTCACGTCGCCGAGCTTCTCCGGCCATCCCCCGACCAAATTAACCTCACCAATGGTTCCCTCACCTCACCCTCTCACTCCCTGAGCAAGCAATGGAGTTCAAACTCTCTGAATCGAAAATGCCCAATTTAGGAGTCGTCTTCTCCAGCGCCGGTGGCCGGAATTCTTCCCCCGGCCGATCTAGCTCCGGTTATTTTGTCCCTTAGATAGACTCCAGTACCCTGAGCATTATTGTCTACTAGCTTGACTTCTGAATCGACCTGAATCAAGAGGTATTACAATGCCAAGATCACTGTCCAGTAGCTCAGTTCATGTCCAGACCACCATGTTTACTCACCAGATTTGGCCACCCTCCGGCCACTTTCTGCCCTTGAGCCTATTGAGTACTTTGTTCCTGTTATCAAGGCCTAACTCCTAGACAAAGTGGTTCATCAATTGGAGACCTGAGTCAAAAGTTATGCCATGCCCTAGTTTCTGGCCATGTCCAGCACTATGTCAGTGCAGGTCCACCAGTGGCATTGAATGATTTAGACCTGTTACACTTGAGCAATTGAAATGCCACCTTGTCCCTTAGATTCCTGGAGTTGTACTCTACATCTTTCTCTTCTGCCACTTCTCCAGAAAACCTACCTAAGACCAATTTAAGGCTATGTCTAGCCGTGGACCGAATGTCAGCCTTTCGACATTCAACTTCTTTTGAGCCCATCTCTTCAATCAGCACCCAAGTGACTTTGTCCAAACCTTTCCCCTGCATGCATGATATATTTTAGTATCATTTCCCATAAAGACTATCTTCTGTATGCTTATGTAGCGTATGTGTGTATTATTTGTATCCGCCGTGGAACCAGAGGTTGGAGGAGCGGAAGAAATCTTCGAAGAATTATCCAAGTAACTGGACCCAGCATTGCAAGGCAAGTCTCAATCCCTTGATGATCATGTCTCGCCTATTATTTTGAAATGAAGTATGTTAATTGTTTTCAAGTATATGCATGCCTTATATTCAAATAAGAACTATATTCAAATAAAGTGATTAGATATGACCTAAATGATTGTAAAGCCCCTTTTGACATTGAATATCCCTGCACCCTTGTCACCCTAGAATATCATGCTTAGGCCATGCTATGTTCGAGATTATATGTTAAATGTTGAATGGTCACATATGAGAAAAGCATGTTCAAAACCCCTTTTTGTGAAAGAAAATGTGATTGGAATCGATAGTGAGGATGGTTTGATTGGATGGTGCTGTGTGCCCACTGGGAATGTGAAAGACTCCTCACTAGAGATTCATAAGGACTAGAACCTTGTGTTGTGCTTCTATGCGGCATGAAAAACGTACCAACCACTTGCCCGGTTATGGGACGGGCGCAACTTAGTAGTTGTCTTTAGTATTAGCTTTTCCCTGCAATGGTTGTCGATGCGGTTTCTTGCGAGAACTGGTGGGCCACTGAGGGCCATAAGTGATGTGAGTTCAGAAAAATTACGAGAGGAAAAGGTGGAAAGAAGGAAGACGCCCTATGCCAGATTAAGTCGTGCGCGGCTGTAATCAAGAGAGGCTATGTGTCTTGCGAGAACATAGACCCAGGCTAGGAAGTAAGACAGTGGGGAGGACCCACAACGGTACTCGAGACTTAACTGTCTATTTACCGGGCAGGGAATTATTAATGCTAGGACTGTAAAAGTCGCGTGGAGCTGGCCTGACTTGAAAGCTGAGTGATTGATGGATTAAGGTGGTACACCTTTGCAAAGTTTAAAAAGTATCAGATACTCTGAGCTCCCAGGTTATGGAGTCTGCGCGCTGTGGATTCTATCCACTTCGACGCAGCACAAGTGGTGACTCATGAAAGACCGCCACACATAACAATTCTGAAAATCTAGCTTAGGGTTTCAAAATCCTCGCTTTTGAAAACAAAAACCTTTTCTTCAAAACTGAGTGTGAAAATCTATTCTATTCCCATATATATATAAAACCAAGAGCCCTTTCCTTGAAAACCCCTCATCTATATACCTGCATTCTCATAACGGGACTTGCTGAGCATTGTGTAAAAACATGCTCACCCTTGCCTTTTCAGAAGAAAGGATTCAAGGATCCTGATTCCCTTGACTGTAAGCACCGAGAAGAGGAAGGAACCTTTTCAGACGATTTAAGCTTCTAGGAGGGTCATGCGCCAAGTTGAGTCCGATGTGGTGAAGGCCCGAGCCAAACCGCTGTAGAAGGAAATGAAGACCTTTGTTGTTGCTTTTGTGTTATATTTCTGTGTTCGGTACTCGATACCGTTTCTTTTTTATTCTTGATTTTGAAAAACTCTCTACTTTTGTATCAACTTTAATAAATGCCATCCTTGGCATTATGATAATGTAGTAGTGGCCCTCGTGACCTTGTACTTGTTTTATCTATTTGTTTTATTGTTTAAAGTAAATCCTGTTGTTGTGAGCTTGGGATGTACCTTTCTGTGTGAAATCCACCTGGGCGGTTGCTACTGGAATCCTCAAATGAGGGTCCCACACTTTTGCTCGGTGTCGACGATTCGGACTCGGGGTCCTCAGCCGAACTTATGCAAAATTTGTAATTGTGAGACCTTTCAAGATGACCCTCCGGGAAGGTATGCCGAACAATGGTGAACAAGAGCACAGAGAGATTTATACAGGTTCGGGCCCTCGATGGTGGGAGTAAAAGCCCTACGTCCTGTTAGAATTTCACTATATGAGATAAAGCTTTACAAACTAGCAGGGAGAAACCTTCACAGGCGAAAGTCTCCCCTATATAAGTGTACAAAAAGAAGCTATAGGAGACTTGTAAGTGTTGTCTAATCTAAGCCGTAGACTTGGCTGTTTAAGTGATCGAGATATCTTGTATCTCACTTATCTTAGGAGTCTTGTTCTTCCAAATATCTTGGATCCCCCGTTTGATGTACTTTGCCACCTTTTTATATTAGTTGAAAGGGTGCCAAATGAAGAAAACTGCATCAAACGGTTGGATGCGGTTTCTGGAGAACCGCTGTTAACTTCCACGGAGGTTATTAACACATGTTAATCATGAATAACCGCATATAATAACCTCTGACGGTTGGTCTTCAACGTGGAGGAATCCTCGGGATACTTGGAATATCCTGACATAAGGATAACCGAATAAACTCCAAGCACCCTGCTCGAGAACGTTCTGACCGCGGAATGTGGGCTGACCGCACAACATCCCCGGATATCCAGTCCAGTCCGCGTATAGCATACGAACTTCTGACCGCACAAGGCTGCCGGCCTGATCGCACGAAACCCGCGACCTGATCGCGTAAAGCTTGCGACCTCATGGTGATGCCCCTCAGAAATAGCTTGAGTTCGCATCGCCAGATACATGTCTGGTTCGAACCTGTCTTGAACCAAAAGTTTATTAGAAGTGACCCGGGTGTCAATCCTCGTCAGCTAGCCCCCAAATTCGAAGAAAACGAAGAGACGTGTTTATTTCGAATTTTAAAACCATGCATTGGATTTTTAACCCGACTCTTCAATTTTTCCACTTAGTGGCGCACTAAGTGAAAACGGTTGGTTTCCCAAGACGGGTTCTGACATTACGTGACGGGCAATGATAGCGCCGTAGAATTGTTTTTATCTCGAGGTAAAATTGTGAATGCTTTGATGAAACCCGAGGCGCCTGGAATGCAAACCGTCACCTAGGCGGCTATAAATACCAGGCTCTTGGATTTGTAAAACTCCACAATTTCCCTCCACGTCTAAGTCCTTTTCTTGTTATCCTGCCTCCTTCCTTTTCACATACTCCTCCCAATGGCAGATCACGAAGTCATCGAGATTGAGAGTGATGAAGGGGAAATTGTCGAACAAATGCCTCAAACGATTGAAGTCCTGTCTCCCTTAAGGAAGAAACCCAAGGTCGACGAAGGATCTTCTAGTGGAACAAAGGTGAAGAATGTAGCAAGTTTCTTTCTTCCTTCAGTTCCTTTGACCCTCCCCGTTCATGCCTCTCGGCAAGTTAGGCCTTTATCCTTAGAGAAAGATCCCATCACATCCAACTCTCCCATTCTTTTGGGTGATCAACATCCTGGTCGGCAAGCGGTGATTATCCCTCGATCAGATGATTACCATATTGGGTTGGCGAAGTAATCTTCTGATGGGAAGGTTGCTCTTCCACCATATGATGATCTTCCTCCCAAGATGGGTGTATTAACGAGTTATGCACCGGGACAGGTAACAATTCTTCTCCCCTTTTGCTGATAATTTTAGTTAGTATGACTAACTTTTGCAAAATGCAGGAGGTAGGAGGCTCCAGCGATCAGCCTTCTGCTGCTCCATCTCTTCCTTCCGGACAGACTCTTCTGGAAGAGAAGAATGCCCTGGAGAAGAAGACCGAGGAGATGGCCTTGAAGATTCTGTGTCTAGCAGAATGTCTTGATCGATCCCGAGAAGAGGCGCACCATTTTCGTCGAGAGAGGGACTTCGCTCAGCAACAGCGAGAACTCTCTGACTTGATTAGGGACAATAGTGCGTCTGTTGTTAGGGACAATATAGATAGACTTAGGGTAGTCGCTAGTTCCCTGGGGGTTGCCAGTGTAAATCCTACTGACAACAACATGACCCTTGGGGAACTTTGTAAACTTCTTTCGGAGCAAGTCGATGTTTTGATCGACTGCATCCCTTTTGTATGTAAAGAATGTAAGAAATAAAAGTTTCTTATTTCTCATGAATATTCTTCACATCTTCTGTGCAAAAATATAGCCATAAACTTTATGTTCGCGACCATTCATACACAGGAAACTTTAGTTCTGCGATCAGAATCGCGTTTAAGAAAAAAGCACCGCGACCTGCCCTGATTCCGCGATCAGTTTCAGAGCCGCGGTCAAAACTAAAGTGCGACCAGAGTTGGGATTCGGTCAGGCTGTCACTCCGATTAGAATCGAAGTTTTAGCCTAAAACATGATTTCGATAAAACCATAACCCAATTAGAAACATTCCAGTACGTCAAAAATTGAGTTACATGATTTTTTCGAAAAAAATGTTCAAAGTATAAAAAGGAAAAATGTCTTCTGAAAAGTACTGAAAATTTTTCAGTCCTTTTGCACTTTCAGTTTCCAAAACAAAGAAGTCTTTTTGTTTCAGATCCGACGCCTGAGTACTTTATCGGGTCCATCGGAGACAGTATCCATTATGGGAAATGAATAAAGCATTCAATGAAACGTTTGAAATGAGCCGCTTACTCATTAATGCGTCGCCTTGGGTCTATAAAAAGAGCAGATGTCTTCTCAAAGAAGCCACACAGCTAAAACCCTCATTATTCCCGGCGCTCCAAACCCTCATTTTCTTCAGCCTTCATCTTCCCAAAATCGCCAGCTTTCCCTTTGATTCTCCACCAAAGATGGCGTCCTGGAGCAGATCCATCCACCATTCCGAGGAGAGCCTGGTGGCGTTAGAGAAGGTGGAGATCCTTTCTCCGCGGCTGCTCATTAACTGGCGGCCTGCAGAGAAGGACCAAGAAACCCCAACTGTCCAAGAGGGCGAGTTGGTGGTTTTTGAGGAGTACCTGCGTTGCGGGTTCCGATTCCCCGAGAGTCGGTTCCTCAAGGATGTCCTTGAGCACTATGGGTGGGAACTGATCAACCTCCACCCCAATGCGATGCTGATCCTTGCGGTATTCCAGCATCTTTGTGAAGCCTTCGTCGGAATATATCCCAGCGTGGATCTTTTCCGACGATTCTACTTTTCGGCGTGGTCGAAGAGCACCAACGCTGCCGGATGCATCTACTTCCGGCTGAGGGACGAAAAGGAGTATCCCTCCCCACCCCTGCGAGATTCTGTGCACGGGTGGCACCAAAGGTGGTTTTACTGCTCTCCACCATCTGAAAGCAGTCTATGGTTTGAAAACTCGCGACCGGAAAAGTCGAGCGAGTTAGATGTTCCTCCGGCGATGAACTCGGAGCTTTCGAAGCATGCCGAGGTGATTCTTCACTTGGTCAATCAAGGATTGACGGCTCGAGACATCATTCGAGACTTCGTGAAGAATCGGGTGGGTCCTCTGCGTGAAAGGGCTCATCCGGCATGGGAGATTAGGTCCATGGCTGATAGCACCCTGGACTACAGTCAAGGTATTTATTTCTTTGGCGCTAAACTTTCCCATTTTTGAATTGTGCAAATTCTGACTTGAGTTTGGGTACAGTCCTGCCTTCATCCGAAATTGAAAGGCGGACCAACTCCCTCCTTAGGGCCTATAACGCCGATGTAGAGGGCCCTAAGGGATCACCTCGTCCATAGAGTCTGATTCACGCCGGCGACGACCTTAAACAGGAGCGCCAAAAGGTACATTCTCTATCTGGTCTCCATTTTTTAGATCTTATGCATGTCCAGCGTTAAACATTTCTATTGAAAATGTGAATCAGCTCCTAGGAAAGTTCGCCGAGACGACTTTCCCAAGTGAGAACGTCGGCTCTCTTGGGAAACCAACGGTAAAGAATGTGAAGAAGGTCTCCCAAAGACCCAGGACAAAGAGTCCTGCCTCTAAGAAGGCCAGGCCAAATCCCGGGGAAGGATCTTCACGGAGCGTTCCTCCTACCGCAAGAAAGACAGCGGTAAGATATCACATCCCTTCTGTTTTACCAGGCGCAGATTGGAATCACTTCTTCGTCGTACAGGGAGAGGGGAGCGAGGAGGAAGAGGATGACGTTCCTCTGATCCTTCGGAGGAGGAAGATCGCGGATCTCCCATCCGGCGATGCCCCAAGCTGCCCCGCAGAGACCACTACTACCGAAGAGGTGGTCGTGGCAGATCCTGCGACCACCAAAAATCTTGTGGTCACGGGTGACCACCTAACTCCTGAAGCCCCCGAGACTTCAGGATCGGTTGTCTCTGTTCCCCTGGTCGAAAGGACGACCACGGTAAGGATTCCTTTCTGTCATTCTTTTTATGATTCCTTCTGTATGTTTGACAAATCAATGTTCATACAGGTAGAAGAGCTTCTCCCTGTGACTACTGCGAGTCCCAGGGGAGAAAATCCTCCTCCTCTGCAGACAGAGGGGGAAGTAGTTGAGCAAAGGCCGGTTGTGGTGGCTCCAGCGACCCAGGAGTTACCAAGGCCTTCGGATGTAGCCCCACCAGCTAGTACGGTAGCCCAGGTAAAGACCTTGCTTTTTGTCTATATCTTTTCCTTAGAAATATGCTCATAGCTGAACATATCCAGGGGGGAGCTACCTTGTTTGCCATGAGGAAGGCAAGAACCGATGATGGTTCTTCTTCCCAAGGGGAACCTTCCCAGAAATCCCAGGAGCGAATGGGATTTCAAATAAGGTAAGAACCTTAAACTGGCAATAATTTTAAATAAAAACTGCTCAAATTGTCTTTCTTGTCAGGCAAAGAAAGACGGCGCCCAGCTCTTCAACCACCTCCGGAGGGGTTGAAATTGCAGCTGGTACAGGAGCTTCCAACGAAGAACGCTCCATCCCTGTGGTCCAGGAAGTCGTCCAGACCGCAGGGGAAAGAATAAATGTAGGGACCCAGTCACCACCGATGACTACTGGGGGTAGCGCCCAGCCGGCACTCCCACCAACTGTCCCTGTAGTAAGCGCATCAGGGGCTCTAGCGAGGATCCCCGCCGAACTGAATGATGCTGTCTTACAAAAGTTTATGAAGGTATATAAAAAACCTCCATTCTCGTGCCTGAATTGTACTTAGGACACCTTTGATCTTCTTCTTTGGCATCACAGGGATTATCCTGGCTAATAAGCCATTCGCATGTTGTGATGGCCAGTACAGAAGCCATTCAAAAAGAACGCGACAGCTTGCGCAGGTGAGTACCATTACCCTTTGGTTAGCATGGGTGCATTTTGGTTGTGACTGCCTTGATTTTGCTGTAGAGAGGTTACATTTTTGAAGAAAGAGGTGGCCAGTTCAATCTCAATGTTTAAGAAACAAGAAGCTGAACTCAACAAACTCCGATCAGAGAATGCTGGTAAGCCGATTTCTGATTAAGAAGACTTGAATCCATAATATGCAAATAATCTCCTCTCTCTGTACAGCGCAAGCAGGTCGAATTACACAGCTTAGTCGGGACAAGGGGATTCTTGAATCCTCGATTCGCCACATCGATCGTGCAATTAAAGAGCTGAGCCTCCTGATCTTCGAAAAACTGAAGGCCGTGGCTGATCTTTTGAAGACCGATGTGGTAGAACCACAGCAAGACAACCTCAGCATAAGTGATTGGACATCGCTGCTTACTGCCCAGGCGGATTCACTGCTTGAGTATCTCCCTGGAGATACACGGCGACGCGAAGAGGTGATCAGAACCAGGGTTCGATCAGCCGCAGTAGCCGTACTCAGCCGGGTTCGACTTTACCATGGCCCAGATGCAGATCTGAGCGCACTGGTGGGTCCGGTTGAGGTCGAGAGTGAAGAGCTGCTCGATGCAGTCATAGAGGAGGTCAAGCCCCTAGTAGATAGGCTCCTGACTGAGCTGGGGATCGAAAGATCCTTATTTTTATATTTAGACAGTTGTGTATAATGCAATGTATGTAAAAAATCATTCTTGACAGGAAATATGTATTTTGCATTTTTATAATATGAATTCCATACTATGAGCACATCCCCCCTAGCCCCCGCCTCTGCTTATGTATACTAAAGCCTTAGTGTTATAAGCAGAGGAGAAAACATAAGCGTAACGACCAGGGGTGTGTGTTTTAAACCAGCGATCAGGATCAATATAACGTCTAATCTTATTGCGAACTGGTAGACACTCAGATGACCAAGGACTTACCAGATAGCCCCGTATGCGTTGAGAAACGGCTTATTTAGGAGTGACTTATCTGTAAGTGGTCATGAGATCGGCCAGCGAATCCGATTAGATTGTTGTAATGATCTGACCGTCGGCGGTCAGCCCCCAGGTCGAATGCATTAGATACGGGCTTAAAGAGAAAAACTCATTGTATGAAAGCAGAACATATTTTTGTTTTGGCAAAAGATGCTAATTGAACAGGAAGAAAGTGATTGGAATACTTACACGTAAAACTTGCGAAGTTAATCGATGTTCCAGTTCCTCTGCCAACTGCACGGGTGGCTCAGGGTTGGTCCATTCGACCACAAAGTCGGCCAAAACCTGAGACTTAACCGCCGTGCGAGGGGTGAAATGGATCTCGAAGGCACCGAGTTCCATCGCCCATTTGGCGATTCGACCAGATTTCTCTGGGTTGCGGACAATATCCCCCAAAGGAAAAGAGGAGGGTACTGTGATCTTGTGTGCTTGAAAGTAATGTCGTAGCTTACGAGAAGCCATCAGTAGCGCGTAAAGTATCTTCTGGACCTCAGGGTAGCGCTCCTTAGGACCATGAAGTACTTCGCTCACATAGTAGACGGGTCTATGTATTCCTCCCCTATCCGCGATCAGAACGGCGCTGACCGCGTGTGGTGTGGCCGCCAGGTAAAGAAGCAACGGTTCTCCTTTGTCGGGAGACACCAATACTGGCGGACTAGATAGATATGTTTTTACCTCCTGGAATGCTTTTTCGGCCTCATCCGACCATGTAAAGTTATGATGCTTCCGCAAGGCTTTGAAGAAAGGCAATCCCCTTTCGCCTAATCGCGATATAAAGCGACTTAAAGCCGCCATGCGACCAGCCAGGCGTTGAACATCTTTCATGGTCGAGGGCGACCTCATTTGTTCAATAGCCCTGATTTTCTCAAGATTAACTTCAATGCCCCTGGAACACACAAGGAAACCAAGGAGTTTTCCTGAAGAAACCCCGAAAGAGCATTTCTCCGGGTTTAATTTTATTCCAAAGCGATTCAAATTACAGAAGGTTTCAGCGAGATCGTCCAAATGAGACAATCTCTTGGTACTTTTTACAACCAAATCGTCTACATATGCTTCGAGATTACGCCCTATCTGGGAAAGAAAGGTATTTTGCATCAAGCGCCGGTACGTGGAACCTGCGTTCTTGAGACCGAACGGCATCCTGACGTAGCAGTATGTGCCGAACGGGGTGATGAAGGCAGTTTTCTCTTCATCGTCTTCTGCCATGCTAATTTGATGGTATCCTGAGTAAGTGTCCAGAAAACTCATCAGTTCGCAACCCGCAGTCGAATCGACCAGCTGGTCGATGCGGGGAAGGGGAAAGTCATCCTTCAGACAGGCAGAGTTGAGGCTAGTGTAGTCGACGCACATGCGCCACTTGCCATTTGACTTGCGGACCATGACCGGATTGGCAAGCCAGTCCGGGTGATCCACTTCGCGGATAAACCCGGCTTGTAAGAGTTTGTCTAACTCTTCTCGGATGGCTTCCTGTCGGTTAGTGGCAAAACGCCTGAGCTTTTGCTTTATTGGTCGTTGTCCAGGTCGAATTGCTAACCTGTGCTCAATTACTTCCCTTGGGACACCGGGCATGTCGGACGGTTTCCACGCAAACACGTCTGCGTTAGCCCGGAGGAAAGCAACGAGGTCGAGTTCCTATTTGTCATCCAGGACTGACCCAACCCGAATTGTCTTGGATGGGTCATCTGGGTACAAAGGAACTTGTTTGAGTTTTTCATCTGGTCGAGGAGCAGCCTTGATCGCATCGGTGGCAACGGTGGCTACCTGAGCGTCCCGGAGGGGAAGTTGATCGGCCATCTCCAAAGATAGCCGGTCGCATGTGAGTGCCACGTTGCGACTGCCTCGAATCGAGATGACACCTTTGGGGCCAGGCAATTTCCCGCACTGATAAGCATAGTGCGTTGCCATCATGAACTTAGCAAGAGTCGGCCTGCCAAAGATTGCATTATAAGCTGAATCACAATCGATTACATCGAAAGTAACCAATTCTGTTCGGAAGTTGTCTGGTTCTCCCAGAGTGACAGGGAGGACCACTTGTCCCAATGGCATCATGGAGGGGCTTGGGATTATCCCATAAAACGGATGGATTATAGGCTTAATCTTCGAACGAGGAATTTGCATCTCATCGAGTGCCTTGACCAATAAAAGATCAAGGGAACTTCCCCCGTCAATCAGGACCCTTTCGACTCTCGCGTTACTGATGATTGGGGTAATGACCAGAGGTAACCTCAATGGTCGGGTTAGCCCCACAGGACAGTCAGCGCGATCGAACGTCAAAGGCATATCTGACCAACGGGGGTATTGAGGTTCACCAAGGGATGTCTCCGTTTGGTTAACCTCTCGGCAGAAGGTTTTAAACTGTCTTTTGGAAACGAAAGAGGAAGAACCTCCGAAAATGACATTAACATGATTTTGAGGTACCTGGTAAGCCATTTCTTCATATCCGTCGATGTCTCTAATCCCGCACGCCTGCTCTTTAGGCAGTAAGGTTGGCATTGGCCCAACTCCTTGGTAGAAATTGTCCAGTTGTTTCAACCAACTCCTGCAGTTTTTGAGGTCGTGGCCTGCGGAGTTGTGGAGTGGACACCACTTCTTGCCCTCCTGCGGATTAGTTGATTTTTCTAGCTGGTCGGAATCCCGACCACCAGAGGCAGTTTTACTTTTAAATGAAGACTTATTACCTTTGGTCGAAGGTGGCTTCTCTGCAACTGCGACCTCGCGGTACTGTCCAGAGCGGTTCCTCTTCGACTTCTTTGACTTCCCACCCGGTGAAGACTCCGGCTTTTTACTTGAATCTTCTTTCCTGGCGTCCTTGAAGCCTGGTTGGGGTGGTAGGTCCCCCTTATCGACCATTCGGTTCCATTCGACCGCTTCGGCTGCATCGGAATATCGATCAGCCATGTCGAACAGATCGGCCACTGATCGAGGAGGGTGGATAAGCAAGTCTTCAGTGAATCTCCGGTATCGAACGGCATGCTTAAATGCCCTGATTACGGAGCCATCAGATATGTTCGGGATAGTATTCCTCACCCCGACAAACCTCTTGACAAACTGCCGAAGTGTTTCGGTCGAAGTTTGTCGCAACCTATGCAGGTCGTCCTCCTTACCCGGCTTTTGGTAACAATTTTGGAAATTGCTGAGGATGGCATCGCATAGCATTTCCCAATTGTAGATGGAACCCTCAGGCTGATTAAACAACCAGGTTCTAGCCAGTCCTGCGAGGACTGTTGGCAGGTAGTTGGCCATGACCTTGTCATTGCCTCCCGCTGCTTGGATGGCAGTAATATAGATCTGAAGGAATTCGGACGGGTTCTGAGTTCCATCAAACCTCTCAATGGCCCCTGGTCGAAACTTATCGGGCCAAACGACTGCTCGTAGGCCAGGCGAAAAAGCTTTGCAACCAGCGTAAGGGCCGTGAACCGTCCTTTGACTCTCGGTTGGGTTTCGAGCAACCTCACGCAATGGCGAGGTTATTCATGGTCCCAAACGAGAGTGAACAGGAACTCGATCCCTACTACGAGAATCCTGCATTCGCCGGTATTTGTCCTGTCGGGACGGTACAGGTGGCGGGTAACTCCGCCGGCGAGAGCCAGAATGAGGACCATCCCGTTCACGGGAATGTGTTACCGAGTGGGAAGAGGCTGTTGGGGTCGCCTCGGATGCGACCTCGTCCAGTCTTTCCGCCAGGATCCTGAAAAAGGCCGGTTTCTGCGCATCCGTGACCGTAGGAGGAAAATTGCGCATGACTTCCGCGATAGATCGCAGCCGACCATGAGTACTTCTCCTAGGGGCACCAGGTGTTATCGTTTCTTCGTCCACTGGGAAATGCTCCTGTGGTAAAGAAGGAGTCTGGTCACGTCTACGACCACGTGACCGTCGAGAAGAACTCGGGGCAGCATCGTAACGAGCCTACGCATCTTGAAGAGCCTCTAGGGTAGTTCTGCGTAGTTCGTCGTTCTGTTGCTCGAGATCTTGATCCTCCTTCTATTTGCGATCTTGTTCTTCCCTGGCAGCCTGTTGGTCGGGAGTTTCTTCCGACAGCGCAGCAAACTGCCTAGGGAGAGAGGTTGCTGATGGGGAAAACATCTCGGTTTGTTCCGAGTCGGACTCGAAATCAAAGAGACGGTGAAAGTTATCAGGGTCGAACCTTCCTGGGCTAATTTCCGGGTCATCATCATATTTTCCCTCAGCGGGGTCGTATGATGGGCCGGATTCATCACCTAGCACATTAAGAACCTCTGTGGGTTCTGACCTTGTGCCAGTTACCTCCTGGTAGATTGACATGACTTGGAGAGATGATTCAACCTGTGGAAGATTCTGGCCTTTGACCTCTTCCATCGGAACAGGATCGCTTGGAGAAGGCATTGGTATATGGGCATAATCCTCGAGATCGAAATCGTTCTCGGAATCATATGCTCCAGCCATGTTTCGGCGAACCTCCGGATTTCAACTAGGACGCCTTGAGAAAGGCCCCACGGTGGGCGCCAGCTGTCGACGATTCGGACTCGGGGTCCTCAGCCGAACTTATGCAAAATTTGTAATTGTGAGACCTTTCAAGATGACCCTCCAGGAAGGTATGCCGAACAATGGTGAACAAGAGCACAGAGAGATTTATACAGGTTCGGGCCCTCGATGGTGGGAGTAAAAGCCCTACGTCCTGTTAGAATTTCACTATATGAGATAAAGCTTTACAAACTAGCAGGGAGAAACCTTCACAGGCGAAAGTCTCCCCTATATAAGTGTACAAAAAGAAGCTATAGGAGACTTGTAAGTGTTGTCTAATCTAAGCCGTAGACTTGGCTGTTTAAGTGATCGAGATATCTTGTATCTCACTTATCTTAGGAGTCTTGTTCTTCCAAATGTCTTGGATCCCCCGTTTGATGTACTTTGCCACCTTTTTATATTAGTTGAAAGGGTGCCAAATGAAGAAAACTGCATCAAACGGTTGGATGCGGTTTCTGGAGAACCGCTGTTAACTTCCACGGAGGTTATTAACACGTGTTAATCATGAATAACCGCATATAATAACCTCTGACGGTTGGTCTTCAACGTGGAGGAATCCTCGGGATACTTGGAATATCCTGACATAAGGATAACCGAATAAACTCCAAGCACCATGGTCGAGAACGTTCTGACCGTGGAATGTGGGCTGATCGCACAACATCCCCGGATATCTAGTCCAGTCCGCGTATAGCATACGAACTTCTGACCGCACAAGGCTGCCGGCCTGATCGCACGAAACCCGCAACCTGATCGCGTAAAGCTTGCGACCTCATGGTGATGCCCCTCAGAAATAGCTTGAGTTCGCATCGCCAGATACATGTCTGGTTCGAACCTGTCTTGAACCAAAAAATTATTAGAAGTGACCCGGGTGTCAATCCTCGTCACTCGGGGACAAGGTCCCCCGGTGGCTTGTCCCGGGCGCCGCCATGTGCCCGGGGACAAGGCCCCCCCGTGGCTTGTCCCGGGCGCCACCATCTGCCCGGGGACAAAGTTGCCCGGTGGCTTGTCCCGGGTGCCGCCATGTGCCCGGGGACAAGGTCCCCCCGTGGCTTGTCCCGGGCGCCACCATCTGCCCGGGGACAAAGTTGCCCGGTGGCTTGTCCCGGGCGCCGCCATTTGCCCGGGGAAATGGCCCCCTGGTGGCTTGTCCCGGGCGCCGCCATTTTCCCTGGGACAAGGCCCCCCAGTGGCTTGTCCCGGGCGCAGCCTTCTGCCTGGGGACAAAGCCCCCCGGTGGCTTGTCCCGGGCGTCGCCTTCCTTCCGGAGGCAGGAGTCTCTGGTCCCCGGTTACGTGAGGGTCACGCGAGAAGCGCCTCGGGAATTGGCGGACACCTGTCAAGCATCCGAGGTGCCTGGCCGGGAGAAGGACGTTGCTACCCCTCAATCCAACGGTGGTAGGCGGGGTAGTCTAGTCTTTTTGCGTCTTTTGGGGCTATATAAGCCCTTGTAACACCCATGTAAAGGGGACAATTCATTATTACTTGGAATAGACAATCTCACAGGTGTGTTCTGGAGCCATCTCTCCCCTGAAAGAGATCCCCTAGCCAACTCCGATTGGGAGCACGCCGACAGGACTAGGGCCTCCACTGAGTCCCGAACCTGTATAAACCCTCGTGTGATTTGTTGTGTTCATCCGACGGGAGAGGACCAGTCACGCGGTCAGCTCGCGTCGTCTTTTCTTCGCTAGGTTCTTCCACAAAACCTGCCGGGGTATTCGTAATACCACGACAAGCGTATTGATCCTCAGTGCCCCGCGTTGGAGATTACCCCTGAAGCTCAAGACCCCAGGCAGGCATGCAATGACTTGGCTTCATCTAGCCAAGGCATTTGATCTGAATACACTAGTACAGAAAAGTTTTCTTCTATCGGTAAAAAACACCCTTCTACTATCGGTTTTTGTACTGATAGAGATAGACACGATAGAACAAGACAGGTCATTTTCTATCGGTAAATAACCGATAGAAGAACTTCACTATTCTAACGGCATCTTAGGAGAACACCGGTAGAAAACCCGTTGTAGTATGACGTTTGTGAAAGAGTTTACCGATAGAAAAAATATAGTACTCTCTCGGTTGTGAATGAGTTTAACGGTAGGAAAAGTACCACTCTACTAACAGTTAATTTAGACTATACAGATAGAAAAAACCTTAGTACTCTCTCGGTTGGAAATGAATTTACCGATAGAAAAAACGATTGTACTCTCTCAGTTGTGTATGAGTTTACCGGCAGGAAAAGTTAAACTCTTCTAACGGTGAATTACGTGTGTACCGATAGAATAAAGTATAGTACTCTCTCGGTTGTGAAAGAGATTATCGATAGAAAAAATCATAGTACTCTCTCGGTTGTGTATGAGTTCACCGGTAGGAAAAATCACACTCTTCTAACGGTTAATTACGAGTGTACCGATAGAAAAAACGATAGTAGTCTCTCGGTTGTGGATGAGTTTACCGATAGAAAAAATGATAGTAGTCTCTCGGTTGTGAATGAATTTACCGATAGAAATACAGTACAGATGCAATACAGTACATTCACATATACAGTACATTCTTTACATTCACAATATAGTACATTCACATATACAGTACATTCACATATACAGTACAGATGCAATACAGCATAGATTGGATACACAATGCAGTACAGATGCAAAGAAGAGTAAATTCACATATACATTGAACAGATTGACACATTAGACAGTTATTCACATTTATTCACATATATATGGACAAATACAAATTGCAATTCAATGTGGACATTTCGTCACATATATATAAACAGTCTATGCACAGAGTACACGAAAAAGAGAAAATTGTCATGGCTATTGGTTGGGCGCAACTTCCTCCATGATATATTGAGCCCAGATTTGATGAAGATCTCTAATCTTTGCATTTTCATATTGGTCTTTCGACATGGTGATCTGCAAGCATGTGTGAATACTGAGTAACTAACTTCCTAATTTTGAATGTGACACCCAATGTTCAAATTTGAGTTAGCTATTGATGCTTACCTGGGGGAATTGGGCAAAGTTTGTCTGCAGCAGGTCGTACATGTAGCGCAGCACATAAAACCCGCATTCCCACGATTGCGGCTGCTGATGGCACTGAGATAATTGCATATGCGAAGATATGTTAGCTATTGTTTCCATAAACTAATTAAGTGTCGCGCCCCGAAACTGGGACAACGACTACTCCTGTAGAGACCTAGCTCGCTGCAGCTAGTCCCAAACCACAAACCTTTGACTTCCCAGGATGAGTCAAACACAGGAGTATATTACATTGCAACAGAGTATTTACAAAATATTAAGCAGTGTGGCCTGCTGGCCTTAATATTACATAAAGGGATTACAATGCCTACAAGGCATTCAGGGTTTAGCAAATATTTAACTACACAGCAGAAGATAGGTGACCCTCCCACAAAAGAAGTTGACGGCAGAACAACACACTTCAGGGTTCTGGCGGAACTGATTCTCCTCCTTCTGGATCCACGTAGTACTCCGTGCCATCATCTTGATCAAAGTAGGCTCCATCTATTGAGTTGAATGTTGCAAGGATGAGCACTTACGTACTCAGCAAGTCATAGGTAAGAGTAGATACATATAGTAGTGATGATATGAACCTAGACTAGTCAAGAATTATGGATATTTGTAAAATAATCTTTTCCTTTCTCATCTCATCTTATGGCAGCACTTTTCAGAATATAACATCATCATTCATGTTCACTAGATTATAGCACTACCGCGACACGTCGACACACGACAGCTCACGGCAGCACTCCTTATCATGACAACACATGTCATTTGGGTAATCTTGATTAAACATATTTTATTTAGAAAATAGTACTTGTGTCACACCCCGTGGATTTAATCCACCGCAGCAGACTCCTATAAACCCGGGAGCTCGGAGTATTCGAATACGTTTTTAACTCTGCAGAGAGGTACCAATTTACCCACAAGATATTCCACTTTCAAGCCTTTCCTATCATAACAAAATGATTGGACCCCTGACTCACTTCATACTGTGAGCGGCAAGGTGGAGATAACAAGAACTTTTGTTATGTTTTACTCACAATTCACTCCCGACCCTGTGGCTCTCAGCGAGGCACAGTTGTGGCAGGTTGTATCCAAACCTCCACCCCTTTGCTTATTCCCATTACTGGGTCAGCGTGCTTGATCACCTTCAGTGATATGTGTGGGAGCCGCGCTCCGTGTTTATCGTGCATCACTACACATCTCATGCAGCGGTTTCATGTGCGATCCACATAATTACTTGTTCAGGCCTGTCCCATACCAGGCTTGCGGTTAGCACGTTGTTCATGCCACTAGACGCACAACACAAGGTTCTAGTCCTTATATGCCAGTGACCAGACCATCCACAACCCTGCACCTTCAGTGCCTGCATTCCTTTGCAGTCTAGCACCTCCAGTGCTACAGCCATCCATACCATTTTTCTGGTCACGGCTAGGGTTTTTATTTCATGAATATAAGTATATAAATACATATAATAGTTCATGGCTCAAAACTTGTTTATTTCACATTTCACAGATAACCAGTCTAGCACTGCCAATTCATAAATCAACCATTCTCAATCTTTCACATGCAATATTGCCTATATTCAAGGTTATATTATAGCAACATTTAAAATATAGGTTCAAGATGACCAAGGATATGACTTGCCTTCCGCGTCGTAAAATACAGCAGTCGATGACGGGTCAACAGCAAAATCTTCAAAGTCATCTTCTGAATCTGCTCGACGACAAACAAACACACAATGATTACTTATAATATTTAAAATGTTTTAAGACTTATATGCAGAAATGCTTAACAAGAATGATTGAACTATACTGGAGATAATTTGAACTGCAAACTGAACTGAGTCGAGATTCTAGGGTTTCAAGGAATTTGGGGTAAGGATGGTGATTAGATTATCTTAGGGTTTCAGGATTACAATAGGGATAACAATTTTGTGGCTAGTTTAATCAAAACAGCGAATGTCAACAGATCGACATTCGGATCAAAGCTTGGACATAGCTTTAAGAAAAGCTAGGATGCTTATCTCAAGTTGTGGTAGTAGAAGAAAATGTAGATCACAACTCTACAAATTCAGTGGACAAAGTGGATTTCAAATTGCACAACCAGAAGTGGGTAAACAAGGCCAATGCCACTGGCTGACAAGCTCTGGCATAGAGCTGACAATGCCAAAAACTAGGGCTTAGCATAACTTTTGATCTGGAGCTCCAAATGATGCACCACTTTGTCTGGGAGGTAGGCTTGAGTAACAGGAACAATTAAGTCAACAGGATCTAGGGCAAGAAATGGCTGGAAAGCAAGAAATTTGATGATGAACTGAGATGAACTGGCTGCACTAGATCAGTTCTGGACAAAAACTTGGCAAAGCTATATCTTCCAATCTAGGCTGATCTAGGTGTCGGGCTAGAAGACAAAAATGTTCAGGAAGCTAGGGCACATCTAAAAGACAAGGTGATTTGGGCTGAAACGGTCGGGAACACTTTTCCGGTGAACTGTGCCGGAGAAGAACACTGCTATTTGGGGGTTTTCAATTTAGGCCGAACGAACTTGATTCCAAGCTTGGGAAGTGATATATGGGTAAGAGGAAGCTACCTGCACAATCACTTTGGCCGGAGGATGGCCGGAGAAGCCTGGCGACGATCGTCGGTTTCTGGAGAAGTTCAAAAAATTGGGGAAAGCTTCGATTGAAGCTCAATCTGGAGATCTTGATGCACAGGCTTGCTGGAAACGACTCACTGATCAACTTCTTCTACAGAATCGAGAGCTAATTCGAGGTAATTTGGCCTGCATTGCCGGAACAGGGCATTCTTCGAATTTTAGCCATTTCCGGTGATCGCCGGCGTTAGAGGTCACCGGGGAGCAATTAGATAGTACTACACAGAGAGGATGAGTAGATGAACTCACTGATGGCTTTAATTTGGCAGGAGATGATGTGGGTGAAGCTGGCACCGTGAAGCCTCTTGCTGGACTCGCCGGAGAAGACGACTGCAGCGAGGAAATTTGGAAATTGGTTAAGTCCTGGTGATGTGTGGAGGGAGCTGCTGAGCACAGGAGTGCTTATATAGGCCAGGCGAAGATGGCAAAGGTGAACAATGAAGAGATTGGTTGCTGTGACTTGACTAGTTGCGTGCAGGAGCAGTAGCGGCGAAGACACAGCAAGAGCGGTGATGCGACGGCGACAAGCTTTCAGCTGATCACAATGTCGCCTCATCGGGACCTGGCAAAGCTTGTAGCAAGCGGTGGCGACAAGTACTGGCACGGCGAAGCTACGTGGCGATGAATTGCTGACAAAAGTCACTGCTGGTCGCGCGGGGAAGCAGGCGCTGGTCGTCGACGTTGCAGCGACGCTGCCACGGTGACGGCTGAGGCGAGGACACGTGCGCAACAGCATGCACGATCAAGTTGCAGGCGAAGCTTCACCGGCGGCAAGCAACCACGGCGCAAGGAAACCACGGCGAGCCCTGGTCGTGTACAGCAGTTGGCCTGGTCGAATTAGGGGCCTGATTGCAATATTTGATTTTCACATTTGGACCAATCTGTAATTCTGGAGATTTGGAAGGTTAGAGTTGAATTTGATTCCACTAATCTGGTAGATTATTTTCAACAGGATATTTGGCAAAGATGCTTGATAAAATTTGACACATTTGAATAGTTTTCGATACGAACTGAAAATAGGGTAATTTAGGGTAAATTAGGATTTGAGTTTTGTCGATTTCGAATTCTGGTATTTAGGGTTCGATTTTGATATCTGCACAGAAGAGAAACTTGTGGCAAATAGCATTTTGAGAAGATTTGCCAAAGAGATTTTGAGTTTGAAGTTAATCTGGAGATTTTAGCCTTTTTGGGTTTTCAGATATCAGGTAAGGACTAATTTGCGATAACTCTTGGACTGATTTGTGAAAAGAGTCTAGATGGTGAAATTTGGCTGTCAACTTTTTAGATTAAGGTATTGACATACCCATGATTATATTCCAGGAATAATCTGGTCTGAACTTGGTCAAGATTCGGATTAAATCTGTATTTCTGAAACTTAGGGTATTTGGGTAATATAAGGTATTTCTGTTTTCGAAAACAGAAGAAGTTGATAAATCTGGAATTTAGAGATAGAATTGGATCTTGGTTCTGAAGACTTTTAAGTTCAAAGTAACTGATAGATCACATCTGAACAATCTGATCTTAATTTGAGGTCATAGGATAAATTTTGGAGATTTTAGGGCTTGAGATAGAAACTGATCTGGCTATTACTACAGATACATGCATGCATGCTATTGATGAAAAAGGAAATTTTCACCCCTAACTCAGGGTGTTACATTAAGCATAAACAAAAAGTCTCATGAGTACCTCATATTCTTTCCAAGCTAGTAGGGAGCCCTGCGGTGCGGCATGCCTCCCTCCAGCGGACACATATTTATCAAAAGCCCTGCATTTCAGTTAGCATTGCTGGTTAATGTATTATCATTAGCTAGTGAGGTCAAAATTTAAATCAAACATATAAGTTACTTACGCCTCCATATTCCCCTTGACCACATATTCGTTCGATAATCTGTCACGCATCGAATCAAGGTAGTACACCTCGTTCCTCAGCGGACAGATCACGATGAGGATCCAGTGGCCCCTACAATGTACGTAAAAGAGAACCACTAGCTCAAAGTATATCTCAGGTGTAACATACAAGATTGAGTTAAATTAGTACGAAATGCACTAACCTTTGGTGGTACGGCACCAGAATGAACTCCTGGTCCTGCTGCACCATCAGCGCCTTGGATATGTACTGCTCAGCGTGCGTGGTGTCGTGCTCTAGCATCGTGAGGCTTATTTTATCTAGGTCGAGGAAACCCACCTTGTCACACGCAGCCTCCGATGCTATCCTGTACATGCACCTGCATGCAAAGGACGACATTAGTATTGCACAAAAAGTTACAACATTTCAAATGAACTACAACAATGCAGAGTTAGCAAACAAAGTTAGAAAACAACAATACATAGGATTAGCAAACTCACAAGACTCCAGTCCGTATGATGGACATATCGAGCTCCCGCCAATTGTAGAAGTTGAACAGATCCTCGTGTGCCACGGATATACTCCCAGGCTCACGGTGGAACTGCCCAGGCCTGTAGGGAACTACGAAGTTCAGATTGTGCCGAGCTCGGTGTAGGTACCACTCGTGGAGGTCTCTGGTTGATCGATCCAATTTGCGCAAAGCTGACTCCGACACGAGTGGGAACCTGTTACTGAACCTCTCCGGCTGTCCCTTTCGCCCTTTGCCCTTGCCTTTTGCCGGGGACTGAGCGCGTACCTTCGAAGGCAAGGGCAAGGTGATGGCGGTTTTCTTCCGAGGTGAAGGCGTGGATGCACTGGCTGGGTTCGAGGCCGTCTTTGATGTGTTCAGGCCGAGCTGGGGGCACAGTCCCCTAGTAGCCCGCCGGCAGGCCACTTCAATTATTGTGCACGTATGTTAGATTTTGCAAGTTGAGTGTACTGAGTAGGATGTAATCTAAAATGTGTAGGATTTACCTGTTGTATTAGAAGACACTTCTTGGGCCACTGTACGTAGGAGCCCACTGGCTCAGCAAGTGTCTGCATTTCCTCTATTGGGACTGGTAATGGAGAATCGTTGTAGCTCGGCATGGCCATGTCCACCTGTACCTTTGCGAACCTCAACCGCAGAGGTAAGCAGTGGACCCGGACATTCGGCCCAAACGGATATACGAAGCCGTGTCCAACCACTTCCTGCCCGTCGCCTAGTTGATTCAGTAGGATGCAGCCCTCCGGCTTCTGCAAATTTGTAACAATTAAAACAGGTTAGCGAAACAACTCTAACAGAATGGGAGTGGCATCAACTTAAGTGCACAGATGAAGGCTTGCAGTACCTCAAGTAGATCCACTGGATCCACGAGGACCTTTGAAGCGCAACTGCTTATCAGACCCCGTGGGGTACCGTCGCCCTGGAGATCCGCATCTGCACTCTTGGCCAGCAATGCTTCTCTCAACCGTGCAAACTCTTCCCTCATTTGTGCGACCTCAGACTACACATCAGATTGCACCTCAGCCCGTATCTCCGCCCGTACCTCAGCCCGTATCTTATCAGAGAGCTCCGCTTCCTTTTCCTTCCAGGTGCGGACCTTCTTCCTCGGTGGAGCCGGATCTGCGAAACCGGCCTTCCACGACACAATGGCTCCCACGGCCCGTGTACACACGGGATGCTCCTTATTTCCTAGAGCCCGGGTGAGGATGTCGTTCTCCCTCTGCGGGGTAAACAATCCCTCCATTGCCTCCTTCTCAAAAGAGGTCTGTTACATTTAAAGGTATCTTGTGAGACAAATTGCCTTATATACACTTGTGCGCACACAGTTTACGAGGTTAGCCAACTTACCATTCGCCTCACAACGTCGGTGTCCCCAGGGTTTGCGAACTACACAGACCCCGTGGATGACACGGACCCCCTCCCCCTCCACCATCGCTTGCACCTCTCATCCCCGATCTCGGAGAGCGGCAACTCAGGGGAGTCGATGGCAGGATTTTGAGAGTCTTCCTTCTTCCGCTGCTCCTCCTTCCCCGCATAGCCCCGGGATCTGAGCCGATGCGGGTGGTCGTTCCTCTTCTGGATCGCCTTATTCTTCTCGCTAAGGGCCTTGAACTCCTCGGTCCCCTTCTGCTTGGTGAATTCCTCCCATACCTCCTCCGATATGAAGGGGTACTTCTCGCAAGGAGATTTCCCCGCAGCGAGGAAGTTACTGACGAGCCAGCTCTTAAAGGTTTTCCATGTTCCGTTCATGTACTTCAAGCAGACCGTCCTAGGTGTATCGTCGGGGACGTTCCACTTAGCCTGTTTTCAAATAATGCATACAATTAATCATGAGTTAGTTAAACTTTAGTATAAGCCAAGAGAACGTGATTACGAAAGAGTTCAGCGATTTCAGTTAATTTAACCTTCACTTCCGCCCACAACCTATCCCTCTCATCCGCTGTCACGTCCTTCCAGCTCTGGACGATGATCTTCACCCTTTCTTTCGCCAACAGCCCAACGTAGGCCGCGTACTTCCCAGCATTCTTTCCGATAGGCCTCCCAAATTGGTTGAACTCACAAGAAAGATCCGTGCGTTTGGCCAAACGGCCCAACGTCGTCGCGCCTCGCCCCACCCTCTTGCCCTGGGATGAACTAGCTGCATCTTCAGTTACGTTGGGGTTGGCCCTAGTCGAACCACTAGTACCATATGATGAAGACGACGACATGTCTTTCCCTACAAAACCATCAACAAACCATCAAAAATTTAATGGAAACACAAACCAAATCATTTTACAAAGCAAAAGGACCTATTTTAAATATTTTTTCTATCGGTAAACACAGAAACTACCAATAGAAGATAAGATTCTATTTCTCAGATTTTCGTCTACACATTTTCATATAGGAAGCAGGCAACATATGGCAATTAATTCTTCTTGGAGTTCCATAACTCAGCCCAAGACTGGAGACTAATTAGGGCTGCAAAAGGGATGTCCGAAGAAAATAATACTAAAAGAGGTGCAAAAATTAATTCCTGAACTGTTCAGAAATCTTTTCTATCGGTAAACACATGAGCTGCCGATAGACCATAACAATGTTTTCCATCGGCAAAGATACGAGATACCGATATAACATATTGTTCTGGAATATTGTTGATAAGCTGTCATTCACTGGCATCACATAGTCTTGGTTTAAGTCAACATTCTCCATGATTTTCTATACTAATATTCATGGGCCAGCATTATTATTTCACACATAACAATGTTTTCTATTGGTAAACATATGAGCTGCCAATAGAACAGAACAATTTTTTCTATTGACAAATACAGGAGATACCGATAGAATATTTGTAAGAACACCTCCAACGTATAATGTGCATTACATGGCAGTTGGATACAATTGATCACACATACAGCAGTACATATAAGTTAAAATCTCAAAATAGGTTCATTACAGCACTGGAACATATTATGTCTACCCTAATTTAAATCAACATTGCCTGCGGAATGTTCATAATCCAACACAATAGGGAACCCTAGTGTAATTGCAAAACTCGAAGAATTAGTACATACAGAACACAAAGATCAAATAAGGAAGATGCTGGAAAAGGAACGACGAATTAGGGTATTTACGGCGATTAGTTGTGGTGATGGAGAGGCGGTGTAGAACGCAGCGGCGGCCGGTGAAGGACGAAAATATGAACCGGTGGCAGTGGCGAACCAGTATCCAGCCGGCGATCGTCGTGTGGGAGAGAGGAAGTGAGTGGTCACTGCGGAGGTTGTGGTTTTCTTCGCTCTCGAAGAGACGCAGTGCTATAAGTTGGAACTGTTCGACTGGAGGGAAACACAAGGGCCATGTACGTGTAATAAAGTAGTGGATGCCCTTTTCTATCGGTACAACAAAATAATACCGATAGAACAAGTAAATTTTTCCTAGAACAATATTTGAAGTAGTGGATGCCCTTTTCTATCAGTACAAACAATAAAATACCTGAGACCAAGTTTCCCCAGAAAATTCTTTTAAGTGCCTGAGATTAAAGTATTGGTTTCCCTTTTTCTATTGGTAAAAACAACAAAATACCGTCAGACTAATGAATTTATTCTAACGGTAGAACATAATAATACCGATAGAATAAGTAAATTTTTCGCAGAGAAATTTTGAAGTGCCTGAGAGACATTAAAGTAGTGGAAACACATGACACATCTGTATTTACCGTTAGAACATGTGATGTCACATGGCTGAAACAAAGCATACTGGGTAATGCATGACACGCATGACACCAGTTCTCACCTTCAAACAATCATATCTACACACAATGTAACATCAAACAGACCGTGCTTGAAAGCTGCAGAATGATAAAGAAAGAGGGAAGATAGCCGGAAAATTAGAAAATTGACATAAAAACAAATTGTTCTTTCATTGTTGTTTTATCACTTATAAAAAAAATTAAAAATCCAAAATGCTAGGTCAAGGAGTGGTCTTAGCCCTGGCTGCATGTAGAATAAAGTCAGTTTGACTCGCAGCCAGGACGCAGGACTCCTCTAGCGACAAGTTGTCCTTAGGATCAACTACTACCGCGTCGAGAAGGCCTACGACCTCCCTCAGCTTCGCTATGGTATCCTTTATAGTCAAACCGCAGCCAGCGATGGTAATATCTGCGGCTTGCTTCTCCTCATGAAGACGCCTCGTCCTCGCCTTGGAATTGTCACCATCTATCTTCATGCGCTGAATGCGCCGGAGGATGTCGTCCAGTTCAAGCCGTAGCTGAGTGTGCTTGTCCGTAAGGAGCTTCTGCTCCTCCTGGAGGGCCCTCAGCTCGGCCTTGACTTTGCCAGTGTCTTCCACGGCTCCCCTTCCCTGTGCAAATCAACAGGTCAAGAATGTACTGAACATGGATTAAGAATACAGGGGTAAACCCAGGAGATTTAGAGTTCTTACCTGGGAGGGCGAGGCTGACGATCCCATTGAGGATACCATTGTGAAAGAGAAGATAAGGAGTCGAACAGTTTGAGAATTAGAAAAACAACAAAATACCGTGACGCATGGCGAGGTACTTATAGAATTTCCAAGGCGACGCATGGCGACACAATTGAGAATTCAAAGCGCCAGAGTATTGTTCTATCGGTACAAACAACAAAATACCGTCAGACCAATTAATTTTTTCTATCGGTACAAACAACAAAATACCGTGAGACTAACGAATTTATTCTAATGGTAAAACATAATAATACCAATAGAATAAGTAAATTTTTCACAGGGAAATTTTTGAAGTGCCTAAGACACATTAAAGTAGTGGATGCCCTTTTCTATCGGTACAAATAACAAAATACCGTCAGACAAATGGATTTTTGGAGAGCTTAATTTGAAGAAGCAAGAGGCTGCAATGAGATTTTCGCAAGAAAATTTGAAGGGAAGAATAAAGTACTTACAGGATAAAGGTACTGTACATGTTAGAACTCATGCTGTGGAGTAAAATTGAGATATATTAATGCTGTGAACTAGCTTATCATTAAGTTCTAAAAAAAAATGTACTGCCTGATGTATTAATGATAAGTTC
The DNA here is from genome assembly GCA_019359835.1 of Pharus latifolius. Classification (NCBI taxonomy): domain Eukaryota; kingdom Viridiplantae; phylum Streptophyta; class Magnoliopsida; order Poales; family Poaceae; genus Pharus; species Pharus latifolius. The sequence continues at coordinate 24,079,685 of CM033326.1, forward strand.
CTCACCTTGATGCAGAACTTGTGGGCTGTTTGCGTGGTATTTTTCCCTGAAATAGAAAATAATCATCAATGGTTCTCAACCCATAATCCTTCTTCGTGATCATCTCGCAGATACGTTGTTTCGTCGATATCTCCAGTAGGGATACATTGAATGTCCTCTAAAAATGGAGGTATTTCATCGAATTGGTTATACTCCTCTTCGTTGACAACATCTTCGACCCCAACAATACGTCTCTTGCTGTGAAGGACAGCATGCAAGTTTGGATTGGCCGGGTCAACGATGTAGAATACCTGTGTGGCTTGCTTTGCAAGTATGAATGGATCATCTTGGTGTCCAACTCAATCAAGATCGACGAGAGTAAACCCGTAACTGTCAACTTGAACACCTCAAGAGATTTCGACCCATTGGCATCGAAACAGGGGAATCCTAAGTAATCCGTAATCGAGATCCCATATTCGTCAATAGCACCGTAATATGAGTTCAGTGCCCTTACTGACCTGGCATCCTCGGAAATAGCAAACAGTGTCACTCCACTACATTGCGTGCTACTCTTGGCGTCTTGAGCTCTTGTGTAAAATGAATACCCATTGATGTCGTATCCCTGCCAAGCCCTACAGTGAATCTTGGGCCTCTAGCCAACCATGTCACAGTTTCACTTATGGAGCCCTCGGCAACTCGCGTGACTCTTTCTTGGATCCACCCAGCAAATTTCCTGTTATGTTCTCTGGTGACCCAAATCTCTGACTTCGAAGGATTTGTGACCGTAACATTACGTTGTGCTTGTGTATGTATGGCTCGACCTCAGTCATGTGTTGTAAGACCCAAAAATGTGATTTTGCGTACACATCACGAGCGGGGACGATAGCTTTGAATCCAATCGTTCTGATGCCCTGAAGCCTACCCTCGTGTCGGGACCTAGGAACGCCAATTGGGTCAACCCCGGCCATATAATCTGTGCAAAATTCAATCACCTCCTCGGCGGCATAACCTTCCAAGATACTCCCCTCGGGTCGACGGCGAGTCCTTACGTATCCCTTCAATACACCCATAAATCTCTCAAATGGATACATGCAGCGCAGGCACACGGGTCCACAAAACTTAATTTCTCTAATAAGGTGAACAATCAGATGGACCATAACATCAAAAGAGGATGGAGGGAAATACATCTCGAGCTGACAAAGAGTTGTAACCACGTCGCGTTGCAAAGCGTCCAGTCCATCCGGATCAATTACCTACGAGGACACAGTTGCGCCAAATATTCATATAAGAAAAATCTTCTAATTAAGCTCCACAAATGGAGATAATGAACTTATAGTACGAGTGCACATACTTACCTTGCAAGATATTGCGTTGAAGAAATAACATAGGTTTCTGATTGTCTCTCTGACTTTAACTGGGAGAATGCCTCTTATAGCAATGGGAAGCATTTGTACATCGGCACAGGACAGTCTTAGGTCCTTCGTGCCAACCAGTCTTAGGTCATTCATGGACACAACTTTTTTCAAGTTCGCGGAGTACCCACATGGAACTTTAACACCGTGCAGGCACCGACAGAGTTCTATTTTTTCGCTCTTGGACAACATATAGCAGGCCGAGGGGAGGTATGTACGCTTTCCCTTCTCTAAAGGTGCAAGCTCAGTCCTTATCCCCATTTCCACCATGTCACGACGAGCTTTCACACCATCCTTTGTCTTTCCCGGAATGATCAACAACAAACCAATCAAACTGTCACAGACATTTTTCTCTACATGCATGACGTCAATGCAATGTCAAACTTGTAAGTGCTCCCAGTAAGGTAGATCCCAAAGAATCCATCTCTTCTTCCAAACATTTTTTTCTCGAGGTTTAGAATACTTACCGAACTCAGCTTTGATGTCCTTCACGCGTGAGTAAATCTCCTTACCGGTCAGAAACACTGGAGCTGATCCCTTCTCAGGCTTCCCGTTAAATGATTTCCTCTTCTTACGGTACGTGTGATGCACCGGAAGAAACCTGCGGTGACCCATGTACACTGTTTTCCGGCAGTTTCGCAGTCACATGCTCTCAGTTTCATCTAGGCAAATAGGGCAAGCCTTGGCTCCTTTCGTACTATACCCCGACAAATTGCCGTAGGCCGGAAAATCATTTATGGTGCAAAATATCAGGGCCCGCAAGATGAAATTCTCTTTCTTGTATGCATCCCACACCTGCACCCCCTCGCTCCACAATTTCTGTAAGTCCTCGATTAAAGGTGCTAGAAACACATCAATATCATTTCCGGGTTGTCTGGGTCCTGAGATTAGTAACGCCATCATGATGTACTTGCGCCTCATGCATAACCAAGGAGGAAGATTGTAGATGCATAAAAGAACCGGCCAAGTGCTATGCCGACTACTCATATTACCATGTGGGTTCATACCATCTATACTCAGCCCGAACCTTATATTCCTAAGTTCGCCGCCGAACTCAGCAAATATTCTGTTGATGTTTCTCCATTGAATAGAATCAGCTGGGTGTCTCAGTTTTCCGTCTTGTTTCCGGGCTTCAGCATGCCAACGCAAGTGCTTCGCGACTTTCGGATTTGCAAACAGCCGCTTCAATCTAGGTATCACAGGCAAGTACCACACAATTTTTGCCGGAGGTCCTTTCTTTACCTCGTGATGTTCACTGTCAATCTGCTCCTACGCGTATACCTCGATGCGCCGCATCTTGGACAAACATGCAAACTGGAGTACTCGTTATGGTACAACACACAATCATTTGGGCATGCGTGTATTCTTTCGATTTCCATTCCCAACGGACACAACAGTTTTTTGGCTTGGTAAGTAGATCTTGGCAACTCATTTCCCTCGGGAAGCATGTCCGCTAGAAGATCTAATAGTGCCGTGAAACTCTTATCACTCCAACCGTTGCCTGCCTGCAAGTTATATAATCTCAGCACAGAAGATAGTTTTGTAAATGTTGCACATCTAGGGAACAGAGGCTTCTCAGAGTCAGCAATCAGTTTCTCAAATTCACAGAAGTCGTTTTCGTTGTAATCTTGCTCTACATCACGTAACATCTCATCTGGATTGTCATCATCATCATCTACGTGCACATCGGAATGAACATTATCAAAATTCGGATGACCATCGATATTATTGCAATCCACATCCGAGTCCTGCTGATTGGTAGTAGTGTTGCCTGTTTCCTCAAGATCTTCGCCATGCCGTATCCAACGGGTGTATCGCGCGTTAAAAGCACGACGAATCAAATGACTCTTAATTTGATCAGAGTTGCTAAATCTCTTCAAGTTCATACAATCTGTACAAGGACAAAGCATATTTTTCTCTCCCTTCCTCTCCTTTTGTTGCTCAGAAAATTTAATAAACTCATTCACACCATCCAAATATTCAAGAGTAGTACGTTTTATTCGATACATCCAATATTTCCTGTCCATCTACAATTAACAAAATTTAACGAGTCAGCCATGCATGAAACCTGCCCGATTAAGTTATGTATATGTACATGTACAGCCTATTACAACTGATGTGTTAAACCCTAGCCTGATGAAATTAACACTAATTAACCTAGCTAACTACACAATACAAGCTAGTGAGCTCCTAAAACATGAAGCATTTCCAGCTAGCTAGCTCCCAAGCTTGGAGCTACAAGCTTGGAACTACACAGTACAGCTAGCTTGCAAGTAGAGAGGGAGGGAGATCTAGAGGGAGAGAGAGATAAGTGATGACAATTAAGCATACCTTAAAGAGAGGATTGCAATCAACTTCCCTCCAACTTGCCCTGATCACCCTAGTAGTGTAGCTGCGAGCATGGAACTTTCATCACAAACAGAGGGACACAGAGTGCAACAGAACAAAAGAGTAGCTTAGCAATGGTCGAGTGGGGTTTTACTTATATTGGACCTTTTTCTAATGGTAAATACATGAAATACCCGTTAGACTAAGCGCAGGTAATTTTGCACTCACATATTCTATCAGTAAAAACACACATATACCGTTAGAGAATGTACTGGTGTATTGCTGAGCAGGTACAGGTCTTGTTCTATCGGTAAATATGTGTATTTACTGTTAGAAGAGGTACTGGTACATGGCTGAAACAAAATCAAACTGGGTAATGCATCACACAGCAAATACATGTGCTTTTCTATCGGTAAATATGTGTATTTACCATTAGATGATGCATGACTGATCAAATACGTGTGTTGTTCTATCGGTAAATATGTGTATTTACCGTTAGAAGAGGTACTGGTACCAAACTGGGTAATGCATGACACACATGACACTAGTTCTCACATCCAAAGAATCATATCTAAACACAATGTAACATCAAACAGATCTTACATCAAATAGATCTTAACTAGAAGATAAAGCAATATTTCAGGAAATGCTAATTTGTAGATTAACTAGGAGACACAAAAATACTTTTTTTTAGGTACTTGGTACTTCATCTTGCCAAAGAAATTACACATGCCAGTTCACAAATTCAGGTACAAACATACACATGCCAGTTCACCAATACAATTTCAGGTACAAACATACACATGCCAGTTCACAAATTGAAGTGCATGTCTGAAACAGTAGTACAAATACACACCTACCTACCAATACAATTAAATACACAAATACTCCCTACACATTCAAGTTCATGTCCCAAATAGCAATACATGATACACAAATATACAACAATATACAAATACAACAATTCACACATTCGATGTATATTAGAAAAGCCACGTCTGAAATCAACAACCGATCGCGACGAGGACCTAGTGGCCCATACATTTTACATAAAAGAGAACCTTTGCAAGTTGCGACAATGCAACTACCGACTACAAGTTAGACCTGGTACATCACAAATCCATTCATCCAAAACAGCAAATGTCTGAACCACATTGGACTTAACCATAGGAGTTTAGTTCGAAGACGCCCGAGGAGCTGGAACTGCTGTCAAGTTACATTTGTACTGGTGATTTCCTCGGACTCAAACTCGATCAACTCAACTCAACTCAACTCCATTAACAAAAAGAACCTACCTTCCAAGATGTTGTTCTGTGTAATGATGGTGTAGAATGGCTGTGCAAATGACAACAATTCTTCTTCTCCAAGCAGGTAAGCATCTGGCCACAAGCTGGTGCATGCAAAAAAATGTAAGATGCTTTCTATAGGTCCTGATTTGAGAAACACGCCGGCCTTAAGGATCTTCTTGACCGAGCCAACCAATATCTCGCCCTTCACGTCCTTCCAGCTCTCGACAGTGATCTTCACCATTTCTTTCCAGCTCTCGATGGTGATCTTCACCGTTTCTTTCGCCAACAAGCCAACATAGGCAGCGTACTGCGATGAAGAACCGTGAAATACGTTGCCCCTCATGAGCATCATCCAAGGACCTGCACAGATCATAATCATATTTAAAATAAGACACATCAAAATGAAGGATACAAAAATTTTAGAATAATTGACATAATTGGATTAGACTAATCTAACAATATTGCCGAAATTTTACGTACCTTGCTTGCGATGCCGAAATCTAGAGGGCATCGATGGAGGTGCGGAGGTGCAGCGGTCGCCGGTAGAGGTGCGCCGGCCGTCCATGGAGCTTACGGGTTAGGACTACGAGCGCCAGATGAACTGTGAGAATGAAAGAGACATACTGTCGCGCCCCGAAACTGGGACTACGACTACTCCTGTAGAGACCTAGCTCGCTGCAGCTAGTCCCATATATGCATAGCATACACATACCCTTGACGTCCCAGGATAAGTCAAGCACAGGAGTATATCACATTGCAACAGAGTAACTTACAAAATAGTTAAGCAGTGTGGCCTGCTGGCCTTGATATTACATAAGGAGATTACAATGCCTTCACGGCATACATGGTTTAGCAAAATAACATCTACACAGCAGAAGATAGGTGACCCACCCACAAAAGAGAAGTGAACAGCAGAACAACACACATCAGGGAAATGACGGGACTGACGCTCCTCCTTCTGGATCCAATAAGTTCTCCACGCCTTCATTTTGATTGTTGATCGCTCCGTCTATTGATTTGTAGGTTGCAAGAGTGAGCACTTACGTACTCAGCAAGTCATAGGTAAGAGTAGATACATATAGTAGTGATGACATGAACCTAGACTAGTCAAGAATTATGGATGTTTATAAAATAATCTTTTTCTTTCATACCTCATTTCAGGGCAGCACTTTTCATAATATAACATCATCATTCATGTTCACTAGATTATAGCACTACCGCGACACGTCGACACACGACAGCCCACGGTAGTACTCCTTATCATGACAACACATGTCATTTGGGTAATCTTGATTAAAACATATTTTATTTAGAAAATAATACTTGTGTCACACCCCGTGGATTTAATCCACCGCAGCAGACTCCTATAAAACCCGGGAGCTCGGAGTATTCGAATACGTTTTTAACTCTGCAGAGAGGTACCAATTTACCCGCAAGATATTCCACTTTCAAGCCCATCCTATCATAACAAAATGATTAGACCCCTCCTCACAACCATGTGTGAGTGGCAAGGTGGAGATAACAAGAACTTTTGTTATGCATCACTTACAATTCACCCCCGACACTGTGGCTCTCCGCGAAACACAGTTGTGGTAGGCTGTATCATAACCTCCACCCCACCTCATTTTCCCATTACTGGGTCAAATATCAGATCACCTTCAGTGATAGTGGGAGTCAGCCTCCAAGTCAATCATCACAACACAACTCATGCAGGGGTTTCATGTACGATCCACATAAGTACTTGTTCAGGCTTGTCCCATACCAGGCTTGCGGTTAGCACGTTGTTCATGCCACTAGACGCACAACACAAGGTTCTAGTCCTTATATGCCAGTGACCAGACCATCCACAACCCTGCACCTTCAGTGCCTGCATTCCTTTGCAGTCTAGCACCTCCAGTGCTACCACCATTCCATACCATTTTTCTGGTCACGGCTAGGGGTTTTATTTCATGAATATAAGTATATATATATACATATAATAGTTCATGGCTCAAAACTTGTTTATTTCACATTTTACAGATAACCAGTTTAGTACTGCCAATTCATAAATCAACCATTTCCAATCTTCCACATGCAATATTGCCTATATTCAAGGTTATATTATAGCAACATTTAAAATATAGGTTCAAGATGACCAAGGATATGACTTGCCTTCCGCGTCGTAAGAAACAGCAGTTGATGACGGGTCAACAGCGAAGTCCTCGATCTCGGCTTCTAGATCTGCTCGACGACAAACCAAAAAATACACACAAATATTACTTATATATTAAGATGTTTTAGGATCTATATGCAGATATGTTTTACAAGAGTGACTGAACGATACTGGAGATAATTGAGATTGTAAGCTGAACTGAGTTGAGATCTAGAGTTTCAAGGAATTGGCTAAGGATGGGTGTTAGACGCTCTTAGGATCTCAAGGTTACAATAAGAACATCAGTTTTGTGGCTGGTTTGATCAAGAACAGCGAATGTCAGTAGATTGACATTCGGATCAAGAATCTGACATAACTTCAAGGAAAACTAGAGAGCTTATCTCAAGTTATGACAGTAGAAGAAAATGTAGATCATAACTCTACAAATTCAGTGGACAAAGTGGCTTTCAAAATGCACAATCAGAAGTGGGTAAACAAGGCCAATGCCATTGGCTGGCATGCACTGAGACAGTGTCAAAAATTAGGGTTTAGCGGCATATATAATTCAAGGGCTCAAATCAAGTTGTGATAGAAGAAGAAAATGGTGATCACAACCTCAGGAGTCTAAGGGACAAAGTTATGCCCGAAATGCACATCTGGAAGGAAGTGAAAAGGGCTAATGCCACTGACTGACATAGTCTGGCATTGATCTTGACATGGCCAGAAACTAGGGCTTGGCATAACTTTTGATCTAGAGCTCCAAATGATGCACCACTTTGTCTGGGAGGTAGGCAATGATAACAGGAACAAATCATTCAACAGGATCTAGGGCAGAAGATGGCTAGAAGGTGGTGAAATTCAGTGATGAACTGAGGTGAACTAATTGCACTGGAGCAGTTCTGGACAAGATTTTGGCATGGCTATAACTTGAATTCTGGGCAGTTTCAGAGATCAAGCTAGAAGGCAAAAATGTTTAGGAGGTTGAGGCATACTTGAATGACAAAGTGGATGAAGCTGAAACGGCCAGGAATAGGTTTTCCGGTGATCAACGCCGGAGAAAAAACACTGCCATTTGGGGGTTTTCGATTTAGGCCGAATGAACTCAATTCCAAGCTTGGGAAGTGAAAGAGAGATAAGAGGAAGCTACCTGCACGATCAATTTGGCCGGAGGATGGCCGGAGAAGCCTGGCGACGATCGCCGGTTTCTGGAGAAGCTCAAAATTAGGGAAAGCTTCAATTGAAGCTCAATCGGGAGATCTTGATGCATAGGCTTGCTGAAAATGAGTCACTGATCATCTTCTTCCACAAAATCGAGAGCTAATTCGGGCTGAATTAAGCTACATTGCAGAAACAGGGTAATCGGCAATTCCGGTGATCGCCGGCGTTAGAGGTCACCGGTGAGCAATTAAATGGTACAGCATGATGAGTGAGATGAGAGGAACTCACTGGTGCTGTTAATTTGGCAGGAGATGCTGCGGTTGAGGCTGTCACCGTGAGCCTCCTCGATGGCTCGCCGGAGAAGACGACTGCAGCGAGGAAATTTGGAAATTGGTTAAGTCCTGGTGATGTGTGGAGGGAGCTGCTAAGCACAGGAGTGCTTAAATAGGCAGGCGAAGCTGCAAGAGGGAACAACGAAGTAATTGGCTGCTGTGATGAGATGGGTTGCGTGCTGAGCATCAGCGGCGAAGACACAGCATTAACCGGTGATGCGACGGCGACAACGGCTCTGCAGTTGATCATCATGTCGGTTCATCGGGACATGGCAAGCTGGAGCAAGCGGTGGCGACAACATTGGCGCGGCAAGGCAACATGGTAGTGAATTGCTGACAAAAGGCTGCTGGTCGCGCGCGGGAGCAGGCGCTGGTCGTCGACGTTGCAGTGGCGCTGCCACGACACGGCTGGAGCGAGGACACGTGCGCACCGGCATGCACGGTCACAAGTGCGGCGAAGCCTCACCGGCGACGAGCAGCTACGGCGCACAAGCACAGCAACTCTAGTCGTGAGCACAGCAAACGGCCTGGTCGAATTTGGGCTTGATTGCAATTTCCAATTCTTAATTTGGACTGAACTGTAAATCTGGAGATTTGGAAGGTTTGATCTGATTTTGATTCTGCTGTTTTGGTATACTTAATTCCACAAATGATTTGGCACAGATTGAAGATAAAATTTGAGACATTTGGATGACTTTTGATATGAACTGAAAACAGAGTAGATTAGGGTAAAATAAGTCTGAATCTTATTGATCTCGAATTCTGGGATTTAGGGTTTGATTTTGAGATACTCATAAAAGAAGAATTTGTATTGAAAAGCATTTGGGAGGTGTTCCCTGAATCAGATTTGAATTTGGAGATGATTGCAACATTTTGCCTTTTCTGACTTTTAGAAAATCTGGAAAAAGGACTGATCTGCGATACTCTTGGACTGATTTGCGAAAATGGTTCAGATGGTGAAATCTGGCTGCCAACTTTTTGGATTAAGGTATTGGCATACCCTTGATCATAATCCAGGAATAATCTGGTCTGAACTTGACTAAGATTTAATTAAATCTGAATTTCTGAAACTTAGGGTAAAAGGTAATAACAGATATTCTGTTTTTGAAAACAGAAAAGAGTTGATAATTCTGGAAGTTAGGGATAGAATTGAATCTGGGTTCTGAAGGCTTTTAGGTTTAGGATAACGGATAGATCAAATCTGGCAAGTCAGATCTTGACTTGGGGTCATAGGATAGATTTGGAGATTTTAGGGCTAGAACAGAATAAAGCTGAGGCTGATTTGGCTGATCTAGAAGAGACATATGCATGCATGATTTTTAAGAAAGAAACTTTTCACCCCAAAACTCAGGATGTTACACATACCCGGGTATTTATAGTACTAGATAAGTTCTATCGGTACACAACCTCATACCGTTAGTAATTTGATATATCTTCTAACGGTACAAACATAAATTACCGATAGAATAAAAATATTTGTAGAAGGCGAACGGTTCTATCGGCACACTACATATTGCCGATAGGAATTTTTGTACATACTCTGTCGGTATATACATACATTGCAGATAGAATAAGACTAGTTGTAGAAGGCGAACAGTTCTAAGATATTTGCTCTATATTCTTATGGTATAATCATACATTACCGATAGAATAAAACTATTTGAAGATGAACAGTTCTAAGCAATTTCGATATATTCTAACGGTACAAGCATCCATTACCAATAGAATAAAAGTATTTGTAGAAGGCGAACGGTTCTATCGGCACACTACATATTGCCGATAGGAATTTTTGTACATATTCTGTCGGTATATACATACATTATCGATAGAATAAGACTAGTTGTAGAAGTTGACCAGTCCTATCGGCGCACAACATTCTCCCGTTAGTACTTATGTATCTCTTCTAATGGAAAATATGTTCATCACCGCTAGAGCAAATCATACTGCTTCTTCTAACGGTAAGTTTCTTACAAACCGATATGAAAAATACTTCCCATTGGCCTTTTATGACCGCGAGGCACATTTTCCAACGGTTTTCTACTAAATCGCTAATAATCGATAGAAGATAGGGGTTAGTAGACTGCATTTATGTACTAGTGATAGTTTCTTGAAGGTCTTTTGGAGGTAAGTAACACCTTTACGTCATGATGTTCATTACTCATCGGGGAGTTGTTTTCAGATATCCCTTGTGGTTCTTTTGCAGAACTCCGCTCACAACGTGACCATGGTTGGTCTATTGATAGAGGAATTTAGGGTCATTCAAGTAGAATGTGATCGCGTAAAACAGTAAGTACTTTGCTTTACTTCCATTCCTTGGGATGAACTGAGCTAACAGTTTTTTTATTATGATTGCAGGGAAATCTCTGCTTTACTAAAGGAAATCGCCACGGTTCGCAATGAGAAAGAAGTTGCGATGGCTAAAGCTTAGGGAGAACAAAGAAAAACTCTCAGAAGCACTTGCATCCTTGGAAGAGAAATCACGATTACAGGATTCTCTACAAGGGGAAAAAGAAAATCTCTCATCAGTGTGCAGTAAATTGCAAGCCAACATTGATTGTAAGTTCATCTCAGCAGAAGTTATCATTGCTTATCTGAATTGCTTAAGAACATACTATACTGAATTTGTTTCCTTCTTTGATTAGGTCAAAGAGAATTAAATCTCAAGTTGACCGAGGAGAGGGACCAGTTCGAAGAGAAGTTTATCAAGTGAGGACATGACCTTGAGAAACTTCATAATACCATTAACTATCTCCGGTTGGCCAATGACAAGGCCAAAGAGAGGACAAAGTTAGCTCTCAATGAGAAGGAAACTTTGGATGAGATTATCAGAAACTGCAATCTTGTTGAGAAGAGCACTGTGGCCAAATTGAATGAAGTTGTGGAATCATTTGATGCAGAAGTTGTCAGTCCTGAAAAGGATGAGTTATCTCTTGCTGAGTCCTACAGCCTGGTGGCAGCACAGTCTAATTCTCTTGTCGCCAATATTCCAGAGTTTATGAGGAAGTGCAAGGAGGGACTGAAGATTGACGTCTGTGAAGTGTGGCCTCTACTATACTCTGCAAACTCAGACACCACCATGGTCCGGATTTGGACTTGAGGCCAATGGTGGAAAACATTGTTTTTGACAGTGAGGATCAACTAAATGTGACCAGGGCTGAGATCAAGGTTCTTGTAGAAAAACTATTACACGATCTTGGCCTTCCTTGATGTACTTCTTAACATTGTACCATTTTGAGAAATGACAATAAAAATAGAAATATAAATGTCTTACCTGGGTTGGCGATGATATGGTGCCTTGCAAACACATACAGTTTGCAAAGTTTCTTATAATTGAAACAACATATTGAAATGTTTGGTACTTTCCTTGTTTTAATGCCATAGTCGTATTCTCCCTAGCCCCCCTGCGGCCATGAATATGTGATAGTGTGGTATTATGATCGCAGAAAAATCTACGACATGGTGGATCGAGACCAGGTAAGGTTACCGCTTATGCACGAGACGATGACTTAGAAAGGGATTCCTTGGCTATTTGCAATCACATGGTCGCAAGCACAAACATCTAAAGGTAATGGCATAAGCTTGTTGCAAATTGACAGCCACTAGAATGATCTGAAACATTATACCAAGTCTCTAAGCATTGAGAAATAGCTTATAGAGAGGTGTCTTGATTAGATATGATCATGAGATAGATCAGTGTATCCAGTTGGGCATTACGTTAAAGTGTTTGCTTTGCGGCCAGCCCTTGGGCGAGGCCCGAGGAAAAGATAGGGTACAAGAGAGGAGATAACTACAACATCAATATAGGAACATGTTTGTCATTGAATATAGATAAGGGTACATGAGACTTACAGGTAAAATTTGCGCAGTTGCTCGATGTTCCAAGTATTGTACAGAACTCTGACATCTTCCATAGCCAATCGAGCTGATCCAGGTTGCGGCATTGAGACCACAATGTAGGGACTTTCCCACTGGGGAGAGAATTTATTGCGATTTGATTGGTTTTGGATCTTTCGCAAAACCAGGTCTCCCATGCAAAGACTATGTGGTCACACCCTTTTGCTGTGATATTTACAGAGAGCCTCTAAGTATGTGGCAGATCGAAACAATGCTTGATTACACTTTTCTTCCAGAAGAATGAGTTTATATCCACGTGTTTCCTGTGGATCTATAATATTGAGATTGTTTACGTGAGGAGAGCCAAGTTGGATTTCAATTAGTAACATGGCTTCGGCACCAAAAAACAGTTGGAAAGGCGTGTCGCCTGTTGCTCGACTGGGTGTGGTATGAATGGCCCATAGAACGGAGTAGAGTTTATCTACCCAAGCCCCCGAGCATATCTTAAGGCGGTCGAACACTCGTTTCTTGACCCCTTGTACTATTTTCCCGTTGGCACGTTCGACTGCTCCGTTGCTTTGCGGATGAGCAACGGGAGCGAAACATACTTTGGTACCACTATCGTCGCAATAGTCTAGGAAAATACCACTAATGAATTGGGAACCATTGTCTATGATGAGACGGCTTGGGATACCAAATCGCGTCAAGATGTTTTTGTGAAAGAACTTTTGTGCCGCTGCGGCGGTAATGGTGCGGATTGGTTCAGCCTCGACGCGTTTAGTGATGTATCAATGGCTACAAATAGGAATTTATATCCATCGACAGCCTTTGGCATTGGTCCCAGTATGTCTATTCCCCATACACAAATGGCCACGTTAAGGGAATAGTTTGTAGTGCATATGCCGGCTGATGAGTTTGCCAAGCATGAAATTGACACTGGGGGCACGTCTTGACCAAGTGTTTGGCATCATTCAATGTTGTATGCCAGTAATACCTTGTCAAAAAGTTTTTCTGACTAGTGTTCGAAAGGATGCATATGCACCGCACATGCCTCCGTGAATTTCTCTCAGTAGGTTTTGGCCTTCCTCCTAAGGGATGCATCGCATGAGTACGCCTTGCATGCTCTTTTTGTACAAGGTTCCTTCGACCTGTTTGTACATGCATGCTTTCCTAACTAACCGATCAGCTTCAGTTTCGTCCTCGCGCAAGGTCCCATGCGCAAGATAGATTCTCAATGGTTTGATCCAATCTGCTTCTTGCTTGAGGGCGGCGACATTAGTCATCGCCTCAGTCGTCTTAGTGATCAAGGGATATTTTAAGTGTTCGACGAACACTCCTGCCGGAGTGGACGTGCGTGAGGACCCAAGTTTCAATAACTGGTCGGCGAGAGTATTGTCTCTTCTTAGAACGAATTGGACTTCAAAATTTCTAAAGTATTTTTCCAATTTCCTCACCTTGCCCAGGTAACGAGTCATTGTCTCATTAGAAGTGTTGTACTTCTTGTTACTTGGTTTACGACTAGCTGTGAGTGTCCCCTCACCACTAGCCGATGGGTTCCAAGGTATTTGGCTGCTCGAAGCCCAGCTAGAAAACCTTCGTACTCTGCTGCATTGTTAGTCACAACAAAGTGGAGTTGTATGACATACTAGAGTTGATGCCCTGAGGCATGATTAAGATCACTCTAGCCCCAAGATCAAAAACAGCGAGAACCATGGAAATACATCGTCCAAATGTCGTTTGTTGTCAAATCTACAGGATCTTGCGCAAGTGGTCTGGGATTAGTACATTCAACCACAAAATCTGGAAGAATTTGGGATTTGATTACGATGCAAGCTGTGAAGTGGAGATCGAATGCTTCTAGTTCAACTGCCCATTTTGCAACTCGACTAGTTGCTTCCGGATTATGGAGTATGTCCCCTAAGGGGAAGGACGATGGCACGAAGATCTTGTGCACTTGAAAGTAATGTCGCAGCTTTCAGGAAGCCATTAAGAGGGCATAAAGTATATTTTGGACCTCGGGGTAGCACTCCTTTGGTCTGTTTAGCACTTCGCTTACGTAATATACTAGTTGTTGCATGCCTGCCTTTTCTGTGACCAGTACTGCATTGACTGTGTACAGGGTTGCGACAAAGTAAATGAGTAATGGTTCTCCCGCTTGTGGAGAGGCCAACACTGGAGCACTTGATAGATATGCTTTGACTTCCTGAAAGGCTTTTTTGGCTTCATCCGACCATTGGAAACCATTGTGCTTATGTAGTACCTTAAAGAAAGGTAAACCACATTCACCTAACTGCGATATGAAATGACTTAGGGCCGCCATTCGACTTGTTAGGCTTTGGACGTCCTTCATTGACGAAGGGGAGTGCATTTGCTCAATGGACTATATTTTATCGAGATTAACTTCAATGCCTCATGAACAAACAAGAAAACCTAAAAGTTTACTGGAAGAAACTCCAAAAGAGCACTTTTCGAGATTCAATTTGATTCCATGTTTATTCAAATTAAAGACAGTCTTAGTAAGATCCTTTACATGATTAGAGCTTTGTAAGCTCCTTACAACCAGATCATCTACATAAGCTTCTAAATTATGCCCTAATTGAGATAGAAAGGTCTTCTGCATCAAGCGTTGGTATGTGGAACCAGCGTTCTTGAGCCCGAATGACATTTTGACATAGAAGTAGGTGCCAAAGGGTGTGATGAAGGCAGTTTTCTCTTCATCTACTTCTGCCATGCTAATTTGATGGTAGCCTGAGTAAGCATCCAGGAAGCTCATCAGTCCGCAACCCGCTGTGGAATCGACTAACTGATCAATGCGAGGAAGGGGAAAATCATCCTTCAGGCTGGCATTGTTGAGACTCGTGAATCGACACACATGCGCCACTTACCATTGGACTTGAGGACCATGACCGGATTCGCAAGCCATTCAGGATGGTTAACCTCGCGAATGAAACTAGCTTCTTGGAGTTTAGTTAACTCTGAACGAATGGCTTCTTGTCGATCAGGAGCAAAGCGCCTGAGCTTTTGCTTTATTGATCATTGTCCAGGCCGAATAGCTAGCCTATACTCGATCACTTCCCTTGGGACTCCGGGCATATCGGATGGTTTCCACACAAACACATCTGCGTTAGCTCGGAGGAAAGTAATGAGCTTGAGTTCCTATTGGACATCAAGGGTTGACCCAATCTGGACGATCTTAGATGAGTCACCTGGGAACAGAGGAGCTTGCTTGAGTTTCTCATCTGGTCGCGGAGTGTTCGTGACCACATCAGGTTCTTTGGTGGCCAACTTGACATCCCGTAGGGGTAATTGATCGACCAGTTCCAAAGAAATGCGATCACATGTGAGAGCCGTATTCTGGCTTCCTCTGACTGTGATGACGCCTTTGGGCCCTGGTATCTTGACACACTGGTAAGCATAGTGTGTCACCGCCATGAACTTGGCAAGTGATGGCCTGCCAAAGATGGCGTTGTAAGCGGAATCAAAATCAATCACATCAAAAGTAATTAATTCTATTTGAAAGTTCTCCGGTCTTCTGATGTTATGGGTAACACTATTTGCCCGATGGGCGTCATCGAGGAGCCAGGTATAATCCCGAAGAATGGGTGCGCCACTGGTTTAATCTTTGAATGTGGTATTTGTGTCTTGTCAAGAGCTTTAGTGAAGAGTAGGTCGAGAGAGTTGCCTCCATCGACCAACACCCACCCCACTTTAGCGTTGCTAATAATGGGGGTTATCACCGAAGGGAGTCGTTCAGGATGCGACTATCATTTGGGACAATCTTCCCGATTAAAGGTCAAGGAGGTTTCTGACCAACGGGGGAACTGAAACTCTTCGAGGAGAGCATCAACGCTATTTACCGTGCGGCAAACAACTTTGAATTGACACTTAGAAAAATAAGATGAAGATCCACCAAAAATGACATTAATGTGATTGCTAGGTACTTGGTATGGCATTACCTAATCTCCATCGACGTCTTTAGTTCCTCGGGTTTGACTGTTCTCTGGTATGGTTGGCATAGGCGCAGTTCCTTGCTAGAAATCATCCATGCGCTTCAATAGGTGCGGCAATTCTTGAGGTTGTGTCCAAAAGCGTTGTGTAATGGACACCATTTCTTGTTTCCCTGCGGGTTAGTTTGTTTTTCCGTGTGGTCGCCAGTTTTATCACCGGAGGGAAGCTTATTAGACTTGAATGGAACTTTTTTACCTTTCTCTTGTGGTTGCTTGTCCAAGACTATGACCTCGAGGAATTGGTTTGCTCCATCCTCGTTGGGCTTCTTAGACTTGACATCTGCAAATAATTCACACTTCTTGTTCGAATCTTCCTTCTTTTTGATTTTTAGGCCTGGTTGAGAAGGTAGATTACCCTTATCCACCATTCTATTCCATTCCACAGATTCCGCTGTGTTGAAATATCGATCTGCCAAGTCGAAGAGGACTGACACTGATCATGGGGGATGGATACTCAGATCCTCTGCGAACCTTCGATATCTCTCTCCATGTTTGAAGGTCCTGATAACTGAAGAATCAGAGATGTTTGGAATGGTATTCCTCACTCCCATAAATCTTTTGACGAATTGCAGAAGGGTCTCAGTCGAAGTCTGGCATAGACGATGAAGATCATCTTCTTTGCCCGGCTTCTCATAGCAGTTTTGGAAGTTGTTTGAGGATGGCATTACACAACATCTCCCAGTTGTAGATCGATCCTTCTAGTTGGTTGAACAACCAGGTACGCGCTGGACCTTCAAGGACCATCGGCAGATAATTTGCCATGGCCCGTTCGTTTCCTCCAGCCACTTGGATAGCAGTAACGTAGATCTGAAGAAACTATTGGATTTTGAGTTCCATCAAATCTCTCGATAGTACCGGGTTTGAACTTATCAGGCCAGACAATGTTCTGTAGTCCAGGTGAAAAAGCTTTACAACCCACATACGTACAGTGTGGTCATAGATCATCGCGACAATCGCCGTGGTCACGGAAGTTGTCAGCCTGGGGAAGCTCATGACGCAGTCGTAGCGTGAGTGCACTGGTACTCGATTGTGGTCGCGAGAAACGCCAGTCTGTCAGGTTTTGTCGTGTCATGTATGTGCGGGAGTACGGCTCTTTTGAGATTTGTGGTAACCTTCTCGCTCTTTATTGGTCAACCGTGACGTTGTTGTTGGAGTTATGTCCAAGGCAACTTCGTTGAGGGTATCCGCAAGCACCCTTGCGAAAATAGCCCCATCATCATGAGCGATACCAGGAGGTGGATTGCCAATTGCCTCTGCAATCGCCTGGATATGGTCCTTGGTACTCCTTGTAGGTGCTGGAGGAGTCTTAGTTGTTGACGCCGCAAGTGTCTCAGAGAAATCCTTGTCTAAGAGAGGCAAGTGTGCATGCCAGTGGCCACCCAGGTGTGGTTGTCGAGACGTACTTGGACCAAGGTCGCGTCCAGCGGTATTAGGGTGAGCTACTGCATGTCGTAGAAAATCTTTCGCGACCTTGCGAATCTCGGCCTCTCGCTGTTCGCGCTCGTGGTCCTCTTTCTGTTTATGCACTTGTTCTTACTTGGCAGCATGCTGCTCTGGAGTTTTATCAGAAAGTGCAATGAATTACCTAGGGATTGAGTTTGCAAACAGAGAAAGCATCTCATCTTTGTCTGAGTCTGACTCGAAATCAAAGAGAGACTTCAAATTGTCTGGGGAGACGTTTTCCAGACGAATGTCAAGATCATCCTCTTCTACGTTGTCTAGGGCAATGGGTTGCGGCACATATTCATCCTCCATTGAGGGCAAGTGAATTTCCTGCTCCGATCCTTGTTCAATAGACACGGTTGGAATCGAGGATGATGCTTCCCCAAGATAGGCTTCAAGGGTAGTGTCATCACCACTGATGGCGACGCTATCTTCATCCATAACATCTATGTGATCCTCCAGATCAAACTCATTCTTAGAATTGTGTAGGAAAGGGAAAGAATCCATGAACACAATGAACCTCAATGAAAATGTCTTCAAGGCCCCACGGTGGGCGCCAGCTGTTGATGATTGGAACCAGGGGTTCTTCTGTCGAACTTATACAAAGAAGAGTGTGATGAAGAAAGGAGCCAATCAGACAAATTCTCAAGGTGTTCAAAGTATCTATGAATCTAAGACACGGAAGAGAGTTATCCAGGTTCAGGCCCTCTTAGAAGAGTAACAACCCAACGTCCTATGTATTTGACTGTGGGGAAAAAAGATTACAAAGGGATTGTTACAATGTGTATGAGCTAGCTAGTCCTATCTGGCTAAGCCTAGTCTTCTCTATCGTCCCTCATCCTCCCTGATTCTTCCCTTGAAGGCCTTCTTATACTTGCCGAAGAGTTCGTCAGTTATCCTCCTGAAGGCATGTCCCACGATTGCTCTTAACTGCTTTGAGATGATAGTTGCAGATCGTTGGTACGTGGTGGTTGCCATAGTCATGGGTACGTGGCAGTTAGGCAGCCTTGACTTGGTAGTCGTGGAATTGCCTTACCATCCTAACCTCCTTCGACGGTTACCTTATCAAGGACTTATGATTGTTCGAGACTAATCATAAGGATCATGGTAATGTAATGATAAAGGATGATCGCGTACGACTGCGACCACGATAATTAGATCAGGCCTTGTATCGGTGAGAGAGTCTGGTTGTAAGGAGGTATCTCTTTGATCATAGTGTTCTTGGATACAACATGAATGTATTGTAATAGTTTGCGCAAAAAATATGAATCTTAGGTTATATTTAGAACACCCTTGGATGATCCGGTGTTTCTTCCCCTGGCCCTTGGCAACCATAGAAATGTACCCGAGGCCATGGCGCGTTGTGTGCGACGATGAATGCTTCTACGACCATGGAGGCTCAAAAACAGTTAACAATCCTTGTCAGAACGCGCTATGTTTATACAGGTTTAGGCCCACGTAGTCTGAGTAATAGCCCTACTCCTATTGTTTTCTTACTATATGAATAATGGAATTACAAAGCATATGTTGACTCTAATCCTTTCTTCCTATTCTAGGTTTCAAGGATTGATCTTTTTCTTGTGCTCACTTAGTTCCTTATTTCAGATACTCCCACTTTGTTCATCGGGCTTCCCTTTTATAGTTGATGAAGATACGCCAATTGCTTGATCAAACAAATGCTTCGGTGATAACTGCTCTAAGGTTGTAAGCGGTTGCTATTTGCCGGTTAGAATGTGCAGTTTATAGATAACCGCACATCCATTTACATCTTATTGATGGTTTAAGGATAACAGCACACACTACAACACGGTAGGCCAGCACAAGCTGTAAAACTGCTGGGAAAAACTTTTTTCTCAGCAGTCCTGCAGATGAAAATATAATTTTGATTTTTCACCGATGTGTCAGCTGGGAAAAGTTATTATTTTTAGTAGATTTACTGCTAGGAATAAGTAATATATAGCAAGCTGTAGATCAGTTTGGAAAAAAATATATAGGATCTGTGAAACAGCTGGCAATGTTTTTTATGCTGGAAAAATCTTTTTTTTACCAGCAGTCGTACAGGTGAAAATAAAATTTTGATTTTTCAGCGATGTGTCAGTTGGGAAAAATTATCATTTTTAACAGATCTACCGCTAGGAATAAATAATATATTTTTTTGGCAAAACTGAAAATTTTCAGCACAACAAAAACAGATATATTATTTTGAGATTGAAAATTTTTAGCACAACAATAGCAGATATATTATTTTGAGAGAGAAAATTTCCAGAGGAAAAAATAACATAAAATATTTCGGGAGATTTTTTTCAGCCAAATATAAACCCTCCTCACGGCCGGCCGACACCCCACCTAAATCCCCTCGCTGCGCCTCTCCCCCACAGCCGCCGACACCCCCACCTCTCCACCACTAATCCTCCGCCAATTCCGCACCCCCACCAATCCCCACCGCACCTCCACCTCGATTTCCTAGTGGCAGCGGCCTGCAGCGGAGGGAGGAGGCGGAGCGGCAGCAGCCTGCGGCGGAGGGAGGTGGCCTTTGGCGGAGGGAGGAGGTGGTGCGGTAGATCTGCAGATTGGGCACGACGCGACTGATTGGCTTGGTGAGGGGTCGAGGCCGGCGGCCAAGTGCGGCAAATGGGCCAGTGAGGTCCAGTGCGGTAGAGGGGCAGAGGGGGCGAGGGCTGGCGCCACGTCAACTCGCGGGCAGTGGTGGACCTGTTCTACAGCCGCGTCACGCCCGACGGCTACTTCTGGCAAGCAAAGGTGTGTGATCCTCTTCCGCTTTCTCCACTGGTTAAATTTCTCAGTAAATGTCTCTTCGATAACCTTATTGTCCTCACGTTTTACCAAGATTACTCCACCCCGCAATTTCTTCAGCTTTTCTTCCATTTCTGGGACCTTCATGAACATGAGATCCACCATCAACATTGGTTAAAAAGAACACATTTATAAATAAATGACTGGCCTTGGAACATACTTCACTTTGCAATTTAGCCTCCTTAGAATTAATTTCTTCCAGAGTCAAGTTTGATTGCAGAGCTCGTACCTATGCAAAATTGGATTTGTACTTAGATATTTCTAAGCTCCAATCAAATTGCCAACACTCAAAGATAACAGGACCATATACTACAGAGTACAGAGTACAGAAAACTTACCAGCTTCAACCTCACTAATTGCCTTCTTTTGAGCTGTGAGTTCTTCCTCTGGCATGCTATTTTCATTCTTCATCTCCTCAAGTTCTGAGCCATTTGGTATCTTGAATTGATCTTGCCGAGCAAAGTAAATTTTCTGCTTGCCATACTCCTTGAAGGAAACCTGTCCACTGTCAGCTAATGCATCCAGTGCTTTCTGCATTGCAATTTTCTTAAGATTAAACTTCTGTAGTGCATCAGCTACATTCTGAGAATTCAAGGGCCTATTTTGCTGCAGAGTCATGATAATAGTCAACACAACCAAATGACAATGCTCAAGTTGAGCCTACAAGAAATCATCTTCTAGTAAGGTAAAGATCAAAGATATGTGAACAAACTATCGATAAAGTGAGAACCTGACATCCATCTAAAGTAACTAAAGTAGTCACTGAAGTGAAATAACTCACCATTCAATGGAACAAACAATCTAGCTTCAGGAACTGAACACACAACTTAAGAGACTTGGATTCTGAATTTAGTTACTGAACTGAAAAATTTACCATTGAATTGAAAAACTTACCTACCATCCAAAATGATAGGGATGCCTCAAATTAAATACACACTCATAAGACTATAACGCCATGGCCCGATGCCCGAAATGTGTAACAGATATCTATGAGAAAATCAAAAAAATACAACACATAACTTTACTACACACAGCTATCAGCACTTCAATAGTATAAGCCATTCAAAGGCATGCTCTGGCCATTTTTCATTATTAAACTCATGGTGTCATCCAGCACAGTTTTTTATTCAAATTTTATCATCTTATGAGATTGGTTATATCGACTGCATATGTTTGTGTTGTAAGTAGAAATCTGTGAAAGCCCAATGATTGAATGTCTACCCATCACAAATCCGTGAAAGCACCAATTGATCCTTCTTTGCTTGAGTGTTGTCTCAGGAGCATAGAAATATATTGGCATTCTTCATGGAAGCATTATTTACAGCTAGTTTCTTTCCAACCACATTCTACCAAGATTGCTCGGTGGTGCCATCACTTGCATTGCTGAAAATGTGACAAGCTTGTAGAGAAGAATTTTAGCAAAATTTTGCTAGATGATACCTTTTCCTCTTGTTTTTTCAGTAGAGGATGAGGAAGGATTGCTGTGCTAGTTGTGTTTACGCTGGTTGATTTACCAATTGTTGATTTGTTTTAGCTGTAATCCTGTTTCCTACACTAGTCGAGCCTTGTCTTCTTGAATGAGTTAGGGAAGAACTGCTTATGAGCACAGCATACAAATACCATAAGTAGAGATTATCATGGCATCAATATGTTATCACATACAGTAGGGTATGGCCATTTAGAATGAGCTTGCCACCAAGCTTTCAAAGTGGATGCAGTATCTCCTGGGAGTTTACTAGCTCTTCGCTTGCATATTATCTCCTCCCTAATATCGACAAGTTTCTCTCTGTAACTCTGCAGGTTGGGAGCATTGTTTAGCCAACAATATGATAATTAATTAACATTTTAGAAGGTTATCATGCTTGTATGGAAGGATATCTTATCATAGCACTTTAATATCAACATATAGTGGTATGTGTTCAAGGCATCCTACCTATTGATCAGTCTTTCAGCACTCTTTTTGCCTATTTGCCATCAATAGCTCTCTTGTTGCAATGTACAACTAAGGACAAGTCAAAAGAACTATTCAGCATATGCTGAGATCCTAGGAAGCCCACAAGTTGCATACTAATGCAATATTTAGCATCACAATCTCTTATTCTTAGCATAGCCAAAAAAAAAGAATAAGAATCAGCTTGCTTAGTACCTTCTTTAGAACATTCTCATAGCTTGCCCTACTGACCAGAGAGAAGGACAATATGAATACATCAGCTCCCCTATAGCTAAGAGGTATCAATCTGTTGTTGTAATCCTCCTGACCTGCAAAAAAATTTCACATCAAAATGGACCCAAAAAAAACATTCCAAAGCACAAACCAAACAAGAAATACTTTAAAAACAAATTTGTGTTTCTGTAATCTAAGCTCCCCACCTGTTGTATCCTAGAGTCCCAAGTTCACAATGCTCCCATCCACAAAAACATTGGCACTGAAGTTGTCAAACACAGTGGGGATGTAATCCTGTCAAAACCCAACAAACAAAGTAAAAAAAGAAAATAAAGATTGGCATCAAAGAATCTTCAGAAGAAAAAAAAGGGGAAAGAGATGAATCAAGATTCAAGAACCAAATCATATGAGGTCAGATCATAATGAAGCAAGCAACCATTGATTGAGCAAGAAAAGAAGATTTGAAGAAATGATTAGCTGAAATACTTATAGTGGGGAACTTGTTGCAGGTGTAGCAGATGAGCATGCATGTCTTGCCCACAGCACCATCCCGCACAGCATCGAAATGGAGAGTTATTTTTTGTAAAAAATAATTAATGTGGACTATTTCTGTAATTCTTTTTTATGGGTTATTTCCGAAGAAAATTCTTCTAAAAAAGAAATTTTGGTTTGCAACCATTTATTTGTTTACACCTTCTAGGTAACACTACCTCCGAAATATATAAAGTATTGAAAGACTATGAGTATGAAAGGTTTACTGTGAAATATCTGTTAAGGATGCTTATGAAATAAAATTACTTGCTTTAAATTTGAAGTTATAAGTGGTTCATGACTTGCTTATCTTCCATGTTACACTTCCTAATTACACATGTTAAACTTACCAAAAGTACCAAGAATCTATTATTGTAACAAAACAGTTTGTTGAAAAACACAAGTATTGGGCACATGCCAATGATTTTTTTTAAAAGAATAGTGGAATAATTGGTAGATAAGCAATGTTTGATTATATGATGTATACCAACAAAACAAAACTATTTTGTAACAACGGAGACAAGTTAGTGAAACATTTTGAAAACAAAATAAACATTAGAGTAGAGCAAATCAAATTCAGCAAACATGTTAGAACTTCTCTTCAAGCAGGTTTTGTCACTCATCATAGGCAAACAAACAGCAACAAACACCTCCACATGGTGGTCGTGGTATGACTAAATAGTACTTGATGTAGCCATCTAAGTTGCGAAACCTTTAAGTCTTTGGTGTTATTGACACAATACTTAGCATCAATAAGGATGGCCATGCAGAGAGAGTTGAAGTAAGGAAGTCGTCAAACATAGGTAGGCATCTTACCAAATAGTATGATATTAAACCACTGGAGAAATAAGGAAACAAAAAGTGACGCGATCGAGATACATGGTGACTACGATTTTGAACTGAATAGTGTAGATGAATGGCATGAACTAGATCAATATAAGGATTAGGGATGAAGTACCCAAAGAAAGCTGATACAATTTTTTATTGTAGTTGTAACAACGCAAGGCAACAAACTCAACAAGCAATAGCAAAGTTGTCATGTGGCTAGAAAATGGTCTTATATTGTCCATCTAGATTGTTATGACAAAAAATCCGATGAATAATCCCATATAAAATTGCATTTGTAGTTTTTTGCCTTAAAAGTTGTTTCTTCAATCTATTTTCTGTTTGCATAATTTCAGATTTCATAGATTGGTCTTCCAACTTGGAGATTGTTCATGTCAGGTTTCATCTTTGGAAAAATTAGTTGCAATCAGGTAATATTATTATTATTTTTGCTGCTATATGATTCTTGTTTGAGCTATTTGTATATGAACAAGGAGTTTGTGTGCTGTAGATTCTTTGAAAAGTATGTCAAAGAGAGGAACTAACTAGTGACTATTGTGCAAATTTTTAGTTCATTTGGAGTAATATAGCATTGGCATGAGCTAGTGATTTAGATATGATATTTAGAGATTCAAATTGTAACTCCAAATTTTTGTAACTGGTTTTGTATAAAGATTTTAGTTTATTTGGAGTAATATAGTATCAACAAAAGCTAGTGATTTAGATATGATATTTACAAATTCAAATTGTAACACCAAATTTCTGTACTTTCTAGTCTTATATTGATCAAATTCTTGTTAATAGGCTCTTCTATTCCCATGTTGCATAGGTGGATGAATGTTCAGGACTATTTTGACCAAAATAATAAAGTGCAAGGACTCAAGGATCAATGATCAACAACAAAGTGGATTCTATATTAGTTGGTGCACATGGTCCTAAAGAACAAGTGATTTGAGCATGGATAATGTGCAAACTAATAATGCTATATTTTGAGTAGTTTCCATCACTGATCACCCTTAAAAAGTTCTATATATCAAGAAGGTTGGACAGAGCCAATCATTGTGTTCTAAAAGGCATGCATGCCCTTTAATTTATAGGTGTTACACAATGCATCCACTAAACAGAAAAAAATAGTAGTCTTATATTATATAGTCATAACTATTAAACAATTCTGTATCTATCTCCTTAGATAGACATTAGTAAATTTTTTATAATTTTGGTGTACAAATGTGAAATGTATGGAAATACTCCTAGTTATGTAATTGTGTTTGTGCATATATATGCTCCTACAGAATCCGCAGGTTAGATCCATTGTGGTGTTGGTGCTTCTGCATGAAGCTGAAACCACTTTTACACTAAAGAATTTGATGTGCTTGAACAGCTCTAACTTCAAGTTTACAAATACTCATAAAGTTAGAATTATTTATATGGCTATGTCATTGATTACAACTACAATTACCTTCTATTATAAGATGTAAATTTTATTTAAAACAACAAAATAATACTCTTTTGTCAAACACTATCAGAACTCTAGTTTTTAGTATATGTCGCAGTAGAGTTATATCATATATGACTTTAGTTTCTCTATGATAGAAGTTGAATCCAAAACTTGACCAAACTAAGTCTTGAACATCAATTCTTTAAAACTAGCATTTTATTTTTTTCGAAATATTATTTAACTTGGAAATCAATGATTTAGAGGGACCAATAGTATATTTTTTTTTGGCATACAATGTTAATCATATAAGTCTTTAGACTCTTAATTGGAGAAGTTAAATATCAAATGGGTTTCTATTTTCACTTTGGTGAGAAAAATTGGACAAGTAGGAAGAAAGTCTCACCAATTGTGTGTCTTAATTTGAATTTTTTATTGTTTTTGGAAAAGTAATTTTAACCCCTAATCCCATATTTTTCAATTTTTCTGGTAGATCTATATTTTTTCCATTTAAGTACTTATCTTTGTTTGCAGGTTGTAATTATGCCTTTGTGTCATACACTTTTCTTTTCACAATTTAAGACTATTTTTATTTTTCTATATTTCACAATATAAACCTTACTATAATTCCAATATATTATTTAGTACATGTTTGACTTCTTTATCCTCTATGGTATTCTCTCACGCCTCCATTTACATTTTTTCCTCACACATCCAAACTTTCTATAATAGAGGCATCATTAATTTATTATGATTATTTTCTCTCATTCAATACTCTTAATTCGCATGTGAATAAGAAGTAAACTTATATTATGAATCAAAGGAAGTATTTCAACAATGAATGAATGACTATATAGAATGATGTTATTGCTTGCTTATATGAACAATAACATGGTGTGATGGGCCAATACTTACCTTATCAAATTGTATTTTGCTAGCCAATTTTTGTAGTTAGCTGAGATTATTATTAAAATTAACCTAGTAATTTCAAATCACTTTGGAGAGAGAAATTTTTACAGTAAGCTATTATTTTTTTCTAAATAGGAAGTATTTGTTAACCTTCCCTCCCCCGTCTATTTGTGTTCTTGTTTATAAACTCATTTCAGACTAAAATCCGTATTAAACTAGTAATGATACTAGCTAATTTTATTTCAGATATACTAGCTGATTCTTACAGTAAGCCATATAATAAGGAAAGACTACGAGGATTTTACAGTCTTTGGCATTTATTATGGACAAGCGTTGGATGAGTGCGGCTAGGTAGAAAACAAACAATCAGTCACTAAATCAAATACAATGCTACTTTATGTGATTCTTTTGATTGAAACTAATGATAATTAAATGTAGGTACTCAACTGAATATAACCAAGGCATAAAGGACTTCATAGAGTTTGCTTTTGCAAATTCTGCAAAAGCAAATGAAATTCTCTGTCCTTGTAGAAAATGTGTGAACAGTGTTTGGAGAGAAGCTGAAGTTGTTTATGAACACTTGATTTGTGATGGGTTTTTAGAAGGATACACCAAGTGGATATTTCATGGTAAACAAACATCATTGCACAGGACAAACAAGAAATCTAATATAGAAAATGTTCCTAATATGGATAGTGAGCCGCAGCTAGATGAGATCACTGAAATGATCCATGACATAGGATGTGGATACCAAGAAGTTGGTGATATATGTGGTGATGGTTCCGATTCGGAGGATCAAGATGTAGATGTTGAGACATTCTATAGGTTAGCAAGTGATTCTAGTCAAGAGCTCTACCCTAGGTGCAAACTCACAAAGCTACAATTTATTGTGAGGCTCCTTCACATAAAATTCATAGGTGGATGGAGTAACAGTAGCTTTGATTTGTTATTAGACTTACTGAAGGAAGCATTTCCAAAGAATGCCACAATGCCAAAAAACTTCCATGATGCAAAGAAGATGGTGAGAAGTCTCGGGTTGGGTTATGAGAATATTGATGCAGGTGAACATGACTGTATACTATTTTGGAAAGAGCATGCAAATATAGACTCATGCCCAAAATGTGGAACTTCCAGATGGAAGATAGAAAAGAAGAGCCCGGATGGGAAGCGAACACACAAAATTCCTAGAAAGGTTCTTCGATATTTTCCGCTTAAAAAGAGGCTCCAGAGACTGTATATGTCATCAAAGATAGCAGCTGATATGAGATGGCATAGTGAAGGGCGCACTAGAGATGGGTTGATACGCCATCCAGCTGATTCTCCCGCTTGGAAGGATTTCGACCACAGGTACCCAGACTTCAGTTCTGACTGTCGCAATATTAGGCTGTGTTTGGCAACAGATGGTTTTAATCCTTTCCGAAGCCTAAGTTCATTACATAGCATATGGCCTGTTGTCTTGATTCCCTACAACCTTCCACCATGGATTTGTATGAAGCAACCAAATTTTATCCTCTCTCTGCTTATTCCTGGTCCTAAAGCTCCTGGAAATGATATTGACGTCTACCTTCAACCTTTGATCGATGATTTGTTAGCGATGTGGCATGGTGTCAAAACTCGTGATGCATCATCTGGTCAATGTTTTCAATTGCGTGCCGCCTTGTTCTGGACTATTACTGATTATCCAGGATATGGATATGTATCTGGACAAGTTACTTCTGGTGAGGTTGGATGTGTTGTTTGCCATGCAAATACTAGCTCACTTCGTCTTAAAAATGGTAAAAAACATTGCTTCGTGGGACATCGTCGATTCTTGCATTCTTGTCATGAATTTAGAAATGATAGTGAGTCATTTGATGGTACCAAAGAGTATAGGGAAACCCTAGTTTCTCTTTCTGGATATGATGTTATAGAACAAACAAAAGATGTAAAAAATGATTTTGGGAAGGATCCAACAGGGAAAAGACCATCCCGAAAGTGTAAGCGTAAGGATGGTGAACCAAAAAGTATTTGGAAAAAACAACCAATATGTGTGCAATTGCCCTATTGGAAGGATATTTTGTTGCGGCATAATCTTGATGTGATGCATATCGAGAAAAATGTTTGTGATAATATAATTAACACACTTTTGGATATCGATGGCAAATCAAAAGACAATTTGAACACTCGCTTGGACCTCCAACTGTTAGGTATCAAGAAGGATCTGCATCCTATCTCAGTAGGGGACAAGTTCTATTTACCTCCTGCATCTTACTCATTGAGTTCTACAGAAAAAAGAATGTTTTGTGAAGTATTAAAAGGAGTTAAATTTCCAGATGGATATGCAGCTGATATACGAAGTCATGTAAATGTTCATGATAAGAAGATAATTGGGTTAAAAAGCCATGACAGTCATATTCTTTTAGAACACTTGCTTCCATTGGCTGTTAGAAGGATACTACCAGAAAATGTTAGTATTGCATTGATTTGTGTAAGCAACGTCTTCAAGAAAATATTTTCTCCTGTAATCAATGTAACTGATATGGAGAGATTAGAGTCTGAAATTTCTGAAACCTTGTGCCTTCTTGAAAAAATATTTCCGCCATCATTTTTTGATGTTATGGTGCATTTAATGGTTCATCTTCCTACTGAGGCAAGGATTGCTGGCACTGTCCAGTACTGCAATATGTATCCCATAGAAAGGTATATTAATTCCATAGTAGAAGGCTCAATTTCATTAGACTGTTATTAATATTTTCATTAATTAATTATTTCAAAACTTTTATAGATTTTTGATGAGGTTGAAGAGCTATGTTCGAACTAGAAGTCACCCAGAAGGATCAATTGCGGAACGTTATATATTTGATGAGAGTATGACATTTTGCTCTCGTTATTTGCATGGTTGTGAGACTAGATTTAATCGGCCAAGTCGAAATGATGATGCACAATTCAATACCTTGTCAACTGGTACGACATACTTGAACAACATAGGTCGCGGTTTGACTGGCAAGTGCACTATTACGTTGGACCATAAAACATGGATTCAAGCTCACAGATATGTCTTATTTAATTCTGAGCATATTGAGCTATATTTGATGTATGTTCTCTAGCTAATTTTTTATTAAATGTTATTAAATTAGTTCAAATATATATTTTATAATATCTTACATTCAAAAAATATTTGCAGAAAACATTTGGGGTATCTTTCATCTATTGGTCATCAAAGGATTCATGAGAGAGAGCGTATACATCATGCAACATTTCATGAGTGGTTTAGATTGCATGTAAGTTCATAAACAACAATTTTAGTTAAATACATATTTCAATGTTTTTGTATTAATCGTATAAATAAATTTTTCTAGGTGAATGAGTTACTATCAACTGGGGAAGATGTAGGAGAAGAAATTCAGATACTAGCAAGTGAGCCTTTTATGGTCGCAACAAAATATAACAGTTATTCAATAAATGGATACAATTTTCATACAATATCTTATGATGAGGGCAGATCAGTTCAGAGTAGTGGGGTAGCTATTGTTGCAAAAACTTGTAGTTTTTCTAGTTCAAAGGATCAAAATCCACAAATAGGAGATATAACATACTATGGTGTCATAACTGAGATACTTGAGTTAGATTATCGTCGAAAGGGTAATGTTGTTCTCTTCAAATGTGATTGGGTTGATGTTCTCAGAAAGGACAAATGGGTTAAGAAAGATAAATTTGGGATTACGACAGTGAACTTCAAGCATTTAATTAATACGGGGGAAAAATTATCAGATGAGCCATATATTTTAGCATCACAAGCTACTCAAGTCTATTATGTTGAGGATCCTATCGATAAAGACTGGAAAGCTGTCATTGAGTCAAGGCCAAGAGACCTCTATGACATGTCTACGGAGGAAGAAATTGAAAATACAGTGGTAACTGACAAAGTTAGTGAAATCTCTGAGTTGAATGTTGGTGCTGAAATAAATCTTCCAGATGGCAACAATAATTGTGTTAGAACAAACATTGATGGTATACTTGTGGAGAAATCTCCACCTCAAATGGGGAAGTAAGATGCTATTCATTGAATGTGTTGTTTATGTCTATGTTCTTTTATTTTTTCGTCTAATATTGTAAAATTTTATTGTAGCCGTAAAGATGCAAAACGCAAGAGGAAGAAATAATGGAGTTATGCGGAGTGAGTATGAAGAGTTACGACAAGCAAACATTGAAAGAAACAATGAGGTATTGAGAGCATTGCGCTTGCCTATACGACTTCCTGGAAATGAAATGAGGGAAAATGTCTTGAGACCATCTACAAGAACTAAAAAGGTTATTTGTTTTATCTGATGTGTTGCTAATTTCTGTTTCTAAGAACTATTTTGTAATTATCTCCCAATATGATGCATGTTGATTATGTCATAGCACATCAATGATCAGCCTGTAGTTCCCCATCAAGAGGCATCACAACGTCAAAGGCATATCACTAGCAATGAACGTATTGAAAATGAAGATCCTGACGACATTTCTATGGAAGAACAACAACTTGGTGATAATGAAGATGAAACATTGAATATAGGTATATTTAAGTATAGTTTTGCATTATTTTGCTCTCTTTTTTATATCATTGGTTATTATTTTCAATTGCATATTTGTGTAGAGCAAACTCATCCAGGTCAAAAAAATAAAAGGAAGGGACGAGGACCCACTACCAAGCATAACATATGGAAGCGAAGGAATGAACCAAAAATTCATGTTGACCATAATATGAATAATCAACCAGTTGGTGATCAAGCTTCACCATTAACCAACTTTATTTCTACAATAGTGAGATCAGGAATACCACTTTCCTATAAAGACTGGAATGAAATTGATGTAGATAAAAAGGAATCTGTTTGGGCTACTGTAAAGGTACATTTGTATACTACTTAGAGTAAAAAGTCTAAATTAATTTACTCTCATTTCAGCCTTACATGTATATTTTAATAGAACTGAGATATGCTTCAATAGCTCCTCTTACTATACATAGCACTGACTAATTTTTCTTCTAATTAAGGGTGAAAATATATATGTGGAGCTTTGTAATTTATTATTAGATGTGTCATTCTAATATGAAGAGAGAGTTTGATTCTATATTTTATTTTTTACTTGCATTTTGAATTTTACTTCATAAATTGGATAGCATTCCTTTATAGTTATTTAAAATCATCAAAAATAGTAACTAGTGACAAGTTTTGTAGACTCATGGTCTATGTATTCCATAGACATGTATAGTACAATAGTATATAATCATTGACAACTTGATAATTTTGTAGGAATTTTTTGATGTTCGTGATGACCTTGAGGATTGGGTTTTACAAAAAGCGGCAGTGAAATGGAAAGATTTCAAATGTGAAATAAAGAGGAATTATTTTGATGAAACAAAAACTGATGAGGAACTTTTTTCTATGAAGATTGATTCTAGAGTACCTAAAACAGATTGGATGTGGCTTATAGAGCATTGGAGAGCTCCGAAAAGTCAGGTAAAACTTCTTTATAAATGATTCTTAATTACAAATTAAATATATTTTATGCAATTAATTATATTCTCATCTTATAGGCTCTAAGTGAAATTGGAAAAGCAAATAGTGCAAAAATGACAATGACACATACTGCTGGAAGCAAGAGTCTTGCTCGGATTGCACATGATATGGTATTAAATGTCTTAATATTTATTTCTACTTTCTTTAGATAACTAATTGTCAATATTAATGGAAGTGCAGTCCAAAGAGCTGGGTTATATGCCTGCTAGACATGAAGTTTTTATCAAAGCACATACCCATAAAAATGGAGTTCCAGAAAAAGGAGCTGAAGACATAATTGTAAGTGTCATTGAAGGGTTACATGTATTTATAATCAACGATCAAATGTAAACATATATATATAAATATGAGCTTTATCTAATTTTCAGAAAACAATTGCGGAGACATGTGCCAACAAGCCAGAACTCACTAAAAAAACCATAACAGAAGGAGATCTATTTTACCATGTCTTTGGAAAAGAAAAACGCTCACGTGTACGTGCTATTGGTTTGGGCCCTACTCCTCAAGACTTAAAGATGCCAGGGGTACAAAAGTATTCATCCACTAAGCTTCAAATAGCTAATGCAGCAAGGATAAGACTTCAAAATCAGAATAATCTTTTGATAGAGAGGCTAGATAAAATGGAGAGTGAGAGTGTGGGAAACAAAGAGCAATTGACACGGATGGAAAAAGAAATTGAAGAATTGAAGCAAATGCTTACTTCACAGGCTAGGCAAAATATAGATAATGATTACAATCAGAGATCTAAGGGTCATGTACAGGTGATTTTTTATATGTGTTCTTTATAATATTTAAGCAATAATATACATATGGTTATTTACTAAATTGCTCAAATGTTATGTACTAATTATTGTAGGACACGGGAGACGAAAGTGATGGTTGTTCTATAGAGTCATCTGCAGGTGAAAATAGGGTTCCACGAAACGTAAGTATACATTTTATTATTTTACCTCAAAGTTGTACCTAACCTAACAATATTTATACTATCAACTTATCCTTAATTTTTGTATAGATAATGCAAAGGAGAGTTGGTAAGACACATGATGTACCACGCTATAGGCATGAGGAGGTAATAGTTGCCAGTTAATTATACTCTATTGAATTTGGATGCTCATTATTGAGGTAATCATTGAGCTTATATGCAATTCTATTTGATCTTTAGGGAGGAAAGGAAGTTATTTTGATTTCTTTTATGAGGCCATATATTCCTGTTGCTAAGGGTACGCTTCAAAGGGCATCTCGAAGTGTAATAGTTGGTGACACACCTCTTGGGCCCGAGTGTTGTGAGGTGGTTGTGAACTATGTGTTGAAAAGAGATGCTCCATTGTTACGTCCATATGGGAATGTTAGAAAAATGTCTGATGTGCTTGGACGATCAATTGCATGGCCACGTGAAAAAGTAATCCATTCTATCTAGTATAATCACTCTTATTTACTTACTAATACCATCTAAGTAAACAAACTATGAACTTTTACTTGTAGATCCAAGATGATACTACAATAGGTGGTGGTCCATCTCGTGTTCTAGGTATATATAATTCTAACATGTTATTTACTTGGTTAGTTACTATTTTTTCATTTGTTTTGTTTTGTTATTAATAAAACAATGCTTACAGGTGAAAGGGACAAGAGAATTAGTTGAAACTAAGTGGAAATATTTAATAATTTTATAAAGGTGAGGTGTTATCAACACAATCCACATGTTATTCATTTTTAAAATTTTAAGTGTATGTTAATTGTGCTTTGAATTAGTAGCTCACTTTCATATGATTAATTTATTTTATCAAGTGTATGCAAGTCATGTCAATCAACACAATTTTCTCATTCGCATAAGCAACAGCTTGTACTTGTTCTACAACAATCGACCAACCATCTTTTATTACAATTGTCATATGTTTTATATGTTACTTAAAGCAAAAGTTATTGATTTGTATATATTTATCTCAAGACTATTGTAATCAATATCTTTTCTTTTGCAGGTGGTTAACAGTAAGGTGTTAAAATCATATGAAGTGATGAAGATATTTTACGTCATAAGAGGAGTTTGAAAGTGGAATATTTTACTTTTGATAGTTATAGTTGGAACAAAATATATAAAGTTAGGAATATTATATATGGGCATACATTTGGTGTAAAGAATTCTTAAGTGATATTTTTATCGCAATTATTTCAGAGATTCTATATCTATTTTGTTTGGTTTTGTCAATTGAATAATTTGTTACCATTACGAATCTTGTCAATGGCTATATAAAGCAAATAATTCAATAAAATATGGTGTGATTTCTGTTAGGATAGTGCATATTATAATTTTAGTTGTAATATTGTTGCTTAATTACTAAAAATATATATATTTATAATTAATTATTGACACAATTCCTAGCGGTAAATTTACTACAAATAATTCACATATTTAAATTTGATAGTCTAAATTCTCAATAACAGATCAGCTGGTAATAATTTATTTCAAATAGTTGTACAGCTTGCAATAATGTATTACAAGTAGACATACATGTGGGAAAAGTTCAAACTTTCCAAGAGACCTACAGCTGGGAATACTCTCTACCACCGGACCTACAGCTGGGAAAACTATTCCAAATAGTTATACAGCTTGGAATAATATATTACAAGTGGACATACTGGTGGGAAAAGTTCAAACTTTCCAAGTAACCTACAGCTGGGAATACTTTCTGCCATCGGACCTACAGCTGGGAAAAATATTCCAAATAGTTACACAGCTTGGAATAATATATTACAAGTGGACATACAGATGGGAAAAGTTCAAACTTTCCAAGTGACCTACAGCTGGGAATACTCTTTGCCATCAGACCTACAGCTGGGAAAAAAATATTCCAAATAGTTATACAGCTTGGAATAATATATTACAAGTGGACAACCTACCGCTGAGAATACTCTTTGCCACCAGACCTACAGCTGGGAAAAAATATTCCAAATAGTTATACAGCTTGGAATAATATATTACAAGTAGACATACAGGTGGGAAAAGTTCGAACTTTTCAAGCGGTCTACAGCTGGGAATACTCTTTGCCATTGGACCTACAGCTGGGAAAAACTTTTCGCAGCACCTTTTCGCCCAGCTGTAGCAAACCTTATTCCCAGCAGCTAAAGTGTTGGGAATACTGGCTTTTGCCAGCTGCTCAACTACTAGCATTGAAGTACTATCTTATAGTGACAGGATAATTATCTTTATTTTATCAATAAATGGTGTATTGCACTGGGAGTATTGAGTAAGGTGCGGTTATAAGACAACTGTGTGTCGACGATTGGAACTAAGGTTCCTAGTCGAACTTATGCAAATTTGTGTTGTTTTAGTATGGAGGCGATTCCAGACGTGTACTAAGTAAATCACGATATCTATGAATCTAAGGACGCGGGATTTATACAGGTTCGGTCCCTTAAAGAATTGAGTAATAACACTACTTCATGTTGTACTTTCACTATCAGTGAGGGTGAATTGCAAAGAGAGATTTCTATAAAGCATAACAATCTTCTATTATCTCCTCTAGATCCCTCTCTCTAATCTTCTCCTTTCCCTTCTATACTTATCGAAAGGGTGCCAATGAAGAGAGGTTTGGCAGTTGTCAGCAACTTCTAGAAGTTGTAATGTGCGGTTGAGATATGCAGTTATATCATAACTGCATATCCATCCTTATCTTCCTTGATGGTTGTCACGTCTATGAGGAAGATATATTATCCTGAGATCGTTTTTGAGAGAGCTCAATCGCTAATAAGGATTAATACGAGTCTCTAAAAACCAAGGTCGCGTACTGGCTATGACCATGTATTGTTTTTTGCTCGTGTCTCCACGACCTCTATGGTCATGAGAAGAAGTCTTCACAACCACAGTATTCATGGGTATATGAGACCATAGTACTTTTTCATTATCTCTGCGACTATGGAAAGGTATACATAACTCTGGTCTCGTTCTGCAGCCTTTGCCACTATAAACCAATATGAGCGACTAACTTCAATAATAATCTCTATTAGCTAGCCCCCGAATTTGCAATGACAAATAATCATTTTGTTGTTTCGAATTCATATAATTATTCTGTATATATGTATTTTATGCAATAAGGAGAAGTTACATTCCATCATGTATTGCTACACATCCTAATAAAAGCTTTGGGTGTGATTTGCCAGGCTATCATGACAAATATTTGAAGAATTTTCAAAAAACTTTTGTTGCATCCCAGAGTGGAAAACTTAATATGTCTTTTCGAAACTCGAGGTTGAGAATTCAAAGCGTCTCTTCGTGTTTCGAGGCGGGGAACTCGAAACGTCCCTTCGGAGCTCTATATATAGCCCTCCTCAATGTACCAGAGTTGTCAAGCTTTCAAAAATTTTTCCAAGTCTTGAACTCTTCTAGCTTTCTTCTTCTCTTCTTCATTCTCATCTCAATGGCAACTCAAAGTCCTAATCAATTTGAAGACGAAGAAGAAAACCCAATAGCTTCAAAGAAATGAGGTGGTGATGATATTGGATCATCCAACAGATCTTCACCGAAAAACTGATGAAGCTTGATGAGCTGGTTGCACAAAGCGATCACAATGCTTTGGTCGTGTAAGCATCTTCACCAACCTCTTCTGTCCCTAGAGTAAGTTTTGTTACTCCTAAAGTTTTTTTGTTTGTAGAACTTGGAATTTTCTCATGTTCGTACAGAGGGACGAAAATGAAGCTTTGAGGGTGATCAGTGAACAACTTGTTGAAGCCCAGGCGTCTCTGAAGGAGAAAGATGCATTATGTAACTTCCTTCAAGAGGAGAATGAACATCTTGAAGAGAAGCACATCAGGCGAGGACACGACCTCGAGACTCTCCAAAAGGCTGTTGAACGCTTGAAGGCGAACAACGATAGGGCTAGGTAGTCTGCAAAGCAGGCTCGAGAAGCCAAAAAGCTTGTTCGACAGGAGAAGCACGCCTTGGATGTAATCATCGTAGGCTGTGGTCTCACTGTGAAGGCTTCTATCGAAAAACTGCGGGAGGTCGTAGGTTCTCTTAAAGCTGACATTGTTGATCCTAAGAAGGACAACATGTCTCTTGAGGAGTCCTGCATTTTTCTTTCAAATCAAGCTCACTCATTGGTCGCCAAATGTTCAGAACTGAGGTTGAGCACCTAGTCTGATGTATTTACCTCTATTGTAAATCATAATTGGAATGAACAACGGAAATTTTGTTTGGCTTACCAAAATTTCTCAAATTGAATTAAATAGTAACATGGTCGCATATGGCCTGTGGTCATGTACTAATATTAATATTTATCTCTGCAATGAAAGCAGGTAAATGTCTCCGTGATCACGATGTTCGCAGGCAATATGAGACCACGAATTCTCCCGACAGTAATACTGAAGCTATAGAGTTCTGCGACCATAGAATTGTATGGGCGACTAACTTGGGTAATAACCTCTACCAGCTAGCCCCCAAATCCGAAATGATACAGCTCTTTTTCTAAAAAGCAACACCTCAGATTCCAAGAAAGTGCCTTTTTGTTCCGGATTCAAATAGGTCCCAAGGAAAATATTGGGTGCACCCGTCAAATCCATCATGGAGGGCATTAAATGTTGGAGACGTGAATAGTAGGTTAAAAGTTGTTACCCGTGGAAGAAAACTCACAGAAGAAACTCCAAAACCCTCTTTTTCTTCCTAGCACTCTCCACCTTCCACTTTCCCCAAAACCCTCTTCTTCCTTTGATCTCAGACCAATGGTGTCTTAGAGCCTATCTTTGCACTGTAGCATGGATAGTCTAGTGGCTCTGGAGAAGGAAGAAATGCTACCTTCGAGATCACTGATCTCATGGCGCCTGGTCGGAGAAGAAGAAACCCTAGTTGTGAAAGAGAATGAATTGGTGGTGTTTGAGGACTTCTTGCGTTGTGGATTTTGTCTGTCGGAAAGTGAATTTCTTTTGAGTATCTTAGGGCATTTTGTCGTGGAATTGGTAAATATTCATCTCAATTCTGTGTTGATTCTTGCCATTTTCCAGCATCTGTGTGAGGCATATGTTGGGGTTTTGCCTAACATTCCTCTTTTTCATCGTTTTTATTTTTTGGCGTGGTCAAAAAGCTCCAATGCTGCTAGGTATGTCTACTTTCGTCTGGGGGAGAAAAAATACTACCCACTCCTTCCTCTTCGCGACTCCGTTCATGGATGGAATCAGCGATGGTTCTATTGTGTGGCTCCTGAAGTGAGCCATCTCTGGTTCAAAAATCGTCAGCCAGAGAGACACAATGAAAAGGATTCTACCTCTGATCTCAGCGATGAGTTACAGAAGCAAGCCTAGGCGATCCTTCACCTGGTGAATGAGGGTTTGACAATCTGAGATGTGATTCAGAATTTTGTGAAGAACTGAATCAGTCCATTGAAGAGGAGAGAGCACCCTACTTGGGAGGTGCGTTCAATAGAAGATGACACCTTGGATTATAACCACGGTAATAACTCCATAGATTGGTATATTTTCTTCAATCTGTTTTATATGTTGTTAGCTAATTTGTTTTTTGCAATAGCTTTGCCAACTTCTGACGTAGACAGGAGAACAAATGCTCTCCTAAAATTGTATGGCGCGACCTTAGAAGGTAATATTTGTGCGCCGAGACCACAGAGTATGGTCGGCGGCGGTGACGACCTGATACAAGAATGTCGAAAGGTAGCACTCTTCCGAAAAGCTTGTACATGTCTCATTTTCGAACAACAACAATCAAAGAAGATCATTTTGATTTTTCTAGCTA
The DNA here is from genome assembly GCA_019359835.1 of Pharus latifolius. Lineage (NCBI taxonomy): Eukaryota > Viridiplantae > Streptophyta > Magnoliopsida > Poales > Poaceae > Pharus > Pharus latifolius. The sequence continues at coordinate 24,118,552 of CM033326.1, forward strand.
CTCGAGGGTCAAATGGTGAGGATGAAAAGATCCATTGATGATGTAGGATCTTCTGGTGGTTCTTCAAAGAAATTGAACAAAACTCCAAAATCCAAAGGACTAACCACATCCAAAGCCAAAAAATTAAAGCTCCAACCCCTACAAAGCCCAAGTTGAAAATAACCACAGAGGCGGCTTCATCCAAAGCCACTAGAACTGATTCGAAGGTGGCATCGATAAAAATTCTTACCTCTCGTATTGTAGCAAATACGATTGGGAATTACTCCTTGCTTGTACAAGGAGAAGGAAGCGATGAGGAGGAAGATGAGACTCCCCTGATCCTTCGGAGGACAAGGTCAGTAGAACCTCTGAAGAGATCCACATCAAAAGCCCTATTCTCGCTTTTGTCTCCCAAAAGTGGGGTATCGAGTTCCAGAAATCTCTTGGGACTTAGTATTAGGTAAATATTCTCCTAACTAAATTACACTACTTAGTTATGAATAACTTAGTTATAAAATGGATACACAGGACTCCTTCGACCGTGGCAATGTCTACTCCAATAAGTGAAATTGAACCAGCTATGGTCGAAGAAGAAGAGACTACTATGGTAGAAGGAACTACAATAAGTAAAGTTGCAGCTTCACATGACATCGAAGAAAACCCTGCGACCACCAATGATGAAGTGCTTGTAGACATTCAATCCACTGAACTCGCCAATGATGGTGAAGCGGAAGTCACAACTGTAACCGTGACCATGGGAACGAATGAACAGGTAGATACATCTATTTTCCCATTGGTCGAAGAAAATGTTCAGTTCATCGCTCCTCCACGCCCTACTTTGGAAATGATTCCTTATGCATAGAACCTCAGGCAGGTATGCGATGGCTTGGCCTCATCCAGTCAAGCCATTGGATCTAAAAAATGTCTTGAAGATCTTATGGAAGTAAGTAAAAGTTTTACCCCATATCGATGAGTATTTATCTGGGATTTGTCTTCAGGTATCTTATTTTGTTTTTTCCAAAACTCGGCTCGCAATGTGTAACACCCTAGGTTTCGGGTGAAAATTCTTTTTCACAAAAAGTCATGCATGCATATGTCTCTCCAAGATCATCAAAATTAGCCCAGACTCATTCTATCCTCACCCCTAAAATCTCAAAATCTTTCCTGTGAACACAAATTAAGATCTGACTTTCCAGATATGACCTACTACTTATTCTGAGAATAAAAGCCTTCAGAAGCCAGATCCAATTCGGTCTCTAACCCCCAGATTTGTCAACCCTTTTTGTTTTCGAAAACAGAAATTAATTAAGTATCCTAATTACCCTAAATACTCTGAACTCCGATTTAATCAAATCTTGACCTAACCCAGACCAGATTATTCTTGGATTATTATCAAGGGTATGCCAATACCTTAATCCAAAAAGTTGGCAGCCAGATTCTATCATCTAGACCATTTTCACAAATCAGTCCAAGAAGTATCGCGGATTAGTCCTTTTCCTGATTTTCCAGAAGCCTGAAAAGGCTAAATCTTGTAAATCAACTCCAAATCCTAATCTGATTCAGGGAACACCTCCCAAATGCTATTCAATACAAAATCTTCTTATGTGAGGATATCAAAATCTCATCCTAAGTCCCAGAATTTCAATTTTGATAAAGTCTAGATTTCAAATACCCTAATTACCATGTTATCGTTTCATTCGAAAACTATTCAAATGTTCCAAATCTTATTGTGTCTCGTTGCCAAATCATCTGTTGAATAAAGTTTGCCAGATTAGTTAAATCAAATTCAACCCTAACCATCTAAATCTCAGGATTTGCAAATCAGTCCAAAACCCAAATTCTGTAATTGCAATCTGGTCCAGATTTCTTTTCTGGCCCTTTTTGACCAGAGCTCCCAGCCGTTTTCGACCACAGCTTCGACCAGCGCCAAGCCTTGATGCGATCTTCGCCGCCGGCCAAGCTTCGCCTTCGCCTATGCCCGTGCTCGGTTGTGCTTACATGTGCGGACGTGTCCGCGCCAAAATCGTCGCCGTTGCAGCACTAGCGACCTGGAACCACGCGCGCGTGACCAGCAGCGACAATAGCAGCAACTTTGTTAGGAGCTTCGTGCCACGTTGCCACGCCGTGCCAGCTTTGTCGCCCTCGGTTTGCACCGGCCAGCGCCAAGTCCCAACGAGCCGACCATTTGAGCAGTTGCAGAGCCATTGTCACCATCACGTCGTCGTCGCCATTGTTTCTTTTGCGCCCAGCTAGTCTCGTCCCCGACACAAATTTTGTTGCTGTTCCCTCCTTGCAAGCTCTGTCCTTTTTCTATTTAAACACCCCTTCGCCCAGTGCAACCTTCACTTCACCAGAAATCAGCTAAATACCAGATTTTCTTAGTCTTCGTCTTCTTCTCCGGTGAGCCACCGAGGAGGAGCACGACGCTAGAGCATTCTGCTACAGCAAATCCCAAATTGATTAGACCAGTAAGTTCCTCCTACTCATCTCTTTGTGCTATGGCCTCTGATTGAACTCTGGTGGACCTCAACGCCGGTGATCACCGTAAATTGCTTTTGCCATGTTCCAGCAATTAAATCTACTCCAGTCCAAATTAATCTTCACTGTAGTAGATTAAAATGATCACCAGATTATTCTCAGCAAGCCTGTTCATCCAGAATTTGAATTGAAGCCGTGTCTTGTGTTCTTCGTTCCTTCGCGCGCCACCATGAACATCTCACATCGCCAGCGAGTTCCACTCCATCTTCGATCAAACCAGGTGCACCAACACACTCCTTGTATCCTGTAGATGGTGTAGCCAAGCCCAGTCGTCCTACATTGCGCTAAATCATCTTCGCCTCGTTTGCCGTCGTCTTCAACTCCGGTGTCAATGTCGGCAAGCCCTAAAACCCCAACTGCAACCAAATTATTTGCTCCAGCACGATCAGCATCACCCCAAGAGCAAAAGCCCTCGATCAATTTCAAGTTTCATCTTCTCTAGCTGGCTGTCACCATAGCTCATTTCTGGTTTTCAAAGCTGACGACTTCGACCTTGTTGTTCGTCGTCGTCTCGCTGCCGTTGTTCAATCCACTTCGCCAGCAGCTTCGCCTTGACCTCGCCTACCAATTTGACATAGTTGGCGAAGCAGCGCATGAGTAAATCGATCAATTGCTTAAGCCCTAGAAATTGACAATGCGCTAGCATTCAAATTCACTGTGTCCAGGGATCTTTTTGCAAATTCTTTGAACTCCTGGACTTGTCTACAAAAACCACTTTGTCAAACAGATGTCTTGCTTCATTGTGCACCCAATGCTTTGATCCAAATTTGTTTTGCCTACTGAAAATCTTCTAAACCACTCCTATGCCAATCCAAGCTATGTCAGGTCGCGAACCGAATGTCAATCGGCTGACATTCGCTGTTTTTGAGCAAACCAGCCGCGAACCCAAGGTCAATATTGATGCCTTAAGACTTTAGTAACCTCTAGTACTCAATCTTAGCCCAGATTCCTTGAAACCCTAAAGTCTCGACTCAGTTCAGTTTGCAGTCTTAATCATCTTCAGCATCGTTCAGTTATTCTTTTAAAGCATATCTGCATATAGATTATAAAACATTTTAATATAGTTAGCAATCATTGTGTGTTTGATTTGTTGCTGAGTTTGAGGACTTCACTGTCGACCCAACACCAACTGCTGATTTTTATGCCGCGGAAGGCAAGTCATATCCTTGAACATCTTGAACCTATATTTTATGAGTTGCTATGATATAACCTTGAATATAAGTAGTATTGCATGTGAAAGAATTGTTGAAATATGAAATGGCAGTACTAGGCTGGATGCCTGTGAAATGTGAAATGATCAAGTAACAAGACATGAACTATTATATATGTACTTATGTATATTCATGAAATAAAACCCCTAGCCATGAGCAGAGATTGGTATGGAATGGTGGTGGCACTGAATGTGCATGCATTGGATGTGCGTGGCTGTGGATGGCCTGGTCACTGGCATGTAAAGAATAGAACCATGTGTTATGCGTCTAGTGGCATGAAAAACGTGCTAACCGCAAGCCTAGTATGGGACGGGCCTGAACAAGTAAGTATGCGGATCGCACATGAAACCCCTGCATGAGATGGAAAGAGGTGCACGATTTGGCACAGAGTGTAGCTCCAACACATATCACTGGATGTGATGATGCACGCTGACCCAATAATGGGGAGATGCAGTCGGGGTGGGGGTATAGCCCACCACAACTGTGGTTTGTCCGACCACAAGGTCAGGGGTGAATTGTGAGTGAAACATAACAAAAGTTTTTATTATCTCCACCTTGCCACTCACATTATGCAGTGAGGAAGGGTCTAATCATATTGATAGGACGCGCATGACAGTGGAATATCTTGTGGATAAATTGGTACCCCTCTGCAGAGTTTAAAAATGTATTCGAATACTCCGAGCTCCCGGGTTTAGAGGAGTCTGCTGCGGTACGTTAAATCCACGAGGTGTAGCACAAGTATGTTTTCTAAATAAAATTTGATAAGTCAAGATTACCCAAATGACATGTGTTGTCATGATAAGGTGTGCTGCCGTGGGGTGTCATGTGTTGACGTACTGCGGTAGTACTATAAATAGTGGAATATGAATAACGATGCTATGCTATGAAAAGTGCTGCCATGAGATGATATATAAAGGAAAAGACTATTTTACAACGATCCACACTTCTTTTCTAGCATAGGTTCATATCATCACCATTATATGTATATACTCTTATCTATGATTTGTTGAGTACGTAAGTACTCACCCTTGCAACCTACAATCCAATAGATGGAGCGTTCCATGATCAAGATGAAGGTGTGGAGAACTTCTTGAATCCAGAAGGAGAGCCAATTCCGCCAGAGCCCTGATGTGTGTTGTTCTGCCATCAACCTCTTGCTGTGGGGGGTTCACCTATCTTCCGCTGTGTAGTTATTATTTTGCTAGACCATGTATTCCGCAAATGCATTGTAATCTCTTTATGTTGTATTAAGGCCAGCAGGCCACACTGCTTAAATATTTTGTAAGTTACTCGCTGTAATGTAATTATACTCCTGTGCTTGACTTATCCTGGGAAGTCAATGGTATGCATGTCTGGTACTAGCTGCAGCGAGCTGGGTCCCCACGGGAGTAGTCGTTGTCCCCAAGGTAGGGGCAATTCACAACGTGACCATGGTTGGTCTGCTGATAGAGCATTTTAAGGTCACCCAAGTAGAGTGCGACCATGTAAAGCAGTAAGTATTTTGCTTTACCTTCAGTCCTTTTTAATGAATTGGTATAATAACTTTTTGTTGTCGCAGGGAAAACTCTGCTTTAACAAAAGAACTTGCCAAAGAGCGCAACAATAAAGAAGTTGCAATGGCTGAAACCCTGAGGGTGAATGAAGAAAAACTTTCTGAAGCCCTCGCATCCTTGGAGGAGAAACATGATCATATGATTCTCTCCAAGGGGAAAAAGAATATCTTACAGCGGTTTGCAACAAAATACAAGCCGATGTTGATCGTAAGTTCAGTTTAGCAGAATTTTTCATTGCTGTTCTGAACTATTTAAGAGCAAATTGTACTGAATTTGTTTCTTTCTTTGAGTAGATCAAAAAGAAATAAATCTTAAACTTGCCAAGGAAAGGGATCAATTTGAGGAGAAATTTATCAGGCAAGGAATCAACCCTGATAAACTCCATGATGTCATCAATGACTTTGATTTGGCCAAGAATAAAGCCAAAGAGATTGCAAAGCTAACTCTCAACGAGAAGAAAAATCTTGAGGAAATCATCAAAAACTGCAATCTCGTTGAGAATCATACTTTTGCCAAATTAAAGGAAGTTGTTGACTCATTTGATGAAATCATGAGAAGGATGATTTATCACTTGCTGAGTCATGTAGCCTGGTCACAACTCAATTTGATTCTCTCGTCCCCAACATTCTAGAGTTTGTGAGGAAACGACAGGAGGCATTGAAGACCGATGTCAGTGAAGTGACCTTTACCCTACTTTGAAACTAAGACATCGCTATGGTCCGAATGTGGACTTGAACCCAGTGGTGGAAAACACAGTTTTTGATAGCGTGAATCAGTTGAATGCGATCAGGGACGAGATCAAGGCTCTTGTAGAAAAATTATTACATGATCTTGGCCTTCCTTGATGTATTTCTTTTCATTGTAACCATTGAAAGATTAATAATGAACACAGAAACACTTTGGTTTACTAGAGATATTATACCTTGCAAATACATTTGATTAGCATAAATTTTGAGTGATAAATACTATGCAAAAATGCTAAAGCTCTTGACTGAATGTTATTGTTATATTCCCTTTGTCCCCTCCTGCGATCATGAACACTAAAACATAGTATCATGGTCGTAAGATAAGAATATCATGGCTTATAAAAGGAGACATACTAGTAAGTCCTTTATTCGTTGAGAAACGGCTTATAAAAGGATGGCATAACTAGATGCTATCATATAATCGAAATAACAAACATCTTAATACAAATGCATAAGGTTTTTACTAACTGACAGCCACCCGAATGATCAGAAACATACTAGTAAGTCTCTAATGCATTAAGAAATGGCTTACAAAGAGATGTCTTATCTAGATGTGACCATGAGATTGATCAGTGAATCCACTTAAACATTATAGTAAGGTGTTTATCACCATTTGAGAGAATCTCCTAAGGTAAAGTAATGTCATAGCTTTCTAGAAGCCATTAAGAGAGCATAAAGTAGATTTTGGACTTCAGGGTAACGCTCCTTAGGTCCATGAAGCACTTCACTTACGTAATAAACTGGTCATTGCACACCTTCCCTCTTCGCGACCAAAACTGCACTGACTGCGTGAGGGGTAGTAGCCAAATAGATGATCAATGATTCTCCCTTGATAGGGGAAACCAACATCAGAGCACTGGTGAGATATGCTTTTACTTCTTCAAAGGATTTTTCGGCTTTATTCGACCCGGAAAACTATTTTGCTTAGTCGGAACCCTAAAGAAAGGTAAACGACGTTCACCCAACTGAGAGATGAAACAACTCAAAGCCGCCATGCACTTGGTGAGTCTTTGTACCTTCTTCCTGGTCGAAGGAGATCGCATTTGCTCAATGGCCCAGATTTTCTCGAGATTAACGTCAATGCCTCTTAAACAAACAAGGAAACCTAAAAGTTTACCAGAAGACACTCCAAAGGAGCACTTTTCGGGATTCAACTTTATTCCATTTTTATTCAAGTTACAGAAAGTTTCAGCGAGATCATCTATATGACTGGAGCACTTAAAACTCTTAACAACCAGATAATCAACATAAGCCTCTAAATTACGCCCCAATTGAAAAAGAAAGGTCTTCTGCATCAAGCATTGGTATGTGGAACCAGCATTCTTGAGCCCAAATAGCATTCTGACATAGCAGTAAGTGCCGAATGGTGTGATGAAGGCAATTTTCTCTTCATATTCTTCTGCCATGCTAATTTGATGGTACCCTAAATATGCATCTAGGAAGCTTATTAGTTCACAATCCGCTGTTGAGTCGACCAACTAGTCGATGCGGGGAAGGGAAAAATCATCCTTTGGACAGACATGGTTAAGACTGGTGTAATCGACGCACATGCGCCACTTACCATTCGATTTCAGGACCATGACCGGGTTCACGAACCATTTGGGATGGTCAACTTCACGAATAAAACCAACCTTCTAGAGTTTGTCTATCTCCGAATGGATAGCTTCTTGTCGGTGAGGAGCAAAGCGTCTGAGATTTTGCTTTACTGGTCACTGTCCAGGCCGAATTGCTTGCCTGTACTCCATCACTTCCGTTTGGACCCCAGGCATATCTGATGGTTTCCACGCAAACACATCTGCATTAGCTTGGAGGAAAGTAACGATCGCAAGTTCCTATTTGTCATTAGCATTAGCTTGAGTTTCTTATCTCGTCACGGAGCTACCTTGACCGCATCTGATTCTGTGGTTGCAACTTTGGTGTCCCGGAGGGGAAGTTGATCGACCAATTTCAGGGATATGTGATCACAAGTAAGAGCCATATTTTGACTGCCTTTGACTGTAATCAAGCCTTTTGGCCCTGGCACTTTGATGCATTGATAAGCATAATGCATCGCCCTCATAAATTTAGTGAATGAAGTCTTGCTAAAGATGGTGTTATATGCTGAATCACAATCAATTACATCATAAGTAATTAATTCTGTTCGAAAGTTTTTTGGTCCTCTGAGTGTCACCGGTAGTACGATCTAACTGATTGGCATCATCGAAGGGCCAGGAATTATCCCGTAAAATGGGCGGATTATTGGTTTAATCTTGGAATGAGATATTTGCATCTCGTGTTTTTACCAAAAGTAGATCGAGGGAACTACTTCCATCGACCAGCACTCTTCCTACCCTAGCATTGCTAATGGTAGGAGAAATAACGGTTATGGTCGATGGAGGTCGCGTTAGTCCCTTAGGACAATCTTCTTGGTTAAAGGTCAGGGAAATCTCCGACCAACGGGGAAATTAAAGTTCTCCCATTGGAGCTTCAATTTTATTTACCTCCCAGTAAACAACTTACTGCTACAGAAATGCAGTCCACTAACCCCTATCTCTAACGGTTATATGTAATCTGGGAGAAAACCGTTAGTGTACGAGGACTGCAGTGGAGAAGAGGTTTTACACTAATGGTTATGGTCTGGGAAACCATTAGTGAATAGCACGTAACTTTTACTATCGGCTATTAGTGTACAAACCGATAGAAGAGATAAAATTTTACTATCGGTTTGTTTATTTAACTGATAGTAAAATTATGTCATTTTTACTATCAGTTATTAGTGTATGAAGCGATAGAAGAGATAAAATTTTACTATCGGTTTGTTTATTCAACCGATAGTAAAAGGACATCATATATACTAATGGTTATGACAGTGGGGACCTTTAGAAGAGAGGAAAGTTCACTAACGGTTGTGTTTTTGAACCGATAGTAAAATAGTACAAGACCCCTATAATGGGTGAAAACCGTGGGAGTTTTCGCTCCAGTCCAACCAAACACATTTCCAAATAAGTCTCTACTCGCGCGCGGAAAACTCTAGCCTCCCCGACGTCCCCTTTTTCGCTCCTGCACCACTATTTCCACTCGCATTTGGGTTCTCCACCGCCGCCGGCCACTGCATCGCACTTCGTTGGCCACCCCACGAACTGTATGTGTTCTTGACCAACCCGATTAGAATTGTTCTTGCCGCTCGCATTTTATCTCTTTTCCTTTGCTAAATTGATTTTTGGAAAAGTTAATAATGTTTCAGTCGTTGTTCATTACTGATAATAAGTATTGTTGGTCATTGAGATTTGTAATCGAGTTCGCATCTGTCGGCATCTCCATAGACCAAATGTGTTAATTATCACAAAACTGAGTATCAAGAACAATGGGCAAAATTTTGTTTATATCCATACTCTTGCCAAGACTCTTGCTGAATATGCTTCTATTGTAAGTTGCTTTTTAGCCTTGTTGTTTTGGGTTGGCTGCATTCGTCCTCGGCCTCCGACCTCGACCAATCACATCTTCAACCACTCCAGTCGTGACGACCTGCTCTACCTCGACCTACGACCACCTCCACGACAACCATCAACTACATTTCCTCGACAACTGCTTTCACAACAATGCCCATGGCTACAATAGCTCCAGTAAACATGATCGGTAGAGTGGGTCAACTTTGAAATTATTTTTTTAATTTGGATTATTTACAAAAATAAAAAACCCTGTTCTCTGTGGTGTATTTGTGAATAATTAGATTCAATCTATCCAATGTGTGTATCTCTCTGTATTGCTATATCTGTGAATGCACTTTTTTCATTTGTATAGCTCCTTGTAACATATTCTAACAGTTTCTAACTCAGAACCGTTAGAAGAAGTTATGCTAGTACTAACAGTTCATAACCTACAACCGATAGAAGAAAGTTTATAATACTAACGGTTGTGAGTACTGAACCGATAGAAGAAATTTAACAATACTAACGGTTGTGAGTACTGAACCGATAGAAGAAAGTTTATAATACTAACGGTTTTGAGTACTGAACCGATAGAAGAAATGTACCAACACTAACGGTTTCGAGTACTGAATCGATAGAAGAAATGTACCAGTACTAATGTTTGCGAGTAGTGGACCGTGGGAATATAGGTATTGTACTAACGGTTTGTAACCGTTAGAGTTGTGCTAGGTTTCTTCTATCGTGGCGATCACTAGCAGTAAGAGAACCGTTAGTATAGACCATTTTGAACCGATAGTGTAAAGTAATTCTGTAGTAGTGACTTTAAATTGGCGTTTAGAAAAATAAGACGAAGAACCACCAAAAATGACATTGACATGATCGTTGGGTACCTGATATGGCATATCTTCGTCTCCATCTGTGTCCTTAATCCCACAGGATTGTCCCTATTTTGGTATAGTTGGCATAGGTCCCTTACCCTGGTAAAAGTCCTCCATTTGCCTCAACCAGTTGCGACAATTTTTTAGATCATGTTCGGGGATGTTGTGCAATGGACACCATTTGTTATTGCCCTGTGGGTTAGTCTATTTTTCCAAGTGGTCATTGTTGCGACCACCCAAAGGAGGTTTAAACTTTTTGAATGGAACTTCTTTATCTTTTCCCTGTGGTTGTTTGTTCACAGCGGCGATATCTCAGAACTGGTATGCTCCATTCTTCTTAGGCTTTTTGGACTTTCCACCCGTGGATGATTCAGGTTTTTTATTAGAATCATCCATTTTGTGGACTTGAGACCAAGCTAAGGAAGTAAATTCCCCTTATTGACCATCCTATTCCATTCGATAGCCTCGACTACGTCTGAATAACGATCGGCCATGTCAAAAAGATCCAACACTGATCGTGGTGGATGGATTATCAAGTCCTCTGTGAATCTCCGGTATCTGACGCCATGCTTGAAAGCTCGAATGACCAGAGAATTAGAGATAATGGGAATGGTATTTCTCACACCCACAAATCTCTTATCGAACTGCCGAAGAGTCTCAATCGAAGTCTGGCGTAGTCGATGAAGATCATCTTCTTTTACAGGCTTCTCATAGTAGTTTTGAAAATTGTTGAGGATTGCATCGTACAGCATTTCCCAATTATAAATCGATCTTTCTGGTTGATAAAACAGCCAAGTATGTGCCGGACCCTCCAGGACCGCTGGCAAGTAGTTTGCCATCACCCAGTCATCCCCTCATGCCGCTTGAATGGCAGTAACGTAAATCTGGAGAAATTCAGATGGGTTTTTAGTTCCATCAAACCTGTCGATCATACTGGGTTTGAATTTTTTTGGTTAGACTACGGCTCGTAATCCTGGTGAGAATGCCTTACAACCCACATATGAACTATGTAGTTGTCGGCCTTCGCGATCATCTCCTTGGTCGTGGAAAGGATTAACATGGGAAAACTCGCGACGCGGTCCCAAGCGCAAGTGTACTGGTTCACGATCATGGTCATGAGATCTACCAGTTCGACGGGTTTGTCGTGCCGGGCAGACGTGGTGTAGCCACGGTCGCGCTCTCCACGGCTTTGGTAAAAGCTATCCCATTCTCGGGAACGAGTTACTGAATGTGATGAAGCCGTTGGAGTTACATCCGATGCAACTCCGTCGAGAGTATCCATGAGCACCTGTGCGAATACTACTCCATCATCATTTGTAACACCAAGAGGAGGATTGCGTAATGTTTCCGCAATTGTGTGGAGATGATTCCATGTACTTCTCCTGGGCACCCTTGTGAATACTACTCCATCGTCGCTTCATCCGTCAGGGAATACTCCGGGGCTGAAAGTGGTGTTTTGTCCTACCTACAACCATCGTGATATTGTTGGTGGGATGTTCCCCAGGGTGCCAAGTTTCTGGACCAAGGTCGCGAGTAGCGGACTCATGGCATAATTTGGTAGAACGCAGAGCTTCCTCTGTGCCCTTGCACACTTCTACCTCTCACTGCTAACAAGCTGTGACCTCCTTCTTCCTCCTCCCTAGCCACACGTTGTTCAGGGGTTTCCTCGAAAAGTGCAACGACTTCCCGGGGAGCCGAGTTCGCAGATGGAGAGAGAATCTCCTCTTTGCCCAACTCAGACTCGAAGTCAAAGAGGGACTTTAGGTTTTCTGGAGCATATCCTTCTAGACTAAATTCAAGATCCTCATCGCCCACATTATCTGGGGCAATGGGTTGTGCCACATACTCATCTGTGACTGTGGGAAAACTCACAAAAGGCGAGCGAATTTCCATCTCCAGTTTCTGGTCGATGGATGTTGCCAGAACCAGAGAAGAGTCCTCCTGAGCATAGGGCTCAGAGGCGACATCATCGTTTCCCATGAATAATATTTCATCATCCATGTCAACGTCGATATAATCTTTGTGATTGAAATCATTCCCAGAATCGTGATAAAGAGACATAACTTACCAAGATTCTTGGTGAAGAACCACGTCTTGAAAGGGCCCCATGGGTTCGAGCCCCATGTTGGGCACCAGCTGTTGACGATTGGAACTAAGGTTCCTAGTCGAACTTATGCAAATTTGTGTCATTTTAGTATGGAGGTGATTCCATACGTGTACCAAGTAAATCACGATATCTATGAATCTAAAGACACGAGATTTATACAGGTTTAGGCCCTCAAACAATTGAGTAATAACCCTACTTCCTATTGTACTTTCACTATCAGTGCAGTGAATTACAAAGAGAGATTGCTATAAAGCCTAACAATCTTCTATTATCTCTGTCTAAGAATTCCTTATCTCCTCTGGATCCCTCTCTCCAATCTTCTCCTTTCCCTTATATACTTATCGAAAGGGTGCCAATGAAGAGAGGTTTGGTAGTTGGCAGCAACTTCTAGAAGCTGTGATGTGCGGTTGAGATATGCGGTTATAGCATAAATGTATATCCATTCTTATCTTCCTTGACGGTTGTCACGTCTGTAAGAAAGATATATTATCCTAATTTTGTGTTTGAGAGAGCTCAACCGCTAATCAGGATTAATACGAGTCTCTAACAACCATGGTCACGTACTGGCTACGACCATGTATTGTTTTTGCTCTTGTCTCCACAACCTCTTTGGTCGTGACAAGAAGTCTTCACGACCACAATATTCGTGGGTATATGAGACCATAGTCTTTTTTCATTGTCTCTGCGACCATGGAAGGGTATACATAACTCTGGTCTCATTCTGCAGCCTTTGCCACTATAAAACAATATGAGCGATTAACTTTGGTAATAATCTCCGTCACTGTGCAACTCTTAGCTTATGGTCAGCAACTCTTGACCAAACCTCCTTTGACTTAGAGGTACTTCAAGTGCTAAGCCTTCTTTTGTTCTGAGGTCATGTATAGACTGCGACCATAGATTGAGAATTTTGATATCTCCACGACCATATAAACTGTGGGTAGGCATCTCCACAGTCATAGTGGTCGTGGGTAGTATAATTGTGTGTGATTGCGACCATGGAAGTCTGCAGTCACCTTAAGCAAAAATTACCCATGAGGGGCTTGTGTGTCTATTTTAGTTAAATAGATTGGGTTATGTCTATAATATCTTGGACTTATTCCTTGATCTCTCTCCATGATCTCTTGTGACCACGGAAAGGCACAAACAGGTTGGTTCTCTTCCCATGGTCTCCTACGACCTCGGGAAGGCATAAATTTAAATATCTTTCTGTGGTTTCCTGCGATCATGGAAAGGCATATATAAAGGACTCGAATCTCCCCCCGTGGTCTCCTGTGATCATGGAGGTATAAATGAAGGACTTGGTAAAAATTCTCATCGGCTATCCCTCGAATTTGAAATGGCAAGGTCCTTTAAAAACATTGTTTTCAGTTCCAAAGTGACGCTTTGTTATTTCGAATTCCAATGAGAGTCCAAAAAGACTTGTTCGTGCATATGTCAGACGAGCATTAAATGAAAAAACTTCAAGTCTGCTTATTGTGATCCACTACCGGGAATACAAAGCGTTTCTTCTGAGGCTTTATATACTTATCCTCTAGAGAACTTTATTCTTCAAAATTTCCTAAGTCCCAAACTTTCAGAACTCAAGCTTTCTTATTGTTCCTCACTTTCTCCATCCAAGTGGCATCTTGGACCCATTCCCTTCTCAACTCGGTTGAGACTTGTTGGCCTTGGAGAGGGAAGGATATCTCCCCTCCAGGCCTTTGATCCCATGGCGCCCTGCCGGAGAAGAAGAAACTCCAGTTGTCCAACCAACCAAGCTAGTTATTTTTGAGAATTTCTTGCACTGCATGTTTCGTCTCCCGGAGAGCGAATTCCTCTTGGGCATTCTTTCCCATTATGATTTAGAATTGGTGAACCTTCACCCCAAGTCTATCTTAATCCTCTCCGTCTTTCAGCACTTGTGCGAAGCATATATTGGGGATTTGTCCCAGCATTCCCCTTTTTCGCCAATTTTACTTTCTGGCATGGTTGAAATGCTCCAATGCTTTTGGGTGTGTCTACTTCTGGCTGTTGGAGAAGAAAGACTACCCATACCTCCCCCTCCGCAACTCTATCCATGGATAGAGCTAGCAGTGGTTTTACTACTCGGCTCCTGAAGAGAGTCATCTCTGGTTTGAGAACCGTCGACCAGAGAAAAGCGGAGAGAGTGATTCTACTCCTCCACTCGACGATGAGCAGAAGAGGTATGCCCAAGTGATCCATCACCTGGTGAATAAGGGCTTGACCACCCGCGATGTGATCCGGGGCTTTGTGAAGAACCAGATCAGCCCTCTGAAGAGGGTACATCCTGCCTGGGAGGTCAGGACTACAGATTATGGTTCCAGGGATCATCGCCCTGGTAATGACTCAACTGCTCAAATTGGCATATTCTTTTGAGTTAATTTTTTATATACCTGAACTGAAGTATTCGGAAAATTATTGGCTATCCTTTTCTTGATAGTTTTGTCCACTTCTGATGTCGATAGGAGAACAAATTCTCTCCTAAAGAACTTCAATGTGGCTGCAGAAGGCAGTATTAGTGCACCAAGGCCGGAAAGCATGGTTGGCAAAACTGACAACTTTGTGTTGGCGCGTCGAAAGATATTTCTCTTTCAAAAAGTCTACACATGTCTTATTTAGAAAAGGAGTTTACCAAAGTAATTCATTTTGGAAAGCTGTTCGAGAGCCATTTGGGCCAGAAAAGGCAAGTTTATCATGATGTTGGATCCCCCAATGGTCCTTCATCGAAAAAACTGAAGAAAGCCTGCTCTGCGACCAAAGGCTCGGCCAAATCCAAGGCCAGACAAATTGCTCATCTCTTTTCCGATAAGGTTGTGAGTTCACAGCCTTTGCGGTCATAGGCTTCTTCACCAACCTTTACAGCCACAAGCACTCATGCGACCACGAAGGTGAAGGCGACAACAAGTGGCCCATCCCTTACTGTGGGAAAGTTAACAACTGGTTCATCACCCACAAGGGTTGTTTCAGTAAGAGCTTCCACCTCTCAAATTTTACCACATACCACTAGGAACTATCTCATGGTCGTACAAGGAGATGGGAGCGACGTGGAGGAAGATATAGAACCTTCCTTATTTGTTCTGAGGAAGAGATATGCAGTATGTGATGATTCCTCGCCAATAGCACTATCTTCGGTTTTATCTCTCAGAGGTGGATCGTCGAGCTCCAGCAATCTTTTGTGCCTTAACATCATGTAAATTTCATCTCTAACTGTGTCTTTTTAGTTAGGCATAGTTGTAGCTTCTAGGCCCCTAAAGAGTGTTTTAGTAAGTAATGACAATTACAAATGCTATACTAACGATACCTGCTAAGTTGTGTCAAGAAGAAACTCAAAAGACAGGTTAATGAAAGGCAAAGAAAGAGCCTCATGATGGAGAAAGGACATTGATCAAAGAGGCAACGGTACGAGATAGCTTGTTTTTCCATTTTACCGGTCTAAGGTGATTAGAGAAGAATTTTGACCGGATTTTTGGATAGTCGCCGTACTATTAAGAGGAGCATGTGGTGTATCAAAAAAATACTTCATATATGTGCCACAAATCATAAACTCAACTTCCATTGCATACTAGAAGGTCATATTCTTTGAAAAAGCTTGTTTCAACTCTTTTCTGCCAAACTCTGTCTCAGTTGGTCTGACCGTTTGTTAGACCGGTCTGACCGAATAGACGGACTGACCGAATAGGGTTTCAGACTGACTGACGTTATGTCAAAGTCTAGTGTATACATTTAAAAGGTCGGTCTGTCTGTAGGTAAAAACCTAGGTCAGTCTCCTGGTACTTCATGTCCTATCTTTCTGATGTATTGTGTTATGACGGTCTGGCTGAGAAATCGGTCTGACCGTGCTTTTGAACTACGGTCTGACCGTCTGGCCGGTCTGTCCGTAATTATCGGCCTGACCGTATAAAGTGTCCAGAAACTATGTCATCTCTGGACAGTTTCACGGTCTGACCGAAATTGGCTCCGGTCCGACCGTGAGTGTACCTGACAAGGGCAGGTGAGCATTTATTGCACCTGTTTAATGCCGTTGCAATAGCGGCGGTCTGACCGGGTTTATACCTGCGATTTGACCGCCAAGTGATCTTTTTCTCCCAACAGCCTGTAACGGCTATATTTATTGTGGGGGGTATATATACTCCCATGCATGGCCCTGTTCACAACTTTGGCATAATTTGAACATTGTCATCATCCTTGAGAGCTTAAGCAAGTTTCATACACTTTAGGGTTCTAATTCTCGAATTTGTGAGAGTGTGCATTTGAGATCTTCTAATGCATTGCATTTAGATCACTAAATCAATCTTGTGGCACTAGAAGAAGGTTAAGTGATCATCACCGGCTTGTTACTCTTGGAGTTTGCCGACTCCTAGACGGCTCGAGAGAAGGTTTTGGAGAGCTCTTCAAGGAAGATTGTGAAGAATCCTCAAAACGTCTTGTGAAAGGGTTGAGCACGCCTTGCCGGAGCGGTAAAGTGCATCTTTAGTGAAATCGAGGTTTGGATAACTCATCACACTAATCCGGCTCAAGATCTAGGTCACTTCTCGAGAGAACGTTGACTAGATAGAGGAGCGGTTAGAGATTTGAGTTTGCCTCAACGTGGATTAGGGGTGATCGGCAAATCACCGAGACCATGGGATATATCCTTGTGTTAAAATTGTTCATTGTTCATCTTGTGTTCGTTAGTTGCTCTCATTTTCTATTAATTGTTTGATTAATTGTTAATTTGTTAAAATCGCCTATTCACCCCCCTCTAGTCGATATCCTAGATCCCTTTCAATTGTGTCGTGCCCCGAAACTGGGACTACGACTACTCCTGTAGAGACCTAGCTCGCTGCAACTAGTGCCATATATGCATAGCATACACATACCCTTGACTTCCCAGGATAAGTCAAGCACAGGAGTATATCACATTGCAACAGAGTAACTTACAAAATAGTTAAGCAGTGTGGCCTGCTGGCCTTGATATTACATAAGAAGATTACAATGCCTTCACAGCATACATGGTTTAGCAAAATAACATCTACACAGCAGAAGGTAGGTGACCCACCCACAAAAGAGAAGTGGACAGTAGAACAACACACATCAGGGCTCTGGCGGAACTGACGCTCCTCCTTCTGGATCCAAGAAGTTCTCCAAGCCTTCATCTTGATTGTTGATCGCTCCGTCTATTGATTTGTAGGTTGCAAGGGTGAGCACTTACGTACTCAGCAAGTCATAGGTAAGAGTAGATACATATAGTAGTGATGACATGAACCTAGACTAGTCAAGAATTATGGATGTTTATAAAATAATATTTTACTTTCATACTTCATTTCATGGCAGCACCTTTCATAATATAACATCATCATTCATGTTCACTAGATTATAGCACTACCCGACACGTCGACACACGACAGCCCACGGTAGCACTCCTTATCATGACAACACATGTCATTTGGGTAATCTTGATTAAACATATTTTATTTAGAAAATAGTACTTGTGTCACACCCCGTGGATTTAATCCACCGCAGCAGACTCCTATAAAACCCAGGAGCTCAGAGTATTCGAATACGTTTTTAACTCTGCAGAGAGGTACCAATTTACCCGCAAGATATTCCACTTTCAAGCCCATCCTATCAAAATGATTAGACCCCTCCTCACAACCATGTGTGAGTGGCAAGGTAGAGATGACAAGAACTTTTGTTATGTCTCACTCACAATTCACCCCTGACCCTGTGGATCTCTCGCGAACCACAGTTGTGGTAGGTTGTACCCAAACCTCCACCCCTTTTGCTTATATTCCCATTGCTGGGTCAAATATCAGATCACCTTCAGTGATAGTGTGGGAACCGTCCCTTATGTCAATCATCACAACACAACTCATGCAGGGGTTTTATGTGCGATCCACATAAGTACTTGTTCAGGCCTGTCCCATACCAGGCTTGCGGTTAGCACGTTGTTCATGCCACTAGACGCACAACACAAGGTTCTAGTCCTTATATGCCAGTGACCAGACCATCCACAACCCTGCACCTTCAGTGCCTGCATTCCTTTGCAGTCTAGCACCTCCAGTGCTACCACCATTCCATACCATTTTCTGGTCACGGCTAGGGGTTTTATTTCATGAATATAAGTATAATAATACATATAATAGTTCATGGCTCAAAACTTGTTTATTTCACATTTCACAGATAACCAGTCTAGTACTGCCAATTCATAAATCAACCATTCTCAATCTTTCTCATGCAATATTATCTATATTCAAGGTTATGTTTTAGCAATATTTAAAATATAGGTTCAAGATGACCAAGGATATGACTTGCCTTCCGCGTCGTAAGAAACAGCAATTGATGACGGATCAAGAGCGAAGTCTTCGAACTCAGCCTCTAGATCTGCTCGACGACAAACCACACAAATATTACTTATATATATTAAAATGATTTAGGATCTATATGCAGATATGCTTTACAAGAGTGACTGAACGATACTGGAGATAAATGAGATTGCAAGCTGAACTGAGTTGAGAGTTTAGGGTTTCAAGGATTTGGCTAAGGATGGGTGTTAGATGCTCTTAGGATCTCAAGGTTAATAAGAACATCAGTTTTGTGGCTAGTTTGATCAAAAACAGCGAATGTCAGCAGATTGACATTCGGATCAAGATTCTGACATAACTTCAAGGAAAACTAGAGAGCTTATCTCAAGTTATGACAGTAGAAGAAAATGTAGATCATAACTCTAGAAATTCAGTGGACAAGGTGGCTTTCAAAATGCATAATCAGAAGTGGGTAAACAAGGCCAATGCCATTGGATGGCATGCACTGGGATAGTGTCAAAAACTAGGGTTTAGCATAACATGCATTTCAAGGGCTCAAATCAAGTTGTGATAGAAGAATAAAATGCTGATCACAACCTCAGGAATCTAAGGGACAAAGTTATGCCCAAAATGCACATCTGGAAGGAAGTGAAAAGGGCTAATGCCACTGACTGACATAGTTTGGCATTGAATCTGACATGGCCAGAAACTAGGGCTTGGCATAACTTTTGATCTAGAGCTCCAAATGATGCACCACTTTGTCTGGGAGGTAGGCAATGATAACAGGAACAAATCATTCAACAGGATCTAGGGCAGAAGATGGCTGGAAGGTGATGAAATTCAAAGGAGAAGTGTGGTGGCGACACGGCACAGTGAAGCCACTGGATAGAAATCTTGGCATGGCTGTATCTGGAATTCTGGACAGTTTCAGAGATCGAGCTAGAAGACAAATATGTTCAGGAGGTTGAGGCACACCTGAATGACAAAGTGGATGAAGCTGAAACGGCCAGGAATAGGTTTCCGGTGAACTGCGCCGGAGAAGAAACACAGCCATTTGGGGGTTTTCGATTTAGGCCGAATGAACTCAATTTCAAGCTTTGAGAGTGAAAGAGAGGTAAGAGGAAGTCACCTGCATGATCAATTTGGCCGGAGGATGGCCGGAGAAGCCTGGCGACGATCGCCGGTTTCTGGAGGAGCTCAAAATTTGGGGAAAACTTCGATTGAAGCTCAATCTGGAGATATTGATGCATAGGCTTGCTGGAAATGAGTCACTGATCAATTTACTTCACAGAATCGAAAGCCAATTCGGGGTAAATCGGCCTGCATTGCCGGAACAGGGCATTCTTCGAATTTCAGCCATTTCCGGCGATCACCGGCGATAAGGTGCAAGGTAATCCAATTAGATGGTACAGCACGATGAGAGAGAGAAGGGGAACTCACTGGTGCTGTTAATTTGGCAGGAGATGCTGCGGAATGAGCTGGCACCGTGAAGCTCCTTGCTGGACTCGCTGGAGAAGACGACTGCAGCGAGGGAATTTGGAAATTTGGTCAAGTTCTGGTGAAGAGGAGATAACCCAGGGTACTGGTGGCTTAAATAGACCAGGGGCGAAGCTTGTAAGGTTGTAATAGCAGTAAATTGGTGTCAGTTGACATGAGTTGCCGGGCGCAGAAGCAGCAGCGGCGAGCGATGAAGCGACTGTGCACTGGCGAGGCAAAGCTGTGCTACATCGGGTCTCATCAATGTCGGGCGGTGCAAGGCGGTGGCGACAAGAGTTGGTGAAGCAAGTAACGTGGCAAGAAGATACTGACAATGGCCGCTGCTGGTCGCACACAGGAGCAGGTGTTGTTCAATGGCGCTGCCACGGCGTTGCCACGGCGATGGCTGGGGCGTGGACGCGTGTGCACATGCAGATTCAAGTGAGCACGAGCTCAGGCGAGGCGAGGCGTGGCCGGCGGCGAGCAAGCGCGGCGCAAATGCACGGCGATCTCTGGTCGTGCACAGCAGCTGCTGTCCTGGTCGAATTTGGGCTTGATTGCAATTTCCAATTCTTGATTTGGACTGAACTGTAAATCTGGAGATTTGGAAGGTTTGATCCGATTTTGATTTTGCTGATTTGGCAAACTTGATTCAACAAATGAATTGGCACAGATTGAAGATAAAATTTGAGATGTTTGGATGATTTTTGATATGAACTGACATTAGGGTATTTTAGGGTAATTGAAATCTAAATTTCAATTGATTTCGAATTCTGGAATTTAGGGTTTGATTATGAGATACTCATAAAAGAAGAATTTGTGTTGAAAAGCATTTGGGAGGTGTTCCCTGAATCAGATTTGAATTTGGAGATGATTTGCAACATTTTGCCTTTCTAGGTTTTTGGAAAATCTGGAAAAAGGACTGATCTGCGATACTCTTGGACTGATTTGCGAAAAAGGTTCAGATGGTAAAATCTGGCTGCCAACTTTTTGGATTAAGGTATTGGCATACCCTTGATCATAATCCAAGAATAATCTGGTCTGTACTTGGCTAAGATTTTGATTAAATCTGGATTTCTGAAACTTAGGGTAAAAGATATTCTGTTTTCGAAAACAGAAAGGAGTTGATAAATCTGGAGATTAGAGATAGAATTGAATCTGGGTTCTGAAGGCTTTTAGGTTTAGGATAACTGATAGATCAAATCTGGGAAGTCAGATCTTGACTTGAGGTCACAGGATAGATTTGGAGATTTTAGGGCTAGAACAGAATAAAGCTGAGGCTGATTTGGTTGATCTAGAAGAGACATATGCATGCATGACTTTTAAGAAAGAACTTTTTACCCCAAAACTCAGAATGTTACAAATTGGTATCAGAGCAAGGACTCCTTTTTTAGAGGAATTAACCATCCCGGAGTAGGATAAAGATGGCTAGTGAGGGTCGGATCAATATTGGCAAACCACCACTCTTTGATGGATCTAACTATACTTATTGGAAAACTAGAATGATGGTTTATCTTGAAGCCATGGGTGGAAAGATTTGGAAAGTGGTGGATGAGGGCTTTGCAATTCTTGATGATGATGACATGACTAACCTAGATAGAGATAATGCCTTAGCGAATGCTCAAGCCATGAATGTTCTTTATAGTGCTCTAAATCTAGGTGAATTTAATAGAATTTGTAAACTTGAAACGGCCCATGATATTTGGAGAAATCTTATGGATATTCATGAAGGAACCTCGATGGTCAAGGATGCTAAATTATTTATCCATAAGGGCCAATTTGAAAAGTTTGCTATGTTGCCCAATGAAGATGTATCGGAGATATTTAACCGATTAAATAGCAGAGTAAATGAGTTAAAAGGGCTTGGTATGGATGTCACAAATGTGGAATTTTGTCATAAGTTTCTTAGAGCTTTACCTTCAAAATATGATACAATTGTAACCTTACTTGTGTGTTCGAACTTGAAGAGTGTGACTCCGTTGGAAGTCTTGAGTGAGATTCTCACTCATGACATATTCAAGAAATCTCAAGAAGAAGTGAAAGATGAGGCTTCCGACTCCAAGAAGAAGAATATAGCACTAAAAGTTCAAGCCTCCAAAAGGGAAGACAATGAAGAAGAAAGTGATGAGAGAGACACCGATGAGGAAATGGCTCTCTTTGTGAGAAGGTTCAAGCGGTTCATGAAGAAGAGATATCAAGGAAAGTCCTTCAAGAAAGGACAATCATCCAAGAGGAACCCATTTGAAGAAAGAAGATGCTTTGATTGCGGTGAAAAGGGTCACATCTCCGCACAATGCAAAAACAAGGAAGAAGAAAAATCGATGAAGAAGAAGAAGTACGAAAAGGAAGGAGAAAGAAAGAAGAAGGTTTTCAAGAAATATTATAAGAAGAAGAAGGATGGACAAGCTTGCTTCATTGAATGGGATTCGGATGCTTCAAGTTCCGATTCCGAAAATGAAGATGAAGCATCACCCAAAGGACTCGCCGGGGTAGCTATCAACGAAGCTTCATCTCTATTCTCCACTCCTCATTGCCTCATGGCTAAAGGAGAATCGAAGGTATCATGTGATGAAGATGAATATACATATGATGACCTAGTTGAGATGATCACCGGTTTTGATGACTATATGAGTAAAGAAAAAAAAATTCAAGGAATTGAAGAAGAGGTACAAAACTCTTCAAAATTCCTATGAGGAGCTAAACACATCTCATGAGAGTCTCAAAGAAACTCATGAGATGCTTAAGGAAGCTCATGACTCACTAATTACTCATAAAGCCAACAAGACGAGTAATGAAATAGGCATCACTTGCAATATTTTGAATGACTTGCCTATGATGTCTACTTCTAGCATATCTACATCTTGTGGAGATTTAATTGAATTCCCATCTAGACCTAAAATTGATGATAATGTGCTTAGTCTTGAAAACAATGAACTTAAGGACAAAATTGAAAAACTAACAAATGATCTAGCTAAATGCTATGTAGGAGAATCAAAATTAAGACATCTTCTAGATAGTCAAAGGTTCTCCTTAAGAAAAGAAGGAGTAGGCTACATTCCTAAAAAGGGAAAACATGCATTTGTTCCATCTAAAACCGTATTTGTAAAAGAAAAGGGATATTGCAACAAATGTAAAAGTTTAGGTCACATTGAAAAGAATTGCCATGCTAGCAAAAGTAATTCATCTCTTATATTCAACTCTTGCTATGTTTTAAAGAAAATGAACAATGGCGATATTAAAGCCAAATTTGTTGGACCCCGATCATTGGTGCCAAAAGAAAGCCATTTGGGTCCCAAAATCCTTGGTAACTAACCTCCAAGGACCCCAAAGATATGGGTACCTAAAAGGACCTAACTTTGTTTTGTAGGTAAATTACAAGGCCGGAGGACAACATTGGGTGCTCGATAGTGGATGCACTCAACATATGACCGGTAATCACAACATGTTCTCCTCTCTAAATAACGAAGGTGCGGAATATGACAAGATCACGTTTGGAGACAATAGCAAAGGAAAGGTAAAAGGTTTATGTAAAATTGCCATCTCAAACAACCTCTCCATATCTAATGTATTGCTTGTTGAATCTCTAAATTTCAACCTCTTATCTGTAGCTCAACTTTGTGATCTTGGTTTTATATGTGCATTTTATCCAAAAGAAGTGATTATCACTAGTATTGATGATAATAGGTTGATTTTCAAAGGTTTTAGACATGGCAACCTCTATTTAGTTGATTTCGATTCAAATGATGCTAATCTTGGTACATGCTTGTTCACTAAATCATCTAAAGTTTGGCTATGGCATAGAAGGCTTGGGCATGTTGGAATGAAACAACTAAATAGACTAGTTAAACATGATTTAGTTGTTGGATTAAAAGATGTAAAGTTCGAAAAAGATAAATTATGTAGTGCTTGCCAAGCCGGGAAACAAGTTGCAAACTCACATCCAACTAAAAGTACAATGTCAACTTCTAGTCTACTTGAATTATTGCATATGGATTTATTTGGACCAACTACTTTTGTGAGCATTGGTGGCAATAGTTATTGTCTTGTCGTTGTAGATGATTTTTCTAGATATACATGGATATTCTTTGTACATGATAAGTCAATTGTTTTTAACACTTTCAAAAGTTTTGCTCAAAGGGCCGAAAATGAATTTAGTTTCAAGATCAAGAAAGTGAGAAGTGACAATGGCTCCGAATTCAAGAATACCAAGGTTGAAAATTGGTGTGATGATAAAGGTATCAAACATGAGTTTTCGGCCAAGTATACACCGGAGCAAAATGGAGTAGTCGAACGAAAGAACCGGACATTGATAGACATGGCAAGATCTATGCTTTCGGAGTACAATGTTTTGGACACCTTTTGGGCCGAAGCAATCAACACCGCGTGCCATGCGTCAAATCGTCTTTATTGTCATCGACTACTAAAGAAAACTCCCAACGAGCTTCTCATCGGAAGGAAACCAAACATTTCCTACTTCCGAGTGTTTGGATGTAAGTGCTATATCTTGCGAAAAGGTACACGCTTATCTAAATTTCAAAGTAATGTGATGTAGGATTTTTATTAGGATACTCATCAAATAGCAAAGCATATCGTGTCTACAACCAAAACTCCGGTTTGGTTGAAGAGACACATGATGTTGAATTTGATGAGACTAACGGCTCTCAAGAGGAGCAAGACAACTTGGATGATGTAGGTAATGAAGGGTTGAGAGTGGCGATGAAGAACATGACCATTGGGGATATCAAGCCGAAAGAAGATAGTGATCAAGATGAAGATCCATCCACTCAAGCTATCCCCTCTTCATCAACTCCTCAACATGGAGATCAAATAGTTGAAGTGGTCAATGTGGAAGACTCCTCTCAACAACAACCGGAAGTGCCTTCTACCTCTACCTCACAAAACCCGGTTGATCATCCAAGAATTCATCACTCAATTTCAAAAGATCACCCCGTCGATCAAATTGTTGGTGACTTGCGTAAGGGTGTCCAAACTCGTTCTCGCCTTGCCTCATTTTGTGAAAATTACTCCTTTGTTTCCTCTTTTGAGCCCACACTTGTAGATGAAGCATTAAAAGATCCGGATTGGGTGAATGCTATGCACGAAGAATTAAACAACTTCACCAGCAACAATGTTTGGGAATTAGTAGAAGAACCAAATCCGGATGAGCACAATGTCATTGGAACCAAATGGATTTTCAAGAATAAACAAGATGCAAACGGAGTAGTAGTAAGAAACAAGGCAAGATTGGTGGCTCAAGGATACACTCAAGTTGAAGGTTTGGACTTCGGTGAAACCTTTACTCCCGTAGCTAGACTTGAGGCTATTAGAATCTTGCTTGCTTTTGCTTCATCTCATAATATTAGACTTTATCAAATGGATGTCAAAAGTGCATTTTTAAATGGAAAAATTAATGAATTAGTATTTGTTAAACAACCTCCCGGATTTGAAGATCCTACAAAGCCGAATCATGTGTATAAACTCTCCAAGGCTCTCTATGGTCTTAAACAAGCACCTCGTGCTTGGTATGAAAGACTTAGAGACTTCTTAATTTCAAAAGGCTTTAAAATTGGGAAAGTTGATACTACTTTATTTACTAAGAAAATTGGAAATGATCTCTTTGTATGTCAAATTTATGTTGATGACATCATATTTGGATCTACTAACCAAGATTTTTGCGAGGAATTTGGTAATATGATGTCCAGGGAATTCGAGATGTCTTTGATAGGTGAACTAAGTTTCTACCTCGGACTACAAGTTAAACAATTCAAGGAAGGAACTTTCATCATTCAAAGCAAATATGTGAAGGACCTACTCAAGAAGTTCGGACTTGAAGAAGCAAAGCCAATCAAGACACCAATGGCCACAAACGGTCACCTTGTCTCTGACGAAGGAGGTAAACCGGTAGACTCAAAACTTTATAGATCTATGATTGGTAGTTTATTATATCTTACTGCTTCTAGGCCTGATATTATGTTTAGTGTTTGTATGTGTGCAAGATTTCAAGCCTCTCCTAAAGAAAGTCATTTAATGGCCGTTAAGCGCATTTTGAGGTATCTAAAATATTCATCTAGCATAGGGTTGTGGTATCCTAAAGGTGCTAAATTCGAATTAATTGGATATTCTGATTCCGATTATGCGGGATGTAAAGTGGATAGAAAAAGCACCTCTGGCAGTTGTCAACTGTTAGGAAGAACTTTAGTATCTTGGTCCTCCAAGAAACAAAACTCTGTAGCTTTATCAACCGCCGAAGCGGAATATGTTTCCGCGGGTAGTTGTTGTGCACAATTGCTTTGGATGAGGCAAACATTGTTGGATTATGGAATAAAATTTGAAAAAGTGCCTCTTTTGTGTGATAATGAGAGTGCGGTGAAAATAGCCACAAATCCAGTTCAACACTCTCGGACCAAGCATATAGATATCCGACACCACTTCCTTAGAGATCATGTTAGCAAAGGTGATGTGGTGGTGGATAATGTGAGAACCGAAGATCAATTAGCGGATATATTCACTAAGCCCTTAGATGAAAGTCGTTTTTGCAAACTCCGAAATGAGCTTAACGTCATTGATATATCAAATGTGGCTTGAAATGTTGAACTCATATTGCTTGTGCTTAAAGTATCACTTGATTCCTTGAACTTCCTCTCTTAGAGCTTTTTAGACTCTTTTATCGGCTATTGAGTATAGTGAACCAAAAATATGTTGAGTTATAAGACAAATACTTCCCCTTTGGTGATATTGTCTATATCTCTCTTATAATTATCTTATATATATATATCACCCTATCCAAATCTCTTATGAGCATCAAATCAATCAAAAATCCTCCAAGATTTTTAGTCCTTCCAGCGGTCGGACCGATCCAATTGCGGTCTGACCGAATGCATCTCCAGAGAGCATCTTAAATTTCTTGCTTCCAGCGGTCTGATCGGAACTTGCCTACGGTCTGACCGAACTTTCATGACCAGAGACCTTTTTATCCCGAATCTCTGTCCTTTTCACCCTCTTCCCACTTGTCTCTTTCACGTGCGCCTCATATTTTTTTTGGATTCTTCCTCTCCGGTCAAACTCTCGCAAAGCTCAGACAAACCGTGGTTCAAGATCACCTTCAAACCATGTCGTCTAGGTATTTTTCTCAGATTCTTCTTCGTTATCAATTTCTTTTACTGTTCATCTTGAGGTTTAGGGCAAATGTGATGAATCTAGTCCAAATCTGGTCATTTCTTGAAATTGATTCATCCCATTGATGCTATAAGTATTTTCACACGTATTTGTGTCCAAATTGTGCCCTAAATTCTAGTAAATCTCAGGATTCATGTCAAACCCTAACTCTACAGTTGCGCCGGTCTGACCGCCCCTATTTCGGTCTGACCGACTGCAACAGCAGAGCCAGGATTTGCAGTTCTGTTGTCTTCTCTATTCTCTTCATGCCTTCCTGTTTCCTAGTATCTTACCTCTGCATTTCTTCCAAATCTTATAGTGGTCGAGGTATTCAAGGCACTGCCTCCTTCCGGACAAATAAGAAGAAATTGGCTAAGCGGCCAAAAAGGGCTCTACCCTCGAGTAGCAGCGACAGTCACGATGATGATTGGGTGCCCTCGCCCGGAGACTCGGAAACAGAACAGTCGTCTCATCGTGGCGGATCTTCTCATGTGGCCATGGACATCGAGAGCGAGGATGATGAAATAAATGTCCATGCTTATCTAGGCCCGAAAAAGAACTGGACGTCAAGTGACTATACAAAGGCTAGGACGACCTATGCCTACAATCATGAGAATGACGCCTCTACTCCTCACTTCCACACGATGACACAGCAGGATGCCTTCTACGGACATTTGATCCACAAGAATATCTTCGAACACAAGTGGATCGAATGGGCGTATGTGGTAAATCAGCCTGTCATGGCTCCTTTGGTGTAGATCTTCAAGGATATTGGGCTCTATGACTTTGTGGAGAACAAATGCCCATGGAACACCACTGCCATCAGACAGTTTTATGCTACGATCAAGATCAGATGGGCGGACCAGAAGATCATGTGGATGACAGGCTCGAGGAGGTATGAGGCCACCTTTGAGGAGTTTGCTGCGGCAAACAAGATAAATTATGAGGAAATGAAGGAGGGGATCAATATGGAGGATGAGGACTACCTCCACGAGGATGACTGGCTCCAGTTTTATGAGCAGCCGGGAGGTGGACAGCGGATTGTACCTGGCACCGTTACAGGTCTCAAAGTCCTCCCTGCTGTGGTCAACAAAATCATCCGAGCCACGATCCATCCAAAGAGTGGAAATCGAGAAGCGGTCCGGGATTACTATTAGAACTTCATCGACCACATCCTCAAGAGTCATCGAATCGACATTGTCTCTTTTATCTTGAAGACAATTGAGGATGTCTCGGTAACCACTCTGCCGAACCTATACTATGCTCCTTTTATCATGTCTTTGCTGCTCCAGAAGACGAAGTTCCCTCGCGGTTCATGTGATATCAGACATCTCGGCTATAAGCCGTTTAGTGTCAACCCGCGCGTCTTGGCTCGAGGCCATGGAGCACAGCATCAGCAGCAGTAGCTGCCGGCTCAGCCTATGCTCCTCCTACTCCGCCTTAGGCACAGCAGACAGCTCAGTCTAGCCAAGCCCCCGCCTGGTTTACACAGTTCCAGCAGCAGTTCCATCAGTCGATGATGGATCAATTTGCTACTCTTCTCCAGGGGCTTGAGCTCGCTCGCTCGGACTTGGCGGCATTGAATGATCAGTTCCAGACCTTCTCGTCACACCAGGATCAGTTCGAGCAGCGCTTCGACGCCTTCTCCGCTCACTTCTACACCCGTTTCCCTCAGACTCCTCCTCACCATCCTCCAGATGATGATGCTCCCGCCGATTCTTAGCTTTTATGGCAATTGATGCCAAAGAGGGAGAGGAGAGAGTAGGGGAGAGAACTTTAAATGAAAGAACTTTTGGTGTAAAGTTTTAATTTAACTTGTTTAGTTGAATGTCTCATTTATGATCTATGTGGATGACATTTATGTTGGATGACTCTTTTGTGAGATTGTTACTTCATGATATATGAGATGTGCTTATGTTATTTTCATATGACCTTGTGACGATGATATCATGTGTAGAATTGAATGTCTTATTTGTGATACTTCATGATTATATAGTGAATGAATTGAGATAGCATCTTATACACATGCTTGAACTCCACCAAAATGCCAAAATTCTCTTATTCATACATTTAGGGCGAGTGTGTATTTTTCTTCGATGCTTATTGTAAAATTCCTTTTATGCTTAAAACTCATTCATATACTCTTTATGTTGTCATCAATTAACAAAAAGGGGGAGATTGTAGCTTCTAGGCCCCTAAAGAGTGTTTTAGTAATTAATAACAATTACAAATGCTATACTAACGATACCTGCTAAGTTGTGTCAAGAAGAAACTCAAAAGACAGGTTAATGAAAGGCAAAGAAAGAGCC
Organism: Pharus latifolius; assembly: GCA_019359835.1. Lineage (NCBI taxonomy): Eukaryota > Viridiplantae > Streptophyta > Magnoliopsida > Poales > Poaceae > Pharus > Pharus latifolius. Next base: position 24,148,195 of record CM033326.1, read on the forward strand.
TCATGATGGAGAAAGGACATTGATCAAAGAGGCAACGGTACGAGATAGCTTGTTTTTCCATTTTACCGGTCTAAGGTGATTATAGAAGAATTTTGACCGGATTTTTGGATAGTCGCCGTACTATTAAGAGGAGCATGTGGTGTATCAAAAAAATACTTCATCTATGTGCCACAAATCATAAAATCAACTTGCATTGCATACTAGAAGTCATATTCTTTGAAAAAGCTTGTTTCAACTCTTTTCTGCCAAACTCTGTCTCAGTCGGTCTGACTGTTTGTTAGACCGGTCTAACCGAATAGACGGACTGACCGAATAGGGTTTCGGACTGACCAACATTATGTCAAAGTCTAGTGTATACATTTAAAAGGTCGGTCTGTCCGTAGGTAAAAAAGTAGGTCAGTCTCCTGGTACTTCATGTCCTATCTTTCTGATGTATTGTGTTATGACGGTCTGACCGAGAAATCGGTCTGACCGTGTTTTTGAACTACGGTCTGACGTCTGGCCGGTCTGTCAATAATTATCGGCCTGACCGTATAAAGTGTCCAGAAACTATGTTGTCTCTGGACAGTTTCACGGTCTGACCGAAATTGGCTCCGGTCTGACTGTGAGTGTACCTGACAAGGCCAGGTAAGCATTTATTGCACCTGTTTAATGCCGTTGCAATAGCGGCGGTCTGACCGGGCTTATACCTGCGATCTGACCGACAAGTGATCTTTTTCTCCCAACAGCCTGTAACGGCTATATTTATTGTGGGGGGTATATATACTCCCATGCACGGCCCTGTTCACAACTTTTGGCATAATTTGAACATTGTCATCATCCTTGAGAGCTTAAGCAAGTTTCATACACTCTAGGGTTCTAATTCTCGAATTTGTGAGAGTGTGCATTTGAGATCTTCTAATGCATTGCATTTAGATCACTAAATCAATCTTGTGGCACTAGAAGAAGGTTAAGTGATCATCACCGGCTTGTTACTCTTGGAGTTTGCCGACTCCTAGACGGCTTGAGAGAAGATTTTGGAGAGCTCTTCAAGGAAGATTGTGAAGAATCCTCAAAACGTCTTGTGAAAGGGTTGAGCACGCCTTGCCGGAGCGGTAAAGTGCATCCTTAGTGAAATTGAGGTTTGGATAACTCATCACACTAATCCGGCTCAAGATCTAGGTCACTTCTCGAGAGAAGGTTGACTAGATAGGGAGCGGTTAGAGATTTGAGTTTGCCTCAACGTGGATTAGGGGTGATCGGCAAATCACCGAGACCACGGGATATATCCTTGTGTTAAAATTGTTCATTGTTCATCTTGTGTTAGTTATTTGCTCTCATTTGCTATTAATTGTTTGATTAATTGTTAATTTGTTAAAATCGCCTATTCACCCACCTCTAGTCGATATCCTAGATCCCTTTCAATAGTTTTATCCAATTATGAGTTGGATATGCAGGACTTCTTCTACCACTACTACACCTGTTCCAACGCAATAAACTAAACCAATTGAAGTAGAGGAGGAAACTACCATGGCAGAGTTGCCTGCCATTAGCGAAATTGTTGCAGATCCAGTGTCTATGGAAGAAGTCGCTGCGACTGCAGGAGCTGTTCAGACGCAGGTGGTTGAGAAAGATCCTGCGACCATTATCGATGAGGTGGTTCAAGATCTCCAATCTAATGAACCCATCAATGTTGGTGATGTTGAGGTCACTGCTATGACCACGATTATAGGGATAGATGAACAGGTGTCATGCCCCCGCCTTGGGGGACAATGACTACTCCTGTGGGGACCCAGCTCGCTCCAGCTGATCTCATACATACATACCATTGACTTCCCAGGATAAGTCAAGCATAGGAGTATATTTACATAACTGCAGAGAAACTTACAAAATATTTAAGTAGTGTGGACTACTGGCCTTAATAGAACTTAAAGAGATTACAATTCCTTTGTGGCATACATGGTCTACTTAAAGCAAAGTAACAACTACACTGCGGAAGATAGTTGAACCTCCACAGCAAGAAGTTGATGGCAGAACAACACACATCAGGGCTCTGGTGGAATTGACTCTCCTCCTTCTGGATCCATGAAGTTCTCCACGCCTTCATCTTGATCATTGAACGCTCCATCTATTGGATTGTAGGTTGCAAGGGTGAGTACTTACATACTCAGCAAGTCATAGGTAAGAGCATATACATATAGTACTAGAGATGATATGAACCTATGCTAGTAAAATAGTCTTTTCCTTTATATCTCATCTCATGGCAATATTTCTCATAGCATCGCTATTCATGTTCCACTATTTATAATACTACCGCGACACGTCGACACACGACAGCCCACGGCAGCACCCTTTATCATGACAACACATGTCATTTGGGTAATCGTGACTTATCAAATTTTATTTAGAAAACATATTTGTGCCACACCCCGTGGATTTAATACACCGCAGCAGACTCCTATAAACCTGGGATCTCGGAGTATTCGAATACGTTTTTAACTCTGCAGAGGGGTTCCAATTTACCCGCAAGATATTCCACTTTCATGCCCATCCTATCAATATGATTAGACCCTTCCTCACTGCATAATGTGAATGGCAAGGTGGAGATAACAAGAACTTTTATTATGTTTCACTCACAATTCACTCCTGACCCTTTGGTCGGACAAACCATAGTTGTGGTGGGCTATACCCGCACCCCGACTACATCTCCCCATTACTGGGTCAGCGTGCATCATCACATCCAGTGATATGTGTTGGAGCCGCACTCTGTGCCAAATCATGCATCACTTCCCATCTCATGCAGGGGTTTCATGTGCAATCCGCATACTTACTTGTTCAAGCCTGCCCCATACCAGGCTTGCGGTTAGTACATTTTTCATGCCACTAGATGCACAACACAAGGTTCTAGTCCTTATATGCCAGTGACCAGACCATCCACATCCACGCACATCCAGTGCCACCACCATTCCATACCAAACTCTAGTCACGGCTAGGGGTTTTATTTCATGAATATACATAAATACATATATATTATTTCATGGCTCATTACTTGATCATTTCACATTTCACAGGCATCCAACCTAGTATTGCCATTTCATATCTCAATCATTCTTTCACATGCAATACTACTTATATTCAAGGTTATGTTATATCAATTCTTAAAATACAGGTTCAAGATGTTCAAGAATATGACTTGCCTTCCGCGTCGTAAAAATCAATAGTTGGTGCTGGGTCGACAGTAAAGTCCTCAAACTCAGCTTCTAGATCTGCTCGACGACAAACAAACACACAATGATTATTAACTATATTAAAATGTTTTCTGATCTATATGCAGAAATGCTTTAAAATGAATAACTAAACGATGCTGAAGTTGATTGAGACTTTAGGGTTTCAAGGAATCTGGGCTAAGATTGAGTACTAGAGGTGATTAGGGTTTCACAGCATCAATATTGACATTGAGTTCACGGCTGGTTTGCTCAAAAACGTCGAATGTCAACAGATCGACATTTAGTTCATGGCCTGACATGGCCTTGGTTGGCTTTAGAAGGCTCTTCTCAAGATATGGCAGTTGAAGGAAATGTAGAACATGGTTCTCCAAACTTGGTAGACAAAGTGGATGTCAATTTGCACAAACAGAATTGGTCAAACTAAGTTGATGCCACTGGCTGACATAGATTGACAAGGGCTGACAATGTCCAAGAATGGCATTGACATGTTTTAGAAGATTTCCAGTGGACAAAACAGATTTGGATCAGGGCATTGGGTGCATAATTGAACAAGGCATATGTTTGACAATAAGGATTTCACAGGAAAGTCCAGAAGTTCAAGGATTTACAAAAATACCCCTGGACACAGTGAACTGAATGCCAGCGCACTGTCAAGAACTAGGGCTCAAGCAATTGATTGATTTACTCGTGCGCTGCTTTTCCAACTATGTCAAATGGGTAGGCGAGGTCAAGAAGAAGCTGCTGGCGAAGTGGATTGAACAACGGTGGCGAGACGACGGCGAATGACAAGATCGAAGTCATCGGCTCTCAAGAACAAGAGCGGGCTACGGTGACAGCAAGCTACAGAAGATGAAACATGAAATTTATTGAGGGCTTTTGCTCCTGGGTGATGCTGATCGTGCTGGAGCAAAGAATTTGGTTGCAGCTGCCGGAGTTGAAGATGACGGCAAATGAGGCGAAGATGATTTAGAGCAATGCACGACGATTGGGCTCGGCTACACCATCTACAGGATACAAGGAATGATTTGGTGTAGCTGATTTGGCCGAAGGTGGAGTTGAGCTCGCCGGTGACGTGAGGCGTTCACGGTGGTGTGCGAAGAAACGAAGAACTCAAAGCACGGCTTCAATTCAAATTTGGTTCGAACAGGCTTGCTAGGACCAAGCTACTGATCATTTTATTCCATATGTGAAGCTCATTTGAACTGGAGTAGGTTCAATTGTTGGAACAGGGCAATTGCCAATTACGGTGATCATCGGCGGTAGGGTTCACCGGAGTTCAATCACAAGCTACAGCATAGAGAGGAAGGAGGAAGGTACTCACTGGTCGAATCAATTTGAAGAATGGCGCAGCAGATCGAGCTGGCACCGCACTCCTCCTCGGCAGCTCGTCGGACAAGAAGAAGAAACGAAGAAGTTTTGGACTTAATCGATTTTCTGGTGGAGTGAGGATTGCACAAGGTGAAGCGGGGTTTAAATAGGCCAAGGACGAAGCTTGCGAGGAGAAAATAGCAACAAACTTTGTGCCGGGCATGAGACTGGCTGAGCACAGAAGAAACAACGGCAATGACGATGCGACAGCAACAACAGCTCTGCAACTGCTCGATTGGTCGGTTCATTGGGACTTGGCACTGGTCGGTGCAAAGCGAGGGTGACAAAGCTGGCACGGCATGGCGATGCGGCACAAAGTTCCTGACAAAAGGGCTGCTGCTGCTGGAGTGTGGTCGCACGTGCGGTTGCTGCTGGTCGCAGGTGCTGCCACGGTGACGCTTTTGGCGCAGACACGTGCTCATATGCAAGCACAAATGAGCACGGGCATAGGCGAAGGCGGAGCTTGGCCGGCGGGGAGGGAACACAGCGAAGCTGGCGCTGGTCGAACGTACTGGCGCTGCTGGTCGAAAACGGTTGGGCAGCTCTGGTCAAAAGTACCTGGAAAAGAGATCTGAACCAGATTGCAATTTCCAAAATTTTGGTTTTGGACTCATTTGCAAATCCAGAGAAATACTTAGATAGAATTGGATTTGATTTTTGCTACTGAAGATCAATTAACTTAAAAAATAATTTGGCAAAGACATTTGACAAGATTTGAGACATTTGAATAGTTTTCGGATAAAACAAAAATAGGGTAATTAGGGTATTTGTAATCTGGACTTTGTCAAAATTGAAATTCTGGGATTTAGGATGAGATTTTGATCATATCCTCATAGGAGAAGATTTTGTATTGAATAGCATTTGGGAGGTGTTCCCTAAAATAGATTTGAATTTGGAGTTGATTTGCAACATTTAGCCTTTTCAGGCTTCTGGAAAATCAGAAAAAGGACTGATCTGCAATACTTCTTGAACTGATTTGTGAAAATGGTCTAGATGATAGAGTTTGACTGCCAACTTTTTGGATTAAGGTATTGGCATACCCTTGATCATAATCCAAGTATAATCTGGTCTGGATTAAGTCAAGATTTGATTAAATCAGAGTTCAGAGTATTTACGGTAATTAGGATATTAAATTAATTTTTGTTTTCAAAAACAGAAAGGATTGACAAATCTGTGAGTTAGAGATTGAATTGGGTCTGGCTTCTGAAGGCTTTTATTCTCAGAATAAATAGTAGGTCAAATCTAGAAAGTCAGATCTTGATTTGGGTTCACAGGGAAGATTTTGAGATTTTAGGGCTTAGGATAGAATAAGTCTGGGCTGATGTTGCTGATCTTGAAGAGACATATGCTTGCATGACTTTTTATGAAAAAGAATTTTCACCCCAAACCCAGGGTGTTACAACAAGCTGACAAATCTGCTCCCTGTCTGGTCGAAGACATTGTGTCTCCCTCCCATCTGGAAGAACAAGGAGTGGAGAATGCACAGGAGATGACGACACAACCTATTGATATCCGCCGCCCTACCCTTGATTTGAGTTTTCAATCTCAATTTCTAGGCAAAATGGGGTAGGCGCGAGATTACTTGGTGACTTCCAGCCAAGTGGTTGAACTCGTGGAGCTCCCTGAGAGGTACCATGAGGAATTTTTGGAGGTATGTAAATCTTTACTCCAAAACTTGGAACGCTTTTCTGAGAAGCTCCTTCAGATATTTTGTGTTTTGTTCAGAGTTCTGCTCGCGGCGCGGCCATACTTGGCATGCTAATGGAGCAACTCAAGGTCGCGTGAAATGAGTGTGAAAAGCTGAAGCAGTAAGTTACTTGCTTTAATCTCAATCTTTACGAAATAGAATAGTAATTTCTTTTGTCGTAGGGAGAACTCTGCTTTACTAGAAGAAGTCGCCAAGGAGCGCAATATTCGAGAGGATGCGTCTGTTGAGCGGTCTCTTCTGGAAAAGAAGATGGCTGAAACCTAGAGGATAAACAACGAAAAACTTGTTGAATCCCTGGTGCTTGAAGCCAAGTTAAAAGATGCTGTTGAGAAGGCAGCAACCTTGGAGCAGAAAGCACATTTGTTTGATTTTCTCCAAGGAAACGATCGCCTTCAACTGATTTGCAATCAATTGCAAACCAGAATTAATGGTAAGTTCACTTTGGCATAATTTACCTTGGTTCTATGAACTTGTATAAATTTCATGAACTCAATCGAATTCATTCTCTTCCCTACCTAGAGCAAAGAGAGGAAAACAATAGGCTCACCCAAGAAAAGGACCATTGTGAGTAGAAGTTTATCAAACGAGGAAACGAGCTCGATAAGCTTCAAAAAGTCATCAACCATTACAAGATGGTCCTAGAGAATACCAAGGAGACCACAAATCTTGTGCTTAAAGAAAAGGGAGCCTTGGAAGAAATCATCAAGAGCTGCGGTCTTGTAGAGAAAGATACCCTCGCAAAGTTGCGAGAGATCGCAGACTCTCTTAAGGTGGGTATTATTGATCCTAAGAAGGATAATTCTACCCTTGAGGAAAATTGCAAATAGGTGGCTACTCAAGCTGACATCTTGGTCGCAAGCATTCCTGAAGTTACAAGCAAGCATAAGAAGGCACTGAGGAGTGACATCACAACTATAGCCTCTGCCATGCTTTGTAAACTTCGACTTCGCCATGGTCCGAACGTAGATCTGAACCTGGTGAAAGAAGATGTGACCTTCGATAGCCATGGCCAACTTGATGTGATCATGGTCGAGGTCAGGCCTTTGATAGAAAAGTTATTGCACGACCTCAGCCTTTCTTAACTGTAATTCCTCTCATTGTAAAAATTTTTATCAATGGAATGGAAAAACTTCTCTCTATATTATTGGAGTCTTCATTTTATACCTTGCAAATTCACATGATTAGCAAAGAAATGAATGAAAAAAGAAAAAGATAAAAAGTACTTAATTTTAATGACCAAATGTTATGATTATATTCCCCTAGCCCCCTCTTGCGACCAGTGATACTAAAGACATAATATAATGGTCACAAGATAGTTTCTTGGCCAAAGGAGACCATAGCTTAAATGATCAGAACATTCTAGAAAGTCTCTTGGGCGATAAGAATCAGCTTAAAAAGAGATATCTTAGCTAGATGTGACCATAAGATCAGAAATTACTGACTCATTACAAAGATATAAGCTTTTTGCTAACTGACAGCCACTCGAATGATCAGAACATGCTAGTAAGTCCCATATGCAGTAAGAACCGGCTTACAAAGAGTTCTTAACTAGATGCGACCATGAGTTCGGCCAGCGAATCCACTTATACTTCATAGTAAGGCACTTATTGCAACCAGCCCCCGGGCATAATCTGGTAGAAAATAAGGTTGAAGATTGAAATACGATCATAGCGTTGGGTGATAAAATATGAAAAAACTTATAATGGAAAAGGAAAGAACTTACACATAAAACTTACGCAACTGGTCGATATTCCAAGCATTTGATAATATGCTTCCATCTTCAATTGCCAATCGAGTCGATCATGGGCGTGGTATGGCAACCACAGTAAAGGGTACTTCCCACTGTGGGGAGAATTTATTGCTACCAGACTGGTTTTGGATTTTATGTAAAACCAAATCTTCCACATTTAACGTACGTTGTCGCACCCTCTTACTATGATATTTACGTAAAGCTTGTAAATATGCTGCTGATTGGATCAAGGCTTGATCGTGTTTTTCTTCTAGAAAAATAATTTCATCTTCGCATTTTTCACTTTGATTTATGATATCTAAGTGATCAACACTAGCAGAGCCAATTTTGATTTCAATTGGCAACATGGCTTCTGCACCATAAACCAGTTGGAAAGGCATCTCACCTGTAGCTCGGCTGGCTGTAGTACGTAGTGCCCATAAAATGGAGTAGAATTCATCTACCCAAGCCCCCAAATGTAACTTAAGGCAATCAAAAACACATTTCTTAACCCCTTGTATTATCTGCCTGTTGGCTCGTTCAACTACACCATTACTCTGCGGATGAGCAATGGATGCGAAGAAAATTTTAGTCCCTAGGTGGTTGCAGTAGTCCATAAAAAGACCACTAACAAACTAGGATGCATTATCTATGAGTAAGAGACTTGGAACACCAAATAGTGTTACAATGTTCTTTTGATAGAACTTCTTTGCCGTTGAGATGGTAATGTTTCAGACTGGTTCAGCCTCAATCTATTTGGTAAAGGTATCAATGGCTACGAATAAGAACCTCTACCCATTGACTGCTTGAGGCATCGGTCCTACAATATCTATTCCCCATGTGGCAAATGGCCATGTTAATGAAATAGTTTGCAATGCATATGCTTGCTAGTGAACCGTCCGAGCATGAAATTGACATTGTGGGCAAGTCTTGACCAATTTCCTGGCATCATTAAGTGCCGTTGGCCAGTAATAACCCTATCGAAAAGCTTTTCTAACCAATGTTCGGTAGGATGTGTGTGCACCGCACATGCCTCCATGAATCTCTCTTAGAAGGATTTTGCCCTCTTCCTGAGGAATACAGCGCATTAGCACTCCTTGAACACCTTTCTTGTACAGAGTTCCTCAACCAATCTATACATGTGCACTTTTCTAACTAACTGGTCATTATTGGTTTCATCCTAGATCATGTTCCCAAACACAAGATAGTTCCTCAATGGTAGGATCCAATCTGCTTCATGCTCAAAGGCGGTGATGTTAGTCATCACCTCGGGTGCCTCTATGGTGGTCACGATTAAGGGCAGTTTTAAGTGCTCGATGAACAATCCTGCCAGGGTAGATGAGCGTGAGGAACCAATTTTTGACAATTGGTCTGCGAGAATATTGTCACTTTGTGAAATGAATTGGACTTCAAAATTACTGATGTGTTTTTCCAATTTCCTCACTACATCCAAGTATAGAGCCATTTTCTCATCAGAACATTGGTATTCCTTATTCACCTGGTTTACGACTAGGTGTGAATCTCCCTTTACCATTGATCAATGGACTCCAAGGGATTTGGCTACTTGAAGCCCGAATAGAAGACTGTCGTACTCTGCTGCGTTATTGGTAGCAACAAAGTGTAATTGTACGACATATAGGAGCTGGTTGCCTTAAGGCATAATTAAAATTTCTCTAGCCCCCGAGTTTGTAAAACTCCGAGAGCCATCGAAATACAACGTCTAGTGGTTGGTATTTTCTAAATCCTCCGATTCTTGCACAGGTGGTTCAGGATTAGTCCATTCGACCACAAAATCTACAACGATTTGGGATTTGATTGCTACTCAGGATATGAAGTGGATATCAAATGCTCCCAATTCTATAGTCCATTTCGCAACTCGACCTGTTACTTCCGGATTACGGAGAATGTCCTCTAAGGGAAAGGATGAGGGCACAATAATCTTGTGCACTTGAAAGTAATGTCGTAGCTTTCGTGAATCCATTAAGAGAGCGTAAAGTAATTTCTAGACTTCAAGGTATCTATCCTTTGGTTCATTTAACACTTCACTGACATAATAAACCCATTGTTGCACTCCCTCCCTTTCCATGACCAGGACAGCGCTAATTGTGTGAGGGGTAGTAGCCAAATATATTAATAAAGGCTCTCTCATGGTCGGGGAAACAAATACTGGAGCACTAGCTAAATACGTTTTCACTTCCTGAAATGCATTTTCAGCTTTGTTCGACCACTGGAAACCATTGTGCTTTCGTAGAACCTTAAAGAAAGGTAATCCATGTTCACCCAACCTTGAAATAAAGTGTCTCAAAGCCGCCATTCGGCCAGTCAGTCTTTGTATCTCCTTCGTGGTCGAAGGAGATCGCATTTCCTCAATGGCCTGACTTTTTGGGATTAACCTCAATGCCTCTTGAACAAATAAGGAAACCTAAAAGTTTTCTAGAAGAAACTCCAAATGAGCACTTTTTAGGATTTAACTTTATTCCACTTATTCAAGTTACAGAAAGTTTCAGCCCAATCATCTATTGACCAGAGCTTTCACACTATTTACAACCAAGTCATCAACATAAGCTTCAAAATTACACCCTAATGGTGATTGAAAGGTCTTCTACATCAAGCGCTAATACCTGGAACCAGCATTCTTGAGACCAAATGGCATTCTGACATAGCAATATATACCAAATGGTGTGATGAAGGTAGTTTTCTCTTCATCTTCTTTTGCCCTGCTAATTTGATGGCACCTTGAGTAGGCATCCAGGAAGCTCATCAATTCACAAACTGCTATTGAATTAACCAACTGATTGATGTGGGGAAGGGGAAAATCATCCTTTAGGCAGGCAGCATTAAGACTGGTGTAATCGACGCACATGGGCCACTTACCATTTGATTTCAGGACCATGACTAGGTTTGCGAGCCATTCGGAATGGTCGACCGCTCAAATAAAGTCAGCTTCCTGGAGTTTATCTAATTCCAATCGAATGGCTTATGTCCGATCAGGGGCAAAACGCCTGAGTTTGTGTGCTACGTGCGATCATAGACTGACTTGCGATCATGCTTGTCGTAGCGTAGTTACGCGCAATCATGAGAGCGGCAATCTTTATCTGCTAGCCCTCGAAGTCGAAGCGAAAAGACTTTTGTTTCACTAGAAAAGGCGTTTTCTCTATAAAAAAGGCATTTCAGCTTCTTAAAAGGTGACTTGTCAGTTCGACTTCGCATTGAACGCATGCGGGACTATGGGTACGTGTGTCAGGTTTGTATTGATGTTCATTTAATGCAAAAAAACACATTTTGCCGCGCAGCGTGAACTCTGGTGAAGGAACCGAGGGAAGTGGGTTTTTAAACCCTTCGTCTCAAGTCCTAGCTTCCCACAGAAGCTTCATCATAATTCCAAGCATTGGCAAAGTTCCCGTTAGAGCTGAAGGTCGCAGCCTTCGCCGTTTCTCCACCGAAAAAACCCATCTTGAAGGCGTGCTGGACCAAAGCCAGTCACCGATCTGAGGAGAGCTTGCTAGCATTGGAAGTTGATGATTTTCTTCCCTCTAGGTCGCTGATACTGTGGCGGCTTGCTGGGGAGAATGAAGAGAGCCCTATAGTGCAGGAAAGGCGAACTGGTCATGTTCGAAGACTTTTTACGCTGCGGCTTTCGTCTGCCAAAAAGCCACTTCTTCCGGGAGGTTCTTGCCCATTTCGACTTGGAGCTGGTGAACCTGAACGCCAACTCTGTGTTGATCCTCACCACATTCCAACATTTGTGCGAGGCGTTTCTAGGAGTTTTGCCCAGTGTGGCACTGTTTTGCCAGTACTACTTCTTCGCCATGTCTAAGGGCACAGCGGCACCGGGCTGTGTGTATTTCCACCTGTGGGAGAAGGACTTTCTCCCTTTTCCTCTGTGTGATTTGGTGCATAAGTGGTACCAGAGATGGTTTTATTACGCTGCACTGGAGGAAAGTCATCTTTGGTTTGCCGATCGGCGGCTAGAGAAGAGTAAGGAGAAACATGTTGCCCCTGCCCTTGATGAAGCACAGAAGAGGCAAGCCCAAGCGCTGAGGTGCCTCATAGATGCGAGCTTGACTGCTTGAGACGTGATCCATGATTTTGTGAACAATCGGGTCAGTCCGTTGAAGAAAAGGGATCACCCACGTGAGAGATCAAGGCCAAGGAGGACGCAACGAGGGATGGCAGCCCTGGTGCATTGATGAGTCACTTGCTTGTTGATTTTGACTATGCTCAGATGTATCATTGAACATGTATTGTCGTCCAGAGTTGTCCTCTTCCGATGTCATGGTTAGAGCCAGTTATTTTCTGAAGGCTTTTAAACCGGTTGAGGAAGGCGACCCAAGTGCGTCAAGGCCAGAGAGCCTGGTTGGGGGCGCCGACTAACTGTTGCAGGCGCGCTGAAAGGTATGTTTTGTTTGACAACTTGTGACAAGCCGCGCTGCTGACATAAGTTCAACCGATAAGCATCTTGTTTTGTGTAGTTGGCCGGGGGCCAAGTGGTGGGGACGAAGAGGCCCCTGGGTGATGAAGGTCCTTGTGACGGTTCCTCAAAGAAAGCGAAGAATACCCCGAAGCCCAAACTGCCCAATGCTCCAGCCCTCAGCAAAGTAAAAGTATTAACTGTTGGGGTGGCTTCATCCAGGACGACGTCGACTAGCACCAAGGCGACCGCGGTAAACATCTCTTCCTCTTACACCCCAACAAGGAGGATGGGGAGTTATATTTTGCTTGTACATGAGGAAGGAAGCAAAGAGGAGGATGACGAGACTCCGCTAATCTTTCGAATGAGAAGATTAGCAGAGCCGTTAAGGAAACCTGCACTTAAGGCGCTGTCTTTGTTGTTGTCTCCCCAAAGCGGTGGGTCAAGCTCCTGAAATCTTCTGGGGCTTGGCATCAGGTAAAGGGTAGTCTCTAGCTAGGTCGTAGTGCCGAGCTAGGAATAATTTGACTAATTGTGGTCAGAATGAGCAGAACCCCTTTGGCCGCGGCCGTGACTACCCTGGCTAGTGGATCAGGGACCGCCATGGTCGAGGGGAAGGAAACTACCGTGGTAGGTGTCGCAGTGCAACCAGCGGCCACCACAGAGCCCCCTACGACTACTGACATTGTACCTTTTCCTGATGTCGCGATGAAGTGGTTGTGGATATACCATGTATCGCACCTATTTGCAATGAAGGGGTTGAGGTCGCAACGGCGACCGCTATTGCGGACACAAACATTGTTGTCTTTCCGCTGTTTGATGAGGCCGCATTTCTCCCCGCGCTGGAGATAATAACCGAAGCTCAAAGTTCTGAGCCGGTGGGAGGTGATGCGCCTTCTCCGAGCCAAGGCACAGGATCAAGGAAATTTTTAGAGGATCTTTTGGATGTAATGGAGGCTCTTACCTTTGGTTTTTCAATATGTGTTGGAGTTTTGTTTAAGGTTTGTGAATGTTTGTTCGCAGAACTCTGCTCACAACACGACCACGATCGGTGAGCTGGTAGAATGTTTCAAGGTCGTGCAAGCGGAGCGCGACCTCGTAATGTAGTAAGTGTCTTGCTTTACCTTTATCCCTTATATGGATTCAAACGTTGATCTCTTATTTGTCGTAGGGAGAATTCTGCTTTACTGGAAGAGATTACCACCGTGCGCAACCATGATGGGGCCGCAGTTGCTAAGGCCCTGAGGGAGAAGGATGAAAAGCTCTCAGGTGCCCTCGCTTCCTTGGAGGAAAAGTCACGACTATATGATGCTCTCCAAGGGGAAAGAATAGTGTCGCATCTGTGTGTAATAAACTACAAGCTAATGTTGATAGTAAGTACTCCCCAGCAGAAGTTGTGGTTGATGAGTTGATCTTACGGATATTTGATCTTTGTATTTTGTTCTTCCTTTGAGCAGGTCAAAGAGAAATAAGTCGCAAGTTGACTGAAGAGAAGGATGAATTAGGAGAGAGGTTCATCAGGCGTGGACATGACCTGGAGAAGCTTCACAATATTATCAACCAACTTCGGTCAGCCAGCTATAGGCCAAAGAAAAAATAGAGAAAGTTCTTAGTGAGAAGGAGAATTTGGAAATGATCATCAAAAATTGCCGTCTCACTAAGAAACACACTCTGGCCAAGCTGATGGAAGTTGCAGACTCGTTTGACGCGGAAGTTATCAACCATACAGGGGATGACATATCACTGGTTGAGTCTTGCAACCTGGTTGCCGCCCAATCTGACTTTCTTGTCACTAACATCCCATAGTTTGTGAAGAAGCGCAGGGAAACACTGAAGGCTAACATCAGTGATGTGGCCTCTCTGTTACTTTGCAAGCTTAGACATCACCATGGCCCGGATTCAGACCTGCTCCCAGCGGTGGAAAGCATAGCTTTTGACAGCGAGGATCAGTTGGACGCGATCAAGGCCGAGGTCAATGTTCTTGTAGAAAAATTATTACATGACCTGGACCTTCCTTGATGTACCATCTTTTATTGATAATGAGATAACTTTTCTTAAGTTATTGTACCTTGCAAATACACATGATTAATAATAGTAGCAAAAAATGAAGGAAAACACTTGACCTTACAATTAAATGTTACAGTTAATATCCTCTAGCCCCTTGTTGCGACTAACTATACTAGAGACGTAGTATGTTGGTCGCAGGATTGAGTTGCGGACAAGCCCAAGAATGAGTGACATACTGATTGACTGGAGAGCACGTTATTATGAACTCAAAAGGTTATTGCTAACTGGAAGCCACTCGAATGGTCAGGACAGGCTAGTAAGTTTCTAAAGCATTGAGAAACAGCTTACGAAGAAATGTCTTATCTAGATGCGACCATGAGATTGGCTAGTGAATCTGCTTAATCATCATAATGTAGTGTCCAGTGTGATCAGCCCCCGGGCGTGATTCGATGGAGGTAGAATGGGTATTAACCGTAAACAAAACTGTAATGAAAAAGTGTATTGGCAATGGAAAAGTTAAAGATAAACAATACTTACACATAGAAGTTGCGTAGTTGATCGATGTTCCATGTATTGGATAAAACTCTACCATCTTCCATAGCTAACCTAGCTGATCCAGGTCATGGCATTGAAACCACAGTATAAGGGCCTTCCCATATCGGGGAGAATTTGATGTGATTAGACTGGTTTTGGATCTTTCTCAAAACTAAGTCGCCCACGTGAAGTTTACATGGTCGCAACCTTTTACGGTGGTGTTTACGCAAGGCTTGTAAATATGCTGCGGACCGAAACAATGCTTGATTATGCTTTTCTTCCAGAAGGGCGAGTTCACTGTCGCGTGCTTCATTGGCAGTAGCCATGCTTGTCATGCGAGGGGAGCCAAGTTGTATTTCACTTGGCAGCATGGCTTCGGCACCAAAAACCAGATGGAAAAGCGACGGAGTAGAGTTCATCTACCCAAGCCCCCGAGCGTATCTTAAGGCGGTCAAACATGCATTTCTTAACCCCTTGAATGATTTGTCCGTTGGCACATTCAACTGCCCTGTTGCTTTGTGGATGAGCAATGGAGCCGAAGCTGATCGCGCCTGAGAGGGTCGAGCGCGATTTGCGAAGTAATAAACCGCAAGTGGATGGTTGAACGTTGAGCACTTGAGGGTCGAATTCCACAAGGAACAAGTGTATTCATCTTTCTAACTTAATGGATCACTGATTAAGTCTAAATGAGTTTTGGGGTTGTTTTTCTATAACTAATTCTACTACTAAAGCTACCAATCTAGGGTTTTAAAGCAGTAGATTGCAGGTATGAAATCTAGATTTATAAAGGAGGAATTAAAACCTTGGGCTTCGGGAATTCCATAACCATCTAGCGTAATTCTATCCAAGATCCGATGATTGTGAGTTAATTTCCATTGTTTTCAAGAAAAATTAAGTTTCCAGTTCGGGACGCTAGGTCAATAGTCAGAGGATCGCTTCCACTGTCACATTTGGCAAGAGCCTCTCTCCTATTCAGAGTCCCACGTCAAAGCGCTAAGGACTGAAGAAATCCCCTAAATTCTACCTAAGGCTCAATTATTATGTCTGTTGCCGAAACGAGAATTTAGGGTTTAGAGGATGAAAACATTAGAAAATAACTCAAAAACTTGAGATCAAATCCAAGGAAGAATCACGCCTTCCGGATTAGGTTGTCCCTAACCCTAGAAGGGATGTACTCGCAAAAAACCATAAGAATGCAGGAATAATAATAGGAAATAAATAAAAACTTACTTGATTGCTTGAGAATTGAAGTTGTCGTCCTTGCCGACTTACAAAAGCAATTAAATAGAGAAGGGGCTCTAGTAAACTAAAACTAAACTAAACCCCAATGGCTAGTATGTAAAAAATCATGTCTAATTGAGCCAAAAACTTCTCTATTTATTGTACATAAGTCCTAGAATTAACCAATTACAACTTAAGACTTATTTAGGATTGAAATTGTCTTAGATTCAGACTTTAAACTAACTAACGGGTCTGTTTTGGATTCGGAAGTCAGGTTTCGGGTCAGATTCCTGTTTTTTTTTTTTCAGATTTTCATCATATTCTTGCTCCACTTCATTTCATATCCAAACGATGTCGAAATAACTCCAAATTTGGTACGTTTGTTCCCTGAAATATGACGAACACACTCGTGAAAGCGGATTGTAAAAATGTTACAAAAAGTCACATAAAATGACATATTAAAGGAATTTTAAGCATCATTTTTGCACATTTTCAATACAAGCCTAGGGTAAAATTCTATCAAATTAAGACTTACCAAATTAAAACTTCCTCAAGCAAAGAATGTGAATAATTTTTCCAAAAATTGAGATGCCTTGGTAAATTAGATTGTCTGTAAACAATCTTCCGAAGATTCACAACACATCTATGCATATGAGGCAATTGATCTTAGCAATTTAAAATTTCCAAATGCATATATTAAGATTATCAAATTTCAACCTTACAAAAGATAGAGCTTAATCAATTAAATTGTCTTAAAAAATCTTCTTTCATATAGGATTTAAAATAAACCATGCAAAGAAAACGCTCGTTATGCTACGATTTATACAAAGTTTCTAAATTTCCGTCTTCTAAAGAAAAACACTTATTTTCTTTCTTTTTTTGTTTGTTTGTTTGCCTCTTTTTTTTTATTCTGCAACTTTTTCGTGCTCTTGGCCAGAATGTTTTTACTGGATCATTGCGTCGCGGTGAGAGGAGACACAACTGAAGACACTTACTTAAGTGCACTTACACAAAGGCAGCTTTGTCGGTTTCCCAAGCCCCTGTAAGCAACCTCCATGCTCCGTATACCTTCCCTTCACCAACAGGTCGATGATTCACCACCGCCTCCCCCCAACAGGTCGCATATACGTTACAGGAGATTAGACAAAGCCGTAGCTTAAGGAACCGTTTTATTGGAAATATTATTTTTTTTGTATGCATAAGTTAAGTAAATCTTCCCTTCCCCAGCTGGTCGACAATTCACCACCGCCTCCCCCCAGTGGGTCGATTATACTTACGTTTACACATTTTTTTATTTCTAAAGAGAAGGACAATTAGCAATCTAGGCATAAAGAGTAACATAAGAGTTAATTCCAAAAAATGGTTCTATTAGAAATCTTCAATTTGGAAGAAGTTGAGTACAATTTAATGGATAAGTTCAAACTTTAATGGTCATTTTAAGATAAAAATTAAACATAGGCAATGAAATCTTTAAAAGATCTAAGTTCAATGGATCATATGCAAAAATGTGATAGAATATCATCTAATTGATTAAAGATGATCTTCAAAACCAGGCATTCCAAGTGATAAATCTCTTTTTATTTTTTAGTTTATGATGGAATGTGGTGGAATGATGATTTGCTGAAGACTAAACAATTGGTGAAGTGAACATCCCCCAAGCTAAATCAGACTAAGCAAACGGTTAAGTAAACACCCCCAAGCTAAATCAGACATTGTCCTCAATGTATGGAGATAGATACAGATTACTGTTTGCGGTTGTGGTTCAGGTTGGTGGATGTTGTGGATGATGATGTGGTGGAAGAACATGTTGTGGTCCACGTAGCTCTAATGGTGCAGTCCAAGGCGTCGTAAGTGAAAACCTAAAAAAATGAAAATAAATAAATAAAAATAAAAAAACTTGCGCACCGTGTGGATCAACCATCGGAGTTTGGGTAACCGGGTTGCCTCCCGGCTAGCGCTGGTTTAATGGCCCGCTCAACAGAACGTCCTCGACCATTCAAAAATATATAGAATCAAAAGAATCGATCGAGTTTAGTGTACTTACCTGGTCTCCTACATTGTATAGCTTGATACGGTGCATGTTTACCTTGAAAGTGGTGTTGTTTTGCACTCGATATTCGACGGCACCATATGGAAAGACCTTTTCTATCGCGTATGGCCCAGTCCAGCGCGATTTCAATTTCCCTGGGAACAATTTCAATCGAGAATTGAATAACATAATCAAATCACCTGGTTTAAATTCACGGTTGAGGATCTGTTTATCGTGCCACTTTTTCGTGTTGTCTTTATAGATCAAGGCATTTTGGTGGGAGTTGTTCCGAAGCTCTTCTATCTTACACAATTCAAGGATTCGCCTTCGCCCCGCTTTGTCAAAATCCCAGTTGAGTTCTTTTAACGCCCATAACGCCTTGTGTGAAAGTTCAATAGGCACATGGCAGTTTTTACCAAATACAAGTTTATAAGGCGTCATACCTAGCGAAGTTTTGAATGCAGTGCAATATGCCCAAAGGACATCTGGAAGTTTGAGTGCCCAATCCATACGAGACAGTGCCACCACCTTCTGCAAGATTGACTTGATTTCCCTGTTTGAGACTTCAACCTGTCCACTTGACTTAGCCGCTGTTTTTGAAGCTCTGGTGTGTCCACCACATGGAGATGAATGACAATGTTCAAGAACGCTTTGGATCTCGTGGTCGGGCACGCATCTTCATAATATGTTGTCCACTCCTTTTTTGAAAAGATTCGAATCGTCCCAGTAGTAGCGTCGGATGTCATGGAGGAAGTGCTTTCATTGTCTACTTGTCAACCCTGGAGGAAGTTCATGGTTAAATAAATAATTGGCAATATCATCATACCATGGTTCTTGTTGAATCAAGTAAAGGTGCTCGTCTGGTAAAGTGTCATTGATGTGAACTTCGGTGGTGTTGGTCAAGAGTCACGAGAGATGATCGGCGATGACGTTCTCAGCATCTTTCTTATCTTTGATCCCCAAATCAAATTCCTGCAGCAGTAAGATCCATCATGCAAGCTGTGGCTTCATTTCTATCTTGGTCAAAAGATATTTAAGAGTAGCATGATTAGTATGCACAATTACTTTTGAACCAATCAAGCAATTCTTTTTCGATTGTAGTGTAATTATTTATTTAGGGCATAGACTACAGCAAGCAATTCTTTTTCGGTTGTAGTGTAATTATTTTGAGCATCATCCAAAGTTTTGCTTACGTAGTATATAGCATGTAATACCTTATTTGCTCTTTTCCCTAGAACAGCGCCAATTGCATAATCACTAGCATCACACATCAATTGAAAAGGTTCTTTCCAATTTGGAGGTTGTATGATGGGAGCACTAGTTAATGCATGTTTCAGTTGATTAAAGGCATCAAGGCTTTTTATTCAAAATCAAAAGGCACATCTTTACCAAGCAAATGAGTGAGAGGTTTAGCAGTTTTGGAAAAATCCTTAATGAAACATCGGTAAATACCTGCATGTCCCAAGAAACTGCGTATGCCCTTCACGTTGGTTGGTGGTGGAAGACTTGCTATGACTTCAATTTTTGCCTTGTCGACTTCAATCCCTCGTTCAGAAATTACGTGGCCAAGCACCACACCTTCTTGAACCATGAATTGGCACTTTTCCCAGTTTAGCACAAGGTTGACTTCTTTGCACCTGCTTAAGACTCGAGAAAGATTTTGGAGACAAGCATCAAAAGAGGAACCATAAACACTAAAATCATACATAAAGACTTCCATTAGTTCTTCGATTACATCTAAAAAGATAGCCATCATACATCGTTGAAAGGTTGTAGGCGCGTTACATAATCCAAACGGCATGCACCTATAGGCAAAAGTACCAAAGGGACATGTAAGCGTCATCTTATGTTGATCATCGGGATGAATTGGGATTTGAAAGAACCTCGAATACCCGTCAAGAAAACAAAAGTATGCATGTTTGGCTAATCTTTCCAACATTTGATCAATGAAAGGTAATGGAAAGTGATCCTTCCTAGTGACACTATTTAATTTACGATAATCAATGCACATGTGCCATCCAGTAACAAGTCTAGTAGGGATCAATTCATTATTAGCATTGTTGACCACAGTCATACCTCCTTTATTTGGAACCACATGAATAGGGCTAACCCAATTACTATCAGAAATAGGATAAATGATACCTGCATCTAATAGT
This sequence comes from Pharus latifolius, assembly GCA_019359835.1. Lineage (NCBI taxonomy): Eukaryota > Viridiplantae > Streptophyta > Magnoliopsida > Poales > Poaceae > Pharus > Pharus latifolius. Next base: position 24,168,564 of record CM033326.1, read on the forward strand.
TTAGAAATTTCAGATTTTACAGTTTTCTTCAAGTTTGGGTTTAATCTACGTTGACGCTCAATGAAGGTTTTAGTTTCATCAACTAGAGAGATCCTATCCATGCAAATTTTAGGGCTAATCACTTTGAAATCATCAATAGAATTACCAAGAGCATTGCGATGCACACGAAGTAAAGAAATCAATTTTTCTAGTTGCGAATTGGTCAAGTTTACATTAACAATGACAGGTTGCATCTCATCATCATCTAAAAACATATATTTCAGAGAGGAAGGAAGAGTTTTGAGTGTAGGTTTACTTACCTTTTCCTTACTTGTGATGTTGGAATCTGAGATGTCCTCGTTGGATGGTTTTTTTGTTGTTTCGTCTTCGTTTTGTTCGTTTTCTTCGCTACTGTCTGTTTTTCATTTTCGAATATTTCATCCATTCCTTCTCAAGAAGTGAGTTGAAGTGGTGACTCCACTTCCAAGACTTCTTCTATATCATCCACGCTGTAAATTTTCTCCTCATACATAGGGCAGTCAACAAGTTTAAACATTTTAAATAAAATTTTATCCTCCCCTATGCGAAAAGTAATTCATCCCTCATGAACATCAATGAGGGCACCTACTGTCCGGCGCATTGGTCGTCCCAAAATAATAGGTATAGCAACATCTTCATCCATATCAAGAACGACAAAGTCAATTGGAAGATAAAATTTATCGACTTGAAGAGGCACGTCTTCCAGGATTCCTTCTGGATGCTTTACCGAATGATCGGCAAGTTGCAGAACCATGCGTGTAGGCTTAATCTCACCCATGCTCAAACGTTGTGCGATGGTAAGAGGCATCACACTAACGCTTGCGCCAAGGTCGCAAAGAGCTCGATTGATATGTACTGTACCTATGTTACAAGGGATGGAGAAGCTCCCTTGATCCTGTAGCTTTGCCGGCATCCTGTTCTGAATTAAAGTACTACAATTCTCGATCAAAGCAACAGTTTGAAATTCACTCAAATCCCACTTTTTAGTAAGTATATCTTTCAAGAATTTTTATAAGAAGGCATTTGAGTTACTAAATCAGTGAAAGGCACAGTCACATTAAGATTTTTCAAGATTTCAACAAATTTTTCAAATTGTTTATCGAGTTTTGCTTTTACGTACCGTCCTGAAAAAGGTGGAGTTGAATTATAAATATGAGTTACCTGATTTTCTCCACTTTCCTTTTCTTGTGGTTCGGCTTCCTTGTCGTCATCCTTTGCCGGTGGTAATGGTATTTTCTCAATTTTGCTTGCCGGCACAGGTTCAGTTGGTGATGTTCATTCCGGTAGTTTTGTTCCACTCCTTAAGATCACTGCATTAGAAACAAAAGGTTTAGAACAAGCTATGGAATTAATATGTTCAGAACTGCGAGGATTGATAGGCTGAGAAGGAAGAGGGTTATCATTTTTTGGTGCAAGATTCGCCAATTGTGCGATTTGAGTCTCGAGCATGCGGACATGAGTCGATATGGAGTCTATCTTTTGGCTCATGGACGTCTTCTCTTTCTCTTGTTTTGCTAGAAAGTTCTCTAGCATGCGCTCTATGTTCAATTGCTCGGGTTGTCGTTGGTTTGGCGGTCGATAAGGTTGTTGTTTTGTGGTTGAAACGGCGGCCTTTCAGCTTGATATTGGGGATTTTGTTGATGTAAGTAGTTTCTTCTGTCCAAAACTTTGTTGTTGGCATTGAGGTTACTGATTTTGTCCTGACCATGCAAAGTTTTGGCTGTTGCGCCATCCAGGGTTATATGAGCTAGGAAAAGCATTAGCTTGACGTTGTTGCATACCCTGAAAAGCGTTTGCCTGCTCCATAGATTGATTAAATTGGCATTCATGGCTATAGTGACCTTGTATGCCGCATAGTTCACATATAGGTGTAATCGCATTAACAGATGGAGTAGTAGAAGATCCAAGAATAGACAATTTATCGGTCAAGAGTGCTACCTGCTCAGCTAATTGCGACATTACACTTACCTCCATGTTGTTGGTCGTAGCTTGTTGAGCAGCTCGTTCGGTTCCCCATTGAGTGTAGTTTTGAGTGATTCCTTTGATGAGGTTATATGCTTCTTCTACACTTTTGTTCATTAGTGCGCCGCCAGCTGTGGCATCTACAACCATCCGTGCATTGTAGTTCAATCCGCTATAAAATGTTTGAACTACAAGCCACTTTTCTAGACCGTGATGTGGACATTTGCGTAGCAAATCCTTGTACTGTTCCCAAGCATCATAAAGTGATTCACCTACGTGTTGAGAAAAAGATGCAAGATGGTTGCGAATATGAACAGTTTTAGAAAGAGGGAAAAACTTACCAAGAAAAACTCGTGAGAGTTCGTCCCAAGTAGTGATCGACATAGGATGATCCGGGAGGATCTCCAAGTCCTGATCGCATACGGCTTCGCGACCAAGTCCTGATCGCATACGGCTTCGCGACCTTAACCGTGTTCGGAAAGGATTCGCGACCTGGATGAGTCCGCGACCATGGATTGGTTCGCGACCAGGAAAAGGAATTCGTTCCCTGTTCGGAATTGTAATCCGATCCGAATGTGTATAACTAAGCTTATCTGTTTAGGATTAGTTATATGAGTCTAATACGTTTAGGTCTCTAAGTCTGATACGTACTCATACGATTGGACTATAAATACCTTGTAATAGGTCTAGTTTAGATCATCGAACTCAATCGAAGAGTCATAGAACTTATTTGAGTTTTAGACACTTATAGTTCCTTCGACGTAGGCGAGTGCGACCTAACGTTCGACGTGTAAAGCCCTCTTTGAAATAAAGAGTTGTGCAATTACATTGGGGTTTCGGTATTTCCGAGTAAGATCCCGTCATTCCGCATATTAGAATCTGGGCGAGCCTAGTGCGAAAACCAAGACTAGGTCTCAAACGGATCAAGTTGGTATCAGAGTGATTTTCCTATCCTGTGGATGGTGAAGACTCGCCAGGGTTACAAAACTTCCGGCGAAATTCCAGGCGATCAATTGACGGTTCCTACAGCCGCGTCTCCGACAATGTCTGACGATACCTCCGTTCAAGCTAACCTAGCCGAACAAGTGGCTAAGCTCTCCACCGACATGGAAACCGTGCTTACTTGGATTAAGCAGCAGGCCATGATTGTACCTCCTGAAGTAGGGAAGGTTATGGGTGAAAAGACTGGTGAAGACTTGCGCAGGGCAGACGAAGATGAAGACGAAGGCAACCACAAGACCGACGACCTCGCCAACACCTCCTTAGCTGTCGGATCTTTTAAAGTCGACGCTAAGATTGATATACCCATATATGATGGGGTGATCGATGCCGAGAAGCTGGATTCTTGGATCGACCAACTTGAGACCTACTTTGACCTGAAAAGGTTTAGTAGCGCTCAAAAGGTCAAATTTGCACCTTTGAAGATGAAGGACCACGCCAAGACATGGTGGAAGGCCCTTGTCGCCAGCGGTGAAGCTGACGACCTTGCGTGGGGTCAATTCAAACGACTTCTGCGACAAGAATTCTATCCGATGGGCTACCTTGAGGAGAGATGGGAGCGTTGACACCGATTGTACCAACGGCGCGACCAGACCGTCGAAGACTATACGACAGAGTTTCGACGACAAGCAATGGTCATTGGCATCTCATTATCCGACCCTCAAGTATTTCGGAAGTACACATCTGGATTTCAGAAATCGATCAGTACTGAGCTAAGTCTGTTCGGCGTCCAAGATATCGCGACCGCGAGCACAACTGCTATGGCGATCGAGAAGAAGAACAAATCCCGCAGCGACAAAAGCACAAAGGAAAGTGCGACCTCGACAAAGAAAAAGCCGAGTCCGAAGAAGAAATCGGGCACGGGTGCTTTCTGCGAACATTGTCAAGTTGCGGGACATACGAAGGACAAATGCTACAAGCTTCATCCTGAGCTTCGACCAAAGAAAAACGGACCAGGGAAAAGAACAACCACGGCTACTGCGACTTCACCCGACGAAGAAGTTGTCCGAGTGAATTCGGTTAATGAGGCGGATACGACCTTGTCTCTGATGGCAATGCCGAAGGAGAAGGGTTCGGATCCACTGAATGACCATCACCCGACGGAGGACTTGTTCACCATCAACATCCAGGTGAAGCACGAAGTGGTCGCAGCGATATTCGATCCAGGAAGTCAAAAGAATTTGGTCTCCGCTGGACTGGTTCGGCGACTTGGTTTGAAGACAACCACACACCCGCGACCATATCCGCTGGGTTGGTTTACATCCGACGTGAACCAACAGATTACGAGTCAGTGTGTGTTGAAGTTTGCGATCTCTGCACGGTATATCGATGAGGTGCAATGCGATGTTGTCCCTATCGATATCTGTCAGGTGATCTTTGGGAGTCCGTATCTGTATGATCGAGACGCTCATTTCCATCGGCGAGCGCAAGAGTACGACCTCACCAAAGATGGGGTTAAGTTCGTAATCAGTAGAGACGTCAACGTCAACACTTCGAACTTGATTACCGCAAATCAAGCCAAACGGATTGTTAATGCATGTCACAAGTATGTGCTTGTCATGATTCGACCCATTGGACAAAGTGAGGGTACTCGACCAGCATTGTCGTTGGCATGCCAAGAAGATTCTGGTCGTTTGTCGGGACTACTGGAGAAATACAGTGATCTGTTCGAGACTACCCAGGGTTGTCCACCGAAACGTCCAGTCGAGCACGAAATTCAGCTTGTGTCCGATGCAACACTGCCCAATCTAAGTATGTATCGCAACTCAGTATTGGAGAATGAAGAGATCAAAAGACAACTTGGTGAGTTGCTGAACGATGGTGTCATTCAACCAAGTAGTTCACCTTGTGGATCTCCTGTGGTGTTAGTACCAAAGAAAGATGGGACTTGGCGTATGTGCATCGACTATCGAGCCCTAAACAAGATCACCATCAAGAACCGGTACCCCCTTCCCCGTATTGATGACCTGTTAGACCAATTGAAGCATGCTATTGTCTTCTCCAAATTGGATCTTAAGTCAGGATATCATCAAGTCAGCATCTGAGAGGAGGATACGTGGAAGACCGCGTTCAAAACACGACAAGGTCTGTTCGAATGGCTGGTCATGCCGTTTGGTCTCTGCAACGCCCCTGCAACTTTCATGCGTCTTATGAATGACGTTTTGAGACCGTTCATCGACGACTTTGTCATCGTTTACCTCGACGACATACTAGTTTATAGTCAATCGTGGGATGAGCACCTCATTCATGTCGAAAAGGTGTTCGATCAGCTTCGGCAACATCGACTTCGCCTCAACCGTAAGAAGTGCGAGTTCGGCCAGCAAACTCTACTTTACCTTGGATTCCTGGTCGGCAACGGTACGTTGCAAATCGACCCAGATAAGGTAAAAGTGATTCGCGAGTGGCCGCGACCACGAACAGTTACGGATGTGCGTAGTTTTGTGGGAGCATGCCAATACCTTCGGAAGTTCATCCGACACTTCTCGATTATGGCTTCTCCGTTGCATGCATTAACCAGGATCGATCAGAAGTTCGAGTGGACAGGGAAACATGAGGACACGTTTCTCTTGCTGAAAAGGAAGATCAGCGAGGCGCCTATGTTAGCTTTGCCGAATCTCCAGAAACCGTTCGAGCTAGAAACCGATGCCTCAGGTTATGCAATGGGCGCAGTGCTCATGCAAGAAGGTCGACCAGTGGCATATCACTCTGAGTTATTCCAGGGAGCTCAGAAGAACTACCCGACTTATGATAAGGAGTTATGCGCACTGCATCAGGCCGTGAAACATTGGCGGTGTTATCTCTTGGGGAAAGAGACGGTTGTCCACACCGACCATCAACCATTGCAATATTTGCAGACTCAGTCCAAGCTACAGCAAGCTCGACACATGAAGTGGATGTCGTATCTGCAGCAGTTCAATCTGGTGATTAAGTACAAAAAGGGCGTACACAACAAATTGGCGGACATGTTGTCGCGACCACCAGTTACGACCCTCTGTTTATCAGCGTTCATGCAGATCGAGCCCTCATGTCATGATGACTATGCCACTATGTACAGTGAAGACCCTGATTTTCAAACAGTACTGACTGAGCTCGAAACAGGGAAACCTACGGAGTTCGTTCGTCGAGAAGGACTCTTGTACAAGGGCAATTTACTTTGCATACCTCGTGGAGCACCTCGAACTCAATGGATGCGAGAAGCGCACACATCGAAGGTAGCTGGTCACTTTGGGGTTACAAAGACGTTGCAAAATCTTCACCGACATGTGTTCTGGCCGCGTATGCAGCAAGATGTGGCTAGGTTTGTTCGAGGCTGCGGTCTCTGCAGCATCTCGAAACCGGCAAACCGAAAATTAGGTTTGTACACCCCTTTGCCAGTTCCATCACGACCATGGGAGAGCATATCTATGGATTTCTTGGGAGGATTGCCTAAGACCCGACGTGGCAACGACTATCTATTCGTGGTCGTTGATCGGTTCTCCAAAATGATTATTCTTATACCTTGTCGGAAGACTATCACGGGAGAAGAGGCAGCTCGGGTATTCTTTCAACACGTTTGGACACACTTCGGACTGCCGACTTCTATTGTGTCTGATCACGATACCCGGTTCCTTAGTCACTTTTGGCGATCGCTCTGGACGATGATGGACACCAAGCTGAAGAGGAGTACTGCTTTTCATCCGCAAACTGATGGTCAAACCGAGGTGGTTAATCGCACAGTCGTTCATCTTTTGAGAGGATATAACTCGAAGCACCCGAAGACCTGGGATGAAAGCATACCGTACCTGCAATTTGCTTTTAATCGAGCCGTGCATGGTTCGACTGGAAAGTCGCCGTTTGAGGTATGTTTGGGATTTCTACCACAAAGTCCATTCGACATGGAGTTTGTGATCCCTACCTCAGCACAGCACAGCAAGGAAGCATCTGATCAGGATCGAGCACAAAAGTTCCTGGAAGGTATTCAACGACTCCATCGTGAGGTTGAACAGAACTTGCTGAAAGCTCAACTCAAGTACAAGGCGCGACATGATCGGCACCGAGTTGAAGTGCAATTTCAAGAAGGTGATATGGTATGGTTACATCTGAGTAAGGAGAGACTTAAAGGTGAAGGTAAGAAGCTCAAACCCATTCGTTATGGTCCTTTTCAGATTTTGCGGAAAGTGGGTAATAATGCTTGTCAGCTCGAGTTACCTCCGTACATGGATATTTACTCGGTTGTTAATGTTGAGCACCTCAAACTGTTTGAGCCTTCAATGCTGGATGATGAGCCAGATACCATAGTACCATCTGTTGAAGATTTGGTCTATCAACGAGGCGAACCTTTACGTGACGATGTGATTCTGGAGAGGAAGGTGACTACCACCCGCAGTGGCACAAAGGAGACTTTTCGAATCGGTCGGAAAGATCAACGAGCACGTGCGGCAAAGTGGTACACCAAAGAAGATGGACAAGCCCAATTTCCACATCTCCAGTTTGATCGAGAGGTCGCAACAGGGGTTGGCTCCTTCTAAACAAGGGAGTCATGATCCAGCTTTGCACTACTGTCCCTGAAAAGTTAGTGGTGCAAAGAAAAGAAGAAAAGAAAGAAAGAAGCACGATTGAAAAGTGAGATTGACTTATATCAGCGAAAATTAATCTAAAAAGATGAATTACCGTTGTTCCCTGGCAACGGCGCCAAAAACTTGATCACACCTCAAGTGGATGGTTGAACGTTGAGCACTTGAGGGTCGAATTCCACGAGGAACAAGCGTATTCGTCTTTCTAGCTTAATGGATCACTGATTAAGTCTAAATAAGTTTTGGGTTGTTTTTCTATAACTAATGCTGCTACTAAAGCTATCAATCTAGGGTTTTAAGGTAGTAAATTGCGGGTATGAAATCTAGATTTATAAAGGAGAATTAAAACCTAGGGCTTCGGGAATTCTATAACCATCTGGCGTAATTGTATCCAAGGTCTGAGGATTATGAGTTAATTTCCATTGTTTTTCAAGACAAATTAAGTTTCCAGTTCAGGGCGCTGGGTCAATAATCAGAGGATCGCTTCCACTGTCACATTTGGTCAAAGCCTCTCTCCTGTTCAGGGTCCCGCGTCAAAACTCTAAGGACTCAAGAACTCCCCTAAATTCTAGCAAAGGCTAAACTGTTACATCTGTTGCTGAAAGGAGAATTTAGGGTTTAGATGATGAAAACATTAGAAAATCGTGTCTAATATCTAGTATGTAAAAAATCATGTCTAATTGAGCCAAAAGCTTCTCTATTTATAGTACATAAGTCATAGAATTAACCAATTACAACTCAAGACTTATTTAGGAAGGAAATTGATCAAATTCTGACTTTAAACCAAGTATGGGTCTGTTTTGGATTCGGAAATCGGGTTTCGGCTCGCATTTGGTTCCAATTTCGGGCTGGATTCCTGTTTTTTTTTTCAGATTTGCAGCATCATCTTTCTCCACTTCCTTTCCTATCCAAATGATGTAGAAATAACTCTAAATTTGGTACTTTTGTTCCCTAAAACATGCAGAATACACTCATGAAAGGGGATTATAAAAATGTTATAAAAAGTCACATAAAATGACGTATCAAAGGAATTTTAAGCATCATTTTTGCACATTTTCAGTACTAAGCCTAAGGTAAAATTCTACCAAATTAAGACTTATCAGAAGCAACTCTAGGTCCAATGTGGTCGCAATAGTCGAGGAAAAGACTGCTGATGAGCAATGATCCATTGTATGTGATGAGGCGATTCGGGATACCGAATCGTGTTATGATGTTTTTGTGAAAGAACTTTTGTGTCACAGCAGCGGTGATGGTTCGGACTAGTTCAGCCTCGATCCATTTGGTGAATGTGTCAATGGCTACAAATAAGAACTTGTATCCATTGGTGGCATGGGGCATTGGTCCCAAATTTCTATACCCTAGACGGCGAATGGCAATGTTAACGGGATAGTTTGTAACGCATATGCTAGCTGATGAGTTTGCCGAGCATGAAATTGACACAAGGGGAATGTCTTGACCAGGTGCATGGCATCGTTTAGTACCGTAGGCCAGTAATACCCTTGTCAAAAAGCCTTGCCGACTAGTGTGTGCTAGGAGGCATGTGTGCCACATATGCCATCATGTATTTCTCTCAGAAGGGATTTACCTTCTTGCTAAGGTATCCAATGCATGAGTACACCTTGTGTACTCTTTCTGTACATGGTGCCGTCGACTAGTTTGTATATGCGTGCTTTTCTAACTAACCAATCTGCTTCAGTTTCGTCCTCAGGCAAGGTCCAATGCACAAGATAGATCCTCAATGGATGGATCCAATTTGCTTCTTGCTCGAGGGCGCTGACGTTAGTCATCGCTTCGGTCGTCTCGATGATCGAGGGATATTTTAAGTGCTTGACGGACACTCTTGCCGGAGAGGATGCGCATGAGGAACCTAGTTTCAATAATTGGTCGGCGAGAGTTTTGTCTCCTCTCGTCACGAATTGGACGTCAAAATTTCCGAAGTATTTTTGCAATTTCCTCACCTCATCCAGGTAACGATCCATGATGTCATCGGCGATGCTGTACTCCTTGTTTATCTGGTACGACTAGCTGTGAGTCTCCCCTCACCACTAGCCGATGGACTCCAAGGGATTTGGCTGCTCGGAGCCCAGCAAGAAGACCCTCATACTCTGTTGCATTGTTAGTCGCAACAAAGTGGAGTTGTATGACCTACTGGAGTTAGTCACTCTGAGGCGTAATTAAGATCACTCCAGCCCCCGAGTTCGAGAAACCACGAGAACCATCGAAATACATCGTCCAAAGGTCGTTTGAGGACAAATCCGTTGTTTCTTGCGGAAGTGGGTCGGGTTTTTTTTTTTACCAAAGGTAGTAGGCAAGAAGCCTACTGCTAATAATATATAAATATATATAAAAGAAGAAGAGAGTAGCAATAACCAAAAACAAAAGACAGAAAAGAAAAGGAAGATTCCAAAAGGTCAAGCCATCTAACAATTTGAAATCTAATCCTCTCCTATAAACGGACAGCAACCAGATTTAGATCAGAAATAAAATCCCTTTTCCAATCCAAAATATTAGGGTCTTTGAATTGGAAGATCTTCTTATTACGAATCTTCCAAATGTTCCAAATTGCCACCATGATGATCTCCATGACAAAACCTTTTGCCAACCAAATCATATCCAGGAAAGATGGATTGGGGAACCAATTAAAACCAATTAAGTTCCAATAGCTTTTGGCAAATGGGCACTCAAAGAAGATGTGAAACTGAGTTTCAAGCGACCCATTCACACATAATTCTCAAGTATTAGATTGGATAGTAAACTTTCTCTTTTCCAACATGACTTTGGTATTCAATCTCTCCCAAAGAAAAATCCAAAAGAACACTTTGACCTTGAGAACACAGCGATTTTTCCAACAAAGTTTGAAAATGGGATGAATAGGAAATCTTCCCATCAAAGATTTATAAACCTTATTTGTTTCATACCTTGGAAGATTGCTATTAATCATCATCCAGCAATCATTCAATCTTGCATCTCCAGGCAAAGCAAATTGCAAAGAGAGAAAACATTGATATTGGCCAAAAGCTAAATCAGATAAAGGAAGCTGAAAATTTAACACTCCATCTCTCATGTTCTGAAATTGCTGCACAAAAAAACTTTTTACTAAAAAGGAGAATAACTCAGCCCATTTGAGAGCAAGAATCTCTGTACACCAGAGATCTTTCCAAAAATCACAAGTATCACCCCTTCCAATCAGACATTTAGAAATACCTTTGAAGAAAGTTAAGAGACGCAAAATGTCCCTCCACTAGAAGGAACCCACTAAGTGAATATCTGAAGGAAGTTTGTTAGAGTAGTATTAGGACCACATGAGCTGAACCCAAGCAAACGGGGACTTGTTGAAGAACTTAAACAGGAATTTTAAGAGAAGTGCTAAGTTTTGAGTTCTCAAGTTGATAACCCCAAGGCGACCATTTCGCTTAGGTTTACAAACTTTTTCCCAAGCAATTAAACAGTGACCACCATGACAACTTGATAGTCCCCTCCACAAGAAAGCTCTTCAAATTCTATCAATCCTTCCAATGATGCTGACGGGAATTTTAAGCAGAGACATCAGAAACATCGGTAAACAAGAGAGGACTGAATTAATCAGAATTAATCTCCCACCTAAAAAAAGGAAGGAGAATTGCCAGCTGGATAATCTTTTCTCAATCCTTTCAATCATCCTATTATAATTATCACTTTTAGGCTTGGAGAGACTGAGGGGAAGGCCAAGATATGTGAATGGAAAAGAGCCAATTTGACATCCCAGGATTCCAACTAAATTTGAAGTCAGCTCCTCAAGACAATTAATAGGAATCAAAGAGGATTGAACAAAATTCACCTTCAATCCCGTCGAAGAAGCAAAGGAGTGTAACAGAGCCTTCAAGTGGAAAATTTCAGAGGCAACCGCTTTGACAATAATTAGTGTATCATTTGCATATTGAATAGGAAGACTTCGCAAACCCTTATCTTTAGCTTAGTTCAAGATAGATTGCAGTAAGTTCGCCACCAACACAAAGATCAGAGGGGAAAGCGGATCACCCTGTCTAGCACCCCATTTACAAAGAATTTGTTTCCCAGGGATACCATTTAACAAAATATTAGAACTACCAGAATCCAGCAACATTTTAATCCAAATGAGCCATTTGTCACCAAACCCTTCTGCCTTTAAGACATCCAAAATGGCTCCATGTTCAATGAGATCAAAGGCTTTTTCAAAATCTAATTTTAGCAACACCAAGGACTCACGAGAAGATTTCCAAATGTGCAAATATTCATAAGCCCAAGCAACACAATCCTGAATTGATCTAGATTTAATAAATCCATATTGGTTGTTATGAACCAAAGAAGTGATCACATTCTGAAGATGATTAGCAAGAAATTTAGTGATCAGTTTCAAAGACCTATTAAGAAGAGAAATAGGCCTGAAATCAGAGACTTTTTTTGCTCCATCTTTTTTCGGAACTAAGACATCAAAAGAAGAATTGAGCCTATCAAGATCCGCTTTGTTGGGGGAAATCTCCACGAGACTAAGTCCAGGTAAGAGGTTGTTCAGATTTGCCGACAAAGCCCCCGGTGGCTTGTCCCGGGCGCCGCCGTCCTTCCGGAGATAGAGGTCTCCGGTCCTGGGTCACGTGAAGGTCACGCGAGAAGCACCTTGGGAATCAGCGGAGACCTGTCAAGCATCCGAGGGCCCTGGCCGGAAGAACGACGTTGCTACCCCTCGATCCAACGGTGGCAGGCGGGGTAGTTTAGTCTTTTTGTTTCTTTTGGGGCTATATAAGCCCTTGTACACCTCGTGTAAGAAAGAATCTCTCATTATTGCTTGGAATAGACAATCTCACATGTGTGCTCCGGAGCCATCTCTCCCCCGAGAGAGCTCCCATAGCCAACTCCGGTTGGGAGCACGCCGATAGGACTAGGGCCTCCACTGAGGCCCGAACCTGTATAAACCCTCGTGTCATTTGTTGTGCTTGCCAGACGGGAGAGGACCGGTCACTCGGTCAGCTCGCGTCATCAGTGGGGACTCGTGACGAGACGCCATGGCTCCCCCAAGAACGAGGGCCCGCGCCCTTCCCGGTGACGCCGGTCCCGGTGACCCGGCGGCGCCTATCCAGGACACAACCGTCCCGGCGCTTCCGCCCGGAAGCGACCCAACCCAGGTACCGCCTCCCACCTTCCCTGTTAATTTCAGTGGTTCGACCTCCGGGTCAGTCCCGGTGATCGCGGTCGCCTCGGCCGGGACCAGTCTCCCTCCGACGGCTTCCCCGGTCCCCCAGGACGCCTTGCTTGAGGCCTTAGTGGAGGGCCAGCTCCGTGCCAAGCGCTCTATGCACGAGTTGCTCCACGTCTTGGTGCGGCCACCGGCCCCCACATACCCGCAGCACCCATTCCTGGGGGCTATGCCCCCGTTTATGGGTCACCCGACGGCCCCTCTGGCCCCAGGAGGCCCGGCCACTCCGTACGATCCCACCGGAGGGTACCCTCCCCCGGCGGGCAATCCGTCCGGAGCCTTCCTGATGCCGGGAGGTTACTTCATGCCCGGGGCCTTCGCGGTACCGGGGGGACACCCTGTTGCGGGCCCATTCCCAGGGCCGAGGGCCCACTACTTGCCGGGGGTTTTCCCTGCGCTGGGAGCCAGTCCCGCCCCGCAGGTCGCATTTACCGCACCAGGGGCAGTTGATGGAGCAGCTACCGTGCCATAGCGGACCTCCCCCGCAACGGTGCCTTGGTTCTGGACGTCACCGTGGGGGTTCCCCCTTCCCCGGTTCCGGATAATACAGGGTTTCCCCCTTTCCGGTTCCGGGCGTCACCGCGGAGGTTCCCTCCCCGGTTTCGGATAATACAGGGGTTTCCCCCTTTCCGGCTCCAGGCGTCGCAGCAGGGGGCTCCCCCTCACCAGCCGCGGTAGCACCCGGGCCGATGGCTACAGCGCATGAGCTCCCTCCTCCCCAAGGGCGCCCCCAGAGGATCAAGTCCGCTTCGCCCAGGAGGAGGTTGAGTGGATGCGTGGAACCTAGTCCGGGGAGGAACCTCCCCTGGATCGCGGACGTGGAGAGCTTCACTCCTGTTCCGGCCGGGGGAAGAGACCCGCCGAAGAACCAACCTCTCCAGGGGAGCGCCCGGACGTCTTGGAGATCAGCTCCACCAACCCGGAAGAAAAGCTCCGTTATCGCCACGCCGGCGGACCTCTTGGGCCCCTTCCTGACTCCGACAATCAGTGCGCATCCCCTATCAAAGGGGACAGCAACCGGGACTCTCCCCAAGAAGTGGAGGGGGCTAACCAGCTGCTGTGCCACAGACTATGGAGCATTCGATGGCCGCGGCCTTACCGCCCGCCGCACATCGAACACTATAACGGTGAGGCCGATCCTTACGAATTTGTGCAGGTGTATTCCACAGCCATCTCAGCGGCTGGGGGGCATGAGATGGTGCAATGCAATGTCTTCCCCCTCTACCTCACCGGGATCGCCCGCTCGTGGTTCTACAACCTGAAGGCCGGCTCCGTCAAGTCCTTCGCGCAGCTCAAGCGCGAATTATGCGTGAACTTCCAGGGGAACTAGGTGCGTCCCCTGGATTCCTCGCAACTCTACACCGTCCGACAGAGGATAGGGGAGACCATCCGCAGCTTCTTCAAGCACTTCGCTCAGGTTAAGAGCAAAGTGGCACACGTCCCCGACTCCACAATCATTGAGGCATGCAAGAGAGGGATCCTCCCCGGGGAGCTCCATCGGAGGCTCTCCCAGAGCTGCCCCTCCTCCGCCGACGAGCTCTTCAACGTACTTGAGAAGTACGCCTGGGCGCAGGAGGACGACCTCTGGAAGAAGAACCAGGGGGCTCCCGCTCCCGTTGACCGGGGAGCCAGGGACCCCCTCAAACGCCCCAAGCAGGGGGGTCATAACGAGCCACGGCCTCGGGACACTTTTGTCCTTGAGGGCGGAGCCGGCTCACACGACACCCCGATGGGCAATCTCCCCTTCCCTAAGCCAAAAAGCCGTTGGGGGGGGGGAGTCGTCCCGCGGTCGGGAAGGCCCCACTACGGGAAACAGGGAAGGCCCGTGGTGCACCTTCCACAGGTCCAGTACCCATGCCACCTAGGAATGCCATCACTGTGGGCATGGGGGACTCCGGCATCCTTGCCCCCTCAGCCGGCCTTACCGGCCCTTCCCGCTCCTGTGGGGGGACAGTAGGGACGAACGTAGGGGGGGAGCCGTCAGAAACTCTCCCCTTCCAATGCTCCCAGAGGCGTGTCGACGTCATCACGGGAGGATCCGCTTTCGGGCGGGACTCTAAGCGCCAGTATAAGGAGTACGCGTGCGAAGTAAAGGTGGTGGGGGTGCTGCACATGTCTCCGCCAGCCAAGTGGTCGGAGGTCCTCCTCACCTTCACAGCGGAAGACACGCGCGGGGTTCACTTCCCCCATGACGACGAACGCGGGGTTCGCTTCCCCCATGACGACGCGCGCGGGGTTCGCTTCCACCACCATCTACAACTGCCACCTAGCCCGCATCCTCGTGGATGGCGGGAGCTCCGCCGATGTCGTCTACCTAAAAGCCTTTAGGGAGATGCAGGTGGACGAGAAGCTCCTGCAACCCGCAGCAAGGCCTTTGCAAGGATTCGTCCCGGGGAAGGCGATCCACCCCGTGGGGAAGGTGGATCTCCCCATGACATTCGGCACCCCAGAAAACTACCGGACTGAGATGGTCGGTTTCACGTGGTAGACCTCCCCTCCTCCTACAACGCGATCATGGGGAGGACCACGATCAACCGCCTGGGAGCTGCGATCCACCAGAACTACCTCTGCATGAAGATCCTCGGGCCTCACGGCGTGATCACCGCCCGGGGAGACCAAGACATGGCCCACGCTCTATATGAGCACGCCGTTGCAATGATCGGGAGCGTCAACATCATCAAAAGCCCGGGGGGGAGGCCTCTCCCCCGGAGTCAGACGTTGCCGTGATACCTTTTGGGAGGCCCCTCCCCAAGCCGCGTCTGGAAGGGGGCCTCAGGAAGATCCCCCTGTCCCCGGACAACGGGAACAAGACCGTCAAAATCAGGGAGGAGCTCCACGAAGAACATGAGGAGCAACTCGCAGCTTTCTTGCACGAAAACTCTGACGTTTTCGCATTGAAGCCCTCCGACATGCAAGGCGTCGCCCAGGATGTCATCGAGCACAAGCTCGCGGTGACCCCCGGTCACCCCCCAATCAAGCAGAAGCTGAGGAAACTCTCCCTTGAACGCCAGGAGGTGATCAAGGTAGAGATTGCCTGACTCAGAGAGGCGGGGTTCATTCAGGAGGTCTTGCACCCCGAGTGGCTTGTGAACCCCGTCCTCATGAAGAAGTCAAATGGCAAGTGGCAAATGTGCATGGACTTCACTGACCTCAACCGCGCCTGCCCCAAGGACAACTTCCCGCTCCCGCGAATTGACCAGTTGGTCGACTCTACCACGGGGTGCGAGTTGATGAGCTTCCTGGACGTGTACTCGGGCTATCACCAAGTCCGGATGGCGGAAGAGGACGAGGAAAAGACGAGTTTCATAACTCCCCTCGGAACCTTCTGCTACGTCCATATGCCCTTTGGGCTGAGGAATACTGGAGCGACTTTTCAGCGGCTCATGACACTAGTCTTCAAGGACCAGATCGGTCGCAATGTCGAAGTCTACGTCGATGACGCGGTCGTCAAAAGCCCCCGCGTGGCGGCACACGTCAACGATTTAGCAGAGACATTCCGCAACCTCCACGCATACGGGTTGAAGCTCAACCCGGAGAAATGCGCCTTCGGCATGCGCGGGGGGAAGCTCCTGGGATTCCTTGTGTCCCAGCAAGGCATAGAGGAAAACCTCAAGAAGATCCGGGCGTTCTTGGGCATGCCCCCGCCGCGCACGGTCAAAGACGTTCAGCGACTCACCGGCCGTCTGGCCGCGCTGAGTCGCTTTGTCTCGCAGTCGGCGGAACGAGCCTCCAATTCTTCAAAATCCTCCGGGGGCTCGATGGGTTCCGGTGGAACCCCGAGGCCCAGGAGGCCTTCGACGACTTGAACAAGTACCTCACGAGCCCCCAATGCTCGTGAGTCCCTCTCCGGAAGAGCCCTGGCTCCTATACCTTGCCGTGACACCGGTCGCCGTAAGCATGGTATTGGTAAAGTAGCAAGATGGGCAGCAGTGTCCCATGTACTTCGTGAGTGAAGCCCTCTAAGGGGCCAAAACTCGATACACCGAGATAGAGAACATCCGCTACGCCCTCCTGATGGCGTCCCGAAAGCTTCGTCACTACTTCCTGGGGCACCCCATCATCGTCCCGGAAGCTCCGAAAAATAGAAGCCACCGGCCGGATAGGGAAGGATGGCTCTTTGTCTTTTTGCATACATTTAGAATAGATTTTTGCACTTAGTTGAAGAAAAGACCTCTATTTTTGAAAGCGATGCTTTTAAAATCCTAAGCTAGGCTTTCAGAAAATGTTGTGTGTGGCGGTCTTTCATGAGTCACCACTTTATTCAGATTTTGTGAAAAACTTTTCCAAAGCTACTTGTGCTGCATCGACGTGAATAGAATCCACAGCGCGCAAACTCCATAATCTGGGAGCTCAGAGTATCTGATACTTTTTAAACTTTGCTAAGGTGTACCACCTTAATCCACCGATCATTCGGCTCGGTACCTCTCCATGCGACTTTCACGCATGTGACAAGGCCGAGATGACACAACAGTTTACAGTCCTAGTATTAACTATTTCCCTGCCCTGTAAATAGACAGTTAAGTCTCAAGTACCGTTGCAGGGAGAAGCTAATACTAAAGAAAGCTACTAAGTTGCGCCCGTCTCATAACCGGGCAAGTGGTTGGTACGTTTTTCATGCCGCATAGAAGCACAACACAAGGTTCTAGTCCTTATGAATCTCTAGTGAGGAGTCTTTCACATTCCCAGTGCGCACACAGCACCATCCAATGAAACCATCCTCACTATCGATTCCAATCACATTTAACATATAATCTTGAGCATAGCATAGCCTAAGCATGATATTCTAGGGTGACAAGGGTGCATGGGTATTCAATGTCAAAAGGGGCTTTATAGTTATTTAGGTCATATCTAATCATTTCATTGAAACATAGCTCTTTCTTTGAATCTAAGGCATGCACATACTTGAAAACAGTTAACATACTTCATTTCAAAATATTAGGCTAGACATGATCAAGTGTTTGAGACTTGCCTTGCAGTGATGGGTCTAGCTGCTCAGATGAATCCTCGAAGATCTCCTCTGTTCCTTCAACGTCTGGTTCCACGGCGGATACAAATAACACATACACACTACATAAGCATTCAAGCACTAGAAAATAGTACGTAAATACATCATGCATGCAGGGGTAAGGGTTTGGACATGGTCACTTGACATTGATCGAAGAGATGGGCTCAAAAGGAC
The DNA here is from genome assembly GCA_019359835.1 of Pharus latifolius. Lineage (NCBI taxonomy): Eukaryota > Viridiplantae > Streptophyta > Magnoliopsida > Poales > Poaceae > Pharus > Pharus latifolius. The sequence continues at coordinate 24,186,484 of CM033326.1, forward strand.
TTGAATGTCGAAGGGCTGACATTCGGCTCATGGCTTGACATAGCCCTAAATTGGTTCTAGGTCTGTTTTCTGGAGATGTGACGGTAGGGAATATTGTAGAGCATGGTTCAAAAGGCTTAGTGGACAAAGTGGCATTTCAATTTCTCAAATGTAACAGGTCTGAATCATCCAATGCCACTGGTGGACATGCACTGATAGAGTGCTAGACATGGCCAGAAACTAGGGCATTGCATAAATTTTGACTCAGGACTCCAATTGGTGCAAAACTTTGTCTGGGGTTTAGGCCTTGAGAACAGCTACAAAACGCTCAACAGGCTCAAGGGCAGAAAGTGGCCGGAGAGTGGCCAAATCTGGTGAGCAAACACGGTGGCCTGAACTACTAGACAGTAATCTTGGCATGATCATAACTTTTGATCTAGGCCGATTCAGGGTTCGAGCCAGTGAAGTAAATTGCTCAGGGGGTTGAGGCCTAGCTAGATGACAAGGTTTCATCGGCAGGTTTGGCCAGAAAATGAACTCCAGCGATCGGGGCCGAAGACAAAGGCACCGATTTGGGCGTTTTCATTCCAGGGAGTTTGAACTCAATTCCATGCTCGGGAGGCATCTAGGGGTCATCACGAAGCTACTGGTGTACTCAATTCTGCTAGAGAATGGCTGGAGAAGCACGGCGGCGTTCTCCGGCGAACTGCAGAGGCTCGAACATGGGAATTCGACGCTCGGGGCAAAATTGGCGATTCCAAACTTGCAGGCTTGTTCCTCCTAGCTCACTGATCCTTATTCTCTACTGGTACGAGGATCAATTTGGCTTGAATCACTCGGCATTAGGGGAACAGGGGATTACGGCTTTTCCGGTGATTGCCAGTGTTGAGGCTCGCCGGGGGTGAATTAACGGCTATGACACATACAGGGGAATAAGGGGATCTTAATGGTGGTGTCGGTTTGGAGGGGGAAGCCGCGGGCGAAGCTGGCACCGTGAGCTTCAGAAGTAGCTCGTCGGGGAAGAAGGTCTTCACGGCGGCGCTGAGGAACTGGGTTGTTCTCTGGTGGTGAAGGCTAAGGCATACAACTGCGGGGTGGTGTGTGAAGAGATGCTGGGCAAGGGGGCTTTATATAGCTGTGGGGTTGAGCTCTCGGGAGTTACAGCAATCGCCGGGAAGATACTCCCTGCGCTGGAGCGGTCAGCGAGGCACATCGGGACACGGCGGGGCTCTGCCAGAGACGGAGGATCGTGCGAAATCGGGGCTTCGTCAGGACGACGGGATAGCGAGCTTCGGCATGGGCACACCGTAGCGGTAAATTCCTGACAATGTCAGGCACGCGCGCGAACGGTGAACCACGGTCTCTGGTCATCTCCACGGTGGCGTTTCCTTGGCGCGACGCGAGCACGTGCAGTACACGCTGGTTTCAGCTGTTGGCGGCGGCGAATCTCGCTGGCGGTGAAGGCTACGGTGGTTCATGGCAACGGCAACAGCTGCGGTCGAAAGTCCTCGTGGTCGTGGTCGTGCACATGGCTCTGGTCGTGGTCGAAGAAAAGGTTTGGGACTGATTTGTGAAGGTTTGGACTAAACTGCGAGGATTCTGGTTCAGGAACTTGGGCCTATTTGCAAATCTAAAGATCCGGAGGGCTGATTTGAATTTTGACTTTGCAAATGAGTGTTACCAAAGTACTTGGACTCATCCATCAGGAAAAATGGTAAGATCCGACGAGATCTTAGGGTTTCGACAAAAATCAAAAACAGGGTAAAATAGGGTAATTAGGGTTTGACATTTTGCCGGGGCTGAAACTAGTGTTTCGGTTGAGATTCTTGAGTTCTTCCAGAAGGGAAAAACGTTCAGAAAAGTGAAAGAAATATAATCACTTGATCAGATTTGAATTTGGAGATGATCTGCGACTTTTGGCCTTTTTGGGCTTTTTGAAAATTTTGAAAGGACTAAACTGAAACACTTTTGGACTGAAATGTGAAAATGATCTGGGAGATGAAGTTTAGCTGCCAACTTTTTAGGTTAAGGTAGTGGCATACCTAAGATCAAGATAGGGTTGAGACATCAGGGATTCCAAAGAAGATATGCTGACTCGCAAGCAGAAAAGATAGTGAAAACAGGGATGTTACAACCTACCCTCCTTAGGAATAATCTCGTCCTCGAGATTCTGACCAGTCTGAGAACAGGTAGGGGAAATTCTGACGCAGCTCTTCTCTTTCCCAAGTCGATTCTTCTTCGGTGTGGTTATTCCATTGGACTCTGCAGAATTTTATAGTCCTTGATTTTAATCTCCTTTCACTGACCTCTAACACCTTGACTGGGTATTCCTGATATGTCAGATCTGGTTGAACCTCTGTTTCTGTAGGAGACACTTGCTCTGTTGGTTTTCTCAAGCATTTCCTTAGTTGGGATACGTGAAAAACATCATGGACTCCTGCTAATTCAGGTGGTAGCTCCAGTTTGTATGCTACTTCTCCTCGCCTTTCCAAAATCTTGTATGGTCCCACGTATCTCGGGCTTAGCTTTCCTTTTATTTGAAATCGTCGAACTCCCTTGTAGGGTGTTACTTTGAGATATACGTAATCACCTATCTCGAAGGACAGTTCTCTCCTTCTTCTATCGGCGTAACTTTTCTGGCTAGACTGGGCCGTTTTCAATCTCTCTTGTATGATCTTCACGTGGGCTGTGGCATCCTCCACTAATTGCGGTCCTAAAAATTGTTTCTGTCCCAATTCGGTCCAATATAGTGGTGTGTGGCACTTTCTTCCATAAAGCGCTTCATAAGGAGCCATTTGTAGACTCACTTGATAACTATTGTTGTAGGTGAATTCCGCGTACGGTAGAAATTGTTCCCAAGAATTTCCATAGTCTAAAGCGCACGCTCTCAACATGTCTTCCAAAATCTGGTTCACTCTTTCCGTTTGACCTCCAGTTTGCGGGTGGTAAGCTGTACTGAATTTCAACTTCGTTCCCAGGGACTTTTGTAATTATCCCCAAAATCTTGAAACAAATTGTGCTCCTCTGTCTGAGACGATTGTTTTTGGCACTCCATGTAGCGTGACAATTCTGGTAAGATATAGTTCTGCCAGCTTTTTCGTTGTGTACTGCGTTCTCACAGGTAGAAAATGAGCCACTTTCGTCAATCTATCGACTATGACCCAAATAGAATCGTATCCTTGCTGGGTTCTTGGTAAACCAACTATGAAATCCATTCCAATCTCGTCCCATTTCCACTCCGGGGTTGGTAGGGGTTGCAGCGGTCCTGCAGGTTTCTGGTGTTCTGCTTTCACTCTTTGACAGGTGTCACAAGAAGCTATAAACTCGGCAATTTCCTTCCTCATTCCTTTCCACCAAAACCGATCCTTTAGATCTTGGTACATCTTTGTACTGCCTGGGTGAATAGAGTACGGGGTACAATGGGCTTCTTGCAGTATCATGTTCTTGATTTCCTTGTCTTCTGGGACACAGATTCGGTTATGATACCACAAAATTCCTTCCTCGTCCTCACGAAGGTCAATTGCATCTTCGTATTTCATGTCCTCTTTCATCTTTTGAATACTCTGATCTACTTCTTGAGCTTCTCGGATTTGGTCCTTTAGCTCACAATTCATTGTTAATGCGGCGACGGTTCCTTGTTCAACAAACTCTAAATTCAACTTCTCGAAATCTCTAAGCAATTGGGGTGATATTCCTAATGTCTTCTCTTGATTGCAGTAGGATTTTCTGCTCAAGGCATCTGCTACTACATTTGCTTTTCCAGGGTGGTAGTGTATCCCAAGGTCATAATCTTTAATCAGCTCTAGCCATCTTCGCTGTCTCATGTTCAAGTCTTGTTGGGTGAAGATGTATTTCAAACTCTTGTGGTCCGTGTAGATTTCACATCTATTTCCAAGTAGATAGTGTCGCCAAATCTTTAACGCATGAACGACGGTGGCTAATTCCAAGTCGTGAGTTGGATAATTCTCCTCATGTGGTCGCAATTGTCTCGATGCATAAGCTACGACTCTCCCTTCTTGCATAAGGACACAGCCTAGTCCTTGCTTCGACGCATCGCAGTAGACTTCAAAATCCTTTTTGTTATCTGGTAACGTAAGGACAGGTGCGGTCGTTAATATTTTCTTTAATTCCTCAAAGCTCTTTTCACATCCTTCTGTCCAGTCGAATGGAACATCTTTCTTTAGTAGCCTAGTGAGTGGCTTTGTAATCTTGGAGAATCCTTTGACAAATCTCCAGTAATATCCGGCTAATCCTAGGAAACTTCTTACCTCAGTCACTGTTTCCGGTTGTTTCCATTCCATGATAGCCTGAATTTTTGATGGATCCATTGAGATTCCTTTGCCAGAGATAATGTGGCCTAAGAATGAGATTTCTTTTAACCAAAAGGCACACTTATCGAACTTGGCATACAGTCGATGTTCTACTAACTTTTCCAGCACCATCCTGAGATGTTGTGCGTGTTTTTCCTCTGACTCCGAAAAGATGAGAATGTCATCGACAAACACAATGACAAACTTGTCCAGAAATTCCATGAGAACCTTGTTCATCAAATTCATGAACACTGCTGGTGCATTCGTTAAACCAAATGGCACCACGGTAAACTCATGCAATCCATATCTCGTTATGAATGCAGTTTTTGGAATGTCTTGTTCTCGAATCTTCAATTGGTGGTATCCGGACCTCAGGTTGATCCTTGAAAATATCTTTGCTCCTCTTAGTTGATCAAAGAGATCATCGATCCTTGGCAAAGGGTACTTGTTCTAGATCGTCATATCATTTAGTTTCCGGTAGTCGACACAAAGTCGTAGACTGCCGTCTTTCTTTTTAGCGAAAAGCACAGGGGCTCCCCAAGGTGAGGAACTTGTTCTAACGAATCCCTTTCTTTCCAACTCTTCCACTTGCTCTCTTAATTCTTCTTGTTCTTCACTTGTCATACGTGCAAGCTTTCTCGCATAAGGGGCAGATCCGGGTTTTAATTCGATTGAGAATTCAATGTCTCGATCTGGTGGCATTCCAGGAAGCTCTTCAGGAAAAACTTCTGGATATTCATTTACTATTGGAACTCCTTCAAACTCAACTCCTTCCAAGCTGTTCAAACTACACGCTCGGTTGTTCACCATTGATCTCTCTGCGTGGAATGTGACTTGTTTTCCTTCAGCATTCGTCAGGGTTATTTCTTTCTTTTCACAGTCCATCTGACCTTTATGCTTGGCTAACCAATCCATTCCAAGGATGACATCTAATCCTTGAAGGTCCAAAACTAGCAGGTTTGCTAGGAATCCTAGATTGCCAATACTAAAGGCGATATTTCTACAGATAGAGTTGACAGGCATCCGATCTCCAGGGGATTGAATTAAAATAGGGAACTCTAATGCAGATACTGGCAACTTATTTCTGAGCACGAAAGGTCTTGACACAAATGAATGAGTAGCACCAAGGTCAAATAATGCAACTGAAAGTTCAGAGTGAATAAAGATCCTACCGATCACGACATCTGATGCTTCTCCTGCTTCAACGGCAGATGCGTAGTTGAGTCTTCCGCGACCTGCAGTAGGTATTCCTCTCCCTCGGCCATTCTGGAATCTTCCTCCTCTAGAGGGCGGAGCATTTCGGGCAAAGCCTTGGGTTGGAACAGGGGGTCTTGCAGCTTGTGCTCGGGCAACATTGGATGGTAGGTGTTGTAGTGGACAGGTGTTCCTGCGATGTCCCTTTCTTCCACAATGAAAGCATTCTTCATTCTTCAGGGGACAATCCTTCAAGAAGTGGTTTCCTCTACATCCGGTACATTGTGCTATTGCAGTAGGCGCAGGCCTCTAGGGTCTTTGAGGCGGTCTGAAGGCTGGTCGGTAAGTAGGCATCGGTCTCCCTCGACTAGCACTTCCTTGGTAAGAGTTGGGCAAAGCCTTCCTCTTTCGGTCTTCTTCAATTACTCCCCTCTTCTCCTCCATCTTAAGCAGCCGGTTTATCAGGACGTGGAAGTCCGTAAACTCATGAGATGACAGCTAGTATTGCAAGGAGTTTTGTAGTCCTTCGCAAAATCTGTCGATCTTCCTCTCCTTTGTCGCAATATCTTCAGGGGCATACCTCGCCAGTTGAATAAATTCATGCAGGTACTGTTTGACGGTCCTGTTTCCTTGTCGCAGATTCACGAATTCTCGGTGTTTTGCTTGAACAACGCCTTTTGGGACGTGGTATCTACGGAATTCCTGCTTGAACTCGTTCCAGGTGATCGAATCTCTGTTGGAGTGTACAGTCTGGTAATTCTCCCACCAAGCAGCAGCGGGTCCAAACCGTTGATTTGATCCATACAGAAGCTTCTCTTCGTCGCTGCACTTAACGGTGTTCAACTTCCTCTCCACGTCTCTCAACCAATCGTCTGCCACTATAGGGTCTTCTGTACTCGAAAAGGTCGGGGGCCGTGTTTTCTAAAAGTCGGTTAACTTTGCACCCGTTGCGGATCCTTCAGCTTGTCCAGATGCGATGTGTTGCATCAACTGTCCCAAAATTTTGTTCTGCACAGTTGCTAACTCCTGTCGGTTTCGCTCCATCCATAGCAGTACATCATTGATGTCACCTCCTTGTGGCATCGTCGAAGATCCTGGTCTATCGGGGTTGGTGCGGCTTCTCGTTCCGGGTGTAGCCCTTGCATTGCTGGGATTTCCCTCTAGCTCTCCTTCTTGGGGTCTTGCACGTGTGTTAACCATCCTACTCAAACAGGAGGTTAAGAATAGAGACATTGATTCGGAAAGAATCATCCATAGAGATGCTACCAGAATGCTGGCATTAACTCAAGAAGTAAGAATAAGGATATGCAAAATGACTTTTTCATAAATCAGCTTTTCAAAAGATACAAAGCTTCTAGCCTCATCGGCTTACAGAGCTCATCTAACATCCAGCATACATCAATCATACTAAAACAACTGCTACAACAAAAGAAAATCTAGCGTCTGCTGGGTTAGGCACAAAAGGTCGAATCGAAGGAAGTCTACAGTCACTCCTCAGCATCATCAGAAGAATCACAAGGCTCTACCTCCTCGGGATCCTCCTCCTCATCGTCATCTGCATCCATCGGATCATCTTCCTTGTCATCGTCGATGTTGACAATCTCCTTCCCTTTTCCCTCAGGGGTCTTCTCCTTCTTTGCAGTGCAGGGAAGCTCGATCGTCTGACCGTTGATGACTATGCCACGCAACGCAGGCGTGAAACCGCTGAGATACTCCTTTAAGTTTCCTACCCTCTTGCGAGCGGTGATCTTCAACTTTGGGAGACTCTTCTTGACTACTGACTCTGCAGCTTCGAGGTCCTTCTCTCCACTTGATTCAGCCAATTCTTCAATTTGTCTTTCCTTTTCTTGGATACTTGCACGAGCCCTAATAACCATGCCCTCAAGGTAGTGGCGGTCATCGCGAACACGCTCGTAGTCTCGAAGTAGGCGGGTGTATCTGATCTCTGAAGCACGAACGACGTCTCGAGTCTTTGTCAGAATAGCGTCCTCCCGGTCGCTAGACGGAAGAACAACTCGGTGCTCTGATCCGGGGACCTGGTAAGGCACGAAGCGGTAGGGGGAATCTGAAAGGTAGTCGCTGTACAACTGCCGGACGGTACCTACGGCACGACGGGCAGCGTCTAAGATAGCATCGTCTTCTTCTTCTCTGCGGGCTTGACGTCTTACTGAGCCTCTCCCATGCTCGGGTATCTCATAGACAATCACTGAAGCCCAACAACCAATGGGTCGTCCATTGATCTCATCTTGCCAGACACAATATACTGGCCTCTGACTGTCCCGTGCTCCAAGAAATTGCAGCATCATCCACAGCAACAGCGCCCACGATCCAAGCTCGTCACCATGAAGGTATCTCCTGTCGGAAGCCATCTGAAGACAGAACGAAAGGCATCTATGAGTTTAAAGAGAAGTCTAAAGCCTTTTTTTAAAAATCGAAAATAACATTTTTCTTAAGGAAAATGGTTTTCGTAAACAAATTTTTGACAAAGAACTAGCGAACTTTTCTTCTAGGGACGCCAAAGTCTATCTAAGGGTTACGACCTACAGTCGAGCCTTTTGCTTTGATACCAGATTCTGTGGGACCCTCATTTGAGGAATCCGGTGGCAACCTCCCAGGTGGATTGCACTCAGAAATGGCACATTGCAGCTCACAACAACAAGATGCATTATATAAAAATGTGAGTAATTAAAAACAAGTCACTAGTACAGAAAAGCTTTCTTCTATCGGTAAAAAAACCCTTCTACTATCGGTTTTCATACCGATAGAGATAGACACAATAGAACAAGACAGAACATTTTCTATCGGTAAATAACCGACAGAAGAAATTAACAATTCTATCGGCATATTAGGAGTGTACCGATAGCAAACCCGTCGTAGTCTGACGATTAATGGTGGGAAAAGTACCACTATTCTAACGGTTAATTACATGATTACCGACAGGAAAATATTACTATTCTATCGGCACCTTATGATTGTACCGATAGAAAACCCGTCGTCGTCTGACGTTTAGCGTTGGGAAAAATACCGATATTCTAACGGTTAATTACAAGTTTACCGACAGAAAAAAGTTTAGCACTCTCTCAGTTGGAAAGGAGATTACTGATAGAAAAAATCTTAGTACTCTCTCGGTTGTGTATGAGTTCACCGGCAGGAAAAATCACACTCTTCTAACGGTTAATTATAAGTTTACCGATAGAAAAAACTACAGTAGTCTCTCGGTTGTGGATGAGTTCACCGGCAGGAAAAGTCACACTATTCTGACGGTTAATTTCAAGTTTACCGATAGAAAAATGGGTAGTAGTCTCTCGGTTGTGGATGAGTTTACCGATAGAAAATTTGCAGTAGTCTGTCGGCTGTGAATGAATTTACCGATAGAACATTCACATATACAGTACGTTATTTACATTCACAATACAGTACATTCACATATACAGTACAGATGCAATACATTATAGATTGGATACACAATACAGTACAGATGCAAAGAAGGGTAAATTCACAGAACAGATTGACACATTAGACAGTTATTCACATATATATGGACAAATACAAATTGCAATCCAATGTGGACATTTATTGACATATATATTTATTCACATGTATATAAACAGTCTATGCACAGAGTACACGAAAAAGAGAAAATTATCATGGCGGATGGTTGGGCGCAACTTCCTCCATGACATATTCAACCCAGATTTGTCGAAGATCTCTAATCTTTGCATTTTCGTATGAGTCTTTCGACATGGCGATCTGCAAGCATGTGTGAATACTTAGTAACTAACTTCCTAATTTAGAACGTGACACCCAATTTTCAAATTTGAGTTAGCTATCGATGCTTACCTGGGGGAATTGGGCAAAGTTTGTCTGCACTAGGTCGTACATGTAGCGCAACACATAAAACCCGCATTCCCACGATTGCGGCTGCTGATGGCACTGAGATAATTGCATATGTGAAGACATGTTAGCTATTGTTTCCATAAACTAATTAAGCATAAACAAAAAGTCTCGTGAGTACCTCATATTCTTTCCAAGCTAGTAGGGAGCCCTGCGGTGCGGCATGGCTCCCTCTAGCGGACACATATTTATCAAAAGCCCTGCATTTCAGTTAGTATTGCCGGTTAATGTATTATCGTTAGCTAGTGAGGTGAAAATTTAAATCAAACATATAAGTTACTTACGCCTCCATATTCCCCTTGACCACATATTCGATCGATAATCTGTCACGCATCCAATCGAGGTAGTACACCTCGTTCCTCAGCGGACAGATCACGATGAGGATCCAGTGGCCCCTGCATTGTACGTAAAAGAGGACCGCTAGCTCAAAGTATATCTCAGGTGTAACATACAAGATCGAGTTAAATTAGTACGAAATGCACTAACATTTGGTGGTACGGCACCAGAATGAACTCCCTGTCCTGCTGCGCCGTCAGCGCCTTGGATATGTACTGCTCAGCGTGCGCGGCGTCGTGCTCTAGCATCGTGAGGCTTATTTTCTCTGGGTCGAGGAAACCCACCTTGTCACACGCAGCCTCCGATGCTAGCCTGTACATGCACCTGCATGCAAAGGACGACATTAGTATTGCACAAAAAGGTACTACATTTCAAATGAACTACAACAATGCAGAGTTAGCAAACAGAGTTAGAAAACAGCAATACATAGCATCAACAAACTCACAGGACTTCAGTCCGTATGATGGACATATCGAGCTCCCGCCAGTTGTAGAGGTCGAACAGATCCTCGTGTGCCATGGATATACTCCCGGGCTCATGGTGGAACTGTCCAGGCCTGTAGGGAACTAAGAAGTTCAGATTGCGCCGAGCTCGGTGTAGGTACCACTCGTGGAGGTCTCTGGTTGATCGATCCAATTTGCGCAAAGCTGCCTCCGACATGAGTGGGAACCCGTACCTGAACCTCTCCGGCTGTCCCTGTCACCCTTTTCCCTTGCCTTTGCCCTTGCCTTTTGCCGGGGACTGAGCTCGTACCTTCGAAGGCAAGGGCGAGGTGATGGCGGCTTCCTTCCGAGGTGAAGGTGTGGATGCACTGGGTGGGGTCGAGGCCGTCTTTGATGTGTCCAGGGTCGCACGAGATCGGGCCTCTTGCCCCGAGCTGGGGGCGCAGTCCCCTGGTAGCCCAGCGGCAGGCCACTTCAATTAATGAGCACGTATGTTAGATTATGCAAGTTGAGTGTACTGAGTAGGATGTAATCTAAAATGTGTAGGATTTACCGGTTGTATTAGAAGACACTTCTTGGGCCACTGTACGTAGGAGCCCACTGCCTCAGCAAGTGTCTGCAGTTCCTCTGTTGGGACTGGCAACGGAGAATCGTTGTAGCCCGGCATGGCCATGTCCACCTGTACCTTTGCGAACCCCAACCGCAGAAGTACACAGTGGACCCAGACATCCGGCCCAGACGGATATATGAAGCCGTGTCCAACCAATTCCTGCCCGGCGCCTACGTGATTCTGTAGGATGCAGCCCTCCGGCTTCTGCAAATTTGTAACAATTAAAATAGGTTAGCAAAACAACTCTAACAGAATGGGAGTGGCATTAACTTAAGTGCACAGATAAAGGCTTGCAGTACCTCAAGTAGATCCACTGGATCCGCGAGTACCTTCGAAGCGCAACTGCTTATCCGACCCCGCGGGGTACCGTCGTCCTGGGGATCCACATCTGCAGTCTTGGCCAGCAATGCTTCTCTCAACCGTGCAAACTCTTCCCTCAGTTGTGCGACCTCGGACTGCACCTCAGATTGCACCTCAGCCCGTATCTCAGCCCGCATCTCCGCCCGTACCTCAGCCCGTATCTTATCGGAGAGGTCAGCTTCCTTTTCCTTCCAGGAGCGGGCCTTCTTCCTCGGTGGAGCCGGATCTATGAAAACGGCCTTCCACGAAACAATGGCTCCCACGGCCCGTGTCCGCCCCGGATGCTCCTTATTTCCTAGAGCCCGGGTGAGGATGTCGTTCTCCCTCTATGGGGTAAACAATCCCTCCGCTGCCTCCTTCTCAAAAAAGATCTATTACATTTAAAGGTACCTTGTGAGACAAATTGCCTTATATACACTTGTGCGCACACAGTTTACGAGGTTAGCCAACTTACCATTCGCCTCACAACGTCGGCGTCCCCAGGGGTTGCGAACTGCACAGACCCCGTGGATGACACGGACCCCCTCCTCCTCCACCATCGCTTGCACCTCTCATCCCGGATCTCGGAGAGCGGCAACTCAGGGGTGTCGATGACAGGATTTTGCTCGTCTTCCTTCTTCCACTGCTCCTCCTTCTCCGCATAGCCCCGGGATCCGAGCCGATGCGGGTGGTCGTTCCTCTTCTGGATCGCCCTATTCTTCTCGATAAGGGCCTTGAACTCCTCAGTCCCCTTCTGCTTGGTGAATTCCTCCCATACCTCCTCCGATATGAAGGAGTACTTCTCGCAAGGAGATTTCCCCGCGGCGAGGAAGTTACCAACGAGCCAGCTCTTAAAGGTTTTCCATGTTTCGTTCATGTCCTTCAAGCAGGCAGTCCTAGGTGTATCGTCGGGGATGTTCCACTTAGCCTGTTTCTGAAAAATGCATACAATTAATCACGAGTTAGTTAAACTTTAGTATAAGCCAAGAGAACGTGATTACGAAAGAGTTCAGCGATTTCAGTTAATTTAACCTTCACTTCCGCCCACAACCTATCCCTCTCGTCCACCGTCACGTCCTTCCAGCTCTGGACGGTGATCTTCACCCTTTCTTTCGCCAACAGCCCAACGTAGGCCGCGTACCTCCCAGCATTCTTTCCAATCGGCCTCCCAAATTGGTTGAACTCACAAGAAAGATCCGTGCGTTTGGCCAAACGCCCCAACGTCATCGCGCCTCACCCCACCCTCTTGCGTTGGGATGTAACAGCTGCATCTTCAGTAGTTACGATGGGGCTGGCCCTAGTCGAACCACTAGTACCATCCGATGAAGACGACGACATGTCTTCCCCTACAAAACCATCAACAAACCATATGGCAATTAATTCGCCTTGGAGTTCCATAACTCAGCCCAGGACTGGAGACTAACTAGGGCGGCAAAAGGGAAAATAATACAAAAAGAAAGACATGCATAAATTACTTCCTGAACTGTTCAAAAATATTTTCTATCGGTAAACACATGAGCTGCCGATAGACCATAACAATTACCTCCACAGAAGACAATTTTTCTATCGGCAAACACGTGAGATACCGATAGAACATAACAATGTTCTCTACATATGGAATTTTGTTGACAAGCCACCATTCACTGTCATCACATAACATTCTCGATGATTTGCTATACTAATATTCATGGGCCAGGATTATTATTTCACACGTAAATATGCACACAAGCATCTAAGTGCCACTGTGCATAATCTTTAGCCTGTATGTGAGTCATCAGGACTTCACATCTATTAGGTTGGGAAAAGTCATGTATAGGCATTTGAAACATATACATCGAAGACCCATCCACATTGCCATATATTCATACCAAGTGAGTAAAAATTCCCAATCAAACTAGTACATTGCATGGCTCATGTCCTTCCAGATCCAAATTAAGTTTTACTACTTGTGCAGAAATATTTTCTATCGGTAAACACATGAGCTGCCGATAGAATATGTGTAAGAACACCTCCAACATATAATGTGCATTACATGGCATTTGGATACAATTGATCACACATACAGAAGTATAGATAAGTGAAAATCTCAAAACAGGTTCATTACAGCACTGGAACATATTATGTAAACCCTAATTTAAATCAACATTGCTTGCGGAATGTACATAATCCAACACAATAGGGAACCCTAGTGTAATTGCAAAACTCGAAGAATTAGTACATGCAAAACACTAGGATCAAATAAGGAAGATGCTGGAAATAGAACGACGAATTAGGATATTTACGGCGGCGATCAGTTCTGTTGATGGAGAGGCGGTGTAGAACGCAGCGGCGGCCGGCGAAGGACGAAAATAAGAACCGGTGGCAGTGGCGAACCAGTGTCCAGCCGGCCATCGTCGTGTGGGAGAGAGGAAGTGAGTGGTCACGGCGGAGGTTGTGGTTTTCTTCGCTCTCCAAGAGACGCAGTGTTCTAAGGTGGAACTCTTCGAGTGGAGGGAAACTCAAGGGCCGTGTACGAGTAATAAAGTAGTGGAGGAACTTTTCTATCGGTACAAAAATATGATACCGATAGAATTATGTACTTTTCTATCGGTACAACAAAATAGTACCGATAGAACAAGTAAATTTCCCGGAAAAATATTTGAAGTAGTGGATGCCTTTTTCTATCGGTATAAACAATAAAATCCCGTGAGACCAATTTTCCCCAGAAAATTTTTTTAATTATGTGCTTGAGATTATAGTATTGGGTGCCCTTTTTCTATCGGTAAAAACAACAAAATACCGTCAGAGTAATGAAAAGGTACACACAATTTAACATCAAACAGACCGTGGTTGAAAGCTGCAGAATGATAAAGAAAGAGGGAAGATAGCCAGAAAATTGGAAAATTGACATAAAAAGAAATTGTTCATTCATTGTTGTTTTATCACTTACAAAAAAAAATAAAACCCAAAATGCTAGGTCAAGGGGTGGTCTTAGCCCTGGCTGCATGTAGAATAGAGTCAGTTAGACTTGCAGCCAGGACGCAGGACTCCTCTAGCGACAAGTTGTCCCTAGGATCAACTACTACCGCGTCGAGAAGGCCTGCGACCTCCCTCAGTTTCGCTATGGTATCCTTCATAGTCAAACCGCAGCCAGCGATGGTCATATCCACGGCTTTCTTCTCCTCGCGAAGACGCCTCGTCCTCGCCCTAGCATTGTCACCATCCGTCTTCATGCGCTGGAAGAGATCGTCAAGGTCAAGCTGTAGCTGAGTGTGCTTGTCTGTAAGGAGCTTGTGCTCCTCCTGGAGGGCCCTTAGGTCGGCCTTCACTTTGGCAGTGTCTTCCACGGCTCCCATTCCCTGTGCAAATCAATAGGTCAAGAATGAACTGAACATGGATTAACAATACAGGGGTAAACCGAGGAGATTTAGAGTTCTTACCGGGGAGGGCGTGGCTAACGATTCCAAGGAGGTTGCCATTGTGAAAGAGAAGATGATGAGTCGAACCGTTCGAGAATTAGAAAAACAACAAAATACCGCGACGCATGGCGAGGTACTTATAGAGTTTCCAAGGCGACGCATGGCGACACGGTTGAGAATTCAAAGCGCCAGAGTATTCTTCTATCGGTAAAAACAGGAAAAAACCGTCAGACAACAACTACCATGAGACTAACGAATTTATTCTAACGGTAAAATAGAATAATACCGATAGAAAAAGTAAACTTTTCGAAAACTTTTGAAGTGCCTGAGACACATGAAAGTAGCGGATGTCCTTTTCTATCGGTAGAAATAACAAAATACTGTCAGAAAAAAGGGATTTTTGCAGAGCTTAATTTGAAGAAGCAAGAGGCTGCGATGAGATTTTTGCAAGTGCTATTTGAATGGAAGAATTAAGTATTTACAGGATAAAGGTACTGTACATGTTAGAACTCATGCTGTGGAGTAAAATTGAGATATATTAATGCTGTGAACTAGCTTATCATTAAGTTCTAAAGAAAAATGTACTGCCTGATATATTAATGATAAGTTCCTCACCTTGCTGCAGAACTTGTGGGCTGTTTGCTTGGCATTTATCCCTGAAATAGAAATTAATCATCAATGGTTCTCAACCCATAATCCTTCTTCGTGGTCATCTCGCAGATACGATGTTTCGTCGATATCTTCAGTACGGATTGATTGAATGTCCTCTAAAAATGGAGGTATTTCATCGAATTGGTTATACTCCTCTTCGTCGACAACATCTTCGACCCCAACAATACCTCTCTTGCTATGGAGGACAACATGCAAGTTTGGATTGGCCGGGTCAACGATGTAGAATACCTGTGTGGCTTGCTGTCGTGCCCCGAAACTGGGAGCACGACTACTCCTGTAGAGACCTAGCTCGCTGCAGCTAGTCCCTTATATGCATAGCATACACATACCCTTGACTTCCCAGGATAAGTCAAGCACAGGAGTATATCATATTGCAACAGAGTCACTTACAAAATATTTAAGCAGTGTGGCCTGCTGGCCTTAATATTACATAAGAAGATTACAATGCCTTCACGGCATACATGGTTTAGCAAAATAACATCTACACAGCAGAAGGTAGGTGACCCACCCACAAAGAGAAGTGGACGGCAGAACAACACACATCAGGGAAATGACGGGACTGACGCTCCTCCGTCTGGATCCACGAAGTACTCCATGCCTTCGTCTTGGTTGTAGAATGCTCCGTCTACTGAATTGTAAGTTGCAAGAGTGAGCACTTTCGTACTCAGCAAGTCATAGGTAAGAGTAGATACATATAGTAGAGATGATATGAACCTAGACTAGTCAAGAATTATGGATGTTTGTAAAATAATCTTTCTCTTTCATGGCTCAACTCATGGCAGCACCTTTCTATAATATAATATCGTCATTCATGTTCACTAAATTATAGCACTACCGCGACACGTCAACACATGACCGCCCACGGCAGAACTCCTTATCATGACAACACATGTCATTTGGGTAATCTAGATTTAATATATTTTATTTAGAAAATAATACTTGTGTCACACCCCGTGGATTTAATCCACCGCAGCAGACTCCTAAGACTCGGGAGCACGAAGTATTCGAATACATCTTTAACTCTGCAGAGAGGTACCAATTTACCCGCAAGATATTCCACTTTCAAGCCCATCCTATCAGAATGATTGGACCCCTGACTCACTTCATACTGTGAGCGGCAAGGTGGAGATAATAGGAACTTTTGTTATGTTTCACTTACAATTCACCCCTGACCCTGTAGTTTTCTTCACACAAACCGCAGTTGTGGCGGGCTATACCCCCACCCATAAGCCTCTTCCCATTACTGGGTCAACGTGCTTGATCAAATCACATTCAGTGATACGTGGAGGAGCTGAACCCCGTGAGTTTAGTGTATTACTTTCCATCTCATGCAGGGGTTTCATGTACGATTCACATAAGTACTTGTTCAGGCCTGTCCCATACCAGGCTTGCGGTTGGTACGTTTGTTCATGCCACTAGACGCACAACACAAGGTTCTAGTCCTTATATGCCAGTGACCAGACCATCCACAACCCTGCACCTTCAATGCCTGCACATCCTTTGCAGTCTATCACCTCCAGTGCTACCACCATTCCATACCATTTCCTGGTCACGGCTAGGGTTTTATTTCATGAATATAAGTATATAAATATATAATAGTTCATGGCTCAAAACTTGTTTATTTCACACTTCACAGATAACCAGTCCAGTACTGCCAATTCATAAATCAACCATTTCCAATCTTTCTCATGCAATATTATCTATATTCAAGGTTATGTTACAGCAACTCTTAAAATATAGGTTCGAGATGACCAAGAATATGACTTGCCTTCCGCGTCGTAAAATATAGCAGTTGATGTCGGGTCAACAGTGAAGTCCTCGAACTGGGGCTCTTGATCTGCTCTCCAATCAAACAAACAACCAATAATCACAATCTTTTCAATACACTATTATACTATATGCAATAATGCAAAGATGAAGTCTTGATGATTCTGAAATGATTGGGTTAGAAACTGATTAGGATTAGGTTAGTTGTTGAAGGTTTACAAGGTTCCAAATGTCTCAAAATATCAGAATGATATCAAGGTTGCGACTGGTTCGCTCAAAAACAGCGAACGTCTTTAGGTCGACATTCGGTTCAAGGCATCAACATAGGGTCGATGGATGATAGAGGGGTTATCTCAACTTGTGGTAGTAGAATAAAATGTAGAGCACAACTCCACAAGTCTAAGGGACAAGGTTATTTCCAGTTTGCACAACTGAAAAGAGGTGAAAAGAGCTAATGCCACTGGCTGACATGCTCTGGCATAGGGCTGACAATGCTAAAATCTAGGGTTTTAGCATAAACTGTAGTTCAAGGGCTCAAATCAAGTTGTGATAGAAGAAGAAATTGCTGATCACAACCTCAGGAATTTAAGGGACAAAGTTATGCTCAAAATGCACATCTGGAAGGAAGTGAAAAGGACTAATGCCACTGACTGACATAGCCTGGCATTGATCTTGACATGGCCAGAAACTAGGGCTTGCCATATCTTTTGATCTAGAGCTCCAAATGATGCACCACTTTGTCTGGGAGGTAGGCATTGATAGTAGGAACAAATCATTCAACAGGATCTAGGGCAGAAGATGGCTAGAAGGTGACGAAATTCAGTGATGAACTGAGGTGAACTAGTTGCACTGGAGCAGTTCTGGACAAGATTTTGGCATGGCTATAACATGAATTCTGGGCAGTTTCAGAGATCGAGCTAGAAGGCAAAAATGTTTAGGAGGTTCAGGCACACTTGAATGACAAAGTGGATGAAGCTGAAACGGCCAGGAATAGGTTTTCCGGTGATCGACGCCGGAGAAGAAACACTGCCATTTGGGGGCTTTCGATTTAGGCCGAATGAACTCAATTCCAATCTTGGAGAGTGAAAGGGGGGTAAGAGGAAGCTACCTGCACGATCAATTTGGCCGGAGGATGGCCGGAGAAGCCTGGCGACGATCGCCGGCGACTGGTGGAGCTCAAAATTGGGGAAAACTTCGATTGAAGCTCAATCTGGAGATCTGGATGCATAGGCTTGCTAATTAGAGCTCACTGATCAATTTGTTTCACAGATTCAAAGACTAGTTCGGGGTAATTTGGCCTGCATTGCCGGAACAGGGCATTTAGCAATTCCGGCGATCACCGGCGTTAGGGTCCACCGGAGAGCAATTCAATGCAACAGTACAATCAGGAGGATGAGAGGTACTCACTGCTAGCTTCAAGTTGGCAGGAGATGCTATGGTCGAGGCTGCCACCGTGAGCTTCTTGCTGGACTCGCCGGAGAAGACGACGACAGCGAGAGAATTTGCAAAATTGGCTAAGTCCTGATGAAGTGAAGCTGTTACAAGGTATGGGGTTGCTTATATAGGCCAGAGGCGGAGCTTGCAAGGAGGTAGCAGCAAGGAAATTGGCGCCGGGGACTTGACTGGCCGGGCGCAGGCACGGCAACAGTGACGGCGAAGCGATGGCGCACAGGCGATGGAACGGTTGATGCTACTGTTGCTTCATCGGGACACAATGGTGTCGGGCGGTGCAAAACAGTGGCGACAACGGCTGGCAGAGCAAGCAACGTGGCGAGGAGTTGCTGACGACGATCGCGCACGGGAGCGAGGCTGTTCAACGGCGCTGCCACGACGATGGCTAATACACAGACGTGTGTGCACATGCAAACTCAAGTGAGCATGAGCTCAGGCGCAGGCGAGGCGTGGCCGGCGGCGAGCAAGCGCGGCGCAAATGCACGGCGATCTCTGGTCGTGCACAGCAGCTGCTGTCCTGGTCGAATCTGGACTTGTTTGCAATTTCAAATTCTTGATTTGGACTGATCTGTAATTTTGGAGATTTGGAAAGTTTGATCTAATTTTGATTCTGCTGATTTGGCAAACTTGATTCAACAGATGATTTGGCACAGATTGAAGATAAAATTTGGGATGTTCGGATGATTTTGATATGAACTGAAAACAGAGTAGATTAGGGTAAAATAAGTCTGAATCTTATCGATCTCGAATTCTGGGATTTAGGATCTGATTTTGAAATACTCATAAAAGAAGAATTTGTGTTGAAAAGCATTTGGGAGGTGTTCCCTGAATCAGATTTGAATTTGGAGGTGATTTGCAACATTTTGCCTTTTCTGGCTTTTAGAAAATCTGGAAAAAGGACTGATCTGCGATACTCTTGGACTGATTTGCGAAAAAGGTTCAGATGGTGAAATCTGGCTGCCAATTTTTTGGATTAAGGTATTGGCATACCTTTGATCATAATCCAGGAATAATCTGGTCTGAACTTGGCTAAGATTTTGATTAAATCTGAATTTCTGAAACTTAGGGTAAAAGGTAATAACAGATATTCTGTTTTCGAAAACAGAAAAGAGTTGATAATTCTGGAAGTTAGGGATAGAATTGAATCTGGGTTCTGAAGGCTTTTAGGTTTAGGATAACTGATAGATCAAATCTGGCAAGTCAGATCTTGACTTGGGGTCACAGGATAGATTTGGAGATTTTAGGGCTAGAACAGAATAAAGCTGAGGCTGATTTGATTGATCTAGAAGAGACATATGCATGCATGACTTTTAAGAAAGAAACTTTTCACCCCAAAACTCAGGATGTTACACTTGCTTTGCAAGTATGAATGGATCATCTTGGTGTCTGACTCTACCAAGATCAACGAGAGTAAACCCGTAACTATCAACTTGAACACCTCGAGGGATTTCGACCCATTGGCATCGAAACAGGGGAATCTTAAGTAATCCGTAATCGAGCTCCCATATTTCGTCAATAGCACCGTAATATGAGTTCAGCACCCTTACTGACCTGGCATCCTCGGAAATAGCAAACAGTGTCACTCCGCTACATTGCGTGCTACTCTTAGCGTCTTGAGCTCTTATGTAAAATGAATACCCATTGATGTCGTACCCCTGCCAAGTCCCTACAGTGAATGTTGGGCCTCTAGCCAACCATATCACAGTTTCACTTACAGAGCCCTCGGCAGCTCGCGTGACTCTTTCTTGGATCCACTCAGCAAATTTCCTGTTATGTTCTCTGCTGACCCAAACGTCTGACTTCGAAGGATTCTTTGACCGTAACATTACCTTGTGCTCGTGTATGTATGGCTAAACCTCCGTCATGTGTTGTAAGACCCAAAAATGTGATTTTGCGTACACATCACGAGCGGGGACGATAGCTTTGAATCCAATCGTTCCGATTCCCTGAAGCCTACCCTCGTGTCGGGACCTAGGAACGCCAATTGGGTCAACCCCGGCCATATAATCTGTGCAAAATTCAATCACCTCCTCGGCGGCATAACCTTCCATGATACTCCCCTCGGGTCGACGACGAGTCCTTACGTATCCCTTCAATAAACCCATAAATCTCTCAAATGGATACATGTAGCGCAGGCACACGGGTCCACAAAACTTAATTTCTCTGATAAGGTGAACAATCAGATGGACCATAACATCAAAAAAGGATGGAGGGAAATACATCTCGAGCTGACAAAGAGTTGTAACCACGTCGCGTTGCAAAGCGTCCAATCCATCCGGATCAATTACCTACTAGGACACAGTTGCGCCAAATATTCATATCAGAAAAATCTTCTAATTAAGCTCCACAGATGGAGGTAATGAACTTATAGTACGAGTGCACGTACTTACCTTGCAAGATATTGCGTTGAAGAAATAACATAGGTTTGTGATTGTCTCTCTGACTTTAACTGGGAGAATGCCTCTGATAGCAATGGGAAGCATTTGTGACATCAGGACATGACAGTCGTGGGACTTCGTGCCAACCAGTCTTAGGTCCTTCATGGACACAAGTTTTTTCAAGTTCGCAGAGTACCCACATGGAAATTTTAACACCATGCAGGCACCGACAGAGATCTGTTTTTTCGCTGTTGGACAACATATAGCAGGCCGGAGGGAGGTATGTACGCTTTCCATTCTCTAAAGGTGCAAGCTCAGTCCTTATCCCCATTTCCACCATGTCACGACGAGCTTTCACACCATCCTTTGTCTTTCCCGGAATGGTCAACAACAAACCAATCAAACTGTCACAGACATTTTTCTCTACATGCAAGACGTCAATGCAATGTCGAACTTGTAAGTGCTCCCAGTACGGTAGATCCCAGAGAATCGATCTCTTCTTCCAAACATTTTTTTCTCGAGGTTTAGAATGCTTACTGAACTCAACTTTGATGTCATTCACGCGCAAGTAAATCTCCTTACCGGTCAGAAACACTGGAGCTGATCCCTTCTCAGGCTTCCCATTAAATGATTTCCTCTTCATGCGGTACGTGTGATGCACCGGAAGAAACCTGCGGTGACCCATGTACACTGTTTTCCGGCAGTTTCGCAGCCACATGCTCTCAGTTTCATCTAGGCAAATAGGGCAAGCCTTGGCTCCTTTCGTGCTATACCCCGACAAATTGCCGTAGGCCGGAAAATCATTTATGGTGCAAAATATCAGGGCCCGCAAGATGACATTCTCTTTCTTGTATGCATCCCACACCTGCACACCCTCGCTCCACAATTTCTGTAAGTCCTCGATTAAAGGCGCTAGAAACACGTCAATATCATTTCCGGGTTGTCTGGGTCCTGAGATTAGTAACGCCATCATGATGTACTTGCGCTTCATGCATAACCAAGGAGGAAGATTGTAGATGCATAAAATAACCGGCCAAGTGCTGTGCCGGCTGCTCATATTACCATGTGGGTTCATACCATCTGTACTCAGCCCGAACCTTACATTCCTAAGTTCGCCGCCGAACTCAGCAAATGTTCTATTGATGTTTCTCCAATGAATAGAATCAGCTGGGTGTCTCAGTTTTCCGTCTTGTTTCCGGGCTTCAGCATGCCAACGCAAGTGCTTCGCGACTTTCAGATTTGCAAACAGCCGCTTCAATCTAGGTATCACAGGCAAGTACCACACAGTTTTTGCCGGGGGTCCTTTCTTTACCTCGTGACGTTCACTGTCAATCCGGTCCCTACGCGTATACCTCGATGCGCCGCATCTTGGACAAACATGCAAACTGGAGTACTCGTTACGGTACAACACACAATCATTTGGGCATGCGTGTATTCTTTTGATTTCCATTCCCAACGGACACAGCAGTTTTTTGGCTTGGTAAGTAGATCTTGGCAACTCATTTCTCTCTGGAAGCATGTTCGCTAGAAGATCTAATAGTGCCGTGAAACTCTTATCACTCCAACCGTTTCCTGCCTTCAAGTTATATAATCTCAGCACAGAAGACAGTTTTGTAAATGTTGCACATCCAGGGAACAGAGGCTTCTCAGAGTCAGCAATCAGTTTCTCAAATTCATAGAAGTCATTTTCGTTGTAATCTTCCTCTACATCACGTAACATCTCATCTAGATTGTCATCATCATCATCTACGTGCACATCGGAATGAACATTACCAAAATTTGGATGATCATCGATATTATTGCAATCCACATCCGAGTCGTGCTGATTGGTAGTAGTGGTGCTTGTTTCCTCAAGATCTTCGCCATGCCATATCCAATGGGTGTATCGCGCGTTAAAACCACAACGAATCAAATGACTCTTAATTTGATCAGAGTTGCTAAACCTCTTCAAGTTCATACAATCTGTACAAGGACAGAGCATATTTTTCTCTCCCTTCCTCTCCTTTTGTTGCTCAGCAAATTTAATAAACTCATTCACACCATCCAAATATTCAAGAGTAGTACGTTTTATTCCATACATCCAATATTTCCTGTCCATCTACAATTTACAAAATTTAACGAGTAAGCCATGCATGAAACTTGCCCGATTAAGTTATGTATATGTACATGTACAGCCTCTTACAACAGATACATGTGTTGAACCCTAGCCTGACGAAATTAACACTAATTAACCTAGCTGACTACACAATACAAGCTAGTTAGCTCCTAAAACATGACACATTTTCAGCTACCAAGCTCCCAAGCTTAGAGCTACAAACTTGGAACTACACAATACAGCTAGCTTGCAAGTAGAGAGGAAGGGAGATCTAGAGGGAGAGAGAGATAAGTGTCAACAATTAAGCGTACCTTAAAGAGAGGGGCGCAATCAACTTCCCTCCAGCCTGCGCTGATCACCCTAGCAGTGTAGCTGGAACTTTTGTCATAAACAGAGGGACACAGAGTGCAACAGAACAAATTAAAGAGCAGCTCAGCAATGCACGAGTGGGGTTTTCCTTAGAATGGACATTTTTCTAACGGTAAATACATGAAATAACCATTAGACTAACTTAGGTAATTTGCCGCTCACATATTCTATCGGTAAAAACACACACATACCGTTAGAGAATGTACATTACCGAGCAAGTACAGGACTTCTTCTTTCGGTAAATATGTGTATTCACCGTTAGATCATGCATGACACAGCATGTACATGAGTTTTTCTATCGGTAGATATGTGTACGAACCGTTAGATGATGCATGACACACGAGCAAGAGTTTTTCTATCGGTAAATATGTGTATTTACCGTTAGAATATGCATGACTGAGCAAATATATGTGTTTTCCTATCGGTAAATATGTGTACTTACCGTTAGAGGAAGTACTGGTACCAAACTGGGATAAACATGCACATGCCATTTCTCACATTCAAGGAATCATATCAATGTAACATCAAACAGATCTTACATCAAACGGATCTTAACTAGAAGATAAAGCAATATATTTCAAGAAATGCTAATTTGTGGATTAACTAGGAAACACAAAAATACTTTTCTTAGGTACTTGGGACTTCATCTTGCCAAAGAAATTACACATGCCAGTTCACCAATACAAATTCAGGTACAAACATACACATGCCAGTTCACAAATTCAAGTGCATGTCTGAAACAGCAGTACAAATACACACCTACCTACCAATACAATTAAATACACAAATACTCCCTGCACATTCAAGTTCATGTCCCAATTAGCAATACATGATACACAAATATACAACATTATACAAATACAACAATTCACACATTCGATGTATATTAGAAAAGCCACGTCTGAAATTAACAACAGATCACGACGAGGACCCAGTGGCCCATACATTTTACATAAAAGAGAACCTTTGCAGGTTGCCACAATGCAACTACCGACTACAAGTTAAACCTGATACATCACAAATCCATTCATCCAAAACAGCAAATGTTTGAACCACATTGGACTTAACCGTAGGAGTTCAGTTCGAAGACGCCCGAGGAGCTGGAACTGCCGTCGACATACATTTGTACGTATTGGTGATTTCCTCAGACTCAAACTTGATCAACTCAACTCAACTCAACTCAACTCCATTAACAAAAAGAACCTACCTTCCAAGATGTTGTTCTGTGTAATGATGGTGTAGAATGGCTGTGCAAATAACAACAATTCTTCTTCTCCAAGCAGGTAAGCATCTGGCAACAAGCTGGTGCATGCAAAAAAATGTAAGATGCTTTCTATAGGTCCTGATTTGAGAAACACGCCGGGCTTAAGGATCTTCTCGACCGAGCCAACCAAGATCTCGCCTTCACGTCCTTCCAGCTCTCGACGGTGATCTTCACCGTTTCTTTTGCCAACAAGCCAACGTAGGTAGCGTACTGCGATGAAGAACCGTGAAATACGTTGCCCCTCATGAGCATCATCCAAGGACCTGAACAGATCATAATCATATTGAAAAAAAGACACATCAAAATGAAGGATACAAAAAAAGCATAATTATTGCCATAATCGGATTAGAATAATCTAACAATATTGCAGAAATTTTACGTACCTTCCTTGGGATGCCGAAGTCTAGAGGGCGTCGATGGAGGTGCAGAGGTGCAGCGGTCCCCTGTAGAGGTGCGCCGGCCGTTCATGGAGCTTACGGGTTACGACTACGAGCCCCAGATGAACTGTGAGAATGAAAGAGACATACCCGTGTATTTATACAACTATATATTTTCTATCGATACAAAAACAGCATACCGTTAGTAATAAAAACATCTGTAGAAGGCAAATGGTTCTATCGGCACAATACATATTACCGATACGAATTTTTGTACATACTCTATCGGTGTGTACGTACATTCCCGATAGAATATTACAAGTTGTAGAAGGCCAACAGTTGTAAGATATTTTTTCTATATTCTAACAGTATAAACATTCATTACCGATAGAATATTATAAGTTGTAGAAGGCCAATAGTTCTAAGATATTTTTGCTATATTCTAACGGTGTAAACATTCATTACAATAGAATAAAACTATTTGAGACAAACAGTTCTAAGCATTTTTCTATATATTCTAACGGTACAAGAATCCATTACCGATAGAATAAAAATATTTGTAGAAGGCCAATGGTTCTATCGGCGCACTACATATTGCCGATAGGAATTTTGAATATACTCTGTCGGTATATTCATACAGTACCGATAGAATAAGTCTAGTTGTAGAAGTCGACCAGTTCTATCGGCGCACAACATTCTCCCGTCAGTACTTATGCATCTCTTCTAATGGCAAATTTGTTCATCATCGCTAGAGTAAATCATACTACTTCTTCTATCGGGAAGTTTCTTACAAACTGATAGAAAAAATAAACCCGATGGCCTTTTATGACCACGAGGCACATTTTCTATCGGTTTTCAACTAAATCGCTAATAACCGATAGAAGATAGGGGTTGGTAGACTGCATTTATGTACTAGTGAGTGGTGATCACAAGGACCATCATTACAATAACTTAGCGCCAAAATGACGCATTTAAATTTTGATACAAATTAAAGAGTTTTCGACACAATGGTCGGCACAAAATAAAACAACAATAATAAACAAAAGGACTTCATCAGCCTTCTTCTGCAGCAGCGGTGTACAGGCCTTCTCTACATCTGACTCCACCTTGGTACATAACCCTCTAGCAAGCTAGGTCTTCAGTTTCTTCTTCTTGTTCCACATTGGGTTCAAGACCGTAAGATTCAGGGTCGACGAATCCTTCTTCTAAATTTGTTTGTAAAAGCAAGGGTGAGCACATTGTCCACATGGTGCTCAACAAGTCCCAAATAAGAATGCAAATATACTTAGATGAGGGGGAACTTCTCAAGGATGGCTCTTTGGCTTTTTGCATACATATAGAATAGATTTTTGTACTTAGTTGAAGAAAAGACCTCTATTTTTGAAAGCGGTGCTTTTAAAATCCTAAGCTAGGCTTTCAGAAAATGTTGTGTGTGGCGGTCTTTCATGAGTCACCACTTTATTCAGATTTTGTGAAAAACTTTCCAAAAGCTACTTGTGCTGCATCGACGTGAATAAAATCTACAGCGCGCAGACTCCATAATCTGGGAGCTCAGAGTATCCGATACTCTTTAAACTTTGCAAAGGTGTACCACCTTAATCCACCGATCATTCGGCTTTCAAGTTGGTACCTCTCCATGCGACTTTCACGCATGTGACAAGGCCGAGATGACACAACAGTTTACAGTCCTAGTATTAACTATTTCCCTGCCCGGCAAATAGACAGTTAAGTCTCAAGTACCGTTGTGGGTCCTCCCCACTGTCTTACTTCCTAGCCTGGGTCTATGTTCTCGCAAGACACATAGCCTCTGTTGATTACAGTCGCGCACGACTTAATCTGGCATAGGGCGTCTCCCTTCTTTCCACCTTTTCCTCTCATAATTTTTCTGAACTCACATCACTCATGGCCTTCTGCGGCCCACCAGCTCTCGCAAGAAACTGGATCAACAACCATTGCAGGGAGAAACTAATACTAAAGAAAGCTACTAAGTTGCGCCCATCCCATAACCGGGCAAGTGGTTGGTACGTTTTTCATGCCGCATAGAAGCACAACACAAGGTTCTAGTCCTTATGAATCTCTAGTGAGGAGTCTTTCACATTCCCAGTGCGCACACAGCACCATCCAATGAAACCATCCTCACTATCGATTCCAATCACATTTTCTTTCACAATGAGGGTTTTGAATATGCTTTTCTCATATGTGACCATTCAACATTTAACATATAATCTTGAGCATAGCATAGCCTAAGCATGATATTCTAGGGTGACAAGGGTGCATGGATATTCAATGTCAAAAGGGGCCTTATAGTTATTTAGGTCATATCTGATCATTTCATTGAAACATAGCTCTTTCTTTGAATCTAAGGCATGCACATACTTGAAAACAGTTAACATACTTCATTTCAAAATATTAGGCTAGACGTGATCAAGGGTTTGAGACTTGCCTTGTAGTGCTGGGTCTAGCTGCTCAGATGAATCCTCGAAGATCTCCTCTGTTCCTTCAACGTCTGGTTCCACGGCGGATACAAACAACACATACACACTACATAAGCATACAAGCACTAGAAAATAATACGTAAATACATCATGCATGCAGGGGTAAGGGTTTGGACAAGGTCACTTGACATTGATCGAAGAGATGGGCTCAAAAGGACTTGAATGTCGAAGGGCTGACATTCAGCTCATGGCTTGACATAGCCCTAAATTGGTTCTAGGTCTGTTTTCTGGAGATGTGACAATAGGGAATATTGTAGAGCATGGTTCAAAAGGCTTAGTGGACAAAGTGGCATTTCAATTGCTCAAATGTAACAGGTCTGAATCACCCAATGCCACTGGTGGACATGCACTGACATAGTGCTAGACATGGCCAGAAACTAGGGCATCGTATAACTTTTGACTCAGGACTCCAATTGGTGTAAAACTTTGTCTGGGGTTGAGGCCTTGATAGCAGCTACAAAATACTCAACAGGCTCAAGGGCAGAAAGTGGCCGGAGGGTGGCCAAATCTGGTGAGCAAACACGGTGGCCTGAACTACTGGACCGTAATCTTGGCATGATCATAACTTTTGATCTAGGCCGATTCAGGGTTCGAGCCAGTGGAGTAAATTGCTCAGGGGGTTGAGGCCTAGCTAGATAACAAGGTTTCATCGGCTGGTTTGGCCGAAAAATGAACTCCGGCGATCGGGGCCGAAGACAAAGGCACCGATTTGGGCGTTTTCGTTCCAGGGCGTTTGAACTCAATTCCACACACAGGAAGCATCTAGGGGTCATCACGAAGCTACTGGTGTACTCAATTTTGCCAGAAAATGGCTGGAGAAGCACGGCAGCGTTCTCCGGCGAACTGCCGAGGCTCGAACATGGGAATTCGACGCTCGGGGCAAAATTGGCGATTCCAAACTTGCAGGCTTGTTCCTCGTAGCTCACTGATCATTATTCTCTACTAGAACGAGGATCAATTTGGCTTGAATCACTCGGCATTAGGGGAACAGGGGATTACGGCTTTTCCGGTGATTGCCGGCGTTGAGGCTCGCCGGGGGTCAATTAACGGCTATGACACATACAGGGGGATAAGGGGATCTTACTGGTGGTGTCGGTTTGGAGGGGGATGCCGCGGGCGAAGCTGGCGCCGTGAGCTTCAGAAGTAGCTCGTCGGGGAAGAAGGTCTTCACGGCGGCGCTGAGGAACTGGGTTGTTCTCTGGTGGTGAAGGCTAAGGCATACAACTGCGGGGTGGTGTGTGAAGAGATGCTGGGAAAGGGGGCTTTATATAGCTGTGGGGTTGAGCTCTCGGGAGTTGCAGCAATCACCGGGAAGATACTCCCTGGCGCTGGAGCGGTCAGCGAGGCACATCGGGACACGGCGGGGCTCTGCCAGAGACGGAGGATCGTGCGAAATCGGGGCTTCGTCAGGACGACGGGATAGCGAGCTTCGGCATGGGCGCAACGTGGCGGTAAAGTCCTGACAATGTCAGGCACGCGCGCGAACGGTGAACCACGGTCTCCGGTCATCGCCACGGTGGCGTTTCCTTGGCGCGACGCGAGCACGTGTGGTACACGCTGGTTTCAATTGTTGGCGGGGGCGAATCTCGCCGGCGGTGAAGGCTACGGTGGTTCACGGCAATGGCAACATCTGCGGTCGAAAGTCCTCGTGGTCGTGGTCGTGCACATGGCTCTGGTCGTGGTCGAAGAAAGGGCCAGGGGCTTCTTTGCAAGGTTTTGGACTGATTTGTGATGGTTTGGACTAAACTGCGAGGATTCTGGTTCGGGAACTTGGGCCTATTTGCAAATCTGAAGATCCGGAGGGCTGATTTGAATTTTGACTTTGCAGATGAGTGTTACCAAAGTACTTGGACTCATCCATCAGGAAAAATGGTAAGATCCGACGAGATCTTAGGGTTTCGACAAAAATCGAAAATAGGGTAAAATAGGGTAATTAGGGTTTGACATTTTGCCGGGGCTGAAACTAGGGTTTCGGTTGAGATTCTTGAGTTCTTCCAGAAGGGAAAAACGTTCAGAAAAGTGAAAGAAATATAATCACTTGATCAGATTTGAACTTGGAGATGATCTGGGACTTTTAGCCTTTTTGGGCTTTTTGAAAATTTTGAAAGGGCTAAACTGAAACACTTTTGGACTGAAATGTGAAAATGATCTGGGAGATGAAGTTTAGCTGCCAAATTTTTAGGTTAAGGTAGTGGCATACCTAAGATCAAGATAGGGTTGAGACATCAGGGATTCCAAAGAAGATATGCTGACTCGCAAGCAAAAATGATAGTGAAAACAGGGATGTTACAACGAAGGACTCCCCGCACTGCTCCGACGCAGCGACGATTGGACACTAATGTTCGATGGTTCCCTGTGTCTCGCCGGGGCTGGTGCGGGAGTAGTCCTCCGGAGCACCGAGGGGAGGGAACTCGAGTACGCGGCGCGACTCGAGTTCCCCGCAACAAACAACATCGCCGAATACGAGGCCTTGCTCCTCGGGTTGCGCCTTGCGCGTTCCCTGGGGATTCGACGCCTCCTAATGAAAGGAGATTCCCAGCTCGTAGTTTGCCAAATGGACAAGTCATTCTTGTGCCATGACGCAAACTTGAGCCTCTACTTGCAGGAAATGCGCAAGATGGAGAAGCACTTCGACGGCCTAGAGGCCCGGCACATCCCACAAAGGGACAATGACTGGGCCGACGCCCTTGCTCGGGTAGCCAGCGCCCGGGAACCGCTCCCCAAAGGGGCCTTCCTGGAGATCATTGCGAAGCCCTCGGTGACCTCCCCGGATGCGGGTGACGAGCCCCACATCCCGGAAGTTGCCGAGATCACTCGGACTTCGTCTTGGATAAACACCCTTACCTCCTTCATCAAGGGGGAGGGGGGCCCTCCCAATGAGACCGAGGCTAAGCGCCTCCGGGCAAAGCTCAGGCATACCTCCTGTTGGAGGGGAAGCTCTACAAGCAGGGGGCTTCCGCCCTGCTTCGATGCCTCCCACGGCCGGAAGGACTCCAACTTCCAGAAGACATCCACGCGGGAAGCTGCGGGTCTCATCTAGCCCCACGCGCCATCGTGGCCAAGGCTCTTCGCCAGGGTTTTTACTGACCCACGGTGATGCTTGACGCGCGACACCTTGTCTCTGCGTGCGAGACTTGCCAGAAAATGGCTAAGGGTTTGAACCTCCCCCCGTAGCGCTGCGGACTATCCCCATCACTTGGCCCTTCGCGCGTTGGGGGATGGACCTCCTAGGCCCCTTCCCCCCAGCGCCCGGGGCCTACAAGTATGCGGTGGTCGCGGTCGACTACTTTACTAAGTGGGTAGAGGCTGAACCTTTGGCCAGCATCACGTCCCGGGCGGTACAGTGGTTTTTCTAGAAAAATATCGTTTGTCGGTTTGGCGTCCCCCGAGAGATCACCGACGATAACGGGACCCAATTCGACTCGGCATATTTTCGAGAATTCTGCGGCCTGGGGCTCACCATCCACTTGGCTTCAGTGGCCCATCCCGAGAGCAACGGGGCCGTTGAAAGGGTCAACAGCGTAATCCTCCAAGGGTTACGCCGACGGCTCGAGCAAGCCGCTTCCAAGCAAGGGGCATGGGCAGAGGAGCTCCCTAGCATCCTCTGCTCCATGCGCACGACTCCGAGCGAGGCGACGGGACATACTCCCGTCTCCCTAGTATACGGGGCTGAGGCAGTCCTCCCCCCAGAGATTGGCTTTTGGTCACTGCGAGTCGAGCTCCTAGACGGAGCTACGACCACGGCATACCAAGCCAATGAGGCGAATCAACGACTGGAGGTCGATCTCGTGGAGGAGGAACGCGACCGAGCACTCCTCTGCCATGCCATCTACGAGCGCGAAATGGCACACGCATACAACTGGCGCGTGCGCGAAAGAGCTTTTCGCCTCGGGGACCTTGTCCTCAAACGCGTCACGGACCCCCAAGCCCAGGGCAAGCTCTCCCCCAAGTGGGAGGGCCCCTACAGGATCTCGGCAGTCCTGGACTCGGGGCCTTACAAGCTCTCCAACCTTCAAGAGCAGGAGCTGAAGCATATGTGGAACGTGCGTTTACTTCGCAAGTTCTACGTCTAGCCTACGGGCTCGTCCCCTCCCCCGGAGCGATCGTGCCAGAGGGGGACGGGGACATTGTACTCACCGTCCCCTCCCCTCGAGCGATTACGCCGGAGGGGGAGGGGGGACATTGTAATCACTGTTCCCTCCCCCGTCGCGATTTGCGGGGGAGGTGTTGTACTTCGGTTTGTTGTCAATACAACTAGTTTTCTCTTCAGATTGTCTCAATAGAGGTTTTTTACATTACCGTCTCTCGCGGCGATGCCCTCCTCGTGAGGATGCCCTCCCCGTGAGGAAGCGGGCTATCGCGACCCAAGAAGTCCCTACAACAGGAGTCCCACTCCCGTAGGGCGGCTTACGATCACCCCTCGTGGACTGAGGGTGTAAGCGGCAACCCGGTCCTCAAGGACCGTGGTAACGAGTCAATTTGGGAGACTAGTCCCCTACCCAAACACTCAGACCCGTCATCGGGCGCATCCTCCTCCGGGAGTCGATTGTCTCCTCAGTGAAACGGAATTCTCGGATATTCTTTCTTGGAGATCTCGTTCCCGGCTCCCCGTTTCCACGGCGACCGGAGGGTTGTCTCCTGGAAAAATTATCCCCGGGAATTTTGGCTTGGATTTTCTTGGATGTTTTCCCCGGAGCTCTCATTCCCGGCTCTCTGTTTTCACGGCGAACGGAGGGTTTTGTCCTGAAAAAATTCTCGGAGGTATTGGGCCTCCCGGAAGACACCCGGTTACCCGTTTTCACGGTGACCGGAAGGTTTTCCCCCTGGGGGGAATCCCTTGGAATTTCCGAATTCTGATATTTATCCCGGAGACCTCGCTCCTGGCTCCCCGATTTCACGACGACCAGAGAGTTCTCCTGGAAAAATTGTCCCCGATAATTTTTTTTTAAAAAAAATCTTGGAAGAATTCTTAAGCAATGGGTCTCTACCCAGGGAGCCTTGTCACCCCCACAGCGCGGGGAGCTACCCTCCGGCCCGCTGTGGAGGGAGGGGATAAGGAGCACCCGGGAATCACACCGTTCTGAACCATCTAAGATAAACACCAGCCAACTTAGCACTATCAAAGAAATTGAGTACACAAGTAAACACTTAGCTTTATTTAAGATCTTTCAACTGGAGGACATCTTCCCCCTCTGGCGGGCATCATTACAACGGACACGATACAACCCGGGGTATAACCCGGAAAGTCTGTAAGTCCAAAAGTTCCTACGTCTAATAATCCCGGAGACCTTCCGATATCTCCCGGGCCAGGTCCCGGTACAAGCCGCCTATGCGACGCTGGGCCTCCTAGAGCAGGTCTTCGGGCCAATATTCGTAGCCCGCCGGTGGAAGTATTCGAAGCGGGAGAACCCTACGGGACGCTGGTCGCAGAGGACATAGCTTAGCATGATGATTATCGAAGTTGTCCAGGTGCCACTCCAGATGTCACCGTAACCGGATCGGCTCCCAGGCAACGCCCCCTCTGCGTCCCCCAGAGAAGAGACTTAGCAAAATCAAGGCGGCCTGGGCATCCCCCGGGTGGCACCCGCTGGGGCTTAAAGGCCTCGCCCCCGGGGAGTCTCTCCGGGACCTTCGCCCGGTAGTAACCTCCTGGGAAACCTGGTACATTTCATTCATTTAGACTTAGAACAAATTTCAATTTCTATTGCATGAAAATGTCTTTGTACAAGTGTCCGGGGCTTCCTCTAAGAAGCTACCGGGAGCAGAAAACCTAAAAAGCAAAAAGGGCCCTATCTAAAGGCCCGGGGGGAGCCTCATACTTGTTCATTGGCGTCCTCCCCCCGGGGAGCTCCCATCGGAGCCGCTGCATCCGCTCCCGGAGGCGCCGGCACTGGGAATCGTGCCCGGATTATCCCATCATAGAAGCCCCCGACGAGCTGCTCCATCTCTCGCCGCGATGGCTCAAAGAAATTCGGGAAGCTCCGGTGTCGACGATTCGGACTCGGGGTCCTCAGTCGAACTTATGCAAAATTTATAATAGCAAGACCTTTCAAGATGACCCTCCGGGAAGGTATGTAGGAATATGGAGAACAAGGGCACAAAAAAGTTTATACAGGTTCGGGCCCTCGATGGTGGGAGTAATAGCCCTACGTCATGTTGGGATTTCACTATACGTAGTAAAGATTTACAAGATGGCGGGAAAAGACCTTCACAGGCGAAGGGTTTTTCCTATGTAAGTGTACAGAAAAAAGCCAGGGAGGCTTATAAAAACTATCTAATCTGGGTCGTAGACTTGGCTGTTTGAGTGGTTGAGATGTGTTGTATCTCACTTTGATCAGAGACGTTGATCTTTTTTCCCCTCCTCTTTTTTGTTTGCTGCATCTTGCCACCCTTTTATACTAGTCAAAAGGGTGCCATGTCATAACTGCATTAGACAGTTGCTTGGATGCGGTTTACAGAACCGCTCTTAACCCCCACGCAGGTTTAACACGTGTTATTCAAGGATAACTGCACGCATTAACCTCCTGACGGTTGGTCCTCCACGTGGAAGAATCTTCGGGATACTTGGGATATCCCCGCTATAGGGACAGGTGAATCCCAAATACCCTGGTCGAAAGTGCTCTGACCGCAGGATATTGGTTGATCACGCAACATCTCCAACATTCTGTTCGCGTATAGCACACAAACTTCTAACCGCGCACTAGCCGCGGTCTGATCGCGCAAAGCCTGCGACCTCGGGCTGATGCTTCTCAGAATGACTTGAGTTCGCACCACCAGGTTCGTGTCTAGCTCGAATCTGTCTTGAACCAACGATGCATTTATTTGAACTAACTCGGGTGTCAATCCTCGTCATCCGGGGGATTCGGCCCCCGATTGCCCAAGCGCCCACTCCCCGATGCTCCACGAGCCCGGCCACGGCAGCCACCACGGGGATCGCCCGGCCTCGCGCCTCGGCATCGGCAGCCTCTAGAATCACGGAGACTTGTGCGTTGAGAAAACGCACGGCCTCCGTGAGCGTCGCCGGGGCCTCCTCGGAGCTGCTCCCCGAGCCTAGGCTCACTCCAAGCCCCTCGAGGGCTGAGCGCACGGAGCGGCCCGCGTCCGTCACGGCCCAGACGCTGGAGCCCTCGAGCTCCCGGAGAGCATCCTCCTTGGCCTTGGCCTCCCTCCGGAGCTGCTCGTTGATGGTCTCAGAGGCGTGCAGCTGGGCCCGGACCCAGGCCAACTCCCGTAGGGCGCCGTCCCGCTCCTCCAAGTAGGCGGCGGCCTTCTCCTCCGCTTCCTTCAGCACCCGGCCGAAGCACACCTCGATCCCCCAGGTGATGGCCGCCCCCTGCAAGCACAAGAGTTATAAAAAATTCAAGATTGGAGGCGCCGAAGGAGACCGTCCACCGGCTCGAGGGCGTTCCTGGATCTGGAGGGTTGAAGCTCCTCGAAGCACTCGTGGAATGTCCCTTGCGAGACATAGTCCTGGACCTTCCGGGTCTGCAAGCTCTTTGCGTATCAGTCGACCTCCCCCGCAGACAGCAGGGGGGTCTCCCTCCCAGGGCCAGACCAATCACGACCAACTCCCGGAGGGCTCCATCACACTCCTCCAAGTAGGCGGTGGCCTTCTCCTCCGCTTCCTTCAGCGCCCGGCCGAAGCACACCTCGATCCCCCAGGTCATGGCCACCCCCTGCAAGCACGAGAGTTAGAAAAAATTCAAGATTGGAGGCGCCGAAGGAGACCGTCCACCGGCTCAAGGGCGTTCCTTGATTTGGAGGGATTGAAGCTCCCCGAAGCACTCGCAGAATGTCCCTTGCGAGACATAGTCCTGGACCTTCCGGGTCTGCAAGCTCTTCGCGTATCGGTCGACCTCCCCCGCAGATAGCAGGGGGGTCTCCCTCCCGGTGCCGGACCTATCATGACCAATGCCGGGCCCCTGCGCAACAGTCGCGGGGGTGATGTGGACCGGGGTGGCGGTGGCTGGCGTCTTCGCCGCAGAGGAATTGGTCGCCGAAGAGGAGGTGGCCGAAGAACTTTCGGAGGGGGTCCCTCCTCGGTGGGGGAATCAGGAGCTCCTTCCCTTTTCCAGGCGACGGGGCCTCCGGGACCTCAGTCACCTGGGGAGCCTCGTAGACCAAGGGGCTTCACTCCCCGTCCACCGGCCACTCGACACGCTGAGGGGAAACCTCCGCGAATCGAACCTCCGGCCTCTCTGGCTCCGGTAGCGTCGGAGCCGCCCATGAGAGCTATCGCCAAAGGTGGCGAGGGGGCGTAATCCGCGAAATCTGACGGCCCCCCGTCGTCAGCTGGTCCCTTCCCCCAAGCCTCTCCGGGGTTCTCCAGGGGAGGGGGCGTCACTTCCTTCAGCGCGTGCCCTGACCCAGGGGCTGCGTCCCGGGCCTTTAAGGGCATGGAGCCCGGTGTCGTCGATGGACCGGGGGCTTTCTGAGCCTTCGCCCGTTTTGGCCCAGAGCCCCCGGTGGCCTCCATCCCCCTCTTGTGGGAACCAGGGGTTGGGAGGGGAGTTCTCACCAGTAGCCTTAGCCCGCAAGCCTCGGCCACCAGGTTCCAGGGAGGGCCCTCCCCCATGAGCGCACGATGCG
Organism: Pharus latifolius; assembly: GCA_019359835.1. NCBI lineage: Eukaryota > Viridiplantae > Streptophyta > Magnoliopsida > Poales > Poaceae > Pharus > Pharus latifolius. Next base: position 24,222,445 of record CM033326.1, read on the forward strand.
CTCGTGCTCATCGGTGTAGTACCTCCCGAGGAGGTTCTCCGCCTTCTCCCGGGCAGCCGGATACGACCGGACTGCAAGAGGTAAGGAGTTAGAAAAATTCACGAAAGAAAACAGGCGAGGTAACCTAGAGCTTACATCAGGTCACCGGCTTCTGCGGGGGCCGCTGGGCTGGGCACATCCCAATTACCCTCGTCCCGTGCGTGAGGGGGGAAATCTTCAGTAGCATTAGCTCCTCGGCGGCGTCCCTCATCGAGCGGATGCCCCGGGAGCCAACGACCTTGCTGAGGAGCTTCAGCTCCTCATCGGTCCACACTGGCGGCTTGGGGGCGGACGACCGGCTGTAGGAAGGAGGCTCCGGCGAGTACGCCACCTCGTCGTCCTGGACCCGGAGGTAGAACCACCTCGAGATCCAATCCCCCCAATGGTCCCGGGAGGCTGCCACCGGGTACTCCGCTACCTGGGATGGCAGGAGTTGGACCATCACTGAGCCAAACGGTGACTTCGGTCCTCCCTTCACCAGGTGGGAGCTTCTCGCCGCTGGCTCGTAGAAGTACCGGAACAGCTGGAGCGTCGCCTCCCGTCCGGTGGCTGTCTCAAACAGCCATATGAACAACCCTATCCGAACGAACGCGTTCGGAGTGAGGTGGTTCAAGGCCACCCCGTACTCCTTCAAGAACTCCCGGAGCAATGGATGCACCGGGAGTCGGAGCCCGGCCTCGAGGAAAGCCTCAAAGGCCACCACTTCCCTGGGCCTGGGCCGGGGGGCCCCGTCCTTCTTCGCGGGGATCCGGACGTCCCCCCCAATCGACCAGGGACTCCAGGACCCCGAACGTAAATTCGGAGGCCCAGAGGAAGCCCGCGGTGACTTCCTCCGGTGGCACCTCCACGGCCTTGGCACGGCCCTTGGGTCCCATCTAACTTTTTCGGTGGCTTAGGCTTTGGAAAAAGGGGGGGCACTTAGGGGTTCCGGAGGCTAAACTTACGGGACTGAGCTTCCAGGAGAGGGCTACCGGGAGAACTAAGGGCGCTAAGGGAGTTTGGGGGTTTGAAGGTTGGAATGAGCTCTCCGGGCCCCCCAGGCCCTATTCATAGTGGCCGAATGCGGCCCCTATGGGCCCCACATGGCCCTTCATGGTGCATCCGCGCCATTGAAATTCAAACAGCGCACGGAAAAAGAAGGGACGGGTACGTGAAACGAGGCTTCGCCAGTTCGAACCGCGAGTGGCCATTATCGCTGAACGGCGCGCCCCCATCGAGACGACATTAACGAACAATGGCGCGGTAATAAACGCGTGGCTCAGGAACCGAAGCATCACGGCTCCAGTGGCTTGTCCCGGAGATTTTCCCGGTGACATATACCATCCTCTCCAGGGACTCGAGCATCGTCCCTGGAGGGCATGGGCGGCTGCTGTTGGGGAAAATCTCCACGAGACTAAGTCCAGGTAAGAGGCTGTTCAGATTTGCCCGAGGACAAAGCCCCCCGGTGGCTGTGCCATTTGCCCGGGGACAAAGCGCCCCAGTGGCTGTCTCGGGCGCCGCCATTTGCCCGGGGACAAAGCGCCACGGTGGCTGTCCCGGGCGCCGCCATTTGCCCGGGGACAAAGCCCCCGGTGGCTTCTCCTGGGCGCCGCCGTCCTTCCGGAGGCAGAGGTCTACGGTCCCGGGTCACGTGAAGGTCACGCGAGAAGCACCTCGGGAATCAGCGGAGACCTGTCAAGCATCCGAGGGCCCTGGCAGGAAGAAGGACGTTGCTACCCCTCGATCCAACGGTGGCAAGCGGGGTACTTTAATCTTTTTGTTTCTTTTGGGGCTATATAAGCCCTTGTACACCTCATGTAAGAAAAAATCTCTCATTATTGCTTGGAATAGACAATCTCACAGGTGTGCTCCGGAGCCATCTCTCCCCCGAGAGAGCTCCCCTAGCCAACTCCGGTTGGGACCACACCGACAGGACTAGGGCCTCCACTGAGGCCCAAACCTATAAAAACCCTCATGTCAGTTGTTGTGCTTGCCCGACGGGAGAGGACCGGTCACTCGGTCAGCTCGCGTCGTATTTTCTTTGGTAGGATCTTCCACAAAACCTGCCGGGGTATTCGCAATACCATGACACGCTTGACCCTCAAAGAACTGTTGAATGAGATCATAAAAATCCTCTCTAATAATGTGCCAACAAATACGAAAGGAGCCATTAAATCCGTCTGGACCTGGACTTTTTGCACCTAGGCAAGTTCAATATGATAGAGTCTATTTCCTAAATAGAAAACTTAGCTTCCATGCAGGATAAATCATCCCGAAGAGGAGTAATCAGATCGTTTAGATTAAACTGCATTCCTTGGTATTCTAAAATACCAATTCAGCCCACTCAACCACAAAATCAGCAAGAATTTCGGATTTGACAGCCACACAAGTAGTGAATTGGTGGTCAAACGCTCCCAATTCGATTGCCCATTTCATGACTCGACCAGTTGCTTTCGGATTATGGAATATGTCCCCTAACGAAAAGGACGATGGCACGGAGATATTGTGCACTTGATAATTTTCATATTTGTGCATATTTTCTGGATATTTTCCCCTCATTCATGCTCATTTTAGCCATAAAGATCATCAAGTACTCAAATATATTTGTATTGACTGTCGTTCGACCCCCACTATGCATTTTGTTTATTTTAATTGCAATTCAGGTAATTTATAGCTTAATGGATGAGCTTCATCGACTGGATCTAGAGAAGGAACGATTCTGTACAAAAGTACGCGTCGCTACGGACGCGTAGAAGCTGACCGCGTCAAACTCAAAGTCTCCGGGAGTCTAGAGCACCAAAATCTAACAACCTAGGGCCTAATTGCAATACCCTAAAAACCCGAGCCCCTAATTGCAAATTGACCAAGGCACAAAAACTCCAAACTCTAGCTCAGAAGGATGCCCTTGTAATTTCCTAAAAACCCGAGGGCATTTCTGTAAAATAGCCAAAACAATAATAAACCCTAGCTCGAGCCATCATTTCAATTTGGCTTGGCACATAGCCAAAAACCCCCATTGCTTCTCTCCTAGCCTCGGCGAGTTTGCCGGCGGCGGCCAAGTCCACGCCAGTAGTAAGCCGCCGGTCTCCTTCCCCATTTCTGCCTCCCCGTCCAGTGAGCCGCCCGTCTTCTCCCCCTTCATCCTCTCTCACCACATTTCAGCTTCTCCTCTCCCGTTCGTCCTCACCGCCGGTGAGCTCCCCTTTTTCTTTCCCTCCTCCTTCCTCTCTTCGCTCTTTTATTCTTCTTCTCTTTTCCTCCTCCTTCCTCCTTCCTCTTTCTTTTTCCTCTCCTCTCTCCTTCCTCTCTGTCTCTTCCCTCTCTCTACTTCTCCACCTTCCACCTGTGCTACCGCTCGCCATCACCACCGCACCGTCTCGCTCCACTCATCGCGCCGCCGCCTTTGTTCCTCTATTCACAACGCCCCGCGCTGTGCCGCCGGTTGCTCCCGATCTCGAACTCGCACCGCCGCCACCGAGCTGCCCGCTGATCTCGCTCTGCCTCCATGTCATCGCCCGATCCTGTGCGAGCACCACATCCTGAGCAACCGCTGGTCCAGCGCCACGCCTCCACCTCCCGTCGCCGGATCCACATCGTCGCACCATAGCCACCGCGCGTGCCACCGCCCCACTCGCCGATCCGTGTCTCCCTCTCCAGATCCACCACCTCACGCCACCATCCACACTGCTGACGTGACCCTGCCAAGGTGCCGCAACCACATCGCCGTGAAGCTCCACGACGGCGACGATGCCCTCGACAGCTGCTTTCTCAACCTCGACCACTCCAGGGCTTATCTGACTTCGACCGCAACAACCTCCTCGACAGCTTCGACCAGCTCCACTGCATCGACCACAGCCTGAGCTGCAGCTTCATCGGCTTCTGCTTTGCCTTTCCTCCTTCCTCTGTTCTTCAATTCAATCTATAATTCGTGTGATGTATGAGATGGATGTGTGTATGCCAATCTTGAATTGGAACTTGATTAATTAATTGCACTAATTGAAGTTCAATTCATAAATGTTGATTTCCTGTCTATTGGTTCACCATTGGTTGTGTCAATTTCTACCTATGAATGAACTGAGTTTTTCTACCGCTTGATGTTGAGATCCTAGTGCTTGAATTGCTTTATCTTTGAGTTATATTTGGGTTCATGTTAATTGTGATAGACTAGCTTCTCCAGAGGTTGAATTGGCCCCTTGTTCATCTTTTGAGAAGAACTGAAATAGAATCAACATGGTCTGCTTGTTTTGTTGCCGTTTCATGGTTGAGAGGAGACGGGGAACGGTCTGTCGTATTTCTTTACACATCCATTCGTTGATACCGTCAATGAACGTATTCGTCTTAGTCGTTTTCACCTCCCTACAGTGAGACTACTAAATGATTACGACTCTATGGCTTGTACTCATGAACACGTGTATGGATTTAGCATGGATCGCTTGTCGAGATGACCACCTCTTTCTTTCTTTCTTTTTCTTCTGACATTTTCTCTCTTTCTCTCGTCTGTTTTGGTTTATCCATCGATTTAGTCAAGTTTTACGCACTTCGCTTCTCTAGTCCCTGTGGAAAGAACGACTGAATACTCGCCTATTGCATCGTCCTCGTTCTCTTGCGAGACGGTCTAGGCCGGTATCAAATTTTTGGTGCCACTACCGGGTATTAGATTGAATGCAAGCATGTTCAACTGACTAGATCTTTTATTTTTATTTCTTTCTGGTTTTTTTTGCGTCTTTTTTCGCCCCTTTTTTCCTCCCCGTTCTTTTATTTGTCGCACTTCTTCTTGTCCTTTTCTAGTTGATTGATTGATTCACATTGATTGAGGATATGGATGGTTACCATTCTTTCTGTGATGCATGCTACAATCTTAGTGCTAAATTAGATGATTTGCCTCGTCAGATTGATACAGCTCTTCGTGGATTATTTGCTCATGTTAGCGCTGATCCTATATGTTGTATTTGTGGTATATGAGGTCATTCGCCTGCTGCTTGTCGGTGTGGTCGAGCATCCACTAGATATCATCCTGAGTGGCCTACATAACCAAATGCACCATACAGGAATAGCCACCCAGATATCTCATCATCTTCTCCTAGCTATCCTTTTCAGGGTTTTAGGTATGGAGAGCAGCCCCCATGTACATCATATCAGCCTCCGTACTTGTCACATCAGCAGTACTCACAGCAGCCTCCTGCATACGAGGATACATCTAGACTTGAGGTGCTGTTGGAGCGTCATTTGAAAAAGATGAATAAATATCTACATCCGTCCCCACAGTCACCGCCCGAAGTTGAGGATACATCCAGACTTTAGGCACTGATGGAGGACATGAATAAGAACTCCAAGCACTACCTGGCACAATGTTCAGATGCGGACGCATTTGAGGCCATCACACCTCCGTGGAGTGTTCCAGAGCCCACCCATGACATCTATCCTCGAGACCCTCAGGGACAGACCACAGTTGTGAGTGACGAGCTCCGACCTGATCTTGTTCCTTCGATGTCGCATCACTATGCTCCACCTCCTGCTGATTTGCTCATGTTTGATGATGATGGTGAGCTTGTTATCGAGACACCTGTGCGTCCATTTGGACCGCTTTCTTTTGATGATCCATTGACGGACGGTCCAGAGATGGAGAGTGTCAGTTTCGAGGTTGTGGAACCCCCCGTGTCACACCTATGATCCTCTTACTGATAACTCGGTGCTTGAGACAATTCAGTTTGATGATGCAGACACTACTACAGAAATACTTTTCACTATCCGTTCAAAATCAAATCTACTATCGGTTCTCTTACCGCTAGTGATTGGCACGATAGAAGAAACGTAGCACAACCCTATCGGTTAAAAACTGATAGTAAAATACCTACACCTCCAACGTTTAGTAATCGCTATTGACAATTCTACTATCGGCTCAATGATCCCAACCGATAGTGATGTGATATTTCTTGTAACGATTATTCACTAGAAACCGATAGTAATGTATAAGTTTTTTCTATTGGTTAAAACTCGACACGGTTAGTACCACAACTTTCTTCTATCAGTTGTAGGATATGAACTGATAGTATTACAAAGGATCATTAACAGATACAGTGATACAGTGATACACTAATACAGCAGATTTAATTTATTGACAAATACACTAATACAAAGATATACACATGCATTGGACAGATTGAATTTATTCACATATTGAGTTTATTCACAAATACACCAATGAATTTATTCACATATTGAGTTTATTCACAAATACACCAATGAATTTACAGACATACACCAATCAACACATTCAATATATATTACACAAGTCATTTACGATGGATCGTTGATAGCCACTTCTTCCATCACATATTGAGCCCAAATTGTTCGCAGCTCCTTGAATTGAGACAACTCATATTGCTCTTTCAACATGGCGCTCTGCATGCGTGTATGAAGTTAGGAACGTACGAGACATCGAATGTTTGACTTTGAGTTAGGTAAAATGGTTATCTTAGGGAATTGGGCAAAGTTTCTCCTGATCAGGTCATACATAAATCTCATGACATAGAAGCCACATTCCCACGATTGTGGCTACTGATGGTACTAGGATAATTGCATATGCAAAGACATAAACCCACATTAACTCGAAAGAACTAATTAAGCTTAAATTAAAAGACTCATCATGAGTACTTCCATCCGTATTAATTACCTCATATTCTTTCCAAGAAATTGTTGTGCCCTTCGACGCGTCATGCCTCCCTCCAGCAGTAACATAATTTTTGAAAGCCCTATATTTAATTTAGCATTGCCGGTTAATATGTTATCATTAATTAGCTAGTCAGAGAAAAATTTAAAACAACTGTGTTACTTACGCGTCTATGTGCCACGTGAGGGCGAACACATGCTCCACCCTGTCGCTCATCGAATCGACGTAATAGACCTCATTCATCCATGGGCAAATGACGGCGAGGACCTAGTGGCCCCTACATTGTATATATAAGCGAACCGTTTCATACATATGTTAGGCGTGACATAGAAGAATGAGATAAATTAGTAGGAAATACACTAACCTTTGGTGGTACGGCGCAAAAATGAACTCTCGGTCCTGCTGCGCTAGTAGTGTCCTTGATATGTATTCCTCCGCATGTGCTTGGTCGTGCTCTAGCATTGTGAGGCTTATTTTGTCTGGGTCGAGGAAACCCACCTTGTCACATGCCCTCATTGACGCCAACCTATACATGCACCTCGATGCAAAGTAGACAATAATAAGTAGTGCATACAAAGTGATTAGATTTATGAAATGAACTGTGATAACTTCAGACAACAGCAAACTCACAGGATTCTAGTCCGTATGATGGACATATCAAGCTCCCGCCAGTTGAGGTGGTCGAACAAATCCTCGTGGGCCACTGATATACTCCCGGCCTCACGGTGAAAATGACCTGGCCTAAAGTGAACCAAGAAGTTGATGTGGCGCCAAGACCGGGTTAGGTACCACTCGTGGAGACTTCTGGTTATTTGATCCATATTGCGTAGAAGGTACTCCGACACGAGTGGGAACCCGTTCTTGAACATACTGTCGCGCCCCGAAACTGGGACAACGACTACTCCTGTAGAGACCTAGCTCGCTGCAGCTAGTCCCATATATGCATAGCATACACATACCCTTGACTTCCCAGGTTAAGTCAAGCATAGGAGTATATCACATTGCAACAGAGTCACTTACAAAATATTTAAGCAGTGTGGCCTGCTGGCCTTAATATTACATAAGGAGGTTACAATGCCTTCGCGGCATACAGGTTTAGCAAAATAACATCTACACAGCAGAAGGTAGGTGACCCACCCACAAAGAGAAGTGGACGGCAGAACAACACACATCAGGGAAACGACGGGACTGACGCTCCTCCTTCTGGATCCACGAAGTACTCCATGCTTTCGTCTTGGTTGTAGAACGCTCCATCTACTGAATTGTAAGTTGCAAGAGTGAGCACTTTCGTACTCAGCAAGTCATAGGTAAGAGTAGATACATATAGTAGAGATGATATGAACCTAGACTGGTCAAGAATTATGGATATTTGTAAAATAATCTTTCTCTTTCCTGGCTCAACTCATGGCAGCACCTTTCCATAATATAATATCGTCATTCATGTTCACTAAATTATAGCACTACCGCGACACGTCAACACATGACCGCCCACGGCAGCACTCCTTATCATGACAACACATGTCATTTGGGTAATCTTGATTTAATATTATTTTTTTTTTATTTAGAAAATAATACTTGTGTCACACCCCGTGGATTTAATCCACCGCAGCAGACTCCTAAAACTCGGGAGCACGAAGTATTCGAATACATTTTTAACTCTGCAGAGAGGTACCAATTTACCCGCAAGATATTCCACTTTCAAGCCCATCCTATCAGAATGATTAGACCCCTGACTCACTTCATCCTGTGAGCGGCAAGGTGGAAACAACAGGAACTTTTGTTATGTTTCACTTACAATTCACCCCTGACCCTGCAGTTTTCTTCACACAAACCGCAGTTGTGGCGGGCTATACCCCCACCCATAAGCCTCTTCCCATTACTAGGTCAACGTGCTTGATCAAATCACATTCAGTGATACGTGGAGGAGCTGAACCCCGTGAGTTTAGTGTATTACTTTCCATCTCATGCAGGGGTTTCATGTACGGTTCACATAAGTACTTGTTCAGGCCTGTCCCATACCAGGCTTGCGGTTAGTACGTTTGTTCGTGCCACTAGACGCACAACACAAGGTTCTAGTCCTTATATGCCAGTGACCAGACCATCCACAACCCTGCACCTTCAGTGCCTGCACATCCTTTGCAGTCTAGCACCTCCAGTGCTACCACCATTCCATACCATTTCCTGGTCACGGCTAGGGGTTTTATTTCATGAATATAAGTATATATATATAATAGTTCATGGCTCAAACTTGTTTATTTCACATTTCACAGATAGCCAGTCTAGTACTGCCAATTCATAAATCAACCATTTCCAATCTTTCTCATGCAATATTATCTATATTCAAGGTTATGTTATAGCAACTCTTAAAATATAGGTTCGAGATGACCAAGAATATGACTTGCCTTCCGCGTCGTAAAATACAGCAGCTGATGTCGGGTCAACAGTGAAGTCCTCGAACTGGGGCTCTGGATCTGCTCTCCAAGCCAACAAATAACCAATAATCACAATCTTTTCAATACCTTATTATACTATATGCAATAATGCAAAAATGAAGTCTTGATGATCCTGAAATGATTAGGTTAGAAATTGATTAGGATTAGGTTAGTTGTTGAAGGTTTACAAGGTTCCAAATGTCTCGAAATATCAGAATGGTATCAAGGTTGCGACTGGTTCACTCAAAAACAGCGAACGTCTTTAGGTCGACATTCGGTTCAAGGCATCGACATAGGGTCGATGGATGATAGAGGGGTTATCTCAACTTGTGGCAGTAGAATAAAATGTAGAGCACAACTCCACAAGTCTAAGGGACAAGGTTATTTCCAGTTTGCACAACTTAAAAGAGGTGAAAAGGGCTAATGCCACTGGCTGACATGCTCTGGCATTGATCTTGACATGGCCAGAAACTAGGGCTTGCCATATCTTTTGATCTAGAGCTCCAAATGATGCACCACTTTGTCTGACAGGTAGGCATTGATAACAGGAACAAATCATTCAACAGGATCCAAGGCTGAAAATGGTTGGAAAATGATGAAAACCAGCGAAGAAGTTGACTGGCCTGGAGTACCTGCAGCACAAACAGTGCAGCAACTAGGGCATAGCCATAACTCCTGTTCTAGGCCGAATTAGGGGTCGTGGTAGAAGACAAAGTTGCTCAAAATGGTCCAAAACATCTAAATGGCAAAGTGGCTAGGCCTGGATTGGCTGGAATCAACGGCCGGCGACTGGAGCAGAAGGAGATGACATGGAAATTGGGGGTTTTCGATTTAGGGCAAATGAACTCAATTCCTTGCTTGTACATGATCTCTAGGGAATTAGAAACATACTGGTGAAGTTAGATTAGCTAGAGATGCACCAGAAAAGCTTAAACAGTAAGTTCAGTGAACATGCAAGGTTCCAAATTGGGGATTTTCACATATCAGGAATTCTGTCGATTTTGGTTGCTTAGGGATGTTAAGCAAGGTCTACTGAGCATATTTGATCACTGGCTCGAGAGCTAAAAGGGCTTGGTTAGAGATTAATTGCTCGTCGGAGGTTTTTAGGGAAACCGGCGATCACCGGCGACAGAAGGTAAAAGAACTCGATTCCAAGCTTAGGTACACTCAAGAGGGGATGGGGAACTTACTGGGAGGCTTGGATTGCTGAGGGGAGCAACGGGTGAGGCTGGCACCGAGAGCTCCAAAAATGGCTCGCCGGGGAAGAAGATTTCACCGCAGAGCTGCGAGCTTCGGTGGTTTTTGGCGCTGGGTGAAGATGCAACGGCTACAGGAGGCTTTATATAGGCACGGGCGAGGCAAGAGGGCCGACAATTTGGAGTGTTGCTGCCACGAGGTGACCTTGAAGCGACGGGACGGGGTGGTGATGGCGAGGCGACTGACGGCGCGGCGTTGCAGCTTTGCAGCTGGACGGTGCAGGTGCAGGCGACGAAGGCGACGGCGAGGAGACGTCTAGCTTGAGCATGGCTGCGACGTGGCGAGCGTTCTCTGCGGTGCTGCGCTGCTGCAGCTAGCGCGCGCGCTGTGCGCAGGGAAACTGGCAGCGATTGCGCGGTCGAGGTGGCTTCCACGGTGGCGAACGGCGAGGGCACACATGGCGGCAGGGGCACATGCGACTGCCACGGCGAAGTGAGCACGGCAGCTGGTCGAGGTCGCGCACAGGGGTTCTCTGGTCGTGCGCAACTGGTCGAACAGGGACTGGAAAAGAAGGCTCGGGCTGATTTGCAATATTGAAACTTGCTCCAGGGACTGATCTGCGAGGAAAAGTTTGAATAGGAAAGGATCTGATTGCAAATCTGGAGATCTGGAGGGCTGATCTGGAATCTGATTTCAGGAATGAGTTGCATAAAATTAATGGAACTCATCTAGCCAAAGTTCGACAAGATCGGGCAAGATCTGGAAGGTTTCGACAAAAGTGGGGAAAACGACTTTAGGGTAAAACAGGGTAATTAGGGTTTCAAAAACGGCGAGGGTCGAAACTTAGGTTTAGGGCAGGATTTGGGAATTCTTCCAGAAGGGAAAAATGTTCAGAATAGTGAATGGGAGATATTCACTGAATCAGATCAAGGTTTGGAGGTGATTTGCAACATTTTGCCTTTTTAGGCTTTTGGAAAATCTGGAAAAGGACTTATCTGCGATACTCTTGGACTGATTTGCGAAAAGAGTCTAGATGATGAAATCTTGCTGCCAACTTTTTGGATTAAGGTATTGGCATACCCTTGATCATAATCCAAGAACAATCTGGTCTGATCTTGGCTAAGATTTGATTATATCTGTAATGCTGAAACTTAGGGTAAAAGGTAATAACAGATATTCTGTTTTCGAAAACAGAAAAGAGTTGAAAATTCTGGAAGTTAGGGATAGAATTGAATCTAGGTTCTGAAGGCTTTTAGGTTTAGGATAACTGATAAATCAAATCTGGAAAGTCAGATCTTGACTTGGGGTCACAGGATAGATTTTGAGATTTTAGGGCTAGAACAGAATAAAGCTGAGGCTGATTTGGTTGATCCAGAAGAGACATATGCATGCATGACTTTTAAGAAAGAAACTTTTCACCCCAAAACTCAGGATGTTACACGTACCCTGCTGGCTTTGTTTGGCCTTGCCTTTGGCCTTGCCCTTGCCTTTGGGAGGGGAGCGAGTGTATACCTTCGAAGGTTGGGGTGCGGTGCCGCCGACCTCATTTGATGGCGAAGGGTTTGAGGCCGTCGGAGGAGGCATGGGGGCCGAAGGAGCTCGGTCATGCGTTGTGCTGGGGGTGTTGTCCTCAGGAAGTGAGCTGGTTTCCATCGTCCATTTTAAGTTACGAACGCATAAGTTAGATTTTGCAAATTGAGTATATGAACTGAGTTGTAAGCTAGAATGGCTCTGGTTTACCTCCTATAGTCTAACACCCTTCTTGGGCCACTGTCTGTACGAGCCCAATGTCTCGCCAATTGTCCGCATTTCGTCCGTTGGGACGGGAAGTGGAAAAGAGCTGTAGCCCGGGAGGGCCATGTCCACCTGTACCTTTGCGAATCCAGGCTCCAGAGGTACATAGTGGATCCGGACATCCTCCCAAGACTGATATACGACCCCGTTTGCAACCACTACTGGTTTGTCGCCTATGTTGATCAATAGGCTACAGCTCTCCAGGTTCTGCAATTTGTGACAATTATAACAGGTTAGTGAAACAGTTCTAACGTAACGGGAGTGGCATCAACCAAACTGCATATATAGCTCAAGAGTTGCAATACCTCAATCAGGTCCACCGGATCCACGTGAACCTTCGAGCCGCAACTACTCGGCGTGGCAGCGTCGACCTCGGTAGCTGGATCTAAACCCTTGGACTGCACAACTCGGCTGAGGTGTTCATACTTCTCATTCATTTGAGCGAACATGTCCTGGAATTGGGCAGTCACATCTGACCATATCTTCTCAGACAGCTCCAATTCCCTTTCCTTCCAGCTGCGAGCCTTTTTCGCCTTTTGCCCGGGCTACGAGAAGCCTTCCTTCCCTATCACCACACCCCCCACGGTTCGCGTCCGCCCTGGATGCTCCTTGTTCCCTAGAGCCCGGGTAAGGATGTCGTTCTCCCTATGGGGAGTGAACAATCCCTCGGTCGCCTCCTTCGAGCAAGAGATCTGTTACATTCAAAGCTCTCCATTGTGAGGAAAAAATATATACAAACTTGTGCGCACACTAGTGATCATAGTTTTTCCACCACACTCTATGATTCCAACCAGGAAGTTAGCCAACTTACGAGTCGTTGCACGACCTCGATGTCCCTGGGGTTTGGGAACTCCACACTCCCCGAGGTAGACACGGTCCCTCTAGCCAGCCACCAGCGCTTGCATCGCGGATCGCGGATCTCGGAGAGTGGTAGGTCAGGGGAGTCGATGAATTTGACGCCTCGTCTTCAGCCTTCTTCCACTGCTCCTCCTTCCCCGCATAGCCGCGAGAGCCGAGCCGGTGTGGGTGGTCGTTCCTCCTCTGGATTGCCTTGTTCTTCTCGCTGAGGGCCTTCGTACCAGAAACAAGAAAATTAATGCACCACTGGTTACTGCGTACAATGGTGTAACCAAGCAAAGGAACCATACATACCTTGAACTCAGGAGTCCCCTTCTGTTGGGTGAATTGCTCCCATACCTCCTCCGTTATGAAGGGGTACTTCTCACATGGAGATTTTCCTTTAACGAGGAAGGTACTGACGAGGACGCTCTTGAAGGTTTTCCACGTGTTGTTCATGTCCTTCAAGCAAGCTATCTTGGGACCATCGTCGGGGATGTTCCACTTGGCCTGTTTCAAATGGTGCATATAAGCAGGACTTACCTAATCTCTGGGATAAACCAAGGGAATGTGATTACTCAAGAGTTCAGTGATTTTGATTAATTTTACCTTCACTTCCGCCCACAGCCTATCCTTCTCATCGGCCTTAATGTCCTTCCAGCTCTTCCAGCTCTGGACGGTGATCTTCACCCTTTCCTTCGCCAACAAGCCAACATAGGCAGCATAGTGGCCGGCGTTCATCCCGATCGGTCACTCTAACTGGTTGAACTCACATGAAAGATCCGCGCGTTTGGCCAAACGGCCCAACATCGTCGCGCCTCGCGCCTTCCTCTTGCGCTGGGACGAGGCAGCGCCATCTACGTTCGCCCTCGCCGAATCACTACTATCAGCCGAGGAAGATGCCGACATGGCTTTACCTAAAATTCCATGAACAGACCATCAATTGATATGAATAAAGGTACATGATAAAGTTCATAACTAAAATGGAATGGCAATGATGAACCACCTCTTTTTGTTAAAATGTCAAATTTTTATTGAAAAGGCCAAAAATCATCAATTCCTATCAACATGGTCTTCAAAATAGATTTAAAATGGATTTGTAAACTCAATTTGCAAAGGGTTGTCGAACTTCAACCTTCTTGCTTAACATAAAGATCATTTGATAACTCTTTATTGTAAAATTAATCCTATTTGCAAAAATTTTTCAGAAAAATATATTTCATGCAATGAAAATCATTTCTTTAAATTTTCATTTCAAATGTATTTTATTTGAGCAATAGTTTATTCTTTTCATAAATGAAATATGAACTCTGCAAAATTCAGACTTTTCAATGTACTATCGGTTGACAATAACAAACCGATATGACATACTATATTTCCTATGGTTTGCCAATTAAAACCAATACTACTCAAGTTTGTATTCAGGAAAATATATAAGATTAGCAGTGCAAACTATACTAGTCTCTCTGCAGGAACATAAAGTCTGTAAAAATTTCAATGAACCAAAATTTCAGATGAAAATTAGAAAATGGGAAATAATTAACAGAAAATTCAGATTAGCAGTGCAAACTATGACATACTCTATTTTCTATCGTTTTGACAATAAAAACCTATATTAATCAAGTTTATATTCAGGAAAATATATAAGATTAGTAGTGCAAACTATGCTAGTCTCTCTGCAGGAACATAAAGTCTGTTAAAATTTAAATGAACCGAAATTTCAGATGAAAATTAGAAAATGGGAAATAATGAACAGAAAATTCAATTTATGGTATTTACTATTGGTTCTAAATAAGAAACCGATAGTGTACGACACTGTACGACAAATTGCTAGTGATTTTCATCAAGTCTGTCTCATAGCTATCAACTTTGTAATTCATGCACTTTTCATCTAGTTTTATATTTGTAATCCATTGAACCGCATATGAAATATTGCATATAAATTTAAGAAATTGACGCGAGTGGTTTGGTCAAGAACACTTACAGTCGTTCGTGGAGTGGTCGGAGGCGGTGGCGCGATGCAGTGGCCGGAGGCTGTGGAGAACCCAATTGCGATCGGCAATGGTGGCGCAGAGGAGCAAAAAAGCGAACGTCGGGGAGGCTAGGGTTTTCTGTGCGTGAGTATTTGGAATGTGATCAGTTGCACTAGAGGGAAAATCGTGCTAGGTTAACCTAATATATGTATCTTTACTATCGGTTCATAATCACCAAACTGATAGTAAATACAATGGAAGTTAGGGTTTTGAGTGTTGGCATTGTTCACTATCGGTTTTATGATTACTAACCGATAGTAAATTAAGAACAGGGTCTCATAACATAAAATGAATCACTATCGGTTATGAACAATAAACCGATAGTAGAGTTTAATTTCATATTGGTTTGGAAATTGAAACCGATAGTGGAATATAATGTTATTGACCATAAAGGATTTCCTTGAGAACAATTACAGATGATCTCAGTACATCATTTTGCACTTGTAAATACACCTGAAACCCCATGCAAATGACTTCCAATAATTTTGAAACAAATTAACAATAAAGACCAATCATGGAACATAAGGAATCATGCATATAGAAACTGATGAACGCGGACGCGGGGGTCCCGATCTTCTGGTGAGACGAAGGATAATTTCGGTAGGTGTCGGGAGACCTAAACGATCCGGCATCCAACCACGCGAGTAACAGGAAATCCCGGCGATCGCTAAACCACCACGACGATTGTTATCGACCGAACCAGAGGCGCGATCGACCTGTCCACGAAGGACGGTTCCTGCAGGCAACTGAAGAACGAGCAGGAACACAAGGTAAGCAATCTCAATTGCGAATATAGATTAAGAATAATGGGGTTCAGAAACTTGGTCTTGTTGGTCTAGCCGACACAAGAAGAACAAGGCGATATCTCCCACAACCGTGACGAAATCAACTAAACAAAACCCAACTAAGACGAAGCACGGCGGGGAGCATATATAGGGAGGTGGCCAGAGGAGGGGCGGCACCCAAACAGGTGCCCACGCGCGCGTAAAGCTAACCCTAGGGATACATGGGCCTTGGGCCCAAAAATACGGCGACGCAGCGTGTAACACCCTGTTTTTGCCAAACCCTAAAATAGCCAAAATCCACATCTTGACCCCAAACCCTAATCTGCTTCAGCCATTCCCTTCTAAGTGTTGTTCAGAACATTTTTCCCTTCGGGATCACCTCCAAAATCTTATCCTAAAGCTGAGTCTCGACCCCTGCCATTCGTAAAACCCTAATTACCCTAATTTTACCCTAAACTGCTTTTCCCCAAATTTTGTCGAAACCCTTCAGATCATGCCCGATCTTACCAAACTCTGGCCAGATGAGTTCTAATAATTTTATGCAACTTATCTGCGAAATCAGATTTCAGATCAGCCCTCCAGATCTCCAGATTTGCAGATCAGTCCCTGGAAGCAAAGTTCTGAAAATTGCAAATGAGCCCTTCTATTCTTTTCGGCTGTTTTCGACCAGCTCCTGGTCGTTGCCCACGACCAGCGCACGAGTTGATCAGTAAGCTTAGTAGAGCAAGCCTGTAGAATCAAAATCTTCAATTGAGCCCAAATCGAAGAAATCCCGATCTGGAAGTCCATCAGTTCGCTGGACCTCGCCGCCGAACTTCTCCGGCCATCTCCCAGCAAAATTGACCCCTCCAGTAGCCTTGTTGTGCCCTAGAGATCATCCTCAAGCTTGGAATTGAGCTCATTCGCCCTGTATCAAAAATCCCCAATCCCCAGTGTCGTCTTCTCCAGCGCCGGTCGCCGGAATTCTTTCCCGGCCGATTCAGTCGACACCACTTTGTCCCTTAGCTTCGCCTCACCTCCCTGAGCATTTTCTTCCACTAGCTCGACACCTGGATCTGCCTAGATTGTGAGTTATGCCTTTGCCAAACGTTTGTCCAGATCAATGTCTGTGCCGTGTCGCCACCACAGTTCATCGCCGGATTTGGCCGCCCTCCGGCCACTTTCAGCCCTTATTCCTGTTGAGTATTTTATTCCTGTTAGTAATGCCTACCTCCCAGACAAAGTGTTGCATCAATTGGAGCCCTGGATCAAAAGTTAAGCCATGCCCTAGTTTCTGGCCATGTCCAGCACTATGTCAGTGCATGTCAACCACTGGCATTAGCCTTGTTTGACCCCTCTGGTTGAGCAATGGAAATGTCACTTTATCCCCTAGATTCCTGGAGTTGTGTTCTACATCTTCCCCTTCTATCACTTCTCCAGAAAACCATCCTAAGATCAGTTTAAAGTTATGCCAAAGCCATGAACCGAATGTCGACCCTTCGACGTTCAATCCTTTTTAGCCGTTTCTTCGACCAGAGCCCTTGTGACCTTGCCCTAACCCTTTCCCCTGCATGCATGACTTATTTACTTAATAATTTCTATGGAAACTATTTTCTGTATGCTTATGGTATGTGTTTGTGTGTTGGTTGATTGCCACAGAGTCAGAAGTTGAAGGAGCAGAGGAAGTCTTCGAAGAATCATCTGAGTACTTAGACCCAGCATTGCAAGGCAAGCCTCATTCCTTTGATCATGTCTCACCCAATATTTTCATATGAAGTATATTCACTGTTTCTTACTATGCATGCTTATTTGAGATACAAGTTATGTTTGAATGACATGAATAGATATCACCTAATGAATCATGAAACCCCTTTTGTTATTGAACCTTTATATATATGTTTTTGTCACCCTAGGACTCATGTACTGAATATCCACATTAAACTTGAAATGGTCAAATACATGAGAAATTATAATGAAAACCGTTTTGCTAAGAAAACTGATAAAAGGGATCAGTAGTGAGGATTGGATTGTATGGAGAGGGTGCGGTGCGCACCAGGGAATGTGAATGTTCCTCACTATTGGTTCATAAGGACAAGAACCTTGTGCTGTGTCTCTATGCGAATTGTAAACGTACCAACCACTTGCCTGGTATGGGACAGGCACAACTTAGTAGCTTTTTGGCATTAGCAGTTCCCTGCATGGTTTGTCGGTCTGGTTTCTCGCGTGGAAACTGGTGGGCCGCAGTTCGGCCATGAGAGGTGTGAGTTCAGAAAAATGATGAGAGAGTAAGGTGGAAAGAAGGAAGGCGCCCTACGCCTCAGATTAAGCCGTGCGCGGTTGTAATCTTGAATGGTCATATGTCTTGCGTGGACACAGACCAAGGCTATGTGTCTTGCGGGAACATGAGCCAGAGGCTAGGAAGTAAGGCAGTGGGGAGGACCCACAACAGTACTTGAGACTTAATTGTCTATTTACTGGGCAGGGATACTGTTAATACTGAACTGTAAAAGCGTTGTGTGATCTCGGCCTTGTCACATGTGTATAAGTCACATGGAGCTGATCCGACTTGAAAGCCGAGTGAACCAGTGGATTTAAAAAGAGGTACACCTTTGCAAAGTGTAAAAGAAGTATCAGATACTCTGTACTCCCAGGTTCAGGAGTCTTTTCGTAGTGGATGTTATCCATGGGTTATAGCACAAGTAGTGTTTTGGAATGTTTTCATAATGCGGTTAACAAAGTAGTGACTCATGGGAGACCACTACATCTAATGTTTTATTGAAAACCTGTTTAATGTTTAAAGTATCATTTTCATGACAAAAGTACTGTTTTACTGAACAAATGACTTGGAAATCTATATATCTCTATCCATATGAAACTAAAACCCCGGAATCATATGGTTCACCCTCATGTAAGTACAATTGCATTAATCCCCGGAATGAGTGTTGCTGAGCACCAAGTGCTCACCCTTGCATTTATATCCCACTGTAGAAGAGGGATTCGAGGATCCCGATTCCTTCAGTTATGAGTACTCAGCTGAAGATGGAAGCACCCCGGACGAGCCCACTTTCTAGAAGGATCATGCACCAAGTCAAGTCAGATGTGGGAGAAGTCCCTCCAACCCCGCTGCTGATTGAAGTCAAGCTGTTTGTCGTCGCCTTATGCTTTATGTTGTGTGTTCGGTACTTGGATACCGATTCTGGTTCTGATAAACTGGTTATTTTCTTAGCAACTCTACTTAGCGCCATTTTCGGTGCTTTGGCTATGTAATATTGGCCATGTTGGCCTGATACTTGTTTAATGATATTACTATGCTTGTGTGGTTTGAGCTCATGTGGCATCATGCTGTGTGTAACCTACCTGGGCGGTTACCAAGGTGATCCTCAAATGGGGGTCTCACACAGCGCCGGCCCAATTCTGTTCGTGTTTGTATTCTGACAATTCCCGTTGCTTTAGATGGAATTTGGAGGTGTGACAGGATCCGTTGGAAAGCTTATCTCGTAAGCTTTCCGTAGAGTCCTTATTTGCCTCATTTGGACGTCGTATGTGATCTGGGCGTCCGTTTGAAGGTGCACTGGTCCTGGATGGCCGAACCGGACTCGGCAGCGACTTCGACGTCCTCTTGACTTGGGCCCGGTGGTCGGGGACTTCTTGGAACTTGGACATAACTTGCTGATCCTCCGTTGATGAAGACTTGAATGGCATAGCATGAGGGTTCATGCCGTCTTGTCGCTTTCCTACTCCATCAGCCGACGTCGTGGACGTAGTAACAGCAAGCTCGTTGATGACAGCAAGCTCGTCAGTGATGTCCTCATCAGAAACTTTCTTCGAATAGCCAATCATGATGGAGATATCAAAATGACAAACTAACCAAAAACCACGAGGAATCTGAACTTTGTAGTTTTCATATTTATTTGTGAAAAGAATCAATTATTGCTCGAATCAGGTCCAATTGAAATGAAAATTTACAGAAATGATTTTCATTACATGAAATATATTTTTCTGAAAAAATTTTCCAAATAGGATTTTACAATCAAGAGTTATGTT
Source organism: Pharus latifolius (assembly GCA_019359835.1). NCBI lineage: Eukaryota > Viridiplantae > Streptophyta > Magnoliopsida > Poales > Poaceae > Pharus > Pharus latifolius. The sequence goes on from CM033326.1 coordinate 24,242,234, forward strand.
CAAATGACCTTTATTGCCATTGTATTTCACTATCGGTTTTATGATTATTAACCGATAGTAAATTAATCCACGGTACAAGATCAAACCAAAATGTAGAACAGGGTCTCATAACACAATATGAAATACTATCGGTTATGAACAATGAACCGATAGTAGAGCTTAATTTCATATCGGTTTGGAAATTGAAACCGATAGTAGAAAACAATGTTATTGACCCTAAAGGATTTTCCTAAGAACAATTACAAATGGGTGTCAGTACATCATTTTGCACTTGTAAAGACACCTGAAACCCCATGCAAATGACTTTCAATAATTTTGAAATAAATTAACAGTAAAGACCAATCATGGAATGAAAATTTGCAGTTTTCATATTGATTTGTGAAAGGAATCAATTATTGCTCAAATCAAGTACTCCAATTGAAATGAAAATTTTCATAAATGATTCTCAATGCATCACGTATGTTTTCCCAAAGTATTTTTCAAAAATGATTTGAAGAATTCTTCCATTAAAGATTCAAGTAATATACGTCACTTACATATTGCAAATTAGTCAAGAATGGTTGTCCACCCATAATCCTTCTTTGTGGTCGTCTCGCAAGTAACTTGTTTTGTCAATATCTTCGGTAGGGACAGATTGAAGAATTCCATCTAAAAATGGAGGTAGTTCATCGAACTGATCATACTCTTCTTCATCCACAACGTCTTCCACCCCAACAATACGTTTCTTACTGTGAAGGACAACGTGCAACTTTGGGTTGGCCGGGTCAACGATGTAGAACACTTGTGTGGCTTGCTCAGCAAGTATAAATGGATCATCTTGGTGTGCGACTCTACTGAGATCGACGAGAGTAAACCCATAATTGTCGACTTTAACACCTCGAGGGATTTCGACCCATTGGCATCGAAACAGAGGAATCTTAAGTAATACATAATCGAGCTCCCATATTTCCTCAATAACACCGTAATATGAGTCGAGTGCCCTTACTGCCCTGGCATCCTCTGAAATAGCAATTAGTGTCACTCCACTACATTGCATAGTACTCTTCTCGTCCTGAGTTCTTGTGTAAAATGAATAGCCGTTGATGTCATACCCCTGCCAAGTCCCTATAGTAAATCTAGGCCCTCTGGCCAACCATATAACAAATTCATCTACATCGCCCTCAGAAGCTTGCAGGACTCTATTTTCGATCCACCCAGCAAACTTCCTGTTATGTTCTCTGGTGATCCAACTCTCTGGCTTCGAAGGATTTTATTTCCATAATATTCCCTTGTGCTCGTGTATATATGGCTCCACCCCCGTCATGTGCTGTAAGACCCAAAAATGGGCTTTTGCATACAGATCACTAGAGGGGACGACTGCTTTAAATCCAATCGTTCTAATGCCCTGAAGCCTGTCCTCATGCCGGGACGTAGGAACGCCAATTGGGTCAACCCCGGCCATATAGTTGGTGCAAAATTCGATCACCTCCTCGGCGGCATAACCTTCAATGATACTGCCCTCAGGCCGATGTCGATTCCTTACATATCCCTTCAAGATACCCATAAATAACTCAAATGGATACATGTAGCACAGGAACACAGGTCCACAAAACTTAATTTCTCTGACAAGGTGAACAACTAGATGGACCATAACATCAAAAAAAGATGGAGGGAAAAACATCTCTAGCTGACAAAGAGTTGTAGTCACATCGCGTTGCAAATCGTCCAGTCCATCCAGATCAATTACCTGCAAGGACACAGTTGCAGCAAATATTCAGATCCAAAAAATCTGACAAGTTCCACGAATGGAGCTAATTAACTTGCTAGGAGTACACGCTTACCTTGCCAGATATTGTGTTGAAGAAATAACATAACTTTGTAATTATCTCTCTGACATTGACTAGGAAATGCCTCTGATAGCAATGGGAAGCATTTGTGACATCAGTACATGATAATCATGGGACTTCATACCAACCAATTTCAAGTCTTTCATGAACACAAGTTTTTTCAAGTTCGCAGAATACCCGCATGGAACTTTGACACCATATAAGCATTGACAGAGTTCTGTTTTTTCTCTTTTTGACAAAGTATAGTAGGCCGCGGGAGGTATGTACGTTTTCCCTTCTCCAACAGTGCAAGCTCAGTCCTTATGCCCATGTCGAGCATGTCACGGCTAACGTTGATACCATCTTTCGTATTTCCTGGAATGTTCAACAACAAACCAACCAAACTGTCACAAAGTTTTCTCTACGTGCATGACATCAATGCAATGTCGAACTTGTAAGTGCTCCCAATATGGCAGATCCCAAAGAATCGATCTCTTCTTCCAAACATTTTTTCCTGGAGGTTTAGAACATTTACCGAACTCAACTTTGATGTCCTTCACGTGCAAGTAAAGCTCCTTACCAGTCACAAACACTGGGGCTGATCCTTTCTCAGGCTTCCTATTAAATGACTTCCTCTTCTTACGGTAGGCGTGATGCATCGGAAGGAATCTGCGGTGACCCATGTACACTATTTTTCTGCAGTTCGAAACCACATGCTTTCAGTTTCATCCAGACAAATAGGACCAGCCTTGCCTTCTTTCGTACTATACCCCGACATATTTCCATAGGGTGAGAAATCATTTATGGTGCAAAATATCATGGCCCACAACATGACATTCTCTTGCTTATGTGCATCCCACACCCGCACCCCTTCGCTCCACAATTTATGTAAGTCCTCGACTAACGGTGATAGAAACACGTCAATATCATTCCCGGGTTGTCTGGGTCCCGAAATTAGTAATGACATCATGACGTACTTGCGCTTCATACATAACCAAGGAGGAAGATTGTAGATGCATAAAAGAACCGGCCAAGTGCTATGTCGACTGCTCATATTTCCTTGTGGATTCATACCATCCGTACTCAACCCAAACCTTATATTCCTCAATTCACCGCCAAACTCACCGAATGTTCTGTTAATGTTTCTCCATTGAATAGAATCAGCTGGATGTCTTAGTTTTCCGTCTTGTTTCTGACCTTCAACATGCCAACGCAAGTACTTCGCATCTTTCGGATTTGCAAACAGCCGTTTCAATCTAGGAATCATAGACAAATACCACACAATTTTGGCCGGAGGCCCTTTCTTTACCTCATCACATCCATTGTGATAAATTCTATCCCCATGCTTATACCGCGATGCACCGCATCTTAGACAAACATGCAAATCCTCGTACTCATTACGGTACAGAACACAATCATTTGGACATGAATGTATTCTTTCGATTTCCATTCCCAACGGACACAATAGTTTTTTGGCCTGGTAAACCGATCTTGACAACTCATTTCCCTCTGGAAGCATGTCCGCTAACAGATCCAATAGCGCCGTGAAACTCTTATCGCTCCAACCGTTGCTTCCCTTCATGTTATATACTCTCAATACAGAAGACAACTTTGTAAATTTTGCACATCCGGGGAACAAAGGCTTCTCAGAATCAACAATTAATTTCTCAAATTTAGCTAAATCGTTTTCACTATAATCCTCTTCTACATCACGTAACATTTCATCTAAATTGTCTTCATCTACATGGACTTCCGAATGAACATTACCAATGTTCTGATGATCATCATTACTGCAATCCACTTCCGGGTGCTGCTGAGTGGTAGCGGTGCTCGTTTTCTCAAGATCTTCACCATGCCATATCCAACGGGTATAGCGTGCGTTAAAACCACGACAAATCAAATGACTCCTAATCTGATCAGAGTTGCCGAACCTTTTTAAGTTCATACAATCTATACAAGGACAATGCATATCTCACTACTATAGAAATGCAATCCACTAACCCATATCTTCAAACGGTTATAAGCAATCTGGGAAAAATCCGATAGAATAGGACGACAGCGGCAGAGAAGAGGCTTTTTACTATCGGTTAGACACTGGTACACTGTTAGTGAAATGCAAACATTTTTTTACTATCGGTCATTACTGTACCAACTGATATAATAGATGAAATAGTACTATCGATTTTTCATTCGTAACTGATAGTAAAATTACGGACTTTATACTATCGGTTCGTACTATACCAACGGAAATAATATATGAAATAATACTATCGGTTTTTCTTTCATAACTGATAGCGAAATTACGGACTTTTTACTATCGGTTACTGTAACATCCCTATTTTTGACTATCTTTTCTGCTTATGAGTCAGCATATATTCTTTGGAATCCCTGTTGTCTCAACCCTATCTTGATCTTAGGTATGCCACTACCTTAACCTAAAAAGTTGGCAGCTAGACTTCATTCCCCAGATCATTTTCACATTTCAGTCCAAAAGTGTTTCAATTTAGTCCTTTTCAGAAGTTTCAGAAAACCCAAAAAGGCTAAAAGTCCCAGATCATCTCCAAATCCAGATCTGATCAAGTGATTACCTCTCTTTCATTTTTCTGAACATTTTCCCCTTCTGGGAGAATTTCAGAATCTCAACCGAAACCCTAGTTTCAGCCTCGACGAAAGTTTCAAACCCTAATTACCCTGTTTAACCTAATTACCCCGTTTTCGATTTTTGCCAAAACCACCAGATCTTATCAGATTTTACCATTTTTCCTTCTGGATGAGTCTAAGACATTTTGTAGCACTTAGCTGCAAAGTCAAAGTTCAAATCAGCCCTTCAGATCTCTGAAATTACAAATAGGCCCAAATTCCCGAGCCAAAACCTTCACAGTTTAGTCCAAACCGTCACAAATCAGTCCAAAGTATGCAACCAGGTCCCTGTGCCGTTTTCGACCAGAGCAGTTCGACCAGTGCTCGTTCGACCAGCGCCCCGCCATTTGCCGCGCCGCTGAACTCGCCGCCGGCGAAGTCCCTCGCGCTGCCACCTTCACGGCCACGTAGCCACCAACCGCGCACAACTGTACCGCGACCGTGGAACGCTTCAACCGCACCGTGCCGTGTTCTTCCCCGCGCGCGCGCGTGCCTGCTGTTGTCAGGAGCTCCACGCCACATGGCTGCCATCCCGGAGATCATCGTCTCGCCTCCCTGACGAAACCCCGATTTCGCGCGATGCTCCGCCTCTGGCAGAGCCCCGCCATGTCCCGAAGTACCTCGATGACCGCCCCAACGCCAGAAGGAAAATCTCCCCGGCGATTGCTGCTGCTCCCGAGAGCTTCACCCCGCGGCTATATAAAGCCCCCCCTTGCCCAGCGTTTCTTCACACACCACCGTAGTTGAACACCTTAGCCTCCACCACCAGAGAGCAACCGAGTTCTCCAGCGTCGCCGTGAAGACTTTCTTCTCCGGCGAGTTGCTTCTGAGGCCACCGGTGCCAGCTTCGCCCGAAGCTTCTTTCTCCAAACCAACGCCACCAGTAAGCTCCCTTCATCCCTCTCTTCGTACCATAGCATCTAATTGGCCCCCGGCGAACCCTAGCGCCGGCGATCGTCGGAAAACCCAAATGCCCTATTTCCTCAATGCTGCCCGATTCAACCCGAATTAATCCTCGTGCCAGTGATGAGAATTGTCCAGTACACCCGTTTGAGCAAGTCTACAAACTTAGATTTCAAAATTGAGCAGCGATCATAGCCTTTCCGAAGTTTGCGTGCCACCAGTGAACTGGTCCTCGTCGCCAAGCTTCTCCGGCCACTCTCCGGCCGAATTAACACTGCAAATAGCCCCTTCACCTCACCCTCTCACTCCCTGAGCAATGAATCGACTTCAAACCCTTTAAACCGAAAACGCCCAATTTAGGAGTCATCTTCTCCAGCGCCGGTCGCCGGAATTTTTCCCCCGGCCGATCTAGCTACGCACACTTTGTCCCTTAGATAGATCTCAATACCCTGAGCAATATTGTCTACTAGCTCGACTTCTGAATCGACCTGAATGAAAAGTTATGGTCATGCCAAGGTTGCTGTCCAGTGGTTCAGTTCATGTCCAGACCACCGTGTTTGCTCACCGGATTTGGCCACCCTCCGGCCACTTTCAGCCTTTGAGCCTGTTGAGAGTTTTGTAGCTGTTATCAATGCCTAAACCCCAGACAAAGTGTTGCATCAATTGGAGTCCTGAGTCAAAAGTTATGCAGTGCCCTAGTTTCTGGCCATGTCTAACACTATGTCAGTGCATGTCCACCAGTGGCATTGGATGATTTAGACTTGTTACTTTTGAGCAATTGAAATGGCACTTTGTCCAGTAAGCCTTCTTAGCCATGTTCTACAACATTCCCTACTATCACATCTCCAGAAAACAGACCTTGATCCAATTTAGGGCAATGTCAAGCCATGAGCCGAATGTCAGCCCTTCGACATTCAAGTCCTTTTGAGCCCATCTCTTCGACCAGTGTCAAGTGACCTTGTCTAAACCATTTCCCTGCATGCATGATGTATTTGCGTATTATTTTCGAGTGCTTGTATGCTTATATAGTATGTATGTGTTGTTCGTACCCGCCGTGGAACCAGACGTTGAAGGAGCAGAGGAGATCCCCGAAGATTCATTTGAGCAGCTAGACCCATCACTACAAGGCAAGTCTCAAACCCTTGATCATGTTTAGCCTAATATTTTGAAATGAAATACGTTAATTGTTTTCAAGTATATGCATGCCTTAAGTTCAAATAAGAACTATGTTTCAATAAAGTGAATAGATATGACCTAAATGATTGTGAAGCCCCTTTTGACATTGAATATCCCTGCACCCTTGTCACCCTAGAATATCATGCTTAGGCTATACTATGCTCAAGATTATATGTTAAATGTTGAATGGTCACATATGAGAAAAGCATGTTCAAAACCCCTTTTGTGAAAGAAAATATGATTGGAATCGATAGTGAGGATGGTTTGATTGGATGGTGCTGTGTGCGCACTGGGAATGTGAAAGACTCCTCACTAGAGATTCATAAGGACTAGAACCTTGTGTTGTGCTTCTATGCGGCATGAAAAACGTACCAACCACTTGCCTGTTTATGGGACGGGCGCAACTTAGTAGCTTTCTTTAGTATTAGCTCTTCCCTGCAATGGTTGTCGATCCAGTGTCTTGCGAGAACTGGTGGGCCGCAGAAGGCCATGAGTGATGTGAGTTCAGAAAAATCATGAGAGGAAAAGGTGGAAAGAAGGAAGACGCCCTATGCCAGATTAAGTCGTGCGCGACTGTAATCAAGAGAGGCTATGTGTCTTGCGAGAACATAGACCCAGGCTAGGAAGTAAGGCAGTGGGGAGGACCCACAACGGTACTTGAGACTTAACTGTCTATTTACCGGGCAGGGAAATAGTTAATTCTAGGGCTGTACACTGTTGTGTCATCTCGGCCTTGTCACATGCGTAAAAGTCGCATAAAGCTGATCCGACTTGAAAGCCGAATGATTGGTGGATTAAGGTGGTACACCTTTGCAAAGTTTAAAAAGTATCGGATACTCTGAGCTCCCAGGTCATGGAGTCTGCGCGCTGTGGATTCTATTCACGTCGATGCAGCACAAGTAGCTTTTGGAAGATTTTTCACAAAATCTGAGTAAAGTGGTGACTCATGAAACACCGCCACACATAACATTTTTGAAAACCTAGCTTAGGATTTTACAAATCTCGCTTTCGAAAATAAAGAAGCTGTATGTGAAGATCTATTATATATATGTATACAAAGCCAAAGAGCTATTCTTTGAGAAATTTCCCCCTCATCTATATATACATGCATTGTTACTTGGGACTTGTTGAGCACCATGTGGACAATGTACTCACCCTTGCTTTTACAAACAAATTTAGAAGAAGGATTCGTCGACCCTGAATCTTACGGTCTTGAACCCAATGTGGAACAAGAAGAAGAAACTGAAGACCAAGCTTGATAGAGGGTTATGTACCAAGGTGGAGTCAGATGTGGAGAAGGCCCGTACACCGCTGATGCAGAAGAAGAAGACTGATGAAGTCTTTTTGCTTATTATTGTGTTTCATTTTGTGCCGACCTTTGTGTCGAAAACTCCCTAATTTGTATCAACGTTTAAATGCGTCATTTTGGCGCTAAGTTATTGTAATGTTGGTCCTTGTGATCAGCACTTGTTATTAATTACTCGCATTTTTATATAATGCATCCTTTTGTTGTGAGCTGCAATGTACCCTTTTCTGAGTGCAATCCACCTGGGCGGTTGCCACTGGAATCCTCAAATGAGGGTCCCACAGAACTTGGTATCAGAGCAGAAGACTCGACTGTAGGTCGTAACCCTTAGATAGACTTTGGCGTCCCTAGAAGAAAAGTTCGCTAGTTCTTTGTCAAAAATTTGTTTACGAAAACCTATTTTCCTTAAGAAAAATGTTATTTTCGATTTTTGGAAAAAGGCTTTAGACTTCTCTTCAAACTCATAGATGCCTTTCGTTCTGTCTTCAGATGGGTTCCGACAGGAGATACCTTCATGGAGACGAGCTTGGATCATGGGCACTGTTGCTGTGGATGATGCTGCAATTTCTTGGAGCACGGGACAGTCAGAGGCCAGTGTATTGTGTCTGGCAGGATGAGATCAACGGACGACCCATAGGTTGTCGGGCCTCAGTGATTGTCTATGTGATTCCCGAGCACGGGAGAGGCTCAGTAAGACGTCAAGCCCGCAGAGAAGAAGAGGAGGATGCTATCTTAGATGCTGCCCGTCGTGCTGTAGGTTCCGTCCTGCAGATGTACAGCGACTACCTTTCTGATTCCCCCTACCGCTTCGTGCCTTACCAGGTCCCCGGATCAGAGTACCGAGTTGTTCTTCCGTCCAGCGACCAGGAGAACGCTATTCTGACGAAGACTTGAGACGTCGTTCGCACTTCGGAGATTGGATACACCCGCCTACTTCGAGACTACGAGCATGTTCGCGATGACCACCACTACCTTGAGGGCATGCTTATTCGGGCTCGTGCAAGTCTCCGAGAGAAAGAAAGACAAATTCAAGAAATGGCTGAATCAAGTGGAGAGAAGGACCTCGAAGCTGCAGAATCAGTGGTCAAGAAGAGTCACCCAAAGTTGAGGATCACCGCTCGCAAGAAGGTAGGAAACTTGAAGGAGTATCTCAGCGGTTTCATGCCTGCGTCGCGTGGCATAGTCATCAACGGTCAGGCGATCGAGCTTCCTTGCACCGCACAGAAGGAGAAGACCCCCGAAGGAAAAGGGAAGGAGACTATCAACATCGACGACGACAAGGAGGATGATCCGATGGATGCAGATGACGATGAGGAGGAGGATCCCGAGGAGTTAGAGCCTTGTGATTCTTCTGATGATGCTGAGGAGTGATTGCAGACTTCCTTCGATTCGACCTTTTGTGCCTAACCCAGCAGACGTTAGATTTCCTTTTGTTGTAGCAGTTGTTTTAGTATGATTGATGTATGCTGGTTGTTAGAGGAGCTCTGTAAGCCGATGAGGCTAGAAGCTTTGTATCTTTTGAAAAATTGATTTATGAAAAAGTCATTTTGCATATCCTTATTCTTATCTCTTGAGTTACATGCCAGCACTCTGCTAGCATCCATGTGAATGATTCTTTCCGAATCAATGTCTCTATTCTTAACCTCCTGTTTGAGTAGGATGGTTAACACGCGAGCAAGACCCCAGGAAGGAGAGCTAGAGGGAAACCCTAGCAATGCAAGGGCTACACCCGGAGCGAGAAGCCGCACCAACCCAGATAGACCAGGATCTTCGACGGTGCCACAAGGAGGTGACATCAATGATGTACTGCTATGGATGGAGCGAAACCGACAGGAATCAGCAACTGTACAGAACCAAATTTTGGGACAGTTGATGCAACATATCGCATCTGGACAAGCTGAAGGATCCGCAACGGGTGCAAAGTTAACTGACTTTCAGAAAACACAGCCCCCAACCTTTTCGAGTACAGAAGACGCTATAGTAGCCGACGATTGGCTGAGAGACGTGGAAAGGAAGTTGAATACTGTTAGGTGCAGCGATGAAGAAAAGCTCTTGTACAGATCGAACCAACTAGCCGGACCCGCTGCTGCTTGGTGGGAGAATTACCAGACTGTGCACACCCACAGAGATTCAATCACCTGGAACGAGTTCAAGGAGGAATTCCGTAGATACCACGTCCCAAAAGGCGTTGTCCAGGCAAAGCGCCAAGAATTCGTAAATCTGCGACAAGGGAATAAGACCGTGAAACAGTACCTGCATGAATTTATTCAACTAGCAAGGTACGCCCCTGAAGATATTGTGACAGAGGAAAGGAAGATCGACAGGTTTTGCGAAGGACTACAAAACTCCTTGCAATACCAGCTATCATCTCATGAATTTACGGACTTCCACGTCCTGATAAACCGGCTGCTTAAGATGGAGGAGAAAAGAGGAATAATTGAAGAAGACCAAAAGAGGAAGGCTTTGCCCAACTCTTACCAAGGAAGTGCTAGTCGAGGGAGACCAATGCCTACTTACCAACCAGCCTTCAGGCCGCCTCAAAGACCCCAAAGGCCTGCGCCTACTACAATAGCACAATGTGCCGGATGTAGAGGAAACCACTTCTTGAAAGATTGTCCCATGAAGAATGAAGAATGCTTTCACTGTGGAAGAAAGGGACATCGCAGGAACACTTGTCCGCTACAACACTTGCCATCCAATGTTGCCCGAGCACAAGCTGCAAGACCCCCTATTCCAGCCCAAGGCTTCGCTAGAATGCTCCACCCTCCAGAGGAGGAAGGTTCCAAAATGGCCGAGGAAGAGGAGTACCTGCTGCAGGTCGCGGAAGACTCAACTACGCAACTGCCGTTGAAGCAGGAGAAGCATCGGACGTCGTAATCGGTAGGATCTTTATCCACTCTGAACTTTCAGTTGCATTATTTGACCCTGGTGCTACTCATTCATTTGTGTCAAGACCTTTCGTGCTCAGAAATAAGTTGCCAGTATCTGCATTAGAGCTCCCTATCTTAATTCAATCCCCTGGAGCTCGGATGCCTGTCAACTCTATCTGTAGAAATATCGCCTTTAGTATTGGCAATCTAGGATTCCTAGCAAACTGCTAGTTTTGGACCTTCAAGGATTAGACGTCATCCTCGGAATGGATTGGCTAGCCAAGCATAAAGGCCAGATGGACTGTGAAAAGAAAGCAATAACCCTGACGAATGCTGAAGGAAAACAAGTCACATTCCACGCAGAGAGATCAATAGTGAACAACCGAGTGTGTGGTTTGAACAGCTTGGAAGGAGTTCCAATAGTAAATGAATATCCAGAAGTTTTTCCTGAAGAGCTTCCTGGAATGCCACCAGATCGGGACATTGAGTTCTCAATCGAATTAAAACCCGGATCTGCCCCTTCTGCAAGAAAGCTTGCGCTTATGACAAGTGAAGAACAAGAAGAATTAAGAAAGCAGGTGGAAGAATTGGAAAGAAAGGGATTTGTTAGAACAAGTTCCTCACCTTGGGGAGCCCCTGTGCTTTTCGCTAAGAAGAAGGACGGCAGTCTACGACTTTGTGTCGACTACCGGAAACTGAACGATATGACAATCAAGAACAAGTACCCTTTGCCAAGGATCGATGATCTCTTTGATCAACTAAGAGGAGCGAGGATATTCTCAAGGATCGACCTAAGGTCCGGATACCACCAACTGAAGATTCGAGAACAAGATATTCCAAAAACTGCATTCATAACAAGATATGGATTGCATGAGTTTACCGTGGTGCCATTTTGTTTAACGAATGCACCAGCAGTGTTCATGAATTTAATGAACAAGGTTCTCATGGAATTTCTGGACAAGTTTGTCATTGTGTTTGTCGACGACATCCTCATCTTTTTGGAGTCAGAGGAAAAGCACGCACAACATCTTAGGATGGTGCTGGAAAAGTTAGTAGAACATCGACTGTATGCCAAATTCGATAAGTGTGCCTTTTGGTTAAAAGAAATTTCATTCTTAGGCCACATTATCTCTGGCAAAGGAATCTTAATGGATCCATCAAAAATTCAGGTTATCATGGAATGGAAACAACCGGAGACAGTGACTGAAGTAAGAAGTTTCCTAGGATTAGCTGGATATTACCGGAGATTTGTCAAAGGATTCTCCAAGATCACAAATCCACTCACCAGACTACTGAAGAAAGATGTTTCATTCGACTAGACAGAAGGATGTGAAAAGAGCTTTGAAGAGTTGAAGAAGATATTAACAACCGCACCTGTCCTTACGTTACCAGATAACAAAAAGGATTTTGAAGTCTACTGCGATGCGTCAAAGCAAGGACTAGGTTGTGTCCTTATGCAAGAAGGGAGAGTCGTAGCTTATGCATCGAGACAATTGCGACCACATGAGGAGAATTATCCAACTCACGACTTGGAATTAGCCGCCGTCGTTCATGCGCTAAAGATTTGGAGACACTATCTACTTGGAAATAGATGTGAAATCTACACGGACCACAAGAGTTTGAAATACATCTTCACCCAACAGGACTTGAACATGAGACAGTGAAGATGGCTAGAGCTGATTAAAGATTATGACCTTGGAATACACTACCACCCTGGAAAAGCAAATGTAGTAGCTGACGCCTTGAGCAGAAAATCCTACTGCAATCAAGAGAAAACATTAGGAATACCACCCCAATTGCTTAGAGATTTCGAGAAGTTGAATTTAGAGTTTGTTGAACAAGGAACCGTCGCCGCGTTAACAATGAATTGCGAGCTGAAGGACCAAATCCGAAGGGCTCAGGAAGTAGACCAGAGTATTCATAAGAGGAAAGAGGACATGAAATACAAGGATTTGATTGACCTTCGTGAGGACGAAGAAGGAATTTTGTGGTATCATAACCGAATCTGTGTTCCAGAAGATAAGGAAATCAAGAACATGATACTGCAAGAGGCCCATTGTACCCCGTACTCTATTCACCCAGGTAGTACAACGATGTATCAAGATCTAAAGGATTGGTTTTGGTGGAAGGGAATGAAAAAGGAAATTGCCGAGTTTATAGCTTCGTGTGATACCTGTCAAAGAGTGAAAGCAGAACACCAGAAACCTGCAGGACCGCTGCAACCCCTACCAACCCAGGAGTGGAAATGGGATGAGATTGGAATGGATTTCGTAGTTGGTTTACCAAGAACGCAACAAGGATACGATTCTATATGGGTCATAGTCGATAGATTGACGAATGTGGCTCATTTTCTACCAGTAAAGACGCAGTACACAACGCAAAAACTGGCAGAAATATACCTTACCAGGATTGTCACGCTACATGGAGTACCAAAAACAATCGTCTCAGACAGAGGAGCACAATTTGTATCAAGATTTTGGGGAGAGTTACAGAAGTCCCTAGGAACGAAGTTGAAGTTCAGTACAGCTTACCACCCGCAAACTGGAGGTCAAACAGAAAGAGTGAACCAGATTTTAGAAGATATGTTGAGAGCGTGTGCTTTAGACTATGGGAATTCTTGGGAACAATTTCTGCCGTACGCAGAATTTACCTACAACAATAGCTATCAAGTGAGTCTACAAATGGCCCCTTATGAAGCGCTTTATGGAAGAAAGTGCCGTACGCCACTATATTGGACCGAAGTGGGACAGAAACAATTTTTCGGACCGCAATTAGTAGAGGATGCCACAGCTCATATGAGGATCATACAAGAGAGATTAAAAATGGCCCAGTCTCGACAAAAGAGTTACGCCGACAGAAGAAGGAGAGAACTATCCTTTGAGATAGGTGATTACGTATATCTCAAAGTGACACCCTACAAGGGAGTTCGACGATTCCAAATAAAAGGAAAGCTAAGTCCGAGATACGTAGGACCATACAAGATTTTGGAAAGGCGAGGAGAAGTAGCATACAAACTGGAGCTACCGCCTGAATTAGCAGGAGTTCATGATGTCTTTAACGTATCCCAACTGAGGAAATGCTTGAGAGAACCAACGGAGCAAGTGTCTCCCACAGAAACAGAGGTTCAACCAGATCTGACATATCAAGAATACCCAGTCAAGGTGTTAGAGGTCAGCGAAAGGAGGTTAAAATCAAGGACCATAAAATTCTGCAGAGTCCAATGGAATAACCACACCGAAGAAGAATCGACTTGGGAAAGAGAAGAAGAACTGGTCAGAATTTTCCCTACCTGTTCTCAGACTCATTGGAATCTCGAGGACGAGATTATTCCTAAGGAGGGTAGGTTGTAACATCCCTATTTTTGACTATTTTTTCTGCTTACGAGTCAGCATATATTATTTGGAATCCCTGTTGTCTCAACCCTATCTTGATCTTAGGTATGCCACTACGTTAACCTAAAAAGTTGGCAGCTGGACTTCATTCCCCAGATCATTTTCACATTTCAGTCCAAAAGTGTTTCAATTTAGTCCTTTTCAGAAGTTTCATGTAACACCCTGAGTTAGGGGTGAAAATTTCCTTTTTCATCAATAGCATGCATGCATGTATTTGTAGTAATAGCCAGATCAGTACCTATCCTAAGCCCTAAAATCTCCAAAATCTATCCTGTGACCTCAAATCAAGATCAGATTGTTCAGATGTGATCTATTAGTTATCCTGAATCTAAAAGCCTTCAGAACCCAGATCCAATTCTATCTCTAACTTCCAGAATTATCAACTCCATTCTGTTTTCGAAAACAGAATATCCTATATTACCTAAATACCCTAAGTTTCAGAAATCCAGATTTAATCCGAATCTTGACCAAGTTCAGACCAGATTATTCCTGGAATATGATCATGGGTATGCCAATACCATAAACCAGAAAGTTGGCAGCCAGATTTTATCATCTAGACTCTTTTCACAAATCAGTCCAAAAGTTATTGCAAATTAGTCCATATCTGATATCTGAAAACCCAAAAAGGCTAAAATCTCCAGATTAACTCCAAACTTAAAATCTTTTCAGCAAATCTTCTCAAAATGCTATTTGCCACAAGTCTCTCTTCTGTGCAGATATCAAAATCGAACCCTAAATGCCAGAATTCGAAATCGACAAAACTTAAATCTTACTTTACCCTAAATTACCCTATTTTCAGTTTGTATCGAAAACTATTCAGATGTGCGGAACCTTAGCAATTACCTTTGCCAAATATCCTGTTGAATATAATCTACCAGATTAGTGAATTAAATTTCAGTTTAAACCTCCCAGAATTCTAGATTTACATTTCAGTCCAAAACTCAAAGAATTGAAACTGCAGTTCAGTCCATTCTCGACCAGGACAACAGCAAGCATACGACCAGAAACCGCCGTGCCTGTGCGCCGTGGTTGCTCGTCGCCGGTGAGGCTTCGCCGCGCTTGTGACCGTGCATGCCGGTGCGCACGTGTCCTCGCTCCAGCTAGTGCCGTGGCAAGGTCGCTGCTACGTCGACGACCAGTGCCTGCTCCCGCGCGCGATCAACGGCTTTTTGTCAGCAACTCCTCGCCACGTCGCTTTGCCGCGCCAGTGGTTGTCGCCACCGCTTGCTACAAGCTTTGCCAGGTCCCGATGAGGCGACATTGTGATCAGCTGAAAGCTTATCGCCCTCGCATCACCGCTCTTGCTGTGTCTTCGCCGATGATGTCCAGCACGCAAGCAACCTCATCACAGCAGCCAATCACTTCATTGTCCCCTTCGCCATCTTCGCCTGGCCTATATAAACACTCCTGTGTGCAGCAGCTTCTCCACACTTCACCAGAAATCAGCCAAGTCCTGGAATTCCTGTTTTCGTTTTCTTCTCCGGCGAGCCGTCAAGGAGGCTCACGGTGCCAGCTTCATCCGTTGTACCAATCTCCAAATTAAATCCATCAGTGAGTTCCCCTACTTATCCTCTCTGTGTAGTACTATTTAATTGCTCACCGGTGACCCCTAACGCCGGCGATCACCGGAATTGTCGATTGCCCTGTTCCTGTAATGTGGCTCAATCCAGTACAAATTAGCCTTTGATTCTGTAAACAAAATTGATCAGTAAGCTAAATCAAGCATTCCTGTGCACTTAGAACAATCAATTGATCCCAATTTGAAGCTATTCCCGATTTTGCAATTTATCAGTTGCTGGCTCTCGTCGCCAAGCCACACCGGCGATCCTCCGGCCAAATTGACGTCGCCAGTAGCTTACTCATACCATTCTATCACTCCTAGAGCAAGGAATCGAGTTCAATCGGCTTGTGTTGAAAATGCCCAAATCCAGTGCTTCTTCTCCGGCGCCGATCACCGGAAAGCTTGTTCCAACCTTTTCAGCCCAAATCACTTTGTCTTTTAGATGTGCCTTAGCCTCCTGAGCATTTTTGTCTTCTAGCCCGACACCTAAATCAGCCTAGATCAAAAGATATAGCTTTGCCAAGTTTTTGTCCAGAACTGATCCAGTGCAGTGTGTTCATCTCAGTTCATCATCAAATTTCTTGCTTTCCAGCCATTTCCTGCCCTAGATCCTGTTGACTAAATTGTTCCTGTTATCAATGCCTACCTCCCAGACAAAGTGGTGCATCATTTGGAGCTCCAGATCAAAAGTTATGCTAAGCCCTAGTTTTTGGCATTGTCAGCTCTATGCCAGAGCTTGTCAGTCAGTGGCATTGACCTTGTTTACCCACTTCTAGATGTGTAACTTGAAAACCACTTTGTCCACTGAATTTGTAGAGTTGTGATCTACATTTTCTTCTACTACCACACCTTGAGATAAGCACTCTAGCTTTTCTTAAAGCTATGTCCAAGCTTTGATCCGAATGTCGATCTGTTGACATTTGCTGTTTTGATTACACCAGCCACAAAATTGTTATCCCTATTGTAATCCTGAAACCCTAAGATTATCTAATCACCATCCTTAGCCCAAATTCCTTGAAACCCTAGAATCTCGACTCAGTTCAGTTTGCAGTTCAAATTATCTCCAGTATAGTTCAATCATGCTTGTTGAGCATTTCTGCATATAAGTCATAAAACATTTTAATATTATAAGTAATCATTTTGTGTTTGTTTGTCGTCGAGCAGGTTCAGAAGCTGACTTTGAAGATTTTGCTGTTGACCCGTCATCAACTGCTGTATCTTACGACGCGGAAGGCAAGTCATATCCTTGGTCATCTTGAACCTATAATTTAAAAGTTGCTATAATATAACCTTGAATATAGACAATATTGCATGAGAAAGATTGAGAATGGTTGATTTATGAATTGGCAGTACTAGACTGGTTATCTGTGAAATGTGAAATAAACAAGTTTTGAGCCATGAACTATTATATATGTATGTATATACTTATATTCATGAAATAAAACCCCTAGCCGTGACCAGAAAAATGGTATGGATGGCTGTAGCACTGGAGGTGCTAGACTGCAAAGGATATGCAGGCACTGAAGGTGCAGGGTTGTGGATGGTCTGGTCACTGGCATATAAGGACTAGAACCTTGTGTTGTGCGTCTAGTGGCATGAACAACGTGCTAACCGTAAGCCTGGTATGGGACATGCCTGAACAAGTAATTATGTGGATCGCACATGAAACCCCTGCATGAGATGTGTAGTGATGCACGATAAACAGGGAGCGCGGCTCCCACACATATCACTGAAGGTGATCAAGCACGCTGACCCAGTAATGGGAATAAGCAAAGGGGTGGAGGTTTGGATACAACCTGCCACAACTGTGTCTCGCTGAGAGCCACAGGGTCGGGGGTGAATTGTAAGTGATGCATAACAAAAGTTCTTGTTATCTCCACCTTGCCACTCACACATGGTTGTGAGGAGGGGTCTAATCATTTTGATAGGATGGGCTTGAAAGTGGAATATCTTGCGGGTAAATTGGTAACTCTCTGCAGAGTTAAAAACGTATTCGAATACTCCGAGCTCCCGGGTTTATAGGAGTCTGCTGCGGTGGATTAAATCCACGGGGTGTGACACAAGTACTATTTTCTAAATAAAATATGTTTAATCAAGATTACCCAAATGACATGTGTTTTCATGATAAGGAGTGCTGCCGTGGGCTGTCGTGTGTCGACGTGTCGCGGTAGTGCTATAACCTAGCGAACCTGATTGATGATGTATATTATGAAAAGTGCTGCCATGAGCTGAAATAAGATGAGATGAGAAAGAAACTATTATTTTACAAATATCCATAATTCTTGACTAGTCTAGGTTCATATCATCACTACTATATGTATCTATTCGTACCTATGACTTGCTGAGTACGTAAGTGCTCACCCTTGCAACATTCAACTCAATAGATGGAGCCTACCTTGATCAAGATGATGGCATGGAGTACTTCGTGGATCCAGAAGGAGGAGCGTCAGTCCCGTCATTGCCCTGATGTGTTGTTCTGCCGTCAACTTCTTTTGTGGGAGGGTCACCAATCTTCTGCTGTGTAGTTAAATATTTTGCTAAACCCTGAATGCCTTGTAGGCATTGTAATCCTCTTTATGAAATATTAAGGCCAGCAGGCACACTGCTTAATATTTTGTGAGTACTCTGTTGCAATGTAATATACTCCTGTGTTTGACTCATCCTGGGAAGTCAAAGGTTTGTGAGACTGGGACTAGCTGCAGCGAGCTAGGTCTCTACAGGAGTAGTCGTTGTCCCAATTTCGGGGCGCGACAGAAAAGTTGGTATCAGAGCAACATGAGAACTTGACTGTAGGACGACACCTTTAGGAAATTGGCCGTGCCAGGAAGACGTAATTTATTCAGAAAACTAATTGTTGAAAATTGTATTTTGATAAAAATAATGAGCTTTGTAGCTCCTGAAAACTTTTATTTCAAAATTTTATTTGGATTTTCCAAAATTCGGTAAGATTGTGAGAGTGCGTTCTGTTGTTTCAGAGTGTCTTAGGGGTTGGTGTAGACAGAGCTAGTGGATGCTCTTGATAGTTTGTGATTCGCGGTTGCTTTTGCAATGGTTAATTTGTGTATTATGGCTAGTAGCCTAAGTAATTTTATGCATTAAAGTAGTTGCATTAATTTCTGCATTGCTGTCTTAGTTGGCCTTAGTTAGTTAGATCAGTATAAACCTTTTTCAGAGCCACCATGGTTGACACAAGAAGGAGATCTCGAAGTGGAAGAGAAGATATGGGTCAGACTCCGCAGGAAGAAGAAACTATGACAAGAGACCCTTTGTTTCAGCAAGGATCTCAGAGTTCCAATCCTCCTCAGAATGAACAACCCAGTCTTCAGGAAATTCTGTTGTCAATGGAGAAAAGTCGACAGGAAGCTCAGATAGCTCATACCCAGTTGTTAGCCCAGATAGTTCAGAAACTGCCTACTGGAACCACAGAAGGAACTACTTCTGCTGTAGGAGCAAGATTAACAGATTTCCAAAAGACCCGTCCACCAACATTCTCTAGTGCGACCGATCCCATGGTTGCCGATGATTGGTTACGGGATATCGAGAGGAAACTAGACACGGTCCGATGCAGCGAACGAGAGAAAGTTCTGTTTGGATCTCATCAGTTATCAGGAGCTGCAGCTGCATGGTGGATGAACTACCAGGAAGCCCACCTTGATAAAGATAATATTTCTTGGAGGGAATTTAAGGATCAATTTCGGAAATTTCATATACCTACTGGTGTTATGGCAGCTAAGCGTCGGGAATTTCGGAATTTAACTCAAGGAAGTAAGTCAGTCACTGAGTATCTACACCAATTTACTCATTTGGCTCGATACGCACTTGGAGATGTGGATACTGAAGAGAAGAAGATAGAACGCTTCACAGAAGGACTTCAACACTATTTACAGTATCAAATTGCTTCTCATGAACTTACGGAATTTCAAACACTAGTGAATAGAGCTTTAAAGGTAGAAGAAAAGAAGAATATGGGAGAAGAAAGCCGAAAGAGGAGGATGTTCCAGCAAACACGACCACAGCCAAATCGAATCAGAGGAAGAGTTCCTATCACTCCCAATTTTCGACCATCTTATCAGAATCCCAGACCAAGAACGACATTGTGCCCCAACTACAGAGGGAATCATCTTCAGAAGGATTGCCCTCATCCTCGTGTTGAGTGTTACCATTGTGGACAACGCGGGCATCGCAAAGAATTCTGTCCTTGGATACAACTTCCGATGTCCATTGCCAGATCTCAGGCAGGAACACAGCCAGTAGTAACCAGAGCATCACCATCACAGAATTTTAGAGGAAATTCAGCAGGAAGAGGAGGAAACATGGCTAATCGAGGAAGAGGAAGAGGTAGAGCACCAGCTACAACCCAAGGAGGAAGGTTAAACTATACTTCAATTCAAGAAGCAGGCAACGCCACCGACATTCTTCTAGGTAGATTTCTGATTCAATCTGCATCTGCCTTAATATTGTTTGATCCTGGTGCTACAAATTCATTCATGTCAAAAGCATTTGCATCTGAAGTTGAAATGCATATAGAGCAAGTACCACTAGAGTACTCTATGATTATACAAACTCCAAGGGCTAGATTATCTGTCTACTCGATCTGCCCAAATGTAACCTTCAATATAGAAGGGGTAGAATTTGAGGCAAATCTACTAGTTCTAGAACTGCAAGGTCTATACATTATTTTGGGAATGGATTGGTTGTCCCAACATAAAGGTCTAGTAGACTGTGAAGAGAAGACCCTTAGTCTTGTCAGTAGCCAAGGGGAGAGAGTTCTATTCTATGCAGAAAGATCATCAGTCAGTAAACCACTAAGATCTGTTCAAGCATTGCAAAAATTATGCCTGGAACAAGTGCCTGTAGTGCAACAATATCCTGATGTGTTTCCAGAAGAACTTCCGGGAATGCCACCTGACAGAGAAATAGAATTCAGTATTGAGCTTAAACCAGGAGCAGCACCTATAGCAAAACGTCCCTATAGAATGCCAGTTACAGATTTGGAGGAGCTCAAGAATCAACTCGAAGACTTGGAAAACAAGGGATTTATCAAACCCAGTGCTTCACCATGGGGAGCCCCAGTCTTATTTGTGAGGAAGAAAGACGGAACTTTACGAATGTGTGCAGATTACCGAGCTTTGAATGAAGTCACTATTAAGAACAAGTACCCATTACCAAGAATTGATGACTTGTTCGATCAACTTCGAGGAGCCAAAGTATTTTCCAAGATAGATTTGAAATCTGGATATCATCAGCTGAAGATCAAGAAGGAAGATATACCGAAGACTGCTTTCACTACCAGATATGGTTTATATGAGTTTACAGTAGTACCTTTTGGCTTGACCAATGCTCCGGCAGCATTCATGAATGTCATGAACAATACATTTATGGATTTTCTTGACAAGTTTGTCATAGTATTCATAGATGACATTCTGATATATTCCAAGAGTACGGAAGAACATGAGCAACATTTACACCTAGTCTTGGAAAGGCTACGAGAGAGGCAATTTTATGCCAAGTTTGACAAATGTGAATTTTGGATGTCAAGAATTTCATTTCTTGGACATGTGCTGACAGCAGAAGGAATTTCAGTGGATTCAGCTAAAATCTCTGCAATCAAGGAGTGGAAGCAACCTACCTCAGTTTCAGAGATTAGAAGTTTCTTGGGATTAGTAGAGTATTATAGGAGATTCATCGAAGGATTTTCCCAAATTGCCAAACCTCTTACAAACCTGCTAAAGAAGGATGTTGCATTTGAATGGACCATCAAGTGTGAAGAAAGTTTTCAGAAGCTGAAGCAGAAATTGACAACAACACCAGTCCTCACTTTACCAGACAGCAAGGAAGACTTCGTAGTTTACTGTGATGCTTCAAAGCAAGGAATAGGCTGTGTGTTAATGCAGCAAGGTCGAGTAGTGGCTTATGCTTCACGTCAATGGAGACCACATGAGGAAAATTATCCGACCCATGATTTGGAATTAGCAGCAGTAGTACATGCTTTAAAGATATGGCGGCATTATCTCATTGGACATAAGTGTGAGATTTTTACAGATCATAAAAGCCTCAAGTATATTTTCACACAGACGGAGCTCAACATGCGTCAACGACAATGGCTGGAATTGATCAAAGATTATGATCTTAGTATTCAGTACCATCCAGGGAAAGCTAATGTAGTAGCCGATGCCTTAAGCAAAAAAGTTTACAACCTACAAGGAATGGTTATGTTGAAGAACCCTTACCTACAACAAGAGTTGCTGAATCATCAAGTGGAAATAGTACCGCAGGGAACGGTAGCTACTTTAACAGTAAAACCTCAACTTGAAGAACAGATAGGAAATGCCCAGAAAGAAGATGAAGAAATTTGTAAGATCAAGAGTCGAATCAAGTTAGGAAAGTCTCAAGGCTTTGCTGAAGATAACCAAGGGATTGTATGGTATCGAGAAAGAATATGTGTACCTCAAAACGCAGATCTTAAGGAAATAATTCTCCATGAAGCACATAAAACTCCATACTCAATACACCCTGGTAACACAAAGATGTATCAAGATTTGAAGACTAGATTCTGGTGGGATAATATGAAGAGGGAGATTGCAAAATACATTGCAAACTGTGATACATGTCAGCGAGTTAAAGCAGAACACCAGAAAATAGCAGGAAAGCTACAACCTCTACCAATACCATTATGGAAATGGGAAGAAATTGGTATGGATTTCATTACAGGATTACCTAAAACTCAAGGAGGATATGATTCCATATGGGTTATTGTGGACAGACTTACTAAAGTAGCTCATTTCATACCAGTCAAAAAGATTTATGATGGCAGTAAATTAGCAGAGTTATACATGCAAAGAATAGCGGCATTGCATGGCATTCCTAAGAAGATAGTCTCAGATCGTGGAACACAGTTTACCTCCAAATTTTGGAATAGACTGCATGAAACCCTAGGAACCCAATTGGATTTCAGTATTGCATATCATCCGCAGACAGGAGGACAGACAGAAAGAGTCAACCAAATCCTAGAAGATCTTCTAAGAGCTTGTATACTAGATTATGGAACATCATGGGACAAATGTTTACCATTTGCAGAATTTACATATAATAACAGTTATCAAGCTAGTATACAGATGGCACCATTTGAAGCTTTATATGGACGTAAGCGCAGAACCCCATTGCATTGGAATGAGCCAGGAGAACGAAAGGTCATAGGACCAGAGATAGTAGAAGAAGCAGAAGCTCATGTCAGACTCATCAGAGAAACGTTGAAAACAGCACAATCACGACAAAAGAGTTATGCAGATAAACGACGGAGAGAATTATCATTTAAACCAGGAGATTTTGTGTATCTCAAGGTCACACCATTCAAGGGATTACAAAGATTCCAAGTAAAAGGAAAGTTATCTCCAAGATACATTGGACCATTTAAGATAATCAAGAGAAAGGGAGAAGTATCATATAAATTGGAATTACCTGTGGGATTAGCAGGAGTGCATGATGTGTTTCATGTCTCTCAGCTCCGGAAATGTTTGAAGGAACCTACTGATCAGATAGATGTACAAGATGTGCCATTACATAAGAATCTCACTTATTTTGAGCACCCAATCAGGATCCTAGCCACTGATGAACGTCAGCTCAGAAGGAAGAAAATCAGATTGTGTAAAGTTCAATGGAAAAATCATTCAGAGCAAGTGTCGTGCCCCGAAACTGGGACTACGACTACTCCTGTAGAGACCTAGCTCGCTGCAGCTAGTCCCATATATGCATAGCATACACATACCCTTGACGTCCCAGGATAAGTCAAGCACAGGAGTATATCACATTGCAACAGAGTAACTTACAAAATAGTTAAGCAGTGTGGCCTGCTAGCCTTGATATTACATAAGAAGATTACAATGCCTTCACGGCATTCATGGTTTAGCAAAATAACATCTACACAGCAGAAGGTAGGTGACCCACCCACAAAGAGAAGTGGACGGCAGAACAACACACATCAGGGAAATGACGGGACTGACGCTCCTCCTTCTGGGTCCACGAAGTACTCCATGCCTTCATCTTGGTCGTAGAGCGCTCCATCTACTGATTTGAATGTTGCAAGGGTGAGCACTTACGTACTCAGCAAGTCATAGGTAAGAGTAGATACATATAGTAGTGATGATATGAACCTAGACTAGTCAAGAATTATGGATGTTTGTAAAATAACCTTTTCCTTTCTCATCTCATCTTATGGCAGCACTTTTCATAATATAACATCATCATTCATGTTCACTAGATTATAGCACTACCGCGACACGTCGACACACGACAGCCCACGGCAGCACTCCTTATCATGACAACACATGTCATTTGGGTAATCTTGATTAAAACATATTTTACTTAGAAAATAATACTTGTGTCACACCCCGTGGATTTAATCCACCGCAGCAGACTCCTATAAACCCGGGAGCTCGGAGTATTCGAATACGTTTTTAACTCTGCAGAGAGGTACCAATTTACCCGCAAGATATTCCACTTTTAAGCCCATCCTATCAAAATGATTAGACCCCTCCTCACAACCATGTGTGAGTGGCAAGGTGGAGATAACAAGAACTTTTGTTATGTCTCACTCACAATTCACCCCCGACCCTGTGGATCTCTCGCGAAACACAGTTGTGGCGGGCTATACCCCCACCCCTACTCATTTCCCCATTGCTGGGTCTAATGTCAGATCACCTTCAGTGATAGTGGGAGTCAGCCTCCATATCAATCATCACAACACATCTCATGCAGGGGTTTCATGTGCGATCCACATAAGTACTTGTTCAGGCCTGTCCCATACCAGGCTTGCGGTTAGCACGTTGTTCATGCCACTAGACGCACAACACAAGGTTCTAGTTCTTATATGCTAGTGACCAGACCATCCACAACCCTGCACCTTCAGTGCCTGCATTCCTTTGCAGTCTAGCACCTCCAGTGCTACAGCCATCCATACCATTTTCTGGTCACGGCTAGGGGTTTTATTTCATGAATATAAGTATATAAATACATATAATAGTTCATGGCTCAAAACTTGTTTATTTCACATTCCACGGATAACCAGTCTAGTGCTGCCAATTCATAAATCAACCATTCTCAATCTTTCACATGCAATATTGCCTATATT